>OY796882.1:69730019-70330019 GCA_963680785.1 Diplosoma virens | reverse complement strand
CTTTTCAAATTTTTAATAGTACAAAGTGCGTTTCTGGCTGTACTTACCCTGGCTGAAACATAGAGAGCACAGCGTGCGAATGCTTGCCACACCAAAGGTTGTAAACCTAAATTCTATCCGAGATATTCTTGTAAGTGATTGTAGCCTGCCATTAATGGTAACCCTGCTTCATAAACTAAATAGATGTATGATGTCATAAAATAGCTAAATTATCGATTGCGTTACTTTATTTTAATTAGCAGCAGCAAATCTACATTGCAGAATGAACTGCGTCATGTTAAAATTAAGAAATAAAAAATCTGAATGGATTAAGCAGTTATCAGTCAGTTTGTTAAAATGGTAGAGTGGTATATATGTAAACTAAATTTACAATTAACTAAATTTATGTTTTATCATGTTGCAGTGCCTGCATAGATAAGTAATAAAGTAAGATAATTAAAATGGCAACGAAAAAAAGAAAGTATCTTGATGACTACATTGAATTTGGTTTTGTATCACTGCTAAAAGGTGACACAGAAATCCCGCAATGTGTAATATCTTACAAGACTTTTAGTAATGATGCAGTGTGTCCCTCTCGCTTGAAACGGCATTTGACCATAGCCCATTCCACTTTAGCCAATATGCCTAAAGCATTTTCTGCCATGAAAAGTCATTCCTTGAAGAAAGCTAAGTTGGACATGAGTGGGACGTTTCAGCAAAGATCTTGGAATGTTGTTGAGGCTTCTTACGAGGTCGCCATGTTGATTGCAAAAAATAAGAAAAGTCATAATATCGGAGAATCTCTTGTAAAACCTAGTATACTTGTAGCAGCAGAACTCGTACTGGGCAAGGATAAAGCAATATCCTTTCTTAAATTGCATTATCCAATGATACAGCTAAAGGAAGAATCAATGAACTATTTCAAGATATCAAAGATCAACTTCTCGACCAAATAAAAGAGTCTCCTTTCTTTGCTATACAATGCGATGAAACGATGGATATTGGAAGTTGTTCTCAGCTTCTGCTTTATGCTTGTTTCTTGTCAATGAACACGATAAAAGAAGAAATGTTATTCTACCACCAAATGAAAAGTCGTGCAACATCAGCTGAAATTTTTAATGTTGTGGTAAACTTTTTTCAGGAAAACCAACTACCATGGGAATCATTAGCAGGAGCGTGCACCGATGGAGCTCCAGCTATGACTGGTCTGAAGTCTGGCTTTATTAAAAGGGTAAAAAAAAATTCTTCTGTAATAGGTACGCATTGCATACTTCATCGTAAGGTTTTAGCATCAAAAACTCTGCCTCATGAAATGAAAGAGGTTCTGGACCTATCTATTGAAATCATGAATTATATAAAAGCAGGATCCCTTAACAGTCGTCTATTCAAGCTCCTGTGACAAGATATGGAATCTGAACATGTTGCTCTGTTGTTTCACACAAATGTCCAATGGTTGTCTAAGGGGAATATGCTAAAACGACTTCATGAATTAAAAGAAGTTGCAGTATTTCTTGATACAAGAAAGAAGAGAAACTTTTTGGAAAAGTTTCAATCCCAAGGTTTTCAACAATCACTGGCTTATCTTGTGGACATATTTCAAGCGTTGAATACTCTCAACCTTCAACTTCAAGAAAAAAACATCAATATCATAATGCATCATGATATTGTGTGATCTTTTATATCCAAACTTGACCTCTTGCAGAATCAAATTGAACAAGGAAATCCAGCAAGCTTTTGTAACCTGGATTCTGCTCTCAATAACGGTAACCTCAAGTCTGAATTAAAGACACAAATAAAAACTCATCTTTTTGATTAAGAGGAATTTATCAAATACTTTCCTGACATAGATTAGAAGCGAAAAGCCTGGAAGTTTATCAGAAACCCATTTTAGAGCAAAGTAGATGAAATTTTTGATGAAGCTCAAGAAGAGTTTCTTGAGTTAAAATTTAACTCCACAGCCAAGGACAACTTTAAGGAGATGGAGCTTGAGGCGTTTTGGGTCAAATACCTTCCTGTTTACCCTCTTATTTCCACCCAAGCACTTCGTGTTCTGGTTATGTTCGGTTCAACTTATATGTGTGTGATGCTGCATTTTCTACTCTAGCTGCCATCAAAACTAAGTACAGAAACAAGCTGGAAGTTGAAGGAGACTTGCGGTGTGCATTGTCTGGGATTAAACCATGGGCAAGTGTCTCACTAATTTGTGATTCTTAAATAAAATGCAATTGAAATTATACTTTTGTATTAATTCTTAAAGATGGGGGGGCGTAAAATGGGCAATCATTGCTCAAGGGAGGCGCGATACCAAAAAGGTTAAGAACTGCTGTTATATATTTTTTAAAAATACTAATTTATTTTGGAGCCTTAAACAATTTATTTCCTTCAAAAAAATTAAAATTTGCAAGTGAACTATCTCATAGCTGACTGGGGTATCTCATAGCTTATGGGATATATATTTTTTTAATAGCCAACAAAAAACTCATCTCTAAGCTTTTTGTCCAACACTTGACAGAAGATAAACGTTGGAATGAAGAAAAAAAATTCAATTAATTGTCTAATAAAGCTGAACAAAAATGATTGATGTTTGTGAAAGATGTCAAAAGCCTAATCGTAAAAAAATTTTAAAGCTGTAAACAAATTCTTTTTGGCGGCATAAATTTGGCTTGCATCATTTAATGCTTGATAATGCATAATTTGTTCAGATTTATTAAACAATTGAATTTTTTTTCCTTTATTTTAAGGTTTATCTCCTGACAAGTGTCGGACAAAAAGCTTAGAGACAAGTTTCTTGTTGGCTATTTTCATATTTTGTACCACAAACCACTTGTTTAGAAGTTTTTTTGTTTACTTTCAATTTATATTGTTTTATACAAGCTATGAAGAAATCACATAGGGTAGATGAAGCAAAGCTGCTAAAATTTTTGAATAAGTTTTGACACCTCAGTTTTTCAACTTGGCTTTGCTAAATGCAGGGAAACTGAAAGAAACAGGAGCAATTATTTTTACATGACAGGGGCACATTAAAGCAGAACATACAGGGCCCCTGCTTTATTTTTCAAGTGAAGATCTTTTTCATTTTTTGGTCCATGAAAGACAAGCACAGAATTCATGCCATTATATAGTTATCAATCAATTTTGCATTCCAGCAAAATCAAGCAAACTTTGTTTTAGCCAGAGTAAAAATCAAACAATGTGGTGCCAAATTGTCAAGGCCTGACTAAATATAAAGTAATACTTTTATAATGTATTAAATTCATCCAAACAAAGCAGTATGATGATTTAAAAGCACAATGTGATGCATAAAGTTATTAATTGATAGAATCACAGTATAACAACAAGGTTCTTTTTAACAGAACACATGATCTTTCAATACCATAAAATTAAAGCAGCAAAATTAGCTGGTCAATAACAGGAAACAATATATCACACCATTTTCTTGCCTTATAACAAAAAAAGGAAAATTGTCTTGCTTATTTTGTTGGCTGGTAGAAAAAAACACTTGATCTACAAGATTACCAAGCAAGAAAAAATAAGGCACTCAAAAAAATAATTAGGGCAGTGGCATGTGGTCAGGGCATGCAAGTCATGTGTTGCATGACCAAATTTTTAGGAATTGCATGACGAACTTTTGCATGATGAGGTAGATATCATTGAATTCGATAAGAAATATTACTTGTTTGGGATGAAATCTGAGGCTGATCAGAGACAAAGACCCATTTTTTTTAGAGATCACTGCATTACCTTGAACAATTTCAAGCGATGACCTTTTTTTTTAAAAGATTTCTGTATTTCCAGGAAAAAAAGTGCATTACCAGTAGGGATGGGCAATTCAGAATACTGAATCTGAAGGATTCGAATTCTAAACTATCCAAATCCAGAATGCCACTTCAAACTGAATAATAGGATTTGGTTTATATCGTGCTTACAAACTTTTTCAGGTTGAATCCAATTCGAATAAAAACCAATTAAAAGGAAAGTTAATTTTAGGGAGAAACAGAGTTAGTTTTAAAGAGAAAGTAGTTGGTTAAAAAAAAACTAAGTTGTTCTTGAGGATCTTAACGAATTTTTAAAAATTCAAAAAATTTTCGGCACGCTTTGGGCCTGCGAGAGCAATTTGTGCAGTGTTTTTTCTCTTTTTATCTGTTAGAGCAACTAATTTTGTTTTTTATTCTCACTCCAATTGGTCTTTCTTCGAATTAGACTGGAACACTGTATCACGTTGCTTGGTCACATATTTTCTTTTGTAAATGTACCAATTGCAAGCAACAATAGAATAATTAGCTCACACACACAATCATACTTATTGGTTGAATGGAGGCGTTTTCTCTGATGCACACGCAAACAAGTCTTTTTTCTTGGTTGACCATGTGCTTTCCTTTAGCTGCACTCATTCTGAAAATCCTGTTTGACGATTTGTTACATTTTTGTATTAAGTAAGAGCTTGGTTAATATCACTGTATACCTGCTACATCTGCATCCTCCGAAAGATCTTTTTTAAGTGCAGGTTTAACTGCCACTAAATTATGATCACGTTTGACAGACAAACATGTAGGGGAGACTGGGCAAGTTGTAACATGGGGTAAGTTGTAACATTTGTATTTGTCAAAATCTAACATCAACTAACAAAATTTTGAATAGCCCCAAATAACAATCATATTAAGACTGATTGCTAGCAAATAACATTATTTAGTTCCAATGACTAAAAATAGGCTAACTGTTAAAACAAGTTTTTTGAGTAAGCAAAGTAAATTTTTCGAAATTTAATTTTTGTCTTCTGGGGAGATAGCGGGTGCAGTTTTATTGAAATGTTTTATATCAGTGGAAACACAAAACAATAAGCTATTAAATGCCTAACAAGGTTTAGCCACTAAAACTTAACTCTTTGAGATATTAACAAAAACTTGATTACGTATGAGATGGGGTAAGTTGTAACATAGGCTGATGAGGTAAGTTGTAACACATATTTTTGTGCATAGATTTAACTAGCTTATATTAAAAGTAACTTCGGCAACAACATTTGTGAATAATATGAGAATTTACCAAAGAAAGACTAACAGGAACACCAGCTCTTCATCACAAGACAACTTAGGAGCTGCTGCAGCAGTTGCTATAATTAAAAAAAGAGATCAATAAGGGGAGTAGCAAAACATTGGTGTTTACCATGTAAAATTCTACAGAGTGCTACAAAAAACTTAAAAATAGGCCAAGTCCTTGGTGCAAAACAAGAAAAGGTCTAAAAAATGTGCCATGTTAACAGACACACCAGAAAAGGACAATCTGTTACAGCTCCAAACAAAGAAAAACTAATTTTTGAAAAAACACTAAAAGCAAAAGAGTAGTATTGCATTACATTTCTTGAGCCCTATTTTAACAGTCGTCCTGATGAGGAGTGGGTGGTACAATGCTATGGTTTCCTAGAGGTTACATTTAGCTTATGCTAAAGATTTGAATACATATTTTTGTCACAAATGTGATTCTAAAATTTATGATTAGGCTAATCCAGCAGTGAAAAAAACTGTTTTAACATTTTTAGACAAGGGCCAAATACCTCATTTTTTGTGCTTGTTACTCATGTCTATTACTAGGCTATGTGTGATTTCGTTTTGTTTACTTTTTCATATTGTTATTTTTTTCAAGTTAAATTTATATTTAAACACTTATTAGTAATTTTTGTTGCTGTTACAACTTACCCCATAGACAGAACACATTGTAACGTTTTTAAATATTTAAATCGTAATTTTAACCACTAAGCTTTGAAAATTATTAATTTATTGTTTTGATATTAGTTAAAGAGTGACCTAAATTTTTCATATTAAACAAGAATTTTGAGAAAAAAACATTTATTATGGGAGAAATTGCAAAAAGAAAAAAAAAGTGTTACTACATGCCCCAGTCTCCCTTACAAAGCTTAAATATATTGCACTGCAATAAACTCGTGCTCTAATTGTGTTTTTGTTGTTGTAAACTTGTATTAAATAAATGCTTTTATGTTGATTGTGCTAATTGCAGAAAAAAGGATTTGTTATTCTGGATTCAGTTTAACTATTCTAGAATATTCTAGAATAGTTTATTATTCTGAATTGCCCATCCCTAATTACCAGGCAACAATTTCAAGTGATGACCTTTTTTTCCTTAGACATCACTGCATTTTGACAGCAAAAAGTGCATTACCTGAAACAATTTCAAGCAATGATCTTTTTTTTTTTAGAGATCACTGGATTTTTAGGACGAAAACTGCATCACCTAAGAAAGATTTCAAATGATGAACTTTTTTTTTAGAGATCACTGCATTTCTGGGACGAAAACTGCATTACCAGGGAATGACTTCAAGTGATGACCTTTTTTTTTGAGATCAACTTGAATCTAGGACAAAACTTGGTCTTGAGTATACCCAATTTTATGACCCAGTTTTGGCATGCCAGTTGCATGACTAGTCTCAGAAGTCACCGCACAACACTGAATTAAAGTCAATATTTTTTTTATACTTTACTTATAAGTCAAAAAGGCTGAAACAAATTACCTGCACTATTCAAGATACCACTGTGATTCCAGCAGAATAACTCTCATATCTCACAAAAAAAAGAAAAAAAGCGAAAAAAACCTTTCGCAAATGACGCAAAACTTTATTCATTTTCATTTTACAAACAGCTCAACAATCTTCCACTATTTAAGATCAATTAAAAACATGTTCCCTATCGATTCGAATGCCAAATTTCATATCACATTGATCAGAATTTCACGTAGATTGCAGATATAAAATCAAGTTCTGGCGACATTATATTAACTTCCTAACAGAATACAGTTGAATGACCCCCGCTTTACGAGATAACTATTAGCGTCGACGACATTTTGAGTTAAAGTGATTTCGATTTACGTTATTTGAAGGTTTATTTTGACAATGTTCCCTATCGATTCGAATACCAAATTTTATATCACATTGATCAGAATTTCACGTAGATTGCAGATATAAAATCAAGTTCCGGCGACATCATATTAACTTTTTAACAAAATCCACTTGAATGACCCCCGCTTTACGAGATAATAATTAGCGTCGACGACATTTTGAGTTGAAGTAATTTCGATTTAAGTTATTGGAAGGTTTATTTTGAGCATGTTCCCTATCGATTCGAATGCCAAATTTCATATCACATTGATCAGAATTTCACTTAGATTGCAGATATAAAATCAAGTTCTGGCGACATCATATTAACTTTTTAACAAAATCCACTTGAATGACCCCCGCTTTACGAGATAATAATTAGCGTCGACGGCATTTTGAGTTGAAGTAATTTCGATTTAAGTTATTGGAAGGTTTATTTTGAGCATGTTCCCTATCGATTCGAATGCCAAATTTCATATCACATTGATCAGAATTTCACTTAGATTGCAGATATAAAATCAAGTTCTGGCGACATCATATTAACTTTTTAACAAAATCCACTTGAATGACCCCCGCTTTACGAGATAATAATTAGCGTCGACGGCATTTTGAGTTGAAGTAATTTCGATTTAAGTTATTGGAAGGTTTATTTTGAGCATGTTCCCTATCGATTCGAATGCCAAATTTCATATCACATTGATCAGAATTTCACTTAGATTGCAGATATAAAATCAAGTTCTGGCGACATCATATTAACTTTTTAACAAAATCCACTTGAATGACCCCCGCTTTACGAGATAATAATTAGCGTCGACGGCATTTTGAGTTGAAGTAATTTCGATTTAAGTTATTGGAAGGTTTATTTTGAGCATGTTCCCTATCGATTCAAATGCCAAATTTCATATCACATTGATCAGAATTTCACTTAGATTGCAGATATAAAATCAAGTTCTGGCGACACCATATTAACTTCCTAACAGAATACAGTTGAATGACCCCCGCTTTACGAGATAACAATTAGCGTCGACGACATTTTGAGTTGAAGTGATTTCGATTTACGTTATTTGAAGGTTTATTTTGACAATGTTCCCTATCGATTCAAATGCCAAATTTTATATCACATTGATCAGAATTTCACGTAGATTGCAGATATAAAATCAAGTTCCGACAACATCATATTAACTTTTCATAGAATGCAGTTGAATGACTCCCACTTTCCAGGAAAGTACGAAAAACGGAATTATAAAGCCCACAAAATTACAGAAAGGCCACAAAATTACAATTGAAGCGATTTTAACTCACGTTAATTCTAGTTTGGAAAAATTAAAATATTTTGGAAGTTGAGACTGATTAGTATAAATGTGGTTTATAAGTTCAAAATCGAATGTAATAAACGGAAGTGCGATAATTGTTTTCTTTTGGTCTACAGTATAAAAAATTATTTTATTTTAAATTAATATTTTAGCTGGCATTCTTGTCAACTTTATAATGGGAATAGTTACAATTTTTCTTAATTAGGTTTTTTAATTTGAGTGTTTTAATAGTGAGATTGTAGGATTGACTGTTATGTCTTTTTCATTAGAGTGGTTTCTGCTTTCTTTTTTGCTGTTCTTGAGTGCGGCATGCTTTGGAAGTTGTTCAGTTTTTTCAATGTTTGCTTTGTTTTTCCAATGATCGCCAATTGCAATGTTTTTCAATTCTCAATTTTGTACCCGTAGCGATCAATAAACAAACGCTTCTGGTCTTCGACGTAGGGAGTGCATTTTTACGATTAATAACGCAAGCTTTTAGCAGTTGCTTGTAACTGTTAAATTTTTTTCTCTAAAGTTTTCCGTCGATTTCTGACCAACGAGAGGTCAGTTAAAATAAAATTAGGTTTCTGATCTTTGGTTTGGTATTGTCACCAATATAGCATTGAACTTTTTAGAAAATCTTAAGCATGTTAGAAAAAAGTATTTCTGATTGTATTGAGAAAACTGTTTTTATTGATGGTTATTTTGCTAAATATATGAAGTCGCAAATCGTTAACAATATGTCAAATTTCCAATAACTGGCCTGCTTAACCATTCATCTTTGTGTTATGTTTGATCCTTGCGCAATATGGTAGACTTGTTTTGGCTCAGTTAATTTTTTGACTGATAATCGCCCAATCCATCTTGCACATAACTCAACCTCATCCAAATAAACTGCAAAAAATATTCAACCCGCACATCACATGATTTAATACACAAATAAATGCTTTTGACACAAAATTTGCATTGCGCCTTAAGTCTCTGGTGATTGCTCATTTAAGTATTTGCGAGGTTTCCCTTTTTGTGATCTAGGTCTTAGAGTTTGCACGCGATGTAAATATTACGTATGTGTAATAATCTTTTGCAATAACTTGCTAGGATCTTTCCAGTGGGGATGACCAAACGAAAAAGTGCTTATGTAACGCCTAAGGAGGTAAAAAATTGCAATTTGTTTATAGTTTAGAAAAACATAAACAATAGCAATGCAGCAAACGTCATGGTTGTACAATTTCACTTAATATTGATAACAAAAAATATAGACTACTCTTTCTCCTATCATGCCTCATACATTTTTTTCTTTTTTTTTTGGTTGGCGAAATAAATGTTTATTTGTATTCAAAGGCTTGAGTTCTACAAAATAAAACAAATAATACAAGCAAAAATAAAACAAACAATATATTAGGTTGTACCATAATTAGTGTCCTTTTTTTAAAACTAATTATATTGCAAATTTAAAAATTTACAAAATTTTTTTTAATTTTCTAGGCATTTATTACTAAAATTTTATGTGTGAGAATGTGTAAATAAATCATAAATATTTTTTTTCGCAAATTTAAACAATTTATAATAATGAAAAATCTCTCCAAAATTCATTGCCGACACCTGCTCTGCTACTTTTCTTCTTCCACCAGTCTAAAGGAAAAATTTCTGCGTTCGCAGCCACGAAAAAAATTTGTGATGTTTATGGAAACGACACCATTACAGAAAAAACGTGCCAAAGATGGCTCAAAAGATTTAAGGAAGGAAATTTTGATCTTGAAGATCAACAACGCACTGGAAGGAAGAGAAGACTCAGTCTTCAATATCTTGATTCAAGAATCTCGAAGAATCCAAAAACCAACACCAGAGAGTTGGCTTCTTCTCTCGAATGCTCACCAATGACAGTGTCTAGAGGTCTGAAAAAACTTGGAATAAAAAAAAGTTGAGCCAATGGATTCCTCATAGCCTCAATTCTGCACAAAAAGAAAAGAGAGTGCAAATTTGCAATACTTTACTCGAAAGACACAAGATTAAATGTCGTTTGACTATTTTTACGTTTTTTTGAATCATAAATATATTGCACAAATTTTTAAATAAAAAATGTTTAAAAACGATTTTTGAGCACTATTCCTCATTGAGAATAATATTTAAAAAAAAAAAAATTTTTAATTTTTAAATTTGTAATATATTTAGTTTTAAAAAAAGGACATTAATCATGGTACAACCTAATAAAAACTAACAGTGATTTTGTAATCCTTTTGAATTTACATTTCGGAATATTATTTGTTTGTCGACACTACCGTAGTAGCAACAAATTTTAAATGCTTGTCTTTCCCACATTTCAGTGTTACAATGGAGAGAGAAAACAATCAAGCAGTTAGCACCGGCATCACCAGACCTTTGCACGCCCCTGCTTCAAATAAATTTTAGTAAACTGCATATAGCGTTCATCCGGGAAAAAAAATTTTAAATCATAAGCTATACACTATATTTACAATTGAAGATTAATTTTGTCAAAACAACAAAGACACATATGATTAATTAGAAAAAATTGTGACCCTTGCGTTATTCCAGAAAAAATCTTGGATTTTAAATCAAACAGAAAAAGTGAAACAATTTTCACAAAATGCTATAGGTTTCCTTTAAACACAGCCTAAATCGCGCAACTGCATTTATAGTTAACTCGCCTTCAAGCCTTGAAGTAGTAGAAGTACCCTTGAAGTTCAAGGGTACTTCTACTACACTTCAAGCAATAAGTAATCCAATTGAATGCATTTTGTTGGCGCCATGTATTTCAAATACGATTTTAATAAATATTTTTCAACAAATACCTTAAACAAAGCTAAAATAAAAATAAAATTACTAAAAATTTTGTACAAAACTAGGTAAACTACACTTTTAAAATCCTTAAACCTAGTGAAAATTTAATGCAATGCCGCCATTATTTAATTTGATATTCAAAATCTCCGTAAAATTTTGATCAATGTGATATCAAATTTGGCATTCGAATCGATAGGGAACATTGTCAAAATAAACCTTCAAATAACGTAAATCGAAATCACTTCAACTCAAAATGTTGTCGACGCTAATTGTTATCTCGTAAAGCGGGGGTCATTCAAGTGCATTTTGTTAAAAAGTTAATATGGTGTCGCCGGAACTTGATTTTATATCTGCAATCTACGTGAAATTCTGATCAATGTGATATCAAATTTGTCATTCAAATCGATAGGAACATGTTTTTAATTAATCCTGAATAGTGAAAGATTGTTGCTCTCTTTTGTAACATAGAAATGAACGAAGTTTTGCGTCATTTGCGTAAGGTTTTTCGCTTTTTTTCTTTTTTCTGTGAGATATGAGAGTTATTCTGCTAGAATCATAGTGGTCTTTGTAACTAAAGCTTTCTCTCCAAACAAAATTTTATGACCATACTGCAATTTCAGGTTACACAATCCATTTTAAAAATTAACAGTGGTTACTGGCCAGCAAGGATGAGCAGAGACACTTTTTTTGGGTCCACGTCACTCCAACTCTATTGATTTACACTCTGACTCGATCCGAGTCTAAGAATTTTCGGGTCTCTTTAAGAAGTCACCGAATGCGATTTTTGATCGTGAAACTAACCAGGATTCCCCATTGTTTACAACTGCTTTTAAAAGAGATCCTTTTCTTCTGTGTTTCTTTTTACTCCATCTTGGTGCTGTGAGGTATTCCGGGTTAATCTTATCAAAAAAATTTCTTACGGTGACTTCTTGAAAAGATCCGAATTTTCAGCGCCCTAAGATCCAATTCCAATTTGACTCCATGTTAATAAACTTACTAATATATCCTAAAAACTAATGTTAAAACAATAAGCAAATTGGTCACAATTTAGTAATTAATCACCACTGTCATTCTTGCTGAATTCTCTTATTTCAAGAAAAAAAAGAAAAAAAGAAGAAAAATTTCTAGCTTTTATAAAAAAATTGCGGATGAAAACAACAACAAAAAATTCGTTATACGGCGCACGCAAACAAAACGATAAAAGCAAATACATAGCAACGGGTCAACACAATTAAACCTTAAATTTAAAACCTTTTTTACAAAAATTCATCAAATGCAAAAATTTCTCAAACAGTAAGTTAAGTTCTAACTTTATAACTTTTAAGAATTCAACTTGTAATTTAAGCCAAAACAAACAAATAAATAACAAACTCAAAATTTTACTGCAAAAATTTATTAAATACAAAATTACTCAAACTTTTAGTCAATTTTATTTCCACTTGCTACCTTTTAACAGTTACAAAAAATGATTGTCACTTCATCAAAACCAAATCTACAAACTGGAGAAAGTTAGTTTAGGCAACATTTGTACCAATACCCTACTCGGTTTTGAATAAAATGAACTTGAACATGGGTCACTCTACACTATGTCACGAAAAGCGGAAACGCGTGACATTGAACTAAAAATAAAACATGTTTCCGGTCATATATCCACATAAGCCGAACTGTTTTGGATATCTACACATCTTGCACATTACGAATATGCAATCGGTTGGTGTCAACACCAGACTTAATTTTGAGTAAAATGAACTTGAACATGGGTCGCTTTACATTAAACGCTATGTCGCTTTAGGTGCAAACGTGTGATATTGAACTCAAAATAAAACATGTTTCCAGTCGTATATCCACATATGCCGAACTATTTTGGATATCTACACATCTTGCACATTACGAATATGCAATCGCTTGTCCGCATCATATTCAGTTTTGAGTAAAATGAACTTGAATATGGGTCGCTTTACATTAAACGCTATGTCGCGAAAAGCCGAAACGCGTGAAATTGAACTCAAAATAAAACATGTTTCCAGTCGTATATCTACATATCCCGAACTGTTTTGGATATCTACACATCTTGCACATTACGAATATGCAATCGCTTGTCCGCATCATATTCAGTTTTAAGTAAAATGAACTTGAACATGGGTCACTTTACGTTAAACGTTATATCACTTTAAGTGGAAACGCGTGAAATTGAACTCAAAATAAAACTTGTTTCCGGTCATGTATCCACATATGCCGAACTATTTTGAATATCTGCCCATCATACACATTATGAATATCCAATCGCTTGGTGTCAACACCATATTCAGTTTTAAGTAAAATGATCTTGAACATGAGTCGCTTTAAGTGGAAACGCGTGACATTGAACTCAAATTAAAACATGTTTCCAATCATATATCATATATCCCATTCATACGTAAAATGATCCATGTTCAAGTTCATTTTACTCAAAACTGAGAATGATGTTGACACAAAGCGATTGCATATTCGTAATGTGCTGGAAACGTAAATATTGAAACGTAAATAGTTGGACCACCCTGTCATAGCTGATTAATTACCACTGTCATTCTAGCACAGGGTTTCCCAAACTTTTAGTTCATCGGTGCCCTTTGGACACTGTAGCAGGTTTGCATGTACCCCCGAAATTTTGTAACGTTTCTTTAAAAAAAAGACTTTCAGTTAGAATCAGCCACTAATTTTCCCCCAATTCATGCCCAAAATCAATGTGATCTCTGAAAAAAAAATGGGCTTCACTTTGAATCAGATACAAATTTTCCCAATTCATGCCGAAAATCAAGGTGATCTTTAAAAAATGAAAACTCTTCACTTTTCAGCAGCCACAAATTTTCCCCAATCAAACCCAAAATCACGGTGATCTGTAAAAAAGTCTTCCCTCTTAATTGTCCTGTTTGACGTAACAACAATCGACCAGATTCGAAATTCTAGACATTTGAGTCTATTATTTCTTCCAGACACGGAATTTAACTTAAATAAGGATATTCTCTCACATAATAATGTACCCCTTGAGAAGCCTAAATGTACCCCTAGGGGTACATGTACCCCAGTTTGGGAACCCCTGTTCTAGCAGAATGATTCTCACGTTTTTGACAAAAAAAAGAAAAAAGCAAAATCAGTAACAACTAAAACAACTTAAAAAATTCTTTGCCAAAATATAAAAATTAAATAAAACAAAAGTACAAACAAAAATCACATGCAGTGGAACCCCGGTTGGCGACCACCTCGATAACACGACCACCTCTTTATCAGGACTACTTCAGTGCGGTCCCAAATAATTTACTATGGTAATGCATTGCATTCTGTTTCAAGAACGCGACCACTTCGGTTTCCAGACCAGGACTGCCATATTTTGGTCCAAAACTGCAAATTTAACTCCGCTAAAGCGACCACACGTGCTCAATAATTTGCTTTTGTAACCAAAACAATAAGGTTAAATTTCTTTTGTGATCAAAACAATAAGGTTAACTTTTCTTTTGTGATCGAAAATGCAATTGCGCAATGAATGACCAGTGTGGCAAACTGAACTGAATCTTATAAGATAAACTTCAGTGCTAACAGTTGTTTAAATTCATTCTGCAGTATCTGATAAAAATAATGGCACTTAGTAAAAAGAAACCGAGAGAACTTTCAATCAAAGAAAAGGTTATGGTAATACAACAACAAGAAAATGAGGGAAAATCTCAGAGGGAACTTGCTAAGATTTTCGGCGTTAGCAAGACTCAAATACAGAACACACTTAAAAGAAAGGCAGACGTTTTGGCTGTATATGACGACAACTTACCGAATGACCGGAAGAGGGTTAGAATCTTTCAATTTGAAGAAGATATCGATTCACTAACTTTCCGATGGTTTCAAAGAGTTCTGTCTTTAAACCTACCGATAAATGGGCCTCTGATTCAAGAAAAAGCTCTAAGCTTTGCTAAATCTCTGAAGAAAGATGGCTTTAAAGCCTCAAACGATTGGTTAAACAGGTTTAAGACGCGACATAGCATTTCTCAGGCTGTTATTTGCGGAGAGAGTGGCTCTGTTGACGAAGAAGTCGTGCAGAGTTGGAAATCACGCCTACCAGATATTACTGCGGGTTACGCCACTTGTGACATTTACAACATGGACGAAAGCGGAATTTTTTTTCGGGCCTTGCCAGATAAAACTCTTGTGGCATTTACAACATGGACGAAAGCGGAAATTTTTTTTCGGGCCTTTCCAGATAAAACTCTTAGAGAAAAAGGAACTGAGTGTAAAGGAGGAAAAAGGACGAAAGAACGGATTACAGCCATGTTCTTTGTAAACATGGATGGAGAATTTGAGAAAACTTTAGTGATCGGAAAATATGGAAAACCAAGGTGTTTTAAGTCTATTGACACAAGGACATTGCCTGTTACATGGAAGCATAACAAGAGAGCGTGAATGACCTCTGAAATTTATCAAAGGTGGCTTCAGAATTTTGATAGCAAGATGGGAAGACAAAATCGTCAAGTTCTACTACTCCTGGACAATGCTCCAAGCCATCCAAAGGACGTGAATGTGACAAACGTGAAACTTGTGTTTTTACCAGCCAATACGACATCCATGCTTCAACCACTAGATCAAGGAATAATCAAAGCTGTCAAAACAATCTATCGAAAACGACTTCTTCAGTCTGTGTTGGCTAAAATGGATAAAGAAGAGAATGTAAAGAATGTGTCAAAATGCGTGTCTGTTTTAGATGCTGAACATTGTATTGATACAGCTATTCGAGAAGTCCGTTCTTCTACCGTAAAGAAGTGCTTCCAAAAATGTCGTATCGGGCATGTTGATGAATCAAGCACTTCAGACGATGAGGACAATGCGGTTTTAAATGACCTTGTTTCAAGGGTCCAAGGTCATAATGATCTGTTGTTTCAATCTTTCGATGACTTTGTTGCATATGACAACGATCTAGAAACGTGTGACAACACAACCACAAACTTGGAAAATCAAGTGCTGGAGGAATACCTTGAGATGCAAAACAAGATTCCATCTGAAAGTGATAATGAAGAAAAACTGCCTAAAGAAAATGAAGCAAGTTCTTCTATGGACAAATGCAGCAAATCTTCTTTGACATCAGTTAGAGCAACTTTGAAATGTGTCGAAGACATAAAATCTTTTCTATTGGAAAGAGACGCGGTCCACCTTCTTATACCTCTGTATGAAATTGAAAAAGGACTGTGTGAAATGTCAACGAGTTCATTAAGACAAAAATCCATTCGTGACTTTTTTAATAGTAGTGATTAAATGTTTTATCTTCTTAAAATAAAAACCGAATTTTGTTTTCAAATTGTGCATACTTACACGTACGAGGTAGCATTTAAAAATGCAACACCAATTGCTACAAACAGGATGCTCCAAAGCAAAATCCGCTAACACGACCACCCCGCTAACGCGACCGCTTGATGACGGTCCCATAGGTGGTCAGGTAAGCGGGGTTCCACTGTAATTAACACACTTATCAATATCTACGTTTCCTGCATATTACGAATATGCAATCGCTTGGTGTCAACACCATGCTCAGTTTTGAGTAAAATGAACTTGAACATGGGTAACTTTACGTCAAACGCTATATCACTTTAAGCGGAAACGCGTGAAATTGAACTCAAATTAAAACATGTTTCCGGTCATATATCATATATCCCATTCATACGTAAAATGATCCATGTTCAAGTTCATTTTACTCAAAACTGAGAATGGTGTTGACACAAAGCGATTGCATATCGTAATGTGCTGGAAACGTAAATATTGAAACATGTTCAGCATATGTGCATATATGACCGGAAACATGTTTTATTTTGAGTTTAATGTCACGCGTTTCCGCTTAAAGTGATATAGCGTTTAACGTAAAGTGACCTACGTTCAAGTTCATTTTACTCAAAACTGAGCATAGTGTTGACACCAAGCGATTGGATATTCGTAATATGCAGGAAACGTAGATATCGAAACATGTTCGGCATATGTGGATATATGAGCGGAAACAAGTTTTATTTTGAGTTCAATGTCACGCGTTTCCGCTTAAAGTGATATAGCGTTTGACGTAAAGTTACCCATGTTCAAGTTCATTTTACTCAAAACTGAGCATGGTGTTGACACCAAGCGATTGCATATTTGTAATATGCAGGAAACGTAGATATTGATAAGTGTGTTAATTATGTGATTTTTGTTTGTACTTTTGTTTTATTTAATTTTTATATTTTGGCAAAGAATTTTTTAAGTTGTTTTAGTTGTTACTGATTTTGCTTTTTTCTTTTTTTTGTCAAAAACGTGAGAATCATTCTGCTAGAACAGGGGTTCCCAAACTGGGGTACATGTACCCCTAGGGGTACATTTAGGCTTCTCAAGGGGTACATTATTATGTGAGAGAATATCCTTATTTAAGTTAAATTCCGTGTCTGGAAGAAATAATAGACTCAAATGTCTAGAATTTCGAATCTGGTCGATTGTTGTTACGTCAAACAGGACAATTAAGAGGGAAGACTTTTTTACAGATCACCGTGATTTTGGGTTTGATTGGGGAAAATTTGTGGCTGCTGAAAAGTGAAGAGTTTTCATTTTTTAAAGATCACCTTGATTTTCGGCATGAATTGGGAAAATTTGTATCTGATTCAAAGTGAAGCCCATTTTTTTTTCAGAGATCACATTGATTTTGGGCATGAATTGGGGGAAAATTAGTGGTTGATTCTAACTGAAAGTCTTTTTTTTAAAGAAACGTTACAAAATTTCGGGGGTACATGCAAACCTGCTACAGTGTCCAAAGGGCACCGATGAACTAAAAGTTTGGGAAACCCTGTGCTAGAATGACAGTGGTAATTAATCAGCTATGACAGGGTGGTCCAACTACGGGCCCGCGGAACCATTTTGCACAATTCAAGTCTTGCTGATCATAAGCGATGGCAACTTTCTCTAACAAGGCATGGCGAGCTTCTGGGACAGAGTCTATGGTTGAGACCGATTCGAAGTGGAGGCTTTTTTTTTAGAGAACACTATGATTTTGGGACGAAAATAGGAAAATCCGAAACCGATTTTAAGTGATGAGATTTTTTTTTTAAAGAACACCATGATGTTGGGAGGAGAATAAGAAAATCAGAGACCGATTCCAAGTGAAGACCTTTTTTTTTAGAGAACACTATGATTTTGGGACGAAAATAGGAAAATCCGAGGCCAATTCTAAGTGACTTTTTTTTTTCGAGAACACCATGATTGGCCGGCAGAGGCCCGCAAGCTCAAATAATTTCGAAAAGCGGCTTGCAAGAGTGAAGAAGTTGGACTACCCTGAGCTATGGTATAGATACACATACCAATTAATTGAAGACCATTATGGTACTAATTATAATACTTGAATAAAATTTGTATGAAAAGCAGCCATATGTATCACGCATTTTTAAATTTATTTATTTATTTACATTATTAAAGTAAGAATAAAAAAAAAACAAGACAGAGTAAAACAAACATTTTCGGCTAACTTAAACCGTCATTAGGTTTTGCAGTGAAAAGTCTTTCATGATTTTAGTTCAATTAAAACAGAGAATCAATTATTTTAAATGTTGACTGAATAATTTTATAAGGGACAAAGATAGATTTTCTCCAAGCACTGTAAACATATCAGCAGTAAATTAAATCACATGAAACAGAAATTAAAAAAACGAGCAGGTTTTGAAACAATATAAAGTAGAAATAATGATCCCTTAGTATATAATCGACCATTAACATTTGACTTTCATATTAATAATGCTTTGTGTATTCTAGAACAGGGCTTCTCAAACTGTGGTTCGCGTAAAAAAATTTTAGGGTCGCAAAACAAATTGGCTTTTTGTGCTTTGTGCCGCGAAACTTTGAGAATTTCAGGCATGCTGCAAAACTTTTTTAAAAAATTAGTCTTATGATGTCGAATCTGCGGCGGTTATTGGACATGCAATCGACAAATCAGAGAATTTGGGGACAAAAAGCGACAAATCAGAGCTTGTCGCAATTTTAAGAGTTTATACTGGTATTTATTGCTGACTAAGTTTACCTATTTTGTTCTTGCGACGAAACAAATTAAATTGAATTGAATTGATTCTGAGTGCAGATTTTTTTTTTTTTAGAGAACTTCTGAAATCAGGGACAAAAATACACAATTCAGAGCTTAATTTTGAGTGAAGATCTCTTTTTTTTAGAGAACAACTAAAGTTGGGGTCGAAAATCAGGAAATCTGTTCTAAATGCTCGGCGAAGTCCCAAAATGTGCCGCAGGTTTAAAATGAGGTCGTAGAGCAAAAAAGCTTGAGAAGCCCTGTTCTACAGTGAAATTCTGATTTACATTTGAGCCATATCGAAAAATTATTTAAATCAAATTTAACGTTTGTACAGGAATCTTTTTTTTTTTAGTAGTTTGTTTTTATTTACATTCAAAAGAACAATTGATAATAATTGAAGATAAAATAGAGCAAAGGTTGCAAATTGGGAGGCGGCAACTAAACGACATATACGTTATAACATGATAAATTAAAGGAATTAATAAATAAACTAAACTGAACCAATCAACGAATCAGATGATAAAATATGATTTTTTAATGGCACTCTTTTGAATACTTTTCAAATTCAAATGTTCTCATACCCCTGTTATCAAACGTCTCGTTGCTATACAATGGTACGTCAATTTAACCTAAAAGTGTTAGCAATTTTTAAAACTTTTTAAGTAAAAAATTACTTTTTCTTAAAATTAAGAGCTTCTAAGGCTCTGTGTTCAAAGTCGTCCATAAATTCACAGATTCATGTGACATGAACTCGATATATTTTGTATGACAACTAGACATTTAATAACACTAGTCCGGGAAAATCTGAATTTTAAAAAGCTATTCAAGAGAGCGCCATAAAAAATCATATTTTCTCATGTGTTTTCTGTTTGAACGTTAAGTTTGAATTAAATATTTTTTCAATATTGCGCAAATATAAATCAGAATTTTACACTGGAACAATGCTCCGCAACCTGTTTTAAATCGCGGTACACCTGTAAAACTTGCTAAATTTGGCGGCACATCGGGACAAAAAATGTAACTAAAAACACAAGAAAAATAAAAAAACGATATGATTTATACTCGTACATCAATAACATATTTGTACTTGTTTTTATAAGTACAATCATAGGCGTACGCAAGGGGGGGTTTCAGGGGTCAAACCCCCCCCTTGAAGAATGGTGTTCAGTCATATATACAGTACATGGTAATAAATAGGCTTTAATAATAGGATTTTGGTTTCTATTGTTTACCGCACTTTTTAAACTTAATTACTGCTTGCGCATCAATTTTTGCTATCGTTTAAATTGCTTCAAAGTTAACTAATGTACTGTACATTGCCACTGTGAAGAAGACTTTCAAACTTGTAAAATATCGAAAGTTAAGCATGGGAATGGAAATAAACTGCATGGGAACAATAGCTTCAGTTCACAATTTTTTAATGCTCCAAAACTTCAAAATATTTTGCGCAAGTCCATCAACACGATTTCGTCAACAACAAAAGCTTAAAAACTTGTTCAAATTTGTGCTATCAGATGGGTCGATTGACACGAGAGTGTTAGTACTTTTTCAAATTTACAATTTACCGTTGTAGAAGCTTTGGCAGAAATTTCAGCATGGCCAGACAGAGTCATCACAAGCTCTACAGTTGCTATCGACAATTACGCAAAGTGAATTTCGCATTGCTCTCTTAGTTTTAAAATACGTTTTTGGATACAGTGTTGTTTTGTGTAAAGTTAAGCAAAAAAAAAGTCGATAAACCTTCTTGAGGCCGTCAACATTGCACAGGATATTGCAAATGAGTTGAATTGTCTTAGAGAAAAAACCGAATATGAATTTCCCCAGCTCTATATTTTTGCGCAAGAAACGGCCAAAGTCGAAGATTTTATTTTGAAAATACCATGCCCTCTTGAAGACAGACCAATCGATGCAATATTGCTGCTGTAACAGATGAAGAACATTTTAGACTAGGGATTTTTATTCTATTTCTTGATAACTTTATTGTCACTCTCAAAGCAAGATTTACAGCCCACAAATCGATTATTGGTGAATTTCAGTGTTTAATTTCTGCTGATCAAACTAGTACACCAACTCCTCAACAAATTAAAAGTATTCAAGTTTTGCGAAAATTTTACGAAAATGATTTAACGAAATCCTGGGGAGAATTAGTGCCTGAACTGATATTATGTACAGGAAACTTTTTCGGTTGAACGCAGCAGAAAGACCAACTGATGCGTTGAGCAACATCAAGGAATGCACTTCCGATACTTTTTCGAACATATTTACATTGATGACCATTTTCTTAACTTTTCCAGTGATAACATGCACTAGTGAACAATTGTAAAGCTTTCCACATTACGCAGACTAAAAACGTGCTTACGAAACACAAGTGGTACCACTCGAATTAATGGATCTGCATTACTAAACATTTATAGGAGCCACACGCGTGCCTTGCCCTGATGATGTAATTAACAGATTAAGTGAAAAAACAGGCGTTTGAATATAAGCCTTTAAAAAAATTTGAAATATTTATTAAGTAAGGTTATTTTTTTGTTCGTTTGATTTTCCACCTATTGTTCTCATCATTTACACGAGTTGCTTTTAATTTGAAAAGTTTCTTGTCATGATTGAATTACTCGCACATACCTTTTCAATAGTTAGTTTTACGGTTTGGTAAAAAGAAATTCATGCTACTGCAGGATGTTCTTAAAACCAAAACACTTTATTTTTGAATGTAGGCCTAATTTTGGAAGTTTTTGCCCATTATCAGGACTACTGAGAGCAATCACATTTTCGGCTCCAAAACCCCCCTTTACAAATTTCTGCGTACGCCACTGAGCACAATTGCTCAATATTTGGTTCGATACTTCAAAGAGCAACTCGAAGTTCGTCGTCTACATTTTTTATGCAGGATCGTTTATCGGTTTTGATTAGTAATAAAGATGAAAAACTATTGCTCGCACATATAAGTTGTGCAAAATTGGAACAAAATTTCAATAGACACTTGGAAATTTGCTTATATTCTTCTTGTCTTGAAATCCAAAGCAAGTCAAGTTGAACTTCGCTGAATTTCAGTTTTAGTGTTCTGTCGTTTCTTACTTCAAAGAAATTTTCTTGAATACGCAGAGGTACTTCTTTTGTTGACATTTCAACATTAGCTGAGAAAGGATTTCGAATCCAGTCATATTGTTCAGTGTTAATTGCGAAAAAGTACTTGGCATCTTTTGCTGTATTAAAGTTAAGTGTTCTTTGGATACGTTTAACGCAAAACCCTTTTCAACATTTTTTTGGTTTTTATAACTTCTTGAAAACATTTCCGGAGATTCTAGTCTTAAGTCATTTTGCCAGATAGTAATTTTTGTTGGAACCCAAGTAACTTGTCAGAACATGTTAATATATTTTCATTTATTCCTTGCATATTTCTATTAAGCTTGTTCATGTGTTCAAATACCAGTGATAGCTTTACAAAAAGGGAGGCCCGGTGCAGGAAAAGTAAGGGAGGCCACTATTTGATCTTCCAAAGCTAAGCAAACTCTAAAAGAAAGCCGTTATCATACCGGGACCATTTTTAGTGTATAAAAACAAAGTGATATAAAAAAAAAAGCTCTTCAATTCAGGGGGCATTGCTGCGTGATCCAGAGCATTGCCATCTTTAAAAAAGTCGTCGTTTGATTTGGAGGGCCACTTTTTAGTGTCTCAAAACAAAATTATTTCTAAAAAAAAAAAGAAAAAAAAATTTTTATTTTATTTTTGACATGCCATTGACGTCCTGGCGCTACTTTGAAAAAGTAGAGCAATAACGGAAGCCACTTTTTGATGTTTATTAGGGGTCTCGATGTGGCCGCACCGTTCGCACCCTACTGAAGCTATCACTGTCAAATACGTCAGCCATGTAAGCAAGTTTAGCAATCCAATGATCGTCTTCAAGATGTTTATACAATTCGTGCTTGTTTGTTTTAATAAGAATTGCTTTGTCGGCAGTGTGGTCGAGTGGTTAAAGCGCCGGGATCCTGATCGACACGGTCTCGGTTTAAAACCTACTCGCTTCATTCTGTTGTGTCTTTGGAAACAACACTTTATGGCACTTTCCCCTGCTTGGTGGTCTTGGCAAGCAGTTCTAAATTAAAGTCATATCTCTATTAAAAATTTCAAGTAGCAGTATCTTGGCATCTCCGGAAGCAGGTCGGGGTAATTGCTTGTCCGACATATAGCGCCTCCGGCGCTTTCCTGCAGTTCAGAAGGATAAATATAGAGATAAAAACAAAATAAAAAAATTTTACTTCACTCTGGAGCTCAAATAGCTTGCGAAAACTTTTCCTCGTAAAAGCCAACGCACAGAAGTGTAAAATAGCAATGATTGATATTCTGATCCTATTTTGTCGCATAGTATTGAAAAAATCACGAATTTGAGGCTTTTGCTTTGACGAGGTTTAACAAGTTCAATGCAATCCTTCATCGTTTCAGAAAGTTTCTGTGTTAAAAGTTTGATTATCAGAGCTTCCCTATGTATGCAGCAATGCGTAATTTGTATTACTGGATTTTGACGTTTTACCCATGCAGCAGAGCCTTTATCTGCGCCCATCATCGCTGAAGCACCATCAACGCAAACGCTGATCCAGCTACTCCATGAATACCATGGGTTGTAAGAAACTGGTTGGTTACGCTAAAAATTTTCTCACGAGTAGTTCGCTCTAGAAGTTCTTAGCAAAATAAAATTCTTCGATTATGGAATCACCATCTACAAGCGTACTACGCTTAACAGCTGTGCTTTCTTGTTAATGTCTGTTGTTTTGTCAACCTGAATGGAAAATTTTGGGAATGCTTTTATTTCTTTTCTTAAAGTTTTAAGTATATCATTTTACATGTCGTCAATTCGTCTTTTAATTGTGTCCGCAAACAATTTCTGACTTCCTTAACTTCCTTTGGTCCAAGCATTAATCGAACAATTTCCAGGCATGTTGGTCTTAATAAACTTTCGCCAATAGTATGCGGTTTTTTTGGACGTGCAATCAATTTAGTAACATGATAACTAGCTTTTAATGCTTTTTCGGAAACTGTAAAAGATAACTTCATATAACACTCTTGCCTCTTATTTTGACTTAACATTCGCTAGAAATAATTTTTATTCTTGTTTGCATGAACGGCATGTTTTGTATTTAAGTGACGAATGAGTTTAGAAGCAACAATTGTTTCATTTGCAAGTTGCTACCCACAAATAACGCAGAGTGGCTTTGGAGCGTCTTTGTTACCACACCAAGAAAATCCAAACTGAATGTAATATTGCCTGTAGGCTATTGCCTTTCAACAACATTTTGTTTCTTTACAACGTTGCTTGTGCTAGGTACATTATCTTTCTCATTACTACAAGTTTCAAATGTTCTTTTCAGAAATTTATCCATTTTGCTAAACTTTTAATCAAAGACCACTGAGCCCTGACTCTGCATGCACATGTTCTGCTTTGCCTCGCCAATATAAAGGTATCGATGCATAAATGCGTCACAAATCTCTCCTCTTAAGTCACAAATGCTTTGTGAGGAGTCTAGAATTTGGATTTAAGTGGCTCAAGCAGTTAGAATAACGTTCAAATCTGCAAAAGATTAAAGAAGAAAAAGGTTACAGTTACTCTGCGGCACACCGGTTGCAGAGCACTGCACTAAAATACACAAAGCGTTATTAATAAGAAAGTCAAATCTTGACGAGGGCATCAATATGTTCTACCAGCTAAATTTCTAAGTGATCCGGTCGAAAAACAACTTTCAAATATCGAAAGATGAGCGGTGGCAATTTCCTTGTCAGCTTCAGAAAAGTTATAAACAGTGAAAGCATCCTTTGGGGTTGATCCTTGCTCAACCAAAATGTGTGCATTGGAAAAATTTCTTAAACGAAAATTTTTTTTGCTCAAAAAAGGTGTTGGAAAATAAAGACTTTGCCCAAAGATTTCATAAGTTTGTAAAGGAAAAAGTAGAGACAAAACAAAAAACCTTTTTTATGCAAAGAAAGTGTGACTGTAACCGGTTATATTGCAAAGAGAATTATAAAACTTTTGCAATTTTACTTGAAAAAGTAAAATTTTGACTCGTCAATGTACAACTACCCCGTACTTTCACTTACTTTCTCGAGGCAATTTAACTGTGCCATCTAACGCTGTGGCAAAACTTACCGCTCTGCATTGCTTTATTAAATTATCACGACCAGTTCATCGCTCAGCAAAAGATGTTGCTGTGCGAAATGCAGGCTTATATATTTTTACAAACACTTCAAAGGTTGCTTGTTTTGTGCAAAACACATCGAAATAAATTGATCTTTGCTGTGAACGCCAATGTAAAGATTTTTTATGACTCTTGATGCAAATTACAGTATTGTTTTTTTTTTTAAATAACAAGCAAAAATAACTTAATCACCATCTATTGTTTTGTTGTTTCATTAATACATTATTTCGGTACCGTTATTTATTTGATTGCGTTTCGGAAAAATGCATTGCATTTGCTTTTGTTGTCTTATATTAAAGTTATAAAATTCTCTTTTACATAGCCTATATTTCTTGCACTGCTAAGTGCTTTGTCTTGTTAATTTAAATTGTTTTTATTCAAACGGACTCAAATAAAAGTTAAAAAATTCTTACAATAACAACTTCTCGTTATTTTCCCTTTTCTAATATTGTAAAACGATGATATTCAATCGAAAAACGCATCACCAATTTTTCAGAAATATTTCAGTGCATCTGCTTGGTAATTTTTTCGCTTCAATGTTGCATGTCCGGTCGTATTCTTTAGTAAAAAGTGATTACTGTACTATGTCTATTACTTTAGGCCAGTGGTTCGGAACCTGCGGCCTCCGAAGCCTCAAAGTGCGGCATGAATCTCAAAACATCTTCAGTAGAACCAGATATCCCAATTGTTCCGTTTCATTCCCCATAGTCTAAATTTTACAAATCTATAGTTTTAATTCTTTATCTTTTTCGCTATGTTAAATTTTTATTATGACGCAGTATTTTCATGGTCAGGTAATAATCGCAGTTGGTAAAATCCCCGCTTGATTCGTTTAACTTATTTGCAAGCTGCTTTATCATTGTTTTATTTGTTCGTTTTCAATTGTAACCATACGCACATTTCAATCAGATGAAGAGCACGTGACTTTAGGGCCTAGATGTTTCTTGATTGTTTGAGTATCACTGATCAAGACTTCTAATTACTTAATCTTTTACGTCCCGATTCCCTGATTGGCTGTCTTTCATTAAATGCGAACAATGACCTAGTGTAAACTCTATTTCAATCTTTAATTGTAAATTTTGAGAATGTTCTACCATGGACTTCTAAATAGTAGTATTTAGACTGGAAACCGGGTTAGCGCGCACACCAACAGTTGGCCCAAGCGAATGCTTTCGATGTCGTTTTGTAACTCTTTACGGCGCGTGATTACATTAGCATATAGTAGAAAAGTTTACTTTGTATATATTTTTTGCGTAAAAATTACAATGCCAGCCGTCATGACGGCAATTCTCGAAAAGGCAAATCTTGTTATGAATATTAATATTCTTAGTACGCTTAGTTTTTGTGCAGCTTTGTAAGTCAAAATCGTCAACCGCTTTTTTAAATGCATTTAATAGCATAAACATAAAAATAAGTTCAATTAAATTAAAACAAAAAGAAACAGTAATCAATGTTTTTTAAACACAAATAATAAGCAAAATCATTTTAAAATTTAAAAGCTAAAAAATTAAAACTCAACTAAATTTTGTTTTTCCAACAGCTTTACAAATTTTTGCAGACACTTTTTTCGCTTCAGTGCCGCTAATTTCTCGTATCAAATTTTTGCACATGCAATTAAAAAAAACCATGTGCAATTCCTTCAAGGATTTTGTTTTCTTTTGCACACATAGGAATCAGAGACCAAGGTGATATGACAGCACCTTCGTAAAATGCAAAAGTCACAAGTTCTGTAAAAACTGCCCGTTGGTTTTCTTGGCAACTTAAAAACTCATGCCGCAATCCCTCTCAGAAAGTTCTGCAAAAATTTTCAAGCAGAGACCCCCAAAATCAAACACCTCGGATTTGGGTTTCCATAACCCTCCACGATTTATATCTTTGATGAATTGGTTGGTACTGTCAGGAATGTCATCCGTTGCTTCACTAATACCAACAATGGAGCGTCTTTGCATTATACGCATTTATTTCTGGAGACCAAAAATTTGCACCAGTAGCCAGTAACATAAAATATCACTACCACATCATTGTTTGTTGGCTAAATATTAAATTGCAGGTCTCCATAGAGTAATTCCGCTTTTGCAATAACTTCATTTTCAACATTTTTTTGTTGATTTGGCAACTTGATCATATGACTGATGAAAATGCGAGAATATTTTACCAACGACAATGTTCGTAATTTTCTATCGCTCTCCAACAATTGCCTCATCGAAATGTAGTAATTGGCTCCAAAATTGGCTCCACTAAGTTGGCAAATTCGGCCGAATCGTCCCTCTATAGTATCGAATTGAATTTTGCCAAGTAGTACATATTTAAAACCGCAATAATTAATTAAATATTTCGCCAAACCTGTGATTCCTCGACAAGTTTGGCGCAAAGACAAAAGCGTTTTTGTGGTCAATCCGGGCATCTGAAAATAAGATGATATATGATTCAAAATATTACAAAGTGCACTCATACGTATCTGCATAGTGTCGTTATCGCATATATCGCATATATGGGCCAAAATTGCATCATAGTAATATGTAAGCGTAAATTAAAAAGAAATTTTCCAAAAATTTTTAATGGTTATCAATTGATTGCGTTTTGAACTTACCATTGAGTTTTCCCAAAAACTAAGATACTTTTCTAACTTCAAAAAATAATCCAATTTCAGGACGTCTGGAGATTTTACGGGATCGCAAAAACTATCACGTTTGTGCTTTCCAATAGTTGGCGACGATACGTTTATGATATTCCAAAACTTAGCAAAAAATTCTAAGGCAGTGGCGGTTTCAACGAATCCATATTCTTTCAATGCTGTGCGTGTTGATTCATGCAAAAGTGACATAGCAAGTTTTACATTTACTTTTTCTATTGTTTGTAGGATTTAAAACAGTCTCCGTTAATTTGTGAGCAATTCTCAACGGCTTGTGACGTTCAAGATCGTAAACATTTTTTACATCGGAAAACTTTGTTGTAAGCTTTTGTGACAAGATTGGTGATAGCATAGGCATTTTAAAAACTTTTCGTCAAAAAATTGCTGTAAATATTTTTAACAATGTGGGTTGGATCAAATAATAAAAAAATTCTTCCTCCACTGAAACTATTTTTGATCGAGCTTTGCCAACATCCTCCACAAAGAAATTCTTTGTAAAATTTTCTATTTGCAGCAGCATTATCAACGCATATTCCTATCACATTAAAGCCGACCTCATGGAGAAGCAACATAATTTTGTCAAAGCATTTTTTTGGCGTTTCCGCTTTAAGACTTCTCACAGAATGTATAGCAATCCTATCTTGATATGAAATTGAAAGAGATTTGATCATAAAGCACAAACCAATAGTTGCTACTTGGCAGTTGTCAGTCAACCCAAATAATTGTCCTCCAGAAGCTTCAACTCGTTTTGCCAGATAAATTTTATCAATTATCATGATAACATTTCTATCAAAAGCATTTAGTTGTGAAAAGCGAAGTGTCAAATATTGCTTGTCATCAATTCCGGTTTTGCTGTCCAAATTCAAAATAATCTTTTTTAAAGTTTTTATTAAAGGAAATATAAGAATTTTCTCTTCGACGAGTCGCTCGTATGCTCTTGGGCTAGTAGCAAAAATGACATAAGCCATCATCAGCAAATCGAATGAATACTTTTTGCTGTATTTGTTGTTGAAAGCCAAATCAATCTGTTCCATAAAGAATTTTTAAATAGAAATTTGTTGTTCATTTTCACTTTCAAGAAGAAAGCTGTTAATTAGTTCAAACATATTTGCTTTAAACTGCTCTTCGGCTGCTGGTTTTTTTAAGTTCAAATTTTTGGAGAAAGCTAAAAGATTTGATACTTGGAAAACCATTGTCACTTTACTGGTAGGCAT
Organism: Diplosoma virens; assembly: GCA_963680785.1. Taxonomy (NCBI): domain Eukaryota; kingdom Metazoa; phylum Chordata; class Ascidiacea; order Aplousobranchia; family Didemnidae; genus Diplosoma; species Diplosoma virens. The sequence goes on along the minus strand of OY796882.1, from coordinate 70,300,994 downwards.
GATATGCTGATGTGGTTATAAGAAGATGAGGGCACGACCTATTCATTATTATAAACGGTCGCCTCCATATCCATATTAATAAAAACTGCTGATAATATTGTTTATGGCCGATGATCGGATAAACAAATTTAATCGGCTCCGTTTTCTGTGCGATGGAGTATATATCTTTGGCGATGAAACTCTTCTGGCAGTTTTTCTATTAAATCCTTGAAGCTTTCAACTTTATCTGCATTCAAAAAAACTTCATTTTGCTCCTCAAGTCGTGCTACTTCATTTTTAATAAACATTTGGTAGTACAGAATTTGAAGATTGCGTGAAGTAAAAGAGTTTTCCATGTCAAGAAGATGTTGACCATTGGTCAACATCTTCTCGACAACGCCCAATGCGCCCTTCATTACAGCAACGAAAAATTTTCTATTCTCGCTCGAGGTCGCTCTTCTTTTCACCTTTCTGCTCTTGAAGCGACTTTTATTAAATCTCTCAATCCCCTTCTGTGTAAGCAAAAAGAATTCGTCTACTCTTTGAAAATTTCTTAATCTTTTCTCTCATTGGCTAACTTCTTTCAGTCAATGAGAACTCTATAACTTAGTTCGGTATCAATTCTGCTTCATTCTGACGATTTCCCCTGAAGAGTGTCAGATGAAAAGCTTTGAGAAGAAAAATTTTTTACTTCACGCAAACTTCATTTTTAAAACGGGAAGAAGATCTTGAAAGTCCTGAGCGGACTAAATGATTGTTTTGATGGCAAATCCTTGAAAATCGAAGGGCATGCATCTTTTCTTAGTCGCTTTCTTATTAAAGTTGCCGTTTCTCTTTTTGTTTTTTGCCATCCTTTTTGATCAGTTGAGTCAGTGACAAAATCTTCGAATTTGAAATAAAGAAAACAAAGTTTAGAATGTTTTATTCGTACATAATCTTTTCTTGCTAGTTGTTTGAGCCAAGTTTGAGGAAGGTGCTTGTTTTTTAAAACATAATAAAAAGTCACTTCTTGATCCTGCTTTTCTCCTCTGTAACGAGATTGGCAATTAATAGCTGCGCATTTATATACCATTGTTCCTTTGGCAATATATCGTATTGTATTAAATTTATAGATTAGCAATTTTTTAAATTTAGAATTATCAATGTTATGAACCTTGATTTAAAAATTGTGTTTTTAAACAAAATTAGATTTAAACGCTTTTGTCACAATTATAATTTACGTAGTTGCAATATTTTTCTTTGATTTAAGCAATAATGCAAGGTAACCAACTTTTTGGTAGTTGCTTATCTTTGCAACAACGGCAGCATCTACACTAAACATCAAACCTATATTATTTTGTTTGCAACTAGGAATATTATTGCACTTATCACAACTGACGCGATTCTATACTGTATTAACATCGTAAATTAAATTTATAAATTAGTGGCTACTGATGCATTATCGCCAAAGGTTAGTTGCTATTTCACAATTAGCACTTTCTCACTGAAATTTTTTATTTCTTGTTTTGACAATCCTGTTCATAACTTTTTAGTGCAGCTGAGTAAATTTTAAGTACCGGTATTTATCTAAAATTATTCATACTTATAAAATTATATATATCTAAACCTAACTTTTAATTTCGGCTTAGATAGTTTTGTTTTTTTAAGTTTCTGAAATTTTATTGAAATTTTAAAATTAAAAATTATAAGTTTCTGCAATTGTAACTTCCTACCAGCTGTCCAAAAGGTTTCTGCAAAGTGTTTTGTCACATCTCGAAAATCTTTAATTGCCTTTGCGCCGCGCGATTTGTTGGGCCAACTAATGAAACGCAAATCTTTTTTTCTCGATTTAGTTTCCAGTCCAGATACTCTATTTAGAAGTTCATGGTTCTACCGTAAACTGACGTCACGTGACGTGATCTTATAAAAGCGAGCGCTTTGCTTTCATATTATTCCAGTGTAAATACCAGTCTTTCTAGTTAGATTCACAGTGTAAACTCCAGTGTAAATACCAGTTAGTGATTGCAATTGTTGAATTGCAGTTAAGTCGTTCGTGTCTTCGTCGGACATAAGTTCTATAGAGAGATAGAATTTTAAATATTTTGTGTATCGAACCAAGTGGTGGCGCTGGAATTGTTTTGAAGCTGATGAAGCGCGGGAGCCGAGTTTTTGTGAACCGATCAAGCTTTGTAAATTTTGTAAAAATATTCTTTAAAGTTAGAGAGAGTGGTCTCTGTCTGTTGACGGAGAGAGGTTTTTAAAAGAATCAATTCAAACTTAGCCAGAATTTATGTATAAAAAGCTTCAGCCTCGCGGCAAACTATTTCTAAACCGGAATAAACAGCCGGGTGATCGGGTTCCTTTTTCAACTGGTCCTTTCGCATTTTCTAGTAAAGTTTGTGACATTAATGCTGATTCAACAGAAGCAATCTCAAGAAAGTCATTCAATGGTTAAACATGTCAATGAGTACTAAATTTTCTTATTTGTTCTTTGTAATCTATTCCCCATTTTCCTGCAAATAATAAATATAAATGTCACCAATAATTGTATTTTTGTCACATCTTTTAAGCTCGCCTCAAAGGTATACAGCACTCGATGCTCCATTCTGGGATCAAACCCAGAGATACCAGATGGGAATTTGAGTCGATACCATTACGCCACCAGCTGGGGCACCAATAGTTGCAATATTGCTTTTGAATAAGCACATACAAAATTGTTGTTTGCGTCCTTCTTGGGAAGAGTATGCTGCTAAAGTGGCCTTTACTTCCGAAAAGGCTTTCCACCCGTGCTTTAGGCGGTAGTACACTTGAAGACCTTTTTTAGTCACTTTGCCAACTCTTTATCTCCAAAAGGAGCCATGGCACAATAACCCCCAAAATACGCTACTATTCTGAGGATAGTAATAGAAAACATTGAACAAGACCATCAAAGCTACGAAAAAATGTTAGCGTAATTCAAAACAAGGGAAGCGTGTAATTTATTTTTAACGTTTACTAATAAGTAACTTAACAATTTTAAAAGTGCGATTAAAAGATTTCATGGCATTTAAACATAGGTTTTTTACAACTTGAAAAATAAGCCCTTGATCTTCGGAGAAATTTGCGTTCAAAGTTGCTTGTGATCATCCAACCGTAATAAGTATTCCAGTTTCTATAAATAGTCCCTGATGTCATCATCAGAGCGTCAAACCAAACTCAAACCGGATCCGTAAATTACCGTAGTATTAACCGTTATTATTCTTTGAACCTGAACCGGAACTTTTAAACAGTTCCAGTTTCGACGTTTTGATTTTAATTTTTGATTTATTTATAGACCTATAGGCTTAGAATCCTATAAAAATAACAATGCCATCAATACCGCGCTCTTAAACTTTTAGACAAACTTACCATTACCATGGATCACAAAATTTTAGTGTGAAAGTTTTGTTAAGATAAAGTAGTATTTCGTAGGAAAGACAGGTGCACTTAAGTTCTGTATTTGTTGCATTCAGTAGGCTGCATAAACCTAAACACCGCACTTTCTTTTCTGGAAAAAAATTTGATGACAAAATTTCACATTAAAATTCCATGAGCAAAAAAGATAAAATGTCTTTTGCACAATAGTTGTTTATTTATGATTACAGCAACTCTTCCGCATTTTACTCAATCATCAAAAACTACTTTTGTTTTTTATCAATTGCTTTATAAATTGATCCAAATTTGGCAACACAATAAAAAAGAAGCGGCCAACGCGATCAACTCGCTGCAAGTGATCTTCAATAGTGAAACGTCACACAGGGGCACATTCCTTTCTCGTGTCATGTCCGATCAGCGGGCACCAGCATCAGCTCCTTGTGTGTGACGTCACTGAAGGCAGCATTTACTAATTTCGCGTTTAGCGCGAGCACGCAGCTTCCGCAGGTCGATGTTGGTGTTGTCAATGAGGAGGGCAACGTCACACATCATCACGCATTCATCATAATTGTGACGTTCAAACGAAATGCTGGCTTGGTTGTAGAAAAGTTCGCAGAGAGGCTTCCTTCCCGGGCGCACGCGTATGAGTTGGACCGCCTGCCCCCTGCAGTCACAAGGTCCGATTATCAAAATTATCAAAAAAACTTTCGTTTTTTCTAGTTTTGCCGCAAACAGAACCGAATGACCAAGCCAGAAAAGATATTCGGGTTTTTATGAGACCGAATTGCCACTAAGTATTTAGAGCTGTCGGCACCGTTTGGGTCAAGATTTACACAAATAATTTGTCGCAAATTTTTTAGTTTTGTTGTTTTCTAGAAATAAAATAAACCTTTTACGTCACATTTCAGAGCAGATTGAAAAAGTTTTTACTTTAAGTTCAAGACAAAAGTAAAAACAAAAAGATTAGATCTTCACAATACGTTTATATTTAAGTCGTAAATTTATTGTTTTAATCAAGTAAAAAAATATTTGTTTGGTCTTTATTTCACCTTCATAAAAAATATTTTTCTCAGCGTAACAATAAAAAAATTGTTCCAGCTCATAATATTTGGATAAAACTTAGGATTTTTTTCATTTTTCCACTTTCTGTATCACCTTTGCTTTAAATCAGTGGTTTTCAACCTGGGGGTCGCAAGCCTTTTTTCTAGGGGTCGCGAGAGCTTTTGATGTTCAGTAGAAAACATTTAAAAAATATTCATATGCAGATCGAGCTATGTATCTCATGTCGGAATCACTTTTAGTCACGGCAAAAATACCAGGACACTGTGGCAAAAATCAATGTTTAAATTCATTATAGGAATGATCATGACCGTTAAAACTGTTTTAAGTGTTGATCAGTTGATCAGTTTAGTTAACAGATAAACTGTTTAACAGATAAGTAAACTGTTATCATTTTTGGTTACCTGTAAAAAAATTTAGCAATTGGTGTTAAAGTTTACGATATTATGGCAAAAAAGCGCAGCTATTCAGATTCATTTCTCAAGTATGGATTCGTCAGTATCGTCTCTGACGGCATTGAAAAACCACAGTGTTTATTGTGCATAAAAGTTCTTTCGCCTGAATCCATGAAACCATCAAAACTCAAAAGGCATTTAGAAACGAAACACACTGACTGCAAAGACAAAGACTTATTATTTTTTGAGCGAAAGGCAAATTGTGTGAAGCGGTCTCGAATGGATAGCTCCGGAGTTTTCCAGCAACGAAATCGAGCTTCTGTTGAAGCAACCTTTGTAATATCATTGCAAATTGCTAAAGCTAAGAAGCCACATACAATTGCTGAACAACTGATACTGCCATGCGCGAAAGATATTAATCGTATATTAATTGGAAAGGAAGCAGAGAGCAAGTTGAATGTACTATCTCTCTCGGATAACACAGTGCAACGTAGAATTTCTTTGATGTCTGAGGACATCAAGAATCAAGTCATTGATCAAATGAAGTCAGCTGGCTCGTTTGCTCTGCAGCTGGACGAGTCGACAGATGTTTCATCCTGTGCACAACTTATTGCATTCGTACGTTACGTTTACAAAGGTGCGTTCAAAGATAAGTTTCTGTGCATCGTAGATCTGCCGTCCACAACACGTGGAGAAGATATTTTTAAGACTATTGATGCTTTTTTCAAGGCGAATGATATTAAATGGGAACGGCTGTGTGGACTTTGTACAGATGGTGCTCCGGCCATGTTAGGCCATAGCTCAGGATTTCATGCACATGTTAAGAAAGTATCCCCAGACTGTACTTTCATTCATTGTATGATACACCGTGAGGCTCTGGCTTCAAAGACATTGGGACCAGATTTAACAGAAGTGCTTAGGCAAGTAATAAAACTCGTTAACACAGTAAAATCCAGCGCACTCAATACTCGCTTATTCCGACGCTTTTGTGAGCAGATGGACGCAGATTGCAGATCAATATAATCTCCTCTTTTACACGAAGGTGAGATGGCTGTCTAAAGGCAACGTGCTCAAACGGGTCTTAACTCTGCGGTTCGAATTGCGGGACTTTTTTGTGCAACAAAAAAAGAAGACCTGGTCAAATTTTTGCATGAAGATGTGGTATCACTGGCCTACCTTGTTGATATTTTTGGCAGACTAAACGAATTAAATCTTTCCTTGCAAGGTCAAGCCAAAACAATCATTAATTTCATCGACGCACTTTCAGCATTTCAGGCGAAACTTGAACTCTGGGAAAGAAAGATGACAAAGGGCCAATTGGGAATGTTTCCTACCTTGAATGAATTCATTGAAGACACTGAGGACATGCGGCTTGATGGCGATGTCAAATTGAAGATTATCAACAACCTTCAATCCCTTCGCTCTGAATTTACAAAATATTTCCCCGAGACAACTAGAGATGATTTGGTATTTGTTAGAAATCCATACCTGGTCCCAAACTCGGAAGTTGTCAACATGTTCAACGGAGACGTTTCAACTCAAGAGGAATTTATTGCCCTAAAAAATGACTCAACTGCGGAGGATGCCTTCAAAGAGAAGAGTTTGCCTGCATATTGGTCAGCCATGGTAGATTCGTATCCCAGAGCGGCAAGCGCAGCGATTCGACTTTTGATGCCTTTTCCATCAACCTGGCTGTGTGAGGCAGGCTTCTCAGCTTTACTGGGTGTAAAGAACAAGGCCAGGAATAAACTAATAATAGAGCCAGATCTAAGGTGTGCTCTTGCAACAACAGAGCCCCGCATCGACGAGCCTGTTACCAAAATGCAACACCAGCCATCTTATTAATGCACCTGCCATGTGTATAAATTTAATTAGTCATTCTTTAACATGGTGATATCATACAATACTTATCGTTTAGTCATTTTTATTGATCTGCATGGAAGGGGGTCGTTTGGTTATGTCGGATTGCAAAATGGGTCGATGAATAAAAAAGGTTGAAAACCACTGCTTTAAATCAATAAAATCTGATAGAAGCGAAGCAAAAAATTAAAATTCATGTTTTAATTTTTCATTCTTTAGAAAGAAATTCAGATATAAGCGCTCACTGCGCTTTAATGCCTATTGTACAAGTTGCTAATAACAGTATTAAACTCAATTTTTTACCACTTTTTTTTGAGTGGGCGTTGTAGCTCAGTGTGATAATACTTGTAGTATACAAATAACGCGAATTCGATACTCAGTTTACCTCATTGTTTCCGTTGTGTCTTAAGGATAAGCACTTTTTGACAAATTCCTCCAGGTGGTCTCGGTGCATGCCTACAATGGTGGCAACTGTAACGCAGAAAGCAGCATGCAGGCCAATACTGCCATAGGGAGAAAAAGTTGGCGATTTTTCAAAAAATTTTGAGGTGTCAGTCTTTGAATATTGACTGCAATTGAGAAATCTACCTTTTTTCTACATGCTTGGTTTTTGATATAAGAGATATCGTGTAGGGAGTAATTTGAGATTAATTGAGATTTTAGATCGTAAAAATATTCATATTCATCATATGAATATTCGTGCCACTGTGACAGTAGGTATGTAGGACGAACATCACAGCGACTACAAGATAGAATCAAGCAGCATGTTCCTAAATGGCTACAACAGCAAGCGAAGCGCCCTACACGATCTCAACCTGGCAGATCCTGTAAGCTAAAACGTAACAATCCAGATTGTGACTCTACCATAGGACAACACTTGCTTGACAACGAGCAATGTGCTGCAAACTATAACGACAAACGTTTTAAAATTCTTGCTATGGCACGCAACTCGTTCCATCTGTGTCTACTCGAGGCAACTTTTATCAAAACCAAACATCCGGTTTTATGTAAACAAAAGGAATTTGTTTACATATTAAAACTTTTCAAATAACCTAAGTTGCGAGTAACAGTGTTTCTCCTGGATAATTGCACATAGTGCGTTTCTCCTTTGCGAGATTACACTGTATTGCACCACACTGTGCAATTGTGCCTTTCTCTTTTCCGAGACTGCAGCACCTTTCTCCCAACTGTTGAGACTATAAATACCTTGATTTTCTCTGGTTCGTCCCATTTTGACGCGATTGCCACTGATGAGAGCGTCACGAAAAGCTTATGGCTCCGATAAAATCGACTTTGTTTAAAGCGATATTAAAATTCTGTACCACAAAGAAGCTCTTTAAATATGATTTCCTGAACTGCAGTTTTCTTGTTAACACCTCTGCTCCTCCGACTTCTTTTAAACGCGACCACAGCTTCCCTTCCCCCTAAGTGCTCTCACTTCACAATAAAATTTAGTTTAACAAGCAACACTCTGATTGCAAAGTCTTAGTTGCATACGCTTACCTATCGGCCTCAATTCCCTTGATGTAATCTCGACAAGCCTGGAATTCTTTGTTTTCGATTAAGTAGAGCGATGCGCGGTAGCAATAATCGTGCGCTTGCGGTTGTTGAGCCAATTCTTTTATTACGTCGCTTATATCTGCAATTGCTTTTCTAAAAAAAAACAGTGTTTTTGCGATTTTAACGTTTCAACAGCACATCAATTCGCTAGTATTCTAGCTTCTTTTTAATAATTTAATTAACCATTATAAATAGAAAAAACTTGAATCATCCCATCGTTGTCACATTCCTTAAGCTAAAACCAGCAACGTTATTCCAGCAAGGTAAAGGAGAATGATTGACTTGTTGAAAGGCGCATCAACAGAAGAAAGTAGTGTGGTCCGTACGTCGAACACTGATTTAGATTATAAACCGTAACTTGACTTGAAAAATTAAGAAAGATGCTATTTTATTATTTATTAATAGAAATTCTTTCAAAAACTTTGATTTGTTACAATTAATCGTCGGCCAGATGCTAACATACGAAGCGGTGCTCACCGGTTCGTTTTTCAACCCGCAACCCATTGACTTGATAAAGCCAATCTTGCACCTAATGTTTTAAGCTGGTGTGGTTTGGAGAAAAAAATCAATACACGTTCAAAAACAATGCAGAAACAAATCACCGGCCTTTATTTGGTTAACAAATGGAAAAAGAAGGAAGCCTTTACATGTAAAAACGCAATCACACAAAATACAAAATAATAAATAAAAGAAACTGAGAATTGATTAGGTTTTTTTGACTTTTCTCTTGCCTGCGCTTTGCCATTATCTGTTCGAAACGTAAAACCTTGTGGGACGATGCGATGCGTAGATCATTTTCAGGGTCCTGGGATTTGTAGTATTTATTCTTGAGGTGAAGTAGAGATGAAAATAGTTAAGTGGTAGCAAATGTAACCAAAACGTGCAATGTTCTCTTTGCCAGAGTTGGATACCCGGTTTGAATGCTGTACCAAAAAGTTTCGAGTGAACTGAACTCATAAAGCAGCTTCATTGATTGGCTTTCTTGTATCTGTATGAAATGATCCTTATCTTCGTATCATCTTCCATCTTTCCCAAAGTGAAAGCAAAGAGGTTGAGGGTCCAATTCTCCTGTTTTTTCAGATTGCCTGAAGAGAAATATCTGACCAATGACTCTCTCAGTCCTCCCTAGTCCAAATTAATTAATGCCTTTACATTTTCTTCCTAATCCAAGTTACTGTATTCCAGAATGACTTTGTATAGGAAGAAAAATTAGCAAATTTTTTTCCGCAGAATACGTCGACTCCACAACAACAGTTTTTGTCTGAAAGCAATAAGTCATAAGCGGCCTCACTGTTCACTTTTTTTCCTTATACCAAAAAATTTAGGTCATTCAGATTTTGGAAAACATCTGCCAGGTATGCCAACATTGGAGCAAAGTTAGAAGATTCAAAAGTATGCACAAGAGAACTCTTTTGTTTTCTCAGAAACTGTTCAGCTTTTATTCTGCGTTTGAAAACCTTTTCAAAACTGGACCTCTGGAGAGCCACCTGACGTCTATAAGAAAGACCAGAACAGGAGCATCGTCGTCAAGATCATTGCAAAATACTTTAAACAACGTGGGATTCAAAGCTCTTCCTCGACTATAATTTACAATTTAAAACACGAATCCATCATATTTTTCAGAGTAAAAGAAAAAAATTTTTATACAAGAGCCTGACGATGAAGAATAGCCAACAATGAGTGGCCGCCATCTCTGAAATTTCATTTTTCACGAGAGTAGCAAATAAGAATAACAACAAATAAGTTCCCAGCACAGCTGGAGCACCGACCGTGCAAATAGAACTGATGCCATGAACCAGAATCTGATTAGTGATAAAAAAGTAATGTTCAGCAGAATCATTATACTCTCTCTCTCTCTCTATATATATATATATATATATACTGTATTGCGGGAGTATATCGATCTTCCCCGCAGAGTGCTCGATGAAAAAATCAGAGCAATTTAATATTTATTCATTCACTGTTTAAAAGTCATAACAGTCTGTTTCATCCTTAGAATCGTCAGGTGGTTACTTATTCAAATAAAAATTTTGAGTAAGTATATAAGTATAATTCTATTTGAATAAGTAACCACCTGACGATTCTAAGGATGAAACAGACTGCTGTGGTTTTTAAACAGTGATTGAATAAATTTTGTATTATCTATATAGCCTATATGTATGTACGTATGCTTTCGCATCTTCCATAGATCCTTGCACCCCTACAACAGCTACTCGCATCCCAATCGGAAAGCACTGATTCAAAGAAATACAGATACGTTAAGCAATTCCTTTTTACACGATTCTCAACTTCAACTCCCTCGTTCGTCTCGGCCAACGTCGCCATGATCTCGAAATCGTTTCTGTTTCTCTCGCAGTATCTATCTCTAGCTCTCTGTTCGGTCTCAAAATGTCACTGTGTCTGTGTATGTACGGTATTCTACAACTCGAGATGGAGTATAACTTTTATATATGATAACGATGGCGGACGAACAAAGCAAAATAAAATAAATGAAAGAAATGAACGGTGAACTTCGATGTCCCGAAAACCTAAACAAGACACAAACCAAATGCCAAGAACGATTTTAGCACAATCACCGCATTGGAATTAGCCTTAATCACGAGATACTTGGAATAATTATAAAAATTGTGGTCAGTGTTTGCTACTATAAATCGAGTTAAGTGCAACCTGTTTACAGCACAATGGGTAAGACGTCAAAGCACAATGCAAGAATGGAATTCAGGAAAGTCAAGTTAACAAATTGAAGTCAAACTAAATTTTGTAAAGCGGGGATCGAACAACAGTGAAAGGTGAGAAACCGAATCCGCGCCTCTAAAACCAGAAAATGAGCTAATTTCGACGTCGCAAAATTCAATAGGCTACTTGCAAAGCACAGATAAGCATTAACTATCCATAAAACACAACTAAGATTATTATTTTGACAATTATTATCATTTCTATTTAACACTCCGGGGTGCTGAAGGAAACCACCAAACTGTGACCCAGACCTGTTTCACGAGAAGTCAGCATATTGTCCTTTCCTTAATTTTTTTTATTAGACTCTTTAATTTTATAAAAATATGACAAAAATTTAGAGCCGCCTATTGAGACCGTTAAGCAAACCTAAGTTTTTTTTCTGAAAGAAAAAAACAAATGACGAGAATAGAATTTTTACCGCGACTATGCCGATTGCTACTACGTACTACTACGCCACGCCATTACTATTACGCCACGCATGTACTATTACGCCATGCTGCAGACAAATTTGTGAAGTTTAAGTCTGAAAAATTATATCTTTTCAGAACGATTTTTTCCTTCTCCGCATTATTTGTGTGAAGCAAAATCGACAAACTCACGTGGTGTCCCCCAACTTCGCGTTACATCTGGAACGAAGCCGTTGATTTTCCAGCTTCATGTGGGAATCGGCCATTAAGCTCAGAGAATGGCAATCGCAAGCCGCATCGAATTCTCCCTTTCGATTCAGTGCTTCTGCGTAGTGAAATGATTCCTGAGGAGAGATGAAACGGTTTGTTTCAGTATTCAATAAGAGTTTTAGCTGTTTTTCTTTCTTACCTCACAGAGACGCCGCCTTCTCGTAGCGTCAAGAGCTTTGATGACGTGTTTGAGACCACTCCTATCTAGGCGAGTTAGGTTGCTTAGCAACTGGCACGCTGTCTTGTAGCGGTTGATTTTTACGTTTATTAGGCCAGCTCGAGCTGTCGCTGTAACATCGTTGGGGTTGATTTCGGTGACCACTTGAAGATGCTGTAGAGCGTCTTCGTAATCGCCTGCCAAATGCTTTGTGTGCAACAAACGGTTGTAGTCAGAAAGTACAAAGATTCCGACCAGCATAGAAATATGCCATTGGTTGATTCACGAGTTCTGATCACAATCAAACCAATAGGACTAACCTTTTACAATAAGTATATCAGCAAACATGCTCCTCCAGGAGGCGTTGCTCCCGTCCAAGGAAATGAGCAAAAGACCCAAGTTCTGTGCACGCTCCAGAACTTCGAGTTTGTCCACCGTATTGTAAACGTCATCGTAAACCGGAAGTGACGAGCGAGTACCCGGGGGTAAAGTTGTATTGTCCGAAGGAGGAGTCAGGGCTGGTTCCTTATTGTGAGGCCCTCTTACTTCTGATACAATTGGATCTGGCTGCATTGGACTGATGTCGGACCTACACATCGAAACTTGATAAGGAGCCACAACAATGCTTCTTTGTTTATTTATTACTTGTGGAGAGGTTTGGATTTCCTTGAAAAATTTTCACGTGAAGCATCATCATCAGTTGCTGGGGGCGGATGTTTTGAAGATAATGACGATTTTTGAGAGCCGTCCTCTCCTGGTTTAAATGCTGTTTCATCATAAATACTATAAAACAATAAAACCCTCAGCTAATTTTTTGCAAAAGCAAAAACAAAATCTAACTTGTGCGAGGATCTTACCTGATTGTGGAAGCGGATCCCCTTGTATCCACCCGGTCGGTTGATCGGTATCCATAGTTTAGCAATAGCGCCACTACGCGATGGTCTGAAACAAAAAGTTGATCACTAACTAAATTTATTCGGTTGTTGGGAGCACGAACCAATCCAGAAGAGGAGTAGCTTCTGCGCTTCTTTCGGAAGAGCTCGAATATGTGCAATCGCGTTGTCCATGTCAATGCTGCAGGCCATTGTTACATCATTGAGGCATTCAGATTCGTGACCAAGAGCAAGACGCATGAATGCTCTTCCGCAGAAACCATCCGCACATTCCGGGTAAATCTATTTTGAAACATTAATGTACAGTAAAGCTCCTGTTACACAGGGAGTCCCAAAATAGTCTTCACCTCAATCGCTGCCGAAAAATCAAGGATTGCAGCTTTTTGGTCCCCCAAATGGGCCATGCATTCCGCCCGGGCCAAGTAGGAGCGATGGAATCCGGTTCCGTCGTGCCTTCCTGCAACATCCATCATCTCTATTATCCTCCTTACTTTTCGATTTTGCGTCATTCACAGCATCCGTGAATTTTCACTGTATTGTTTTTGTTAAGATATTTTTTTGCTATAAATGAGAAAAAAACTAATTTTGCTTCTCAAGCGAAACATCCACCCGAGCCTGCAGATGTAATTTTTTTAATATTTCAAACAAAACTATTAAATTGTTATTCTTCTGATTACTGATTTGATCAACCTTGCGTTTTCTCAAATTCTATAAACTAAATTCTCTCGGCAAATTATTTTAAAGTTTTTATGGTTGAAAGAGAAAGATGGTATAAGGCCGTAAACTCTGAAAGCAAACAAAATTTTAAACCTGTATCTACTGTAGATAAACAAAACGAGGAACAGTTAGAGAAAAAACTTCAACAAGACATTGCTTTTTAATACAACCACGAGATTAATTTTAACAAAATCGTAAGCTTCTACATTTTAATGTTGATTTTTCAAAATATTAACTTAATTGAAACCATAATATGTTGTTATTTTTAATAATAAAAATTTTTTTCCCCAAAATATCCCAACAGTAAAAATTAAAGATTTGTTATGTAATTACCAAGTAAAGGTGAAAACCGTAAAGTTGGCGTTTTTCGTATCTTGCGTTCGTAGTCTAGTTAGTGCTAGTTATTTCTTAATAGGCTAAAAAATTTTTAAAACAAATTTAGCCTGTGTTGAAGTTTGGATCCACAGTTATGATCGGTTATTTTTATTTTTTTATTTATTATTCGTATATTCATTCTCCTGACTCGCAGGAAAGCGCCAATACATAGAGCAAGCAATTATCCGGACCTGCTTTCGAAGATGCTAAGATATTGCTGTCCGATTGAAATTTAATAGAGATATGACTAAAATTTTTAACTGCTTGTCAAGAACACCAAGCAGGGGTAAAGTGCAATAAAGTGTCTTTCCCAAGGACACTAAAAAATGGCACGAGTAGGTTTTGAGCTGAGACCATGTTGCTCACAATTACGCCGCTCTAACAACTCGACCCTCTCCGCTTACGGGCCTTTCAACTTTTTGTTAAGCTATTGTTGCAAAATGTCTTACTCGGAACAAATTGATCAACGTCATAGCGAGTCAAAGTTCTTTTATCTGATGTTAGTTTTATAAAAGAAAATTTTTATTTCAGCTGCAAGCTATGCAAACAAAGCAATAACCACGATAGTCAGCAAGGCTCCAGCATTGATATTGGTTAAAAAATTGGTTTCGTAAGTTAGAACAAAAGCTGAAAAATTGAAGTAGGAGCCATTCCGATAAACCGCACCCATAATTGACGAGGATTAGTACGAAAGCATCTATTTAGTGAAGCAAGAAAACCCGTTAAGATTATTAGTTTTTAAGAACTTGATTAACAAACGTTCGCTGAGTATTGGATACATAGAAAACAAATGAAAACACAGCAGCATCCAAACAAGTTGTGACAGCCAGTCAGCACAGCCACGCCAGCAGTAAGTTCTAGCTCCAGTTAGAAGAGGGCAAAAGCAACCTTACGTTTAAATCGACGAAGATGAAAAAGTTTATGGGGAGGAAATTGAAAAGTAACATTGAAAGTGTTAGTGAGTTCGATAGAAGAAGCAAATGACCACGCTGAACCCGTGGGCTTATTTGAATTCCTTCGAATCCCAACCAAGCACTTTGCATCTGCGAGCAAGTGCCATGTGCCGGATGGCGGTTCTGTACAGAAGATCACTGTGAAAGAGCACCGAGAAGAACACGCGCCTACACCCCATCACGACACTAACACGCGAGCTCACCTTCTAGAACGAGGTCGCTTTCCCGACAAAACAAAATCGCGATTGTGAAGGATTTCGCGCATCTTCGCACAGTATCCGTGGACTTATCGCGTTCAAGCGAAACGATTCCAAACCTGTGGGCTTCCTCCGACAACTTGGCGCGCTCTGGCAACGGAATGTCGCGAAGGATTGATGTGAAAACGCGTTCGTTTTTTTTTGTCAAAATATCAATCATATCGATCATCCCTTCATCACGACGGTTGGTGAAAATTTTCATGATACCAAGATGAAGCTTTATCACATGATCATCTGATTTCTGTGTTATGATGAGCAACAAGTTTAAGATCGCGCATCAGTGTATTTAAACGTCACAGCAATGTCGATGTTAACGAATTTCTGAAACAGATTTCATACCGAAATAAAAATACGAAGAAACTCACCGAGTTCTTCTCCTGAAGCATCAATTTCAGTTTCGTCTCTGCATCGTTACGACATCCGGCGTGGAAGAGAGCATGGGCCAGGAGGATATGACTGGACACGTCAGCAGGATTCAGCCTGGTCAGCAGCTGAGATATGCCCAGCACTGCTGACGGATCGTCGGAGTCGTCGTTGTTGTCGCTGTTTGAAGCAACGTCGCGTTCTGAAATGCCGAAAATGACGTACTCTTGAGTATGAAGTAAAATTAAGAAGTAAAACCACTTTAATTAAATCTTTTAATCTTATTTTTTGTTCACGAAAAGATTTTTCTTTAGCCTGAAATTTTTTTTGGCTTTCTTTTTCGGGGGTCAATCATTCTCGACTAATGAGAGCTCTCTTCTTTACTTTGTAGCTCAGTTCGACTCGCTTCTTCTTCATTCTGACAATTTCTTCTCAAGAATGTCAGACAAAAAGCTTTGGAAATAAATCAAATTCTACTTAATATTTTCAGAAAAGGTTTTTACTAGAGAAATTCAGCCGCAGTTCGGCTTGCAAATACTTTTGATAGGATTGCCTTTGGCTTTGGTTTAGAAAAGTTTAGCATTCTTGATGCAAGTCTTTTTTCTAGTCTCTGGTTTGCACCAAAGAAAATTTTTATCTTTAAACTCTTTTTTATTATTGTTTATGTTTTCACTAACTGCTTTTGTAAAATTTTTTTATACGTTAAATTTTTAATTTGCAGACTGCTTTTTCAACAAAAAGTGTCTTTTATGGAATTACTGTAGAAAAATGATGGGAATATCACTCCTAGTTTTTCCGAAACTTTAATGAATAGGATTAAATCACTTTTGGCTTGGAATATATTTAACCGATTGAGAAAATGCACAAGCAAGGGTAATTTGACCTCTTATCGAGGCAAATGACACAAATCTGTGCAAAAGTACAAAAACTCATTCGATTTTGACCAATATCACATTGGTACTTTGGTGTTTGCGACCGCATTGCGCTAATTTCAACAATTTCTATCGCGATGCGGTCGTGAACAGCAAAGCACCAATGTGATGTTATTCGAAATCGAATGAATTTTATACCGCTTGATGGCAGTAGACAACCACCCTTTCCCAACGAGCCCTTAATATTCCATTCAATTAAGTGCACAGCAACAACTTACCACTTTTCTGTCTAATTTTGTCTTTAGCAAAATCAAAAAGTTCTTGTCTGCAGCGCGTTCTTCGCGCGAGCGGCTCTTTGTTCATTTGATAAATAAGCGCTTTCGGGTTGGCTTTGAACGCGATCTACACATATTATTGCGTCACGTCCGAGAACGCTGAGTGCAATACATTTCTTACCAAAAAATCGTTTACTGCGCTTGTAACGTCATCATTTTCAATGCCAACCATCGCACGACCACACAAAAACGTGACGTCATGGGGATTTTGTGCAAGTAACACGTCATAATCTTTTTTTGCTTCATTCTGAAATTGATGCAAATGAATGAAATTTACCAATGATTAAATTTAACGAAAACTAACGATCATTTCTGCAGCTTACCTCTGCACCTCACCCCTTCAGTTCACCCGTACAGATCACCCCTGCAGCTCACCCCTGCAGTTCACCCCTGAAAATTACTCCTACAGCTCACCTCTTTACCTCATCCCTGCAGATCACTCCTGCACCTTACCCCTGCAGCTCACCTCTTCACCTCATCCTGCAGATCACTCCTGCACCTTACCCCTGCATCTCACCTCTGCGGCTCTGCAGAGGTGCACCGGGAGCTGCAAATCGCACCTTATGCAGCAAATTGATGCCAATAAATGAAATTAACCGATGTCTAGATTTAAATAGTCATTCCTGCATTTCACCCCTGTAAATCACCCCAGCAATTCTTTCCTGCAGCTCACCACTGCAGCTGCTCAACCTTGTCGACGACCATATGCAAATTGATTTACCTTGTTTCCCATTTCGCGGTAGCAGCTGGCACGGAGCGCCAAAACTTGAAGAGGAGAGCTTGGAGTGTTTAGGAGTCGGTTGAGAAGAGCCACTGACACTACGCACTTTCCCAGCTTTGCGTAGCAGGATGCAAGCCGGAACTGCGCGTCTTTGTCGCTCGGCTGCAGAGAAAGCATTGCGCGGTAGAGTTCGATGCACGCGCGAATGTTTTCAAATTTCATTGCGGATCGTACTCGCGCCCCTTGAAACAGTTTGTTTGCGTTCTTACCCAGCAGTGACGTCACTTCGCTGGTATTCTTTGAGTTGCTTTCAAAAACTTTTGTCGCAATTTTCCGAGCTATTTGTTTGTTTTCCGCCAGGAAATCAATCTCTTCTTCGTCAGACAACAACTCCGTTGTCTGATTCAACTTCCGGGAATCCGCGCGAGCATTCAAACCTTTTGTGACGTTAGAAAGAGCACTAACAGTGTCTTGCTTGGCAAAATAATTAACCGCGAGACGCAAATAAACTTCGGTGATCTTGTCAACATCTACGTCATTCTCTTTTTGAAGTTGGAAAAGAATTTGATCTAATATTGACAACGCTTGATTGCGTTTGTGTGCGTCCATTAAGCGTTGCACAAACGTCATCTGCAAGGTGAAGTCATCGGGTTCAAAGGTCAACAGAAATCTATAAAACATTGGGTTCAAAGGTCAACAGAAATCTATGAAACATTGCAGCTTTGTTGGTTGAAATAAGTTTGAGAATGAAATTTGTGACATATAGTTAAAAAAAAATCTTTATCATCTCTGAAAGGAACTTTGAAGGAAAGGATCCTACCTGCAGCAATCGATGGTAAGCGCAGTCCATTGTTTGAAAGCTTTAGCGTCGACGCGCGGAGGAGGACTAGAGCGCACGCAATTATTCATCAACAGCTTAACTTTTTTCATATGGTGTTGCTGTTGCTTGTCGATAACCTGCATGGGGCAAAATTAAAGTCCAAAAAACACCCGACAAAGGAACGGCCTCACATTGAAGGTAGCTTCTTTGTCTCTAAGAAACGCACGAAGGTAATCGGCAATCGCGTCCTTCTCCTTCCCACCGATCAGCGTTTGTGCCAATCCACGCTGCAGCAAGAGGGGGACCGGATCCAGAGGAAACTGTTTCAAGATGGCGGTGCAGCGGTCGACGATCTGAACAGTTAAATGTCAAATTGTAAAGTGAAAGCTTTCAAACCCTGGATTGCATTGGGTTTTATGTCTCAATGTGATTTAATCATAGAAAGGCTTCATCATTGTCACTTCAAGCTGTTTATGTTCAAAAAAGATCGTAATAATTTGAATCAGGCAGCTTGTTTCACTAAAAGTTTATTTTTAAATTTAAAAAAGTTGATTAAATTTGAATTTCTTCATACATCATCATTATCATCACGATTATTATATCAAATTTTTTTTTTTTGACTGCAGAACTAAGTTCATACAAAACTACGTTTATCTCCTAAGGAGTTTTATTTTTATTTTTTTTTATTTTTATCTCTATATTTATCCTCCTGACTCGCAGGAAAGCGACGGAGGCGCTATACATATGGTAAGCAATTACCCCGACCTGCTTCCGGAGATGCCAAGATATTGCTGTCCGCTAGTAATTTATTAGAGATATAACTGTAATTTAGAACTGCTTGTCAAGACCACCAAGCAGGGGAAAGTGCCGTAAAGTGTCTTTCCCAAGGACACAACAGAATGGCGCAAGTGGGTTTCAAGTGGGTTTTGAACCTAGACCATGCTGATCATCAGTCCGGTGCTTTAACCACTCGACCACGCTGCCGACAAGTGTCGGACGAAAAGCTTAGAGATGAATTTTTGTGGGCTATATCTAAATGAAAACTAAAAAAAACCTAAATTGAAAACTTCAACCGAACAATAGTAGCTTTGCATCTTCAAAAGCAGGTCGGGGTAATTGCTTGCCACATGTATAGCGCTTTCGATGCTTCCTGCGAGTCAGGAGGATAAACAATAGAAATAAAGTGAAATGAAATAAACTGTATGCATGTACTGTATGTTGGTTTATTTGTGTGTGTGTGTGTGTGTGTGTGTGTGTGTGTGTGTGTGTGTGTGTGTGTGTGTGTGTGTGTGTGTGTGTGTGTGTGTGTGTGTGTGTGTGTGAGTGTGTGTGTGTGTGTGTGTGAGTGTGTGTGTGAGTGTAAGTGTGTGTGTGTGTGAGGTCTGTGGCCAGCTAAACACGATATCATTATTACTTCACCTAGAGTTCTAGACCGAGCGTTCTCAACTGAGTTTATGTGGATCCCTGAGGTTCACAAAAAGTTTTCAGAAGTCCACGCAAAAAATATCAAATTGTGGGTCCATGGTATTGTTTGGATGGTCCACAGAACAACAAAGTCAACGAAAAACTTTTTGATTTTTACTTCAACAAGAATTCCGACCTGAGATGTAATAGAATAGAAAAAAAGTCAGAACTTCAATTCAACTGAAATTTACCAGTGAAACTTGTTTACAAATCAAATGTGATGACTTTTTTTTGGTCTTCACTGTAGCAGCGGAATATATTTGATATGCTGACAACTATAAATTGGGTCTCCACTTTAAGAAAAGAGAAAAAATAGGTCTTTATTTTGGTTTCAGCAAAAAAATCTCATTTATTGTTGTATTGAGGTCCGTTACGATTTTTAGAGTTTTTGAAGTAAACGGGGTCAATGGGTTTAAAAAAGTTGAGAACACCTGTTTAGACCATTGGTTTTTCCCATTTTTTAAAAACTAAAGAGATTTGGGAGGAAAAAGACTTTTGAGTAAATTTTTCAAAATATCAATAGTTTCGAATTACAGTTTACGTTTTATTCCAGCACAAGCACAAGCCAAATATTGGTAGAGAATCTGTTCTGATTAATAATAATGCATGCACTTATTCAAGCACCTGTTGATGGCGCTCATCTTGAAATAAATCCTTGATTCTGACGTAGCATGACGTCACAGCCTCTGGTTCCAAGCAAAAAATAAATTCCCATATTTGATGCGGAGCGACATGCGACGGAAAGACGTTTCTTTAACAGAAATTTAAAAATTAACTCAATTCATAAAAAATCAACCCGCAAAAAACTTGAAGGTTATTAAAAACTGAAAACGCGAGCACCTTCCGTCGGATAATATCTAGTCTTATCATCTGCATGACATCAAATGATGCAAAATCTTGATCGATCTCAGATCAGTTTTGCGTTGGGTTTGCGCGATTGCTATCTCTTCACTATTGACGTAATAACAAACGATTCTACAAACGCTTGGCTTTAACTTTCGCTTTAACTTTGCCCTACGTTTCAAGTTCTACTAGAGCCTGGACTTGGTTTGTTTGATCAATTATGACGTAATCCGTTTTCACTCGGATCGCAACGTCTCTGTTATTGACTCATGAAAATAAAAGTTGCTTTGCACAAGTAAAAAATAATTAAGCTCCACTGCAATTCTAACCCGAAAATGTCAAATTCGTGATGTTTCGCAGGTTCGAAGCCCCTCATCAGAAATTGCGTCACAATCCAACTTACTCCTGACTCTCGCTGTCGACCCAGCAATGCAGAATGACGAGCAGGTCGTCGCGCTGCTCGTCGGTTACAGACGACAAGTGTTCCTTCGTGGCGACGGAATCGGCGATATGAGCTTGCAAGAAAGCGGCGGCAGCTCTCTTGTGCTCTCCCGCCACCAGCTGAATGTCTCCATCTGCACAATACGACTGGGCTTCGCTGGTCCTATGCATTTTTGCTCAAAATGAACCTCATAAACACTAGGTCGCCTTGACCTTTCGTTCTCTCAGAATATTTTATTGTTACGACACCATCGCGGACTTACGAAGCGTTTATTTGTTTTTCGCTTGGTTTTAAATTACATGAAATCTAACCCACGATAATCAATACCGTGTGGACCGGTTATCACGATGTGGAATTTGTCGTTCATTGACACAATCGACAACATTGTGTCCAGCCTTTTTAAACAAGACTTTAGTGTCTTTGCGTGTTCTCTATTCATGCCGGCCTACTAGCAACTTCGTGGGCGGCCCCACTGACAACTACAGTTGTTCACTTTAATGTTTCGAAGCAATTTAAAAAAAAGTTCAACCACCGTAGCACCAGGTCAAGAAATAATTTTTAACCTTTCGCAGGAAAGTTCTGTGTTTCATTCCCGTGATGGCCAAATCTAACACAGCAACGGCGGCAGACCACGTAAGGGTTAGAATTAAAAAAGGTGGAAAAGTTCAGTGAAAAAAACGAGTCTAATAATATATTCCAACAGAGCTTTCGTTATGTGTAAACAAAGTTGCTTAAACAAATTTCATTGATTTATTTACGTCCAAAATTTTACAGCAATTTTTTTGAAGTTTCTTAATTAAGCGAATTTCTATTTTTCGTCTTTATATTTATCCTTCCGACTGACTGAAAAGCATAGCAGGTGCCGTGCATAGGCGACTATCAAGCGGTTAAATTGACCTGCTTCCGGAGATGTCAAAACATTGCTGGCCAGTAGATTTGACTTTTTAGTTTATTGTCTTTGATGATGTTTATGGCTCGACTAAGTTTGATTAATGACCCGAGTAAGTTTTGAAGTGAGAGCGTGTCGATTGGCGGGCGCCATCTACACTTGACCATAGAGCGAAAAAATATCTTGAATGATCTACTTCAAGTCTTAAATTAAAAACGTAACAATAGATCGAAAGCGTCGATTTAATTTGGCGCTGTAGAGTAAAATTTATTTTAGCCAATGCACACACATACACACACAAAAGAAAATAAAACAACATTTACAATTACATAAAAAAACATTAATGAGAAAAAAAAGGGTCGACGTCACTTGAACGACAAAATTTGTAGAATTCCCTCAAACCAGCATTTGACCAACAACAAAGGAAATTTTCCAAAACAGTCAGTTTTCCGACAACAGCTGTCAGTTTCCCGCCCACTGAAAAATATTCAGCTGTCACTGTCCTAACCCTACCCTAACCCTAATCCTGCAGCTGTTGTGTCGGTTAAGTGGTGTTTTTGGATAATTCACTTTTGTCGGTCAAGTAACGTTCCCCCGAAATAGAAACTATATCGCAAACTTTGGCAATCAGCAATGTACTATGGCAGGGAGCATCGAAAAACTTTGTAAGATATCAAGTCAAGATGCTCCTGAGTTGATAAGTTAGCAGTGACAGGAAATTAATTAAAACAAACCATTAATGAAATTTATGAACGAATTGAAGAAATAATCTGCAGAACAAGGACAAAACGAAAAACACACGAATAGCGACTTAAACATAGGTCTCTATCGAACGACTTGAAAGTGAGATATTTTATACAACCAGTTCATATTTTTAAGATTAAAAATTTCGCATATCAAACGAATCAAAAAAATTAAATTTAAAATTTGAAAAGTACAAATTAAAGTGATGAAAATGTTATTATTTAAACAAAAGCGGAAAATTATATATCTTTATACGTCTCAATTAAATGCTTTTTATATTGTCTTTTCAAAGAAAACCAATTTAATTTTTTTTATAAAGTTTTTCTAAAGCAATTGGTCTGAAAGAGCTTAGCTCGAATCACTGTTTATTTGAGAACATGATAAGTGGAACGAACACTCATGAGAATAACTTGTTCTTGTAAAATACTTTTATAGAACAGCAAAAAAGTTTTTAGAAGAGAGAACTTGACTTATTTTATTTACTTATTTATACATGTATATAAAAGTATTTTTCACTTTGTTTTGAAAAACTTTAATAATAATAATAATAATATTTATTTGACAAACGCACAAACATAAATTTTATAATACACACACACACGGTAATGTAAAAGAAAATCGAAATATGTGTGAAGGTAGGGGCCACCGAAGAACATACGTTATCAAGTCAAGTGCCCCCACATCCAGTACAGTCAAAAACAAAATTTACATATATATTAATTAAGTATTTTAATACATATACTGATACAAATCTTTTTGATGTAAAACCGATGCAGTAAAAAAAAAATTATTGAAAAATAGCGACAAAGAAAAAGAAAAATCAGAAAAGGGCGACAATGAAAAGAGTAAAATTTAATACTGATCAATTAGGTGCTGTTTATACGTTTTTTTGAATGAAACCCAATGCCTGTCTTTTATTGTGTCGTCAATCGAATACCAAAGTTTGACTCCACGGAAAGCAAGGAGCTGCTGTCCAAGATACATGTGGAAGAAAATAAGTTGATTTTTCTATTTGCCTAGTGTTGTGAGAGTGTATTTCTTTTATTTTTTTAAATAGCTGAACAAAAACAGCAGGTAATCTGTCAGAGTATACCTAATACATAAATTTTCCTAATTCAAGATGATATATATCTGAGATTTTCAAAATATTTAATTGCTTATACATCGTGTTGATTGGTGTGTAGATAGAGCTGAATGTTGCAATTCTAACAATGCGATTTAGACGAACTTCTATTTTGTTTTTTAACTGTTTTTAGCAGTACCCCAAGTTAATATGCCATATTGAATTCGTGAATAAACTAAGTTATAATAGAGCAAGCAAAGAGTTTTTCTCGGAACATAATTTTTAAATCTTTAAAAAGCTTTTAAATATTTTTGTTTAATGTTTTTAAAAATATTCGTTTGTTATCGATTCAGCTTTTTACGAATATTTCCTTAGATGCCCATTTAATCTTGCATGTTTGAAATGAAAAACACAGTCGTTTTAAATTTTACGCATACTCTTGTATTTCTAAGCTTAAATCAACCAAAAAAATTCTAAATAGTGAAAATGGAAAAAAAATTGTTTAGCAACTTTTTTTCACTTTGTGTAGAGACAAAGTCACTTAAAACAAAAAGCACCAAGCTTTACTTTTGCTCTTACTAGAGCTCGTCAGTGATGCATAGCATATTTCATTGAGATTCCAACCGACTAGATACTGTCCTACACGCAAGAGGCAACACCACTAGACCATCCAGTCGGACAGCAACTCAACTTCAAGTAACCTACAAGTTTTCTCGACTTTGCGCGCAAGGAAGACATGACATACATTGTGCTAAGACCCAGGTCGCATCCCATGACAAGGATTTACCCGACGAGCGTTAAGCATCACGCTTACTCTTCTAGAGTTCGACGAGCGGAGGAATATATAATTGTACAGTAAAAGTATTTTTTACTTTGCTTTGTGAAACTTTTAACCAATCTTTAAAAAGCTTTTAAATATTTTTGTTTAACATTTTTCAAAAATGTTCGTTTGCTATCGATTCAGTTTTTTACGAACATTGCTTAAGATGCCATTTAATGTTGAATGTTTGAAATGAAAAACACAGTTGTTATAAATTTTACACATAAGCTTGTATTTCTAATTAAGCTTAAATCAACTAAAAAAAGTCAACATATTAAATAGAAATTACAAATTAGTAGAAAATGATATAAGTGCACAGAACTCACTAAATAAAACGAAATAACTACTTCCACTGTTTGCACCAAATATTTTGCAAGTTTTCGAATAATGCAGATGTTAACTCTAACAAACAACGTGATTACGCAACCAGCAGCTGGCGCACTAGACGGCGAGCAAGTACTCAACACTAATTATTTCATTCACCCGCCCTAAAAAAATTAATTGCGGGGTAAGGACAAAACAATGTGAGACATTAGGCATCGCGAAATAACATAAACCAAGCTAACAAGAAATACTAAAAATTCACACCGATGTATCATGAATCCCCTATCTAAGCGGAAGAACACCTTTATTAGATCGAGCTGATCTCCGCGATAAATTAGGTTGTGGCGCAGTAGGCACAATTTTTTCTCTGGTTTCCTTGCTGTATGCATCATCTGGTGTGTGATTAGGTGA
Source organism: Diplosoma virens (assembly GCA_963680785.1). NCBI lineage: Eukaryota > Metazoa > Chordata > Ascidiacea > Aplousobranchia > Didemnidae > Diplosoma > Diplosoma virens. Next base: position 70,275,893 of record OY796882.1, on the reverse strand, counting down.
TTCACTATTAGCATCGATTTCAGTGTGAATTGCATTAAAGTTATCTTTTTGATTTTCTTCGGAAGGACAAGGAGCCAAGTCTCGCAAGCTTCGCGTCCATTCAGATGGTGTACATTGCGTAGTTGGGATTCACATTCATTATTTCTACCTCGTCAACAAGGAGTCCATTTCTGTTGTTTCGGACAAAACGACTGAGATACGCTTTCGTGCCAGGGTATGTCATCCAGCTTGGAAGTGATGTTCTTGAGGTCAACCATCTCGGAAAGGCAAAAAATCTCTCGTGAGGCGTTGCATTGATTGCTACACATAGTAAGGACCTGATTAAATGTAGGGCTTCGGCAAGTTCAGCGGTTTTCAGAGCTAGTTGAATAGATTTTCAAACTGCTTGCATTGTTTTCTCCGCTTGTCCGTTCCCGAAAGGGTGAAAGATGCTACATTTAGGAAATATCACGTTGGCATGAATGTTTTAAATTCAAGTGAAAAAAAAGAGGTAGTGTTGTCAGAAAGCACGAAACTACCGTAGCACATAACGTAAATACTTTGTTGATTACAGATGAAATGCTCATATCTTTACATGCAAAAGCAAAGAGAAAGCGAGAATATTTGTTAATAACAATAAATAATCTACACATAGTTGTTTTTTACGGCAATTAAGTTTATTTTTAACCGCCACTACCTGCGCTTGCCTGAATTATTCCTTCTTTCAGCCATTTATTAACCGTCTTCTGAATGAACGCTCGATCTGTCTCGTTGAAGCGACGCGACTTTGTTGCAATGGGCTTTACTCCAGGAGTTAAATTAGAAAACAAAGATGTTTTCTTTGTATCAGCTACAGCCAAAGCATAGTTCGATTCATCAGACATTACTAATTCAGGCGAGTCACCATTGCAATCGAGAACCAGCCTCTGGTGTTGACCCTGAAAATCCAAGCTTACAATTATATCCCTGCAAAGACTATCCAAAACATTTAGTCTTGTTGCTTCATACATAGTATTGTTGATTTATTACTTCAGTTATGCAAAACCCGGGGGTTTCATTTTCACGCAGAAGATGCTAATGGCACATTATGATTAGATGAAATAGTATCTAAGCCTAATTTTTTAGAGGTGTCAAAGTTGATGTAACTTTCCAAACTTCCAGAATTGATTAAAGCTGTTAATTTTATGCCATTAACGTAGGCTTGCAAAAAAGATTTAATTAAGCTGCCAAAACACGCGGCCGCATGAGTTGTAGAACCGGGAGTTGGACCTTCGGCGGTTGAAGAATTGAATCGCCCATCCAAGCCTTTCTTGTTAGATCTTTGCTTTACAGACACAGAAAAATGTCCAAATATTCCGCAAGAATAGCAGGCTGCTTCTCTGGCAAGACAAACTGATTGTTGATGATAGGTGCGTCCACAAAAAATGCACCTTTTACCATTGAAGTTATTATAAACCACTACGTCATTGTTTGACGTAACAACCAGATCTGGGGCCTTACTTTCGTGTTCGGTATGAGCGATGGAGACCGTCACTAAATCATTTCCTGATGTATAAACAGCTAAATATTTTAAATAATCAAAGGAATGGACGGAACCATAACTCTTTTGATTTTTCAGTAGTCTTTAAAAAGGCTGTTTGCTTGAAAGCTCTTTCGGCCAACTCTTGTCAGAATTCGTTGGCAAATGACGAACTTTAAGAAAACCGTGGTTTATATAATATTGGAAGATATCGAAAGCAACGGCGCCTCTGATAGGTTGGAGAAAGCGAGCACGCGATTGGTTGTGCACTCACTTGCGCCGCAAGCGAGAAAGTTTCAATCCATAGATAAACTCTTTCTGGCGACAAAGAAATGGTTCAAGAGACTTCATAAAGGTGGCTTCGAGCGTTGCCACATAAAAAGAAGATCGGACGATCATCTTTTTATTTGGCAACGCTCGAAGCCACCTTTATATATAGAGTCTCTTGAATCATAGTCGCCAGAAAGAGCATCCTTACAAGATTTTTCCGATATTCTTCAGCTGAGACGTCTCTGAAATTGCAGTCTTTGTAGCGCTTGGAGAAACTCTTGAAGGATTTTCTGAATTTGTCTTCTTGTGATGAGAAGATGGCGAGAAAATATAACAGGAACTTTAACAAAGCTTTTCTCAAGCTTTGCTATCGCAGTATTGTTAACTTGCATCCTTCTAATCTATGAGCACAGAATCTCCAATTTGTTGGGATCGACTACTCCATCAGGTCGTGGGCCCGCTAATATTCTTGCAATAAAATTGGTGAAGGTTTCAAGCCAATGCTTAAAATATTTGGATGCTTTCGGAACATTACGATCAATATCAAGCCTTACTAGCTTTAGCCATTCGTGCAACAAAGTAGCCACTATTGATATTTTAGTTGATTTAATTGGAATGAAAAACACAGTTGTTTTAAATTTTACGCATAAGCTTGTATCTTTTAAGCTTAAATCAACTAAAAAAAAGTCAACATAGCTAAATAGAAAATAACTGAAAATTAATAGAAAATAATATAAGTGCACAGAAATGACTAAAAACGAAATAACTACTTCCACTGTTTGCACCAAACAGTTTACAAGTTTTCAAATAGCGCAGATGTTAACTCTAGCAAACAACGTGATTACGCAAGAAGCAACTGGCGAACTAGATGGCGAACAAGTCTTAACATTCATTACTTCAATGTTTATTTATTAATCTTTTATCAACAAATACGACCCGATTGGTGCACCACAAACCCGTAGAAGCTGCCGAGGTTGCCCAAGAGGAGGGCCTACAATGATCATATCTTGTTTTATGATTAATGTTTTCTTTTAAAATTAATTTTCTTTATTTTTATAGCACTGATTGAAGGCGGTACTCAAAGATGAAAAAGTTCTGTGCCGGGCACGGGCTGTTGTTCATCGCCGCAAGTTTCGAGTCGAATCTCATTCGCTACAAGACAGAGCATCCAGTACGATTTATTAAAAATTATTTATTAAAAAAAGTACATATTGCGAGTTAAGTGTTTTATTGTGACGTCATGGATCGACAAAAGAGACGGCGATGTAGCGGGTGCCGTTGGTGGTTGGGAGTCCTTCGTGGTAATGAGTGAGGCGTCCCGGATGTATCAGAGCGTGACCTTTGGGGATTTGTGTGACGGAACAATTGTATCGAAGAAAGTGACATCCACCTCCCTATTACAACACAAAGATTTAATAAAGCAACTGAAAAACACAAATTGGCTTATCCAGACATTATACGAGCTGAGATAACGACGTCATAATGCAAGGAGCGACGGCACACTTTTCATCTACTTTGTCGATATGTTCCACATCTAAATGCCAGCGTGACAAACAACAAACCCAACTCCCTTCATTCGGTCGGCAGCATCTTTTGTCTTTTTTCTTCACCTTTTCAAAACCACTGCTGTGTATCGAAATGTGAAGATATTTTCTGAACTCTCCACATATTTTTTCCAAGAATACGCTCCTTTCTGACTTTTATGACGACTATCTCGTGGATCTGCATGAACGACAAGCCACCTCAACGTCGTGGTGCAGTCCCCTTCCCTGCACTGGGTGGGGTCGAAATGGCTTGTCAATTCCTCGAGGGTCTCATCCTCGGGCGATTCTCTCTTGGACAACTCTTCTCATTTTTTATCCCTGCTGTTCAATGCGCGGTCACATATGGACAGCATTCTTAAACCCAATTGAACGTCCCCCTATTTCTTCTACTTTCTTTCCGACAGCTCTTCTTAGTCCCTTCTTTCACCCCAAACCTCTTCTTTACCTATCCCACTCACCGCTGATTCTTATCCTTATGCTCCTTCTCATCAGCGGTGACATTAATCCCAACCCTAGCCCTATAGACCCTTGCTCTGTCTGCTCCCGTAGAGTCACCTGGGGAAACAGATCAATACAATGTACCAACTGTTCTCTCTGGGTACACCTCTCCTGCTCTGGTCTTTCTCCCGCTGACTTCCGCAAAATCTCCCCGGGACACTCTTGGACTTGCCCAATATGCCCATCCTCTTCTCAACTCCCCCCTCCCTCTCACATCCCAACCCTGTACCTTCATCCATATACACTCCAAATCCCCCATTCTCACTCACAAACACCCACATAACCATATCTTCAAAAATGAACTCCCCAAAACAACCATGAATAACCCCACCGACCCTCCTAATCACCCCCAACTAATTTTTAATTACCCTCCCTCAGCATCATCAAATCCTTCTCACCCTTCCTCTTACCATCATCCCCTACTACTTACATTTAACAGGCACCATTCATCCTGGGACTCCCACTCACCGAAAGACCAATCAGGCAAACATCTGTTTGACTGGCTCCTTTCTTCTGATCTTTTACCTCTTAACAACACCGAACATCACACCTTACTACGCCGTGCCACTGGAAACCGCTCCTCTCCTGATCTCTCTCTGGTTCCTTCCCAAATAGCCTCTAAATGAACATGGCAGACCCTTCCGGACCTCGGTTCAGATCATCTTCCTATCTCTATAACTATTCCCACTTCCCTTTTAATTAACACTATCAACCGCCCCCCTCATTTAACTATAATAAAGCTCGCTGGGACGATTACCTTACTTATATTGATACCCACTGCCCTCCTCCCTCCATCTTTACAACACTCTCTCTTTCTGAAGCCACCCACACCTTTACCAAACTCCTCAATGGTACTGCCACTTCTGCCATTCTTTTCGGCAGCATCAACTGCCCTGCTACAGTCTGGTGGTCTTCTGAAGTCGCAGATGCCGTCGCGAAATGCCGAAAGGCATTTGCAAAAGCACACTGTTCTGAAGAAGACCGCCAGCACTATATCTCTATTAATAGATATACCTCCACTGTGATATCTAAGGCTAAAGCTAAGTTATGGCAGAAAACTCGCTCTAACCTTTCTCCTAAAACCCGTCCCAGTGAAGTCTTTTCTCTACTTCGCTCCATCTCTGGCTTCCCCTCCCCAACTTCCCAAATTGCCATACCCCTGTAGATTGTGCCAACCATCTCTCTTCACATCTACAATCCCATTTCTCTACTCAAAACCCAAAACTTTTTCGAAGCACCGAGAAAGCTCAGATGAATCATATCAGAACCGCACACTGCAACACCCTGCATTCCACTTTCTGCTCACCATTCTCCTCAATTGAACTCTCCACAGCCATCTCTCAACCTCAACCTCTTCAAGCCCTGATTAAATTACCTACCCTCTTCTATCCCACCTCCCACAATCAGCGTCACATTTTCTTCTATACATCTTCAACCTTTCTTGGTCAACACACACCTTCCCATCTACCTGGAAACAATAAACAATCATCCCCATTCTCAAACTTGGAAAACCCTCTGACTCACCTTCCTCATATAGACCTATTTCTCTCACTTCCTGTACCTCCAAACTCTTTGAAAGAATGGTTTTAGGACGACTAACCTATTTTCTCGAACAACAAGACATTCTCTCACCCGTGCAAGCTGTTTTTAGACCTGGTAGATCGACTGTAGATCAGGTTTTCCTCCTCTTACAGTCAATCGCAGATTCTTTTTCACCAATCTAAACCAGGCGCACGTACAGTCCTCGCCACTGTGGATTTTGCAAAAGCTTTTGACTCAGTTCGACATTCTGCTCTCCTCTCTAAACTCCTCTCTTTAGATCTTCCTCTTTGCTTTGTTGAATGGATACGATCCTACCTCTCAGATCGCCGTTCGAAAGTCCGCATCTGTAATTCATACAGTCGTCCTTTCCGTCTTCGAAGAGGAGTTTCCCAAGGTTCAGTTCTTGGACCCTAACCCTCTTCTCTTTATACATCAATGACCTTCCTATTTTCCTCCCTACAACTGTTAAAACCTCACTCTATGCAGATGATCTAGCCATTTGGGCCTCCTCCCCGAGTGTTGAGTGTGCAACTTCCACAGTACAAGCTGCCCTCAACAGACTGGTGGAATGGTCCTCACAGTGGCGCCTTCCTCTCAATCCCCTCAAATGTAAAACATCCTTCTTCAGCTTAGACCCCTACCAATCACATATACAACCCGCTCTGCACATTCTTAACACCCCTCTCAAATTCAACCCTCATCCAACCTTTCTCGGTGTAACCTTCGACCGCACTCTCTCTTTCAAATATCACGTCTTATCCTTACGGAAAAAGTTTCACAGCCGATTCCGTGCTTTCCGCTCCATTGCCTCTGCCTCCTGGGGTCCATCAAAAGAATCCTTATGTACCTTATATAAAGCCTTCATTCGCCCCATCCTTACCTATGCTTTCCCAGGCTGGTTTCCCTTCTCATCTCCTACCCACGTCACCTCCGTGGAGAGGATGCATAGATCTTCCTGTAGAGTAAGACAGGCTGTCTATCGTCCACTCCTATCCCTCTACTTCATATAGAAGCACTTTTTCCTTCACTCCTCCTCACCCACCAATCCCTCTCCTTCTCTGAACGAGCCCTCCGACTACCTTTAACCTTTCCCATAGCCTCTCTAGCGAATTCTAATCCCCGCACACGTCTCAAGAAGGGCACATGGAGATCCTTCTCCCGATCTCATAACCTTACCCCTAACCCACATCTTGCTCGTGAATTTTTAATTCTCTGTCCTCCTAAACCTCCCTGGTCTACCCTATCTACTTACACAATCTTACTCCACCTCTCATCCCCATGCTCTCGTAAAGACCCTCTCCCATTCGCAACACCACAGCTACCTCCCATCTTTCCTCCCTATCTCACAGCGATATCTCTGCCTGGACTGACGGTTTGGTACCTGGCGGGCTGGGGAAGGGTGGTGCAGGGATTTACATCAAGTGTACAAAGTGTGTCACTGCAACCTCCCTCTCCCCTCTCCTTATCGACTGGTATCTGGGCTACCAGTTACAGTGCCGAGACTTTCGCTATCCTTCATGCTCTTGAGTGGTGTATCTCTTATTCCAAGACATGTAACTTTGAATCTATCACCTTGTTTTCTGATTCTTTATCTGTCTTCTCAACCCTCTCTGCTCCTCTACTATTTTTAACCCCCAAATCCCTATCCGACACACAATCTCTCCTCAATTCTCTCTCTAACTCCAAGGTGGTCCATTTACAATGGATACTCCCAGGTAACTACTTAGCTGACTCTCTAGCTAAAGTCGGAGCCTCTCTTGATCCCTCCAAAATATCAGTGTCACTCGCACCCCTTATTTCCTCACAAAGACCATTCCTCTACATCAGTTAAAGACGCAGTGTCCAATCTGGTCTCTTCCAACACCAAATCCCTCCAGTATCTCCCAAGGAGCTTACTCTCCCTCGCTCCGCTCGCTGTGCTCTCTCCCGTTTACGCTGCAACGGGCATAGCACTCTCCTTAATTCTTATCTCCACAGGGTTGGTCGAGCCGAGACTCCTTCTTGCAGCAACTGTGGTTCTGAACCACAGGACTTTTTTTATCTCGTGCTGGACTGCCCTGTACTTGACTCTACGCGTCTGGCCATCTTCGGCCACTCCCTCTCTATTCTGGACCTCTGGTCCCGTCCGTGGGGAGTTGCCCGATTATTGGGACTTCGCGGAGTTGATCCACGCCCCCATCCCCAGGAATGGGTCGGTTAAACCCACCACCACTACCACTACCTCGTGAAAGTCAGTTAGACCAGGAGCGACTTGCCGGGTCAAACATTATCTCACTGCGTCCTTTCAAGTAAAAAATCAAACTTGCCCGGTTCATTCTTTACTTAACTTCACTCATCTCGCTTTTTTCATCTATACTTCTCTCGTCTGCACATCTGCGCCGTGTTTTACTCATCCACGCTTCACTTATCCGTACTTCACTCATCCAGGCAAGATGTGTTCACCTCATAATCAACGCCGTGCGTGTTGAGCGCTACGTTCATGGTCCAGGTGGAGGAGTCGTGGTGGGGGCGTAGGAAGGACTGCTCGCTCGGTTTGTAGCGGACCACAAACATCATGATCGAATGGGCCTGAAATACAACCGCATTGTGACGTCGCCCCAAAAGACCTTGGGTCAAAAGCACAGCCTACCTTGGTATAAAATCCAGGGTAGACCTTCTCAACGACCTTGGTGGGATAAGTGGCCAGTAGATGGAGCCACTCCTTCTCGAAACCCACCTGGTTCATATGGATGTCCACCGTAGGCACGTTCTCGTACCCCCCAGCCAAACGACTGTCCTACATCGCAAGCACACCAATAATTATAACGAAAACAAATCGCCGTTCTATGCGAAATTCAATAAACACAGATGCGCCAATCGCACAAGCCAGGTGGAGTCTTTCAGCAATTAGTTGAGTTTTGGAAAACCCACAAATAAATTATTATGAAGACTAGTGATAGGACGACGCCAATTTTTCTTCCATTCGGATGCCAATTTCAATTCCAATTCTTTTTATTTAAAACTCACTTTGTTTTTGTAATGGACTAACAAAATGCTTTTTTTTTAAACATCTTGTTTAATCAGTTGGATTGATGTACAATGCCTCTAGCCTAATTTTCTCAAATTTTTACCATAAGCACTATAAATTAAAAATTATATTAATATTCATATAAAAGCGAATCGAACTTTCTTGGAGAGTGCTCAAAGAAAAGATTAAAGCAAAAGTTTACTACAAAGTTTATTTAATTACTGTTTGAAAAAACACAAAATCTGTTGCATTTTTGTTAAAACAGAACCTTGATCCTTATTCAAGGAGAAAAATTCCATTTGAATTTACAGTACTAAATTTTTTAAGTACTTTTTAAAAAATTGCAACAGCCTGTTTCATTCTATAGAATCGTCCGTTGGTAACAAGAAAAGTAAAAAATTTAATCATTACTAATAAAAACATTGTGTGTTTAGTTAATTATCCTTTGATACATAATACGTAGTTCTGCAAAACATAGTTTATTAGAATACGTTTAAAATTTTTGATACAGAGTGGGCCGTAAGTCGCGCACCAAAGACTTACGAGTAGTGTAGTGGAAACAATGTAAAAAAAGCGGAATAAAACATCCTTTCTTTTCCTTGAACGTGTCAGTTACTATAACTTTCAGATTTGGCTGGTTCCAATCAAAGTTCATTTTCAGTTTTAATTTTCTTTTAATTTGTTTCAAATTCTTTGGTGCGCGACTTACGGCTCACCCTGTATTTAATAAATCTAAAAATATTATTTAAGCCTTTCAATATTTATGCTCAGAAATATGCAGTTTAATCAAGCAAGTAATGCAATTCTTGGGGTGTCATATACGAAAAAATCACCCAAAATATAGCAAATGCAAGTACCGAGAATATGCATTTATATTAAAGTACCTGACTCCCCTCTTCTTACGTAAATATAAATGAATCAGACTGATTTTATTGGATAAAACAGACTTTTGTGGTTTTTTAAATAGTGATTAAATAAATTTGTATTAAATTGCTTTTATCTTTTGATTGAGCACTCTGCACTCTGCAAGATTAATTCACTCATGCTGCATATGTAATGACTTTATTTATTGCAATAATATATGAAAGTCTTGCAATATATATAAATTAGAAAAAAAGGAATTGACATGTTTTTGTACCAACTCCAGTACAGATACTGTGCGCTGCCCCCATTTGCCTCCCCAAACGCGTAGCAAATGCATTAATGAGTTTCCACTTACGATCAGCTTGTGGGGGGAGTGCAGCTTACTTTTCGAACGGGCCCCTCTGCCTGAAGCCCGAACGCGGACCTTCTTATTCTGCGCGACGCCCGATGCAGTATGAATATTGTCATTCGGACTATTCATTGATTGCTTTTGGTTTGTTTCTCACCTTCGACCTTACTGCCATGGGTAGCCCTGAGAAAAGTTGAAAACTCCAGATGACATTGCTTTTGGGGCTCGTTTCCACTACGAGCGTGAAATGGAGCATTTTTTGTTTGTTTTCTTGATTTTTTTGCTTTGCTTAGCGCTCGCTTAGATTTTAAGCGCGGAAAGATCAATAAAAGAAACAGAGAATGCTCTATTCCACGCTCGTAGTGGAAACGAGCCTTTAGGATTATAGAAAACGCAAACCCATTTACCACGCTAAGGTAGCAATTTATTGAAAAGCCGTGGGCAGTATGCTGGAGTATGACGTGAGAGGTCAGTTATTAGCTGCTCTCAAATCATTGCACAAACAGTCAGAAGTCTGCGTTCTTCCTCCTCTTCTGTTCATTATGTACATGATCAAAATAGACAAAGACAATTCCTCCAGTAGTGGCGTCATATTTGGAAAGTGTAATGTTCGGCGCCTGCTGTTTGCAGATGACCTTGTATTGCTATGCTCAAACAAAAGTGATCTCAATATGCACTTGATCGGTTTTCTGGTAATGCTTGGATGCTGGAATGAAAATCAGTACGGCTAAAACTGAGATTATGAGTCTCTCAAGGCACCTTGTCCAGTGTTCTATCCAAATAAATGGAGTAACTCTCCAGCAGATGGAAAAGTTTAAGTATTTTGGAGTCACATTCTCAAGTAATGGTAGAAAAGACAACGAACTGAACTCACGTATTGGTAAAGCAAGTGCAGTAATGCGCCAGCTTTACCGATCAGTAGTACTGAAACGAGAGCTGTGTACAAAAGCAAAGCTTTCTGTTTTCAGATCAGTTTTTGTTCCTATCCTCACCTATGATCATGAGTGTTGGGTAATGACCGAAAGAGTGAGATCCCGAGTACAGACGGCCAAAATGATTTTTTTGCAAAAAAGTCAGAAGTTCATCTCAACTTGACAAGGTTAAAGGAATTGACATTCGTCAATCTCTTAACATTGAACCGCTACTATCCGCATAGAACAATCTCAACTGCGCTGGTATGGCCATGTGACAAGAATGTCCGACGAGTAAACAGCAAAGCAACTAATGGATGCTCTTCCGAGTGCCAAAAGGCCTAGAGGGCGACTCAGAACTCGCTGGCGTAATTATGTTGAAAACCTGGCATGGTCGCGTCTTGTAATTCCACCGGTGGAATTGCAGCTAGATCTGGAGATCGTGATGCTTGGAAATCCCAACTCGAGCTGCTGCCCTCGCAAACCCAAAAGGCGAAGCAGGCAAAGGGAAATACATTGAACTAATTCAATGTTTCCCTGAAAATAATGATGATGATGTTTTTGTAGAGTGCTCAATAAAATTTAAAACATATATCCCTATAAATTAATTTTTCATTTATTAAGAAAAAAAAAAAACGGTTCTACTGCCTGTTTCATCCGTTCCTTAATTTCTTAATCAGAAAAAACAAGCTTAGGGATGTTTTTATCTTATTAGATGAAAACAAATACTTGTGAATATACGTGGGGCGTTCAGAAAGTAATGCAACCAGGTTTCTTTTCATGACATTGAGTTTTAAAGCTACACAAATCATGCATTACAAGAAAGTATATAGCATGAGCATTTCATAGTTACTTCTCGATGTAATCTCCCGCTTTCCGAACCGCCTTTTCCAACCTTTTAACGAGTGCACATATTCCTTCATTGTAAAATTCTATAGGCTGCGTTTTTAACCACTTCCTAACAGCAGTTTTGACCTCTTCATCACTGGAAAAATGTCGCCTCCTGAAACTTTCTTTGAGAGGCCCAAACAAATGGAAGTTAGATGGTGCCAGGTCTGGCGAATATGGGGGATCTGAAATTGTTGTCCAGCCAAAGGAGCTGATGACCTCCGGAGTTTTGAGGCTGGTGTGAGGCCTAGCGTTGTCATGTTGCAATAAAACCTTAGAAATTCCCAAAGCAGGTTGAACTCTTCATATTCTTGCTTTCAACTTTTTTAATGTATCGATGTAAACATCCGGATTGATTGTTGCTGATTTGGACATGAAGTCTACCAATATCACTCCAATGCTATCCCAGAACACATCACTTTACCTGCAGACTGCTGAGATTTAAACTTCTTCGAGCGTGGTGAGGTGGGATGGCGCCACTCCATTGATGCTCTCTCTTTGACTTTGGTTCGAAGTGGTGAACCCAAGTCTCATCTCTGGTCACTATTCGCTGCAAAAAAGTTTTGTCACTATGGCAATACTCCAGAAGTGCAGAACAAGCTTTTAGGCGGGATTGTTTATGAGCCTCTGTGAGCTGCCTTGGGACCCGCCTTGCACATACTTTTGAATACCCCAAGGTATCCATGATCTTTATAGCACTTCCTGCACTTACTCCTATTGACTCAGCAAGCTCATTAATAGTGATGCGTCTGTTTTCCTTAATCAATGCATCTACCTGATCAATGTTAGCAGAACTGTGAGCAGAAGATGACCTACCACTTCTTGGCCTATCGCAAAGATCGCTTTCAGCAGGTTCTTCCTGTCAATCTTTGATTCACTTCACCCACCTCGTCACTGTGCTGTAGTCTATCGCACCATCACCATACACTTGCTTTAGCCTTCTGCTTATATTCTGATCTGTTTCTTCCTCCAACAATAGAAATTTAATAACAACTCTTTGCTTCTGCCGAGATTGCTTTGGGGCAATCATACCAGTTTTACCTTCTAACGAAGAAGACATACTCGTAGAAGGATTGCTTAAAATTTGAATTGCAGATTGCAGTAATTCAAACCCTTATTTTTTTACAAAGTCTGGAGACCTTAGTTACCAATTTATAATTTGTTAAAGAATCAGATGTTAGTTAAATGAATGCTGCAAGAAATTAAATTAAATCAAGAAATCAGTTGCATTACTTTCTGAACGCCCCTCGTATATATATACGTATATAAATTAAAACACTACAACAAAAAGGGCTAAACCACTACAGTTTGTTTAACCGCAAAAATCGTCAGGCGGTACACTAAAAATACAGTAAAATAAAATAACAAGAAAACCAATAAAATAAAATGAATTAATAATATATTAGTAAAAACGTTAGCAAAGTGGGTATGGCTGCAAGTCATCCACTATCCCGAACGTCTGCCAAATTTGAAAATAACGTACAAGTGGTAAAACTGCTTGACAACGCCCTCATGTTTGCCAAGCAGTTCGTTACAATCAACAAAGATTCAACCAATACTGTATCATCATCCATAATTGCAGAAAATCTATCCTTTTTAACAGGGACAGTGCCTGGATTAAGAACAATAGCTCACTTTTCCATGTCACCATGGGCTTGTAGGACGCAGCCGAGATATGAGTTGGTTGGTCTATTTATGCTTAATTTAATAGCCCCGCTTGTCGGCAAAAGCAACGTTGGCCTATATAGAGACAATGGTTTGGCCATCTTGGAAAATGTTTCTGATCCGGATTCGAAACGATTTACGAAAAAAATCATAAAGCTTTTCCAGCAAGTACGCTTAAACATCTCAGCCGAAACCAACCTCGTCCAGACCGACTTCTTGACGTCACGTTTAATTTGAAGTCGTGGAAACATTGGCCTTACCGCAAGCCTAATGACCAGCCACTCTACATACACCAACAGTCTAATCATCCTCCAACCATCAAGAAGCAACTTCCATCTATGCTTGCCAAACCTCTGTCTCTTCTCTCTTGCAATCGCGATGAATTTTTCAAAGCAATTCCGGATTATGTGGAAGCAATGAGACGTAGCAAGCATTCTAGTGAAGTGGAGTATGAAAACGACTCCGACTGTAAACCGAGGAAAGTCAGAAAATGAAACATCGTGTGGTTCAACCCACCTTTTAGCGAGGATGTGAAAACCAACATCGGCAAAGAATTTCTGCGCCTGCTCGCTGAGCACTTTCCTCCCTATCACTGTTTGCACAAAATATGCAACAAGAACAAAGTAAAATTGAGCTACAGCTGCATGCCCAATATGGCAGCCATAATATCCAGGCACAACAAAAAGCTGTTATCGAACAGGGTTGAATCTGCTTGCATCATACCACCTTGCAAATGCAGAAACAAACCTAGCTGCCCTTTGAAAGGCAAATGCCGCAAAAGCTCCATCATCTATAAAGCCACCATAAAATCTGGCGACATTGCAAACCACTATTATGATTGTTGTGAAACGGAATTCAAAACCCGTTTTACAACCATAATCAAAGCTTCAAGTTTCGACGGAAATGCAACGCAACTGAACTGTCGAAAGCTTTCTGGCAGCTCAAAGACACAGGACAAAATTCCTGTATTGAATGGAGTATTGCGATCCGAACCACCCCTTACCACCCAGAGGCTAAATGGCGCAATCTCTGCTTATCAGAGAAACTCGCCATTCTCCGAGCGGACACAAACACTTCTTTGAACAAAGAATCTGAATTAAATGGAAAATACCGGTATAAAATTAAATTTAAATTAAGAAATTTTTCCTAATTTTCGGTAGTTAGAAATTTTTGTAATTTTTCGTATTTTAATTTTATACTAATTTCTGTGTTGATTTCATAATAATATTAAAAATATTAATATTAAATTCTGTGCAATTAATTCTAATCTGTATAAAACTCTCGCCCTCATTCAGTTTCGTACGCATCTTTCAAACCATTTTATAATGATTATTATTTCGGTTTTTGACTGCTCTTTGCTCTGTCGCGGGACAATTCCATCCTCCGCGAATCATCCCTTGCACGTTGCTGCCAAATTGGGCAGACCTTTGAGATAGTGGATAAACGTGCAGTCATATCCACTTTGCCAGTGTTTTTATTATTAAATTTTATTTATTCATTTTATTTTATTGGTTTTCTTGTTATTTTATTTTACTGTATTTTTAGTGTACTGCCTGATGATCCTTGCGGTAAAACAGACGGTAGTGGCTTAACTTTTTTTGTTGTAATGTTTTAATTTACATAAACTGCTCTCACCTGCTTATCGAGCACTGTGCCAGCATTGTAAGACAATTTGGTTATATATATATAAAACATAAAATTTATTTTATCAATGTTTGAAAACGACAGCAGATGTTGCGCTCTATAGAATTGTCAGATGGCTACTTATCAAATAGAGCAAACACCTGATAATTTGATATGAATAAGTATTTCTAGTTAAATACGTAACCACTTGACAATTCCATAGGATGAAACAGACTGTTGTGGTTTTTTTTTTAACATTGTTAATTTGCTCTGACCTTTTCATTGAGTACTTTATTAGGAAGATCGATTCACTCTTGTAACATATACAGCATATATATAAACATCCGGGATGGAACCATTCGCAGCCACCGATTTACCACCGACAATTCGGGATAAGATTAATGACAATAGTGTTACTAAGTAACTGTCGGTGACAATTCGCAATGGCCAAATCGCCACCAACCCATAATTATAAATATATACAGAGCCGTACCAACTGAAAAAAAATTGGGGGGCAATATTTCGTGATTTTTGGTCGTATCCTGATGTTTCTCCAAAATTTTGGATGAAGACTAAAAAAAAAGTTTTCATTTTGAATTTATTTTTGAGTTCTCGAGTTTCGTTCCAAAGATATACCAATCATACTGATAAAGAAATTAATTAAGCAAAAATTCGTTTTGTTCAAATAATTCTTTGTCGCTGCCCAAAAATTTCTGATTTCGCTCAAATTTTTATCGCTGGCTGAACGATTCTGATTTTTCCCAAACTTTTGAAACTTATGCAAGCAATTTCCCCCTGCCCCCCTTCTGGAGGTATGGCTATGAATAGATAGATATTTTTTGTTTCAAAAAAGAATATATTTTTTTCATATATACTGTATATATATATACATATGTAAAAGCTCAATGATAGTGAGATATATAAAAAAGGGCAAATACATGAATCAATTAGAAATCGTTTTCAAGAAACAAAATTTTCATAAAAAACCTTTCGATTCCCATGCCGATTTCTAAAAGTTTATCGATTCTTTCGATTCTCGATTCCGACTAATCGTCCCATCACTAATAAAGACTGCAGCTTGAATTTGAAACGAAACATAAACCTTGGCTGGTTGCAAAAAACACGAGAATTTACGCTCTTTTGTTATGTAGCTTCGAAAGACGCGCGGTTTGTTAGTTGTTTCGAAAGACCAATTTCAGATGAACGCCAAAAAAGACGATTATTTCGTCGAAACGTCAATGACATCAGTAGCATGCTGACCTCATTCTTCCCGTTCGACCACTTCCCGTGATCCTCCATGATATCCACGATCGCATCAGCCCCGGCGTCAGTGAAGAGGGGAAAGCGGTACACATCCGGGCATGGCTGCTCCACTTCTATCGAGTTTAAAGTTGCATTCCAAAAACCAGGATGTAAATATTTTTCCTCCCAATCCTAAATTAAAACAATAAAGAACAAGAATTGACGAAAAAAAAGGGAGGTTCGCTCACAGTCGGGTTGTCAATGATGTGCCACATTTCGAAGTGCACTTGATCTTTCTTCACATTATCGGTATTGAGAAGTCGTCCAAAGGCGCGCTCATTCGTAACAAAGATGAAGATGCCCTGAGTAAGCTAAATAAGCAAGGACAAAGCAGCGGTCATGATTCACTGACCTGGTCCCTGAGGTGGTTACAATAAGCCATGTCAGCGTCCAAATAATCATAGCTGTAAGGTCGGACTCCCTTGTTTAGCAGAGATTGCAGGGTGCTACCTTGGGTCAGGTAAACCCCACTAACGAAGGGGACGTTCCAAATACCCCTAATCAGAGGATAAAAGTTTCCGACATTCAATACAGGCCACGCAATCTCACTCACCTCTTTTTGTCGTTGACGATGTCCATGTAATCGTCCGAGCGGGCGTAGTAACCATCGCTGTTGAGGGCTCCCCAAAAGTTGCTCCATACTTTGCCCTCCCTCTTTACAAGCGGCGCCATAACCTTAACATCATTGACATGAAAAGAACCTCAGTTGTGACGTCGTTATCTCCGACGAACCTGTTTGTTCTTGCTGATGAGAGTTTCGATTATATTCGCGTCTGTGATTTGGACCGTCGAGTCAACGCTGAGCTGGTAATCACACTTCACTTCTACGCAGCGCGCGCTGGAAATCAACGCTTGTTTTCTCACGGGTCATTAGAAACCTACTCTGACGTCATTTCCTGCGATCACTTACATAGCAGAGTTTCTTGCTGTTGATTCGTCCATGTTTTCGTGAGGAGCGATGACGTGTACACTCGCATAATCCGAACGATGACGCAACAAAAACTGGGATACAATCCGCTCTGATCTTTGATCCTAGAGATCAAGAGTTGAAATGCGGGCGCGTCTGGTTGGGGTGAAGCCACAACTTACCACAAGATGAAGGAAGAGGTGGGTGTGACGGCGGGGGTGGTTCAATGAAGCGACACGGGTTAGGAACTCCTCCAGGAACGGACTCCAATCCTGGATGAACAACGCCACTTGTACGACGCTTGCTGAGGCCTGAGCAAGATCAAATGAAAGTTTTCATGACAAGAGGTAGCAGTACGCTACCCACCTCGTCTACATTGCGCAGGTTGGTGTCGCACTTTCGGCATCCATGGTTGCTATGCCAACCATCCGGTACGTAGTTGCAATAATGGTTCAGATGGATCTGCCGCAACAATTTAGCAAAGAAATTGATTATTGAAGTGACAATCGTTAAATTAAATCAACACCGAGTGTCGGCGGCGTAGCTCAGGGTGATTCTCACTTGCGCACAAAAGAACACGGGTTCGATGCCCGGCCTACCGAGGTGGTTTCTGTTGCGTCCCTAGGAAACTTGATGACAAATTCCTCCTCTGCCAATCCACAATGTCGGCTCCGCTTAAAGCAGAGAGCAGCAGCATAGAGGGCAATACGAAGAAATCATTTCAAAACACTCTCATAAATTACAAGTTTCGGAGCTTGAGAGTTTGGAATCGATTATCGAGGCCAGAGTTGTTAACCCGAATCCAGAGGACTTGACGTGATCGATGAGCAAAGCGGGGCCAGCATAGAAAGTTAGCAGAAAACATTATAAATTTGTAAAACCAATTTTGCTAAATAAATCAATAGATCAATGATGGCTCTTTTAGATGACGATATAACGACAGTCGGTTGCAGGGCGCACCTCCATTGAACGAATTTTAAACAAGATTAAATTAATCACTTTCACTTATTTAATCACTTTTAAACACGAGAAATGGTCCGATATTTTAATAAGATTAAATTAATTCTCGTACGTTAAAAAAACTTCATTTGAATAACTTATTAAAAAATTAATACTAAAGGTCGCTTGAAATGTCTAGAAAATAATTTCACAACAATTTTCATATCAGAACCATAACTAAGATGGACTAAATTATAATTTACTTTTAAATCTACATTAATTATAATACAAAAATGCTGAAAATTAATCACGAAGGACAAAAGGCTGGGATTTTAAACAGACTTAAAAGTTGTGAATTGGCACCACTAAAAAGCAGCCACTATAAATTCCCGAGGATTTCTATTTTATTATTGACATGGAAACGTTTAATAAAAAAATATTTAAAATTAGTGCAAAAAACTTCTCTTATAGCTAATTGCAAGGAATTGAAGTCCATATAGAGGGGATCTATACATAAATTTAATGAAAAAATTTAGGGTTAGGGCAAGCAAAAAAATACAGTAGACCTCGGTTGACAAAATCATCTGAATAAGGCGAGAATCCGGATAATCCGAAGCTCTTTATTAAGAATTACAGTGTATAGGAAATCATTTGAACTTTCAGTTTTATCCGAGTTAAGCGAAAATTCGTATTAACCGAATCCGGATTAGCCGAAGTCTACTGCATATTACAAATATACGGTGGAGCCAATTTTTCCACGAAACTACATCTTCCGCATTGATCCCGGGGTCCGACCATATAGGCCTCGAATTAGATTCATCGAATATTTGTGCTGAAAGTACAGACAGAGATCGGGCCATTTTATTTTTTTATTTTATCTCTATATTTATCCTCCTGACTTGCAGGAAAGCGATGGAGGCGCTAATACATAGGGTAGGCAATTACCCCGACCTGTTTCCGGAGATACCAAGATATTGCTGTCCGCTTGTAGTGTAATAGAGATATGACTGTAATTTAGAACTGCTTGCCAAGATCACCAAGCAGGGGAATGTGCCGTAAAGTGTCTTTCCCAAGGACACAACAGAATGAGGCGAGTGAGTTTTGAACCGAGACCGTGTTGGTCACGAGCCCGGCGCTTTAACCACTCGACCACGCTGCCGACAATTTTCATGGATCACTTTCTTTTAGATAGTTGTAAAACGTAAAATGATTTTCAATTTTCTTATCAAGATTATTGTAAACTCAAAAATAATGGAGGGGTTGGACCAACGTATTAAGATTAACAAGCCGCTACCAACTCGTATTAAGATTAACAAAAGACTCTCTAACCACTTGAGGGTGCTCACCTTGCTGGGGCCGTTTCCATGCAGAATTGAGGGGAGGGTATCGAACCTGTGATTTCGAACGCGAGTGTAGGCGCCAACCTCGACTAGCTCCAGTTCATCTGGAACAAGAAGTGGGACTAGGGTGTCTCGACATGGGTCGAAGCAAATTCTTACCTTTGGCGAAGTTTATGTTCTGGACAATCTCGCTGCGGTGGTCCAAAGTGGCGTTGAATCGGGTCTGGATAAAAAGGGGGGGTAAAAAGCGTTTTCCAAGAGCACAAAAAATCATTACCCTCAAGGTTGAGTTGATGTAGATCTTGGTGTAATAGAGCTGGTCGTCATCACTATCCTTCAAAGCTTGCTGGTTGATAACTTCCCAAAAAACATCGGCAAATCCGATGATCCCTCCAGAACAGAGAAACCTCTTGCCATCTCGAACTTCAGGATACTGGTTCTGTTTCAATACAAAACCAGGTTAAGATGAGTCAAAAGCGTGGTTCAACCCTGGAGCAACTCCGATCTATTTGTAATCGAATACAATCGCATTCCATATATGCACACAATCGCATTCCATGTATGCATTTTGATAAATCACGGGCAAAACTATTTCTATTCAGCAACAAAAAAACTCGCAGTTTTAAAAAAATAATCATCCTAAATAATGGCAAGAGCAATAATGAAGCCACCTAAAAGATTAATGACGCTTGCTTTGAACAGCCAATGAAATCACTCACATTTGCAACAAGAACAGCGAAATGCAACGGAAATTAAGACATCAGTTGCCTGCTGAAAGCAAACAGACGCGACGTGCTTTCAACAACGTAGCAGCACATTGTGGCTGGACTGCGCTCATTTGGTTTCGACATGACTTTCGTCTGGCACAGCTGACGCCAGCACCTGACTTGATGACGTGGAAAACTTTCTACAAATTAGCAGAGCAACCTCTTTGTGACGCATCAAAGCGTTCAGGAGACGACTCGATCGAAACCGGGTTGAGCCTCAGATTGAAATGAACTCGTCGCTTTCATAAGCGTTGCTTAACGACGCGAACCGAATGTGTAATAATTGCAGCTCAGTGGCGATTCGCTGCATGCACTGTGGCACGACCATAATCAAAGCTTGATGACGTCAGATAAGGCAAATTCTATTTCGCGAAAAAATACAACAAACACATCAAGCTTTGCCGGGACTACGACAGAAACGCGTTAAAACAAAAATAAACAAAAAGCAAAAGCTTGCGTTCAAGCGCTGTTAGCAAAAACAAATATCATCCAGACAGGCGTGACCGTATGACAAGTAACAAGAGTTCCAAAAATGTATCGGCGACCAATCAGTGGCTCCGACGCTGACGAGACAACCGTGACTTGTGGTTTCCTCCGCAGGGAACCTTCTGTTTGAATCGCTTTGTTTGATCGGCGAGCGCGCGTTAATCACTAGTCAACTTTCTGGAACTCAATAAATGATCGAGCACAAACCTCCAGGGTGCGGTCAGGCCAAAGCGTCGTCTCGGCGGAGAATACAATCTTGGCGTTAAATCGTTTAAACTTCTCTACGACGTCATCTTTGCCTTCCGTGAAAACAACGTCGTAACTGAAAAAAAAAAAAAATTTGACAAAATTAAAATTAAAACGACGCTTAACGGAAATACCACCTATCAGTGAATAAAAGAATTAGATCTTTGTTGTCCTTGTATTTGGAAAGTGCTCTTCTCAGCAGATTGACCTTGAACCCGCCACCAACCCCGGCCATCATGTCCCCCCCTTTCCACTCTTCATGCATCCCGAGAACCTGCAGAGACAAGTTCATGGAGTAACAATGTGATTTGTTTATAACAAATGATCAACAGAACAGACCAGTCAATGGGCAACGAGATGATTGCCAGGAGACCGTATCCCAGAAAAAGTTTGTCTTAAAGTCGTACACAAATCATAATCGATTTTGATAGAAGCATCTTAATAAACAAGATTTAATCAATGAAGATTAAATCCGGATCAGGTTCAGGTTAGAATTAAATTTTTTTTATAATTTTTGAGTTTACATTTTTAATGTAGATTTAGCTACACAACAGTAAATTAAGTTTCTGTAAAGCAAATAGTAGTTACAAAACATTGAAAAAGGCTGTAAAAAACTCATAGACGTTATATTAAAATGCACTTAGAAACTGAAAAGTATTATTACAGTATTTGTACAATTTTACGATTGGTTAGAGAGACTAAAAAATTGATTTTCTTAAATGTTGCCATAACATAAAAATAAAAAACTACGTTTTGTAAGTGTAAAGTTACAAATTTAATAAAGCAGATTTGAAAAATTTTTGAAGAAATATAAAACTGCTTGTCCTAGTAATGTGCTTGGACACCTTTAATAGAGTAAATGACTTCCAATGACTAAATCACGCACAATGCAGAAGTATAGAGACTTTTAACTCACTTTTACCTTTGCTACAAGATGGGATGGGTAAGCATGCGCCTAAAGCAATTTGTGACAAAAGCAGTTAATAACAAAAATAACTGGAACGTCAAAATAAACTAACAAATTCTATGTTTCTTTGGGACTCAAGTAATTGAAAATTTGACTTTTATTTTGCTGCCTTAAAGTCCATTTTTATCAAATTCAGCAAACCCAAACAACGTCAAACAAAAGAGTTCATTCAAAAGAATATTAATTAAGGGTGATGACTTAGTTCAATTTTAGCAAAAAAACGTTTCAAAAAATGCCCCATAAAATTTCTATTATCTTTACAAAGCGAAAAGTTTTTTTTTTTTATGTTGTTTCCTATTTTGATATAATTATTTTTTATTTTATCAAAACCAATCATCAAATAGTACAAGTTTTGGTTCCAAAATGCCTTCCACCCAACCTCCTGATCAACGTTCCCTCTAAATAAGACATTCTTGTATGCAAAATATTTTTTAACCAGGGGCATTCTTAAATCCGCGTGTACAAAAAAATGCTTAGTATGTACGACGACAACTTTGTAATTGTAAATTAGAATTTGTTAGTTTATTTGAACAATAAAATGTTAAAAGCAACTTTAAAGCAGTAGGATCAAAAGTAGAGCAAAGTTTTATTTCATTGTCTGGAAATCTAGCATTTAAATAATCACACACTGATCTGATAAACTGCGTAATTTGTCTCTGGTCATTGGCATCAATGTCTTTTATTTTCACTCAAAATTTTTAAGTTTATTTAAACACTGAAATGATAGTAACAACTTTAAAGTTTTACAGGCTGGTCTTTGCTCTTCTTCCAGATAGTATGCGCTTTGTGTAAATCAATAGTTTTACCTGCATTTAAATAACATTTTATTCGCATAAAATGATCCAAGTAAGTATTGTAAAGCCTATTACATGACTTCACTTTAATGTTATTCATAAAGCTGAAGCCTTGTTCGCAGTCTGCACGGGAAGCTTGAAAAGTACAACAAATATCAATTAGCATTGTAAGTTAAACTGTTCATCATTTATAGTAATGTCAGCTATTTCTGGCAGTGAAGTAATGGTGCTTAATCTTTCTTGGAACACCAGAACGCCAGGTGCCTGAAGTAATTGGTTTTCTGGAACACGAAAAGCCTATTTAACTGGCAGACGCAATCACATGCGTACTACCGACACAGGCCAATTACATCGCGAACCCGATATGATTACATACACAGCACTAATTGCCTTTAAATTTTAATAAAAAAACATCTGTTTCTAAACCAAATTTCCTAACTCTAACCAAAAATTGAACCCATATCCTCTGGCGTTATATTCCACTACACTATCCACTATTCCATATCAGGTGACGAACTGACTCCGCGAAAACAATTATACAAATACAAATAAACTATTATGGCGCTTCAGGGATTTTGACTTGAAAACCTGCATGGTGCTCTAGACACGGCCAAACAAAAATTGAAAAAAATTTCTGAAAAGTTGTCCGAATTATACTCTAGATCAGGGGTTCTTAAACTTTTTTTAACATGTACCCCTAAATCAATTTTTTTTCGTTTGCGCGGACCCCCTTTTTTCGGTAAGTCTAAGTAGCTTTTTCTACATCACAAAATTGAACACAACGTTATAAAATTGAATGAATATATGAACAAAATTGATGTTTTATTAAGTATAACGAATAGAAATGCAAAATTTTTCAATCAATTTTTCAAGCCAATTTTCTTTTAATGTGAAGGATGTTCTTGTTTATCTTCAATAAGAACATCAAACTGTGGTTTCATCTTTAACAGAACAACGCGCAGGTCATCTTTTACATTCAACCGGTTTCGACTTCTGGTTTTGATAGCAACCAAGGATGAAAATCCTGACTCACATAAATATGTTGTAGCGAAAGGTATAATAGCAGCCATGGCTAGCTTTACCAAAAAAGGATATGCTTGCCCAATAAAATCTAAAAATCGCCAATACCTTTGAATTGAAGGACATTCTGATTGATTCCATTGCCTTCAATTCAATAAGCTCATTTTTAGCAAGGTCGTGATCACTGATGGACTTCAGTTCCGCGAGGAAAGGATTACGGATCCAAGATTTATTTTTAAGATCCTCTGTGGCGAAGCAGTAACTTTTGAAAAAATTTTGCAATGCTTCCAAATGTCTACACATGTCTATGCGCAGAGAAATGGGAGAGGTTGGCAAATTCCAGTTCTAATATCAAGCAATATTTCTTCGAACATCGAGAAGTTGGAATAGCTTTCAGTCTCTAATCTTTTTTTTCCTCAGAAATAGCTTGTCGTGAAAACCTCTAATTTTTTTAGAAGCTTCCATCACTGCAACGCCAAAGCATTGAATGGAAAGATTCATCTCATTCAAATGAGAAAAAATGTCTACCAAGTAAGCTAAACCGAGAAAGAACTCTTTATTATAATCAAACCGATTTGAGTATTTAAGATTTTTGTTTTTTAGAAAAGCAGAAACTTCTTTTCGGAGTTCAAACAAGCGCTTCAAAGCTTGTCCCCTTGACAGCCAGCGAACCTCTGTGTGATAGAGGAGAACCTCATGTTCTGCTCCCATTTCTTGGCATAACTTCTTAAATATTCGATAATTTAAGGCACGAACTCTGATTAAGTTAACAATTTTCACACTATCAGACAATACTTTTCGCAAATTTTCAGGGAGAGTCTTCGATGTTAATGCATAGCGATGTAAAAAGCAATGAGTAACATTGACTTGAGGAGCTTCTTTTTTCACCAAAGCAGCAAACCCAGATGTTTTACCAAGCATTGCAGGTGCTCCATCTGTGCACAAACTTCCAATTTTCTTCTTCCATTCAAAATTTTGATTAGCCGAGAAATTGTTAAGCATTTCTAAGACGTCTGTAGCTTTTGCATGTTGTGGAAAAAACTCTTCTTTGATAGTATCAACATGAACATAGCGAAAAAAAAACTAGCAGTTGACAGCAATTAGAAATATCTGAACTTTCGTCCAGCTGCAAACTGAATGGAAAGGGTGCGTGTATGGAAAGGAACTAATATAATGTAATAATAACTGAATGGAAAGGAACGTGACAGCATACCCCGCGCTGTTGACATTATTAGTCGCAACCATATTTTCTTTTTCAACGCAATGTTTTTGGCTGGTGCAGTTAAATATACGTGTGGATATTTCTTGTAAAATTTTATGCTGAATAATTATAAAGATTTTTTGCTAAAAACAAAATTGCTTAAATTATAATTTTTTTTACCGTTGTGACGACTGCGAGGTTCGAACCAACTTTTTTGTTTATTTTGCTTTTGTTAATCTTCATTTATCACGTGTTATTTTTCCATTGTGCGCTTTTTCGCCTTAAGTCTTCTGTCGCAGTTTTTATGTTCGTGTAAAATGGCAATCAGAAAGAGATTGAATAACCAGGATTCAAAAATACAAGTTTGGAAGTTCTAGATTGACTATTTGTTCTTTTGGAGTTATAGAAGAAAGGAAAGCACACGCTAGGCAGTAGCGGCCCTTATATAACAAAAACGCTACACCGTCACTGTATAGAACATTTCCATTCGGTCTTCACGGACCCCTTAAAACTTGTCCACGAACCCCTAAGGGGTCTGGCTTAAGAACCCTGCTCTAGATGTATAATTTGAGCCATGTGGACACACACA
Source organism: Diplosoma virens (assembly GCA_963680785.1). Lineage (NCBI taxonomy): Eukaryota > Metazoa > Chordata > Ascidiacea > Aplousobranchia > Didemnidae > Diplosoma > Diplosoma virens. The sequence goes on along the minus strand of OY796882.1, from coordinate 70,250,676 downwards.
AAAAATATCATACATTAAAAACAGTGAGTGTCTCTTATCAGTAATAATCAAGCAACAGAACCTTCGGGTTATGATACAGTACTGGTCCTTTTTAGGACACGACATAACTCTCACCCCAACCCTAAGCAGCTAAGCTAGTGTTTTAACAAGCACTGATCAAACCTATCAATAGCATCAACCACTAAACTACAATCGCTGCAACTGCATCATAACAAGTCCTGAAGTTGAAGAATCAATGTGATTGAGTTGACACCATTTGCTAATGCGCCAGCCTAGGTCACCAAGACTGGTGATGTTACTGGCTCTAACAAAGGTATTTAAATGGTTCAAATTACAAACAGCAATCTGGCTCACATGGCATACCACTGTGAGTAAGCAAGAAATACGTCACATCTTCTAACATAATCTTTTCATAAATTTATCACTATAAACTAAGCTATTTCTCAACCAATTCTTGACTTCTTTGTTCCATCTTATAGCTTCCTTAGCTGGTTATACATGCCAGCAAAACTAGCTGAAAAATTAAATCTTGTCACCCTAAACGTAATTTTTCCGAAAACTTAGCCAAAAATTATAGGTTACTTGACTCTTTGATCTAACCATTTTCAAAACTATCGTTCATTTAAGCAAAAACAACATTTTTAAAAGATTTTTAAGTGGCCACCTAAATTTACACGCTGGACAAAATTACAGCTTTTCCCTATGCAGTGCATGGGAGAAGTAAAGCACTGTGCAAAGATTCTGGGCCAGCTAAGTGACTGCATGACTGCACAGCTTAGAGGGAACACTGCTCCTGATAATAGCTAGATGAAAACGTTTGAATTTTGTAAAAATCAAAATTTTGCAATGAGACCTTTACTTTTTATAATCAGAGAATCAAGTACATTGCTTTTTATTTTTCGGTTAAAGTTTGGCAAGACCTGGTGAGAATTCTGTTTGAACAGCACACAATGCTGTCTTCTCAAAATTATTTAGTGCAATCCAAGACATTAAAGTCACAAAAACTAAATTTTTTTATAATTTTTTGCACTTATAATAAAAAGATGCAACCCTGGCCCAGACGCACAAATTGCATTGTTTTAATGCTAGCTAATCAGAAAAATAAATACGAACATATTAAATGGCTTTTAATTACAACCAACTTGTAACTTCAAAGTAACATTGGGTAGTCATGCCAGAGTAGGGATATGCTTGTGCCAAGTAACAAGAGTTAATGTTAGAGCTATTAAATCAAGATGTTCAAACTGTTAGTTGCAACTTGCGTAATAAAAAATCTTAAACATGTTAATTAGTTATGGCTCAAACAACTGTAGCACATCAAAAAAAAAAGGCATGAAATGAATTTTTTTCAATACTCTTAAAACAAAAGTGGCATCCAAAGTAAATAAAATTTGGAAAATTGTAGTTGCAATCAAAGTTATTTTACATATAACATTTAAGAATTTAGAATTCTGGATAAAATTTAAATTTATCTTCGTAGGGGACATAACCTACAATTACAGTAGTGTTTCTTATGTTAAACAGTCCACATATAAAAAAAATGTTTTTGAAAAAATTTACTCATTGTTGAAATGGATCATTGCCAAAATAACTTATCACCAAAACGTCTTGCTTTGGTTTTAAAAGGTGTTTCAAAGCCAAGTTGATGATTTTTGTAATTAGCTCTTAAGTCAGAAATTTACATGAATAGTAAATGCCATACATCTACAATGCTACATTCTATGCAACAACATACAGTGCAGCAAACCATCAAGATGACAAACAAATAAACGTAATGTGCATAAGAGTAAACTGAATAGAAAACAAGATACAATTAACTTGCAAAAATATGTAAACAACTTAAAAAATATTACAAAGTAAATCAATTTTTATCTTTCAGTTTTTTTTTGCTGCTTTATATGCATCAAACAAACTCACCAAAACATCATATCCAAACAAGTCTAGTGAATGACGAAATCTTTTGTATCCATCTGTTTCTTCAGTAGCAACAGTAACAACAAGCAATTGATGTGAAGCTAGAAAACAAATTGTTTTCTTAAGCACAATAATTAATGTATTTATCATAGTGAGTATCAAGCAGTTTCCCAACTATAAATTGAAACTTATCTAACAAGCAACCTGTTCTGGTATCTTTAAAATGTACAGGTTGGTATGGTTGGTGTGGTTGATGTAGTTTGTATGGTCACTGGTCAGCATGATCAGCATGGTCAGCATGATTAATTTGGAATGTTTAAATTTTGTTGACCCAACTGTATATGTAGGCTTAATCTAAATTAATGTACAAAGCAGAAATAATAAAATTTTTAGTTTTTAAAAAACTTATCAACTTAGTAAGCTTTGCCAAACTAGTTAATCAAACCAACCTTAGCCTAGTCCCCAGATATCAAAGCAAGTCAACTTCACCAACCATGTCCATGCAAACTTTGCCAAATAATTATGCTTCTTATATTTACATTACAAATACAATTAGTTTCAACAAAATTTAAATATTTTATACAGCCAAACTAGCCAACGTCTCAAAACAGAATGATTGCTTTACTTATTTACATTACAAATACAACCAGTTGCAACAATAATAACCCTGTCAACCTTGCCAACCTAGCCTCCATGCTGACCACATCAACCATGTTGACCATGCCAACCATGTCAACCATGCCAACAACATAAACCATGCCAACCAGATCAACCACACCAACCCGTACATTTTAAAGAAGCCCATCTATTCTTCAGAGAGCATTGAAACACAACAAATTTTAAACAGTGGGCTCGCCTATTTAAGATAAACCCATTTGCAATTACAGGATGCTTGTAAACATTTTCAATTGGAAGTAGTGAACTGTTCATCATAAAAAATTATTTAAGGTTAGTTTTTTAAAATGTTAAAAAGATTATCAAATTGGGTTCAGATAAAAGTTGTTGCATCAATTATCACAGCTCCTACTTGCAATTGCAACTGATGTTGTCACAGCAGCTAAAAAGAGTTGATGAAAAATTCTAAAAGCAGATAACTTGGTCTAAATAAGTTCTTTAATGCTTTACTGTAAGAAACACTTTAACATTTATTTCATCTTTTTTTATCTCACCTGCATGTGATTGATAAATGGCAACAAAACACCAAAAAAAGATAAATATATTTGAAAATCTCATTGCAATAATGCTGCATTCATAAATTTCATGACATTAACTTAACTAAAATAAAACAAAAAATGGCAATTAGCAGCAAAAACAAAATGCAATACTTTGCAAAAATTCTTAATAGAGTTAGGAAAAATACAAATTAAGATTGTAACCTGTGTTTGATTAAAAAAACCAAATCAAGTATGAAACAAGATAAAAACAACACAAATTAAAAATGCCCATAACTAAAAATACCTAATCATTAAATATTAAGTAATATTTACAAGTACATAATACTAGCTAAGAATTATTGTTTGGTTTATCAGCATTTTCAACTCTTTTAATGTTTTCAGTCATTTCTTGAGTTATTTCTGGTTTCATTTTTGTTACATCATAATGTCTACAAATGTCATATTTTAAATGGCTTCTGTCTAAATTAACTCGGTTAAAGCCAACCCATTCATCTTCTAAAAAGTGCTCTTCAATAAAAGCATTATAAGGACGAGGAAAGCTTTTGTGATAGTTATACATCCATTGATCAGGGGACTTCATCTTTATTTTTTCTTTAAAAATTGGTAATTCTTCACTATTTGGAAGTGGAGCTTCAGCTTGCATGTTTGGGTCAATAGTGCAATATGATTGGTCAGCATCACGAAGAAATCTCAAATCAGTATCCAACCATTTTTCAAGTCTCAATACTTCAATCTGTTGCAAAAGAGGAGAATAAAGATGATAAATTACTTCAACACCTTCTCCATCAAGTACATTTCTAAGAGCAAACTTACAGCCAACTCCAAACCCATCACGATATAAACATCTTCCAACAAATTTCATAAATTTTCCAGGAGCAAACTGATCTGCAATTGTTATTGCCAGTATACTACCTGGGTAAAATTCAGGTATGTCAATTACTTTTCTTCGTCGAATGCAATCCATTCTTTGCAAGCGATAATTAAGCTTGTTTCGATGCCATTCAGGACGAACTAAGGGAGGAATATATTCATTGCTAAAATACATTTGGTCTTCCCGACCTTCAACAGCTTTACTTTCTTTATCAACAATTTTGATTGTTGGCCTTTCGGGAGCCACAAAAGAACTGTTTTGGGTGCAAAGATTAAGCACCTTAAAATGAGCAAACATCATATAGTTAATTAAACTAGATTTTTTAAACATGGCAACTTAATCAATGGTTGATGATTTATCTAACAACATTGATAAATTTACCAAGAGAAAAATTCAAAAAAAAAAAAGATCAAGCAAAATTACTTTTTGACAAAAAAAAAACAATAACCAGTAGCCTAGTCATCAGAAATTAGAGTTAACTACTTCTACTTTGACAATGATTAATTGCTAGCAATTGTAGTATTCTAAACTTTATTAAATTTTTTTGATACAAATGATAGTGGTATCTCATGAAAGTTTAAAATACTATCAGTTTCTAATAATATATAAAGCAGCAGTCACACCATTCTTGACAAAGCTTTAAAGAGAACAGACTACCAAGTCATCATCATCATCAGCCGCATGTCTCTTTTATCTTCCTAACTCAAAGGACAACATCGAAAGAGTTAAACTAGGGGCAACCAAACAACAATTGATTACCTTGACCCGAAATTGTTGGTGAAATACTTAAAGCAGGGCTTCTCAAACCAATAGGCGCAACCCCAATTTAAACTTGTCTATGGGTTGCGAATAATTCCTCTATTTATTTAAATTGGCAACGATTGTTGCACAGCTGGTTGCATTTGTTGTTGTTATGCCATAATTCTAGCACCTAGCTGTTCCATTTCCTGACAATTTGTTTTGATTTAAATAACTGTTAGCTAATAGAAAACTTGCCGATAATTACCAGTACGCCTTTAGCAAATTATACGTATACGGCAGGGGTCGGAAACCTATGACTCGCGAGCCAGGTGTGGCTCTTTCGATAGCGGCACCTGGCTCTTTCGATAGCGGCACCTGGCTCTTTCGATAGCGGCACCTGGCTCTTTTGTTGACAAGCATATACTGATCAATATATATTTTTTAAAGTAACGAAACAGAGCATTGATCTGGGATGAAATTAGACAAATGTGAGACCGATCCGAGAGGAAGACTTTTTTTTGAGAACACCTTGATTTTAAGACGAGAAGTAGAAATTCAGAGACTGAATTCAAGTGATAACAATTTTTTTAGAGAACACTATGATCTTAGGATGAAAAATTTGAATCTCATACAGAATTCTTTGAGCTACCCATAAAATATACATAGGTGGGCACGGTACTTTTACTCGGTACTTTTGAATAATCCAATTTAATAGTCATAACTATTAACTTCTCTGTCATACATTGAATTTCAATTGACATTCAAAAATAGTGTAATTCAAAAATAAAAAAATAAAATAAAAAAAATAGTTTTTTTATTGCTATTAAATTGGATTATTCAAAAGTACCGAGTAAAAGTACCGCATTACTGCGTTACTTTTACTCGGTACTTTTGAATAATCCAATTTAATAGTTATAACTCTGTCATACATTGAATTTCAATTGACATTCAAAAATAAAAATAAAAAAAAAATTTCAAAAATAGTTTTTTTATTACTATTAAATTGGATAATTCAAAAGTACCGAGTAAAAGTACCGCGGTACTTTCGTGCCCACCTATGAAAATATAGCATGTCTTACTTATTAACTACCCATAAAATACCCAATTGCATGATTAGTTTTTGGCATGCCAATTGCATGACCAGTCTCAGAGGTCACCGCACGCCACTGATAAGGCGCGTTTACAGCCGTTTACAGTAGCTACTTTTTTCTTTCAGCGCAATCTTGGTTTGTTTTATTGACGCTCAAATCCACTCATCCGAAAACATGAGTGGATTTGAGCGTCTATAAAACAAACCAAAATCGCGCTGAAAGAAAAAAGTACTGTAAACGGCTGTAAACGCGCCTATACACACAGCTAAAAACTAGAAGAACAGTGTACGGCTCTCACGAAAATACATTTTTGAAAATATGTACAGTGCATCCTCGATTATCCGGCCCTCGATTAACCGGCCCCTCGATTAACCGGCCGGGTTCAACAGGTAGGTACATTCAATTATTTAGTCTAAAATCTACACGTTTTACAGTGGAAAAAACTAGAAAGCCAACAAACAATGTTGTCAAGAAGCTCGTTTCTTATTTTGTATCTTTATATTATTACGTAATAGTTATTACGTAATAATTATTCCTATGGCTAGTCAAAGTAGAAGTTTTTTCAAATCAGTTGTGTTTTATTTTTCAGTGTACATGTATGCTGTGTTGTGTAGATATATCAAGTTCACTTTCTATCGGTTAAGTTTTACAATGGATAAGCGTGCAACAAAGAGAAAACAAGTTGTACTAACAATTGAAGATAAACAGAAAGTTTGCAGATTGGCAAAGCAGAACGTATTAAATCTGTATTAATGAACCAATTCAAAATTGGGAAATCTATTTTAAACGATATTTTGAGAAGTGAGGAAAAGTTCACACAGTTTAAAGCAGAAAAGAATGAGTTGGGAATACCTGGCGCGGTTAAAACTTGTAAAGCAATAAAAAATGGAGGTTTTGACAAATTAGATAGCGCGCTTTACATTTGGTTTCGTCAGCAGCGCGAAAAAGGCTGCCCAGTAACTGGCCCGATACTGATGGGAAAGGCCTCCGAATTTCATCGCTTAATTTATGGCAAAACTCCAAGCCCTTTGTTGCAAGCTAGGGGTTCCAGTGGCGCTTTTGCGGAAGGTTTGGCTTGAGAAATCTGACAATATCTGGTGAAAAGTTAAGTTTCGATAGCCTTTCTGCAGAACAGTTCATCAATGGCTTTTCTGCCATGACTGAAGGCTATTCAGCCGACCAAATTTTTAACTGTGATGAAACCGGCTTATATTTCAAGATGTTGCTAGGCCACACTTTAGCTTCGGTTCACAACCAACCAGATGGAACATAAAAGGCTAAAGACAGGGTCACAATGCCAAACGCCAGTGGAACAATAAAATTGCCTTTATTGTTAATTGGTAAGCTGAAAAACCCACGTTGTTTTCGCAAAATTAACAAGGAAGCGTTGCCAGTGGTTTATAGAAATCAAAAACATGCTTGGGTCAACACACAGATTTTCAGAAATTGGTTTTTAAATTGTTTCTATTTGAATAAGGTTTTGGTAATTAAAATTTTTTTTTTTTTGTGGTATAATATTGTATAAATTTTTATTTAAAAATTGTGAAGTTATGGCTCCAACCAGGGAAATTATCAACATGATGAAAGAAATGGAAAATAATATAAAGATACATATTCAAGAAACAATCGAAGAAGCACTGAAGAGACAGGAAATAAAATTTAATAATAAAATTGATGAAGTATTTTCAAAACTAAAAGATCAAGAAAAAATAATTGAAGATGTAATGAAAAGTCAGAAGTTTTTGAATGATGAATTTGAATACTTAAAAAATAATGTATCAAATTTAATGAAACTTGACCTGCAAAAAAAAACTGATGATTTAATGAAAGAAAACCAATGTCTCAAAGATCAATTAATTGAAGAGGAAAAAATGAGAGATGATTTGGACCAATACAACAGAAGAGAAAATTTAGAATTTCATGGTATCCCCCTAAATCCAAATGAAGATACTAACCATATCATCAAAACCATGGCAAAAAAATTAAACATCGATTTAAAAGAAAATGATATTTCAACCTCCCATCGTCTTCCAAAATCTTCGTCAAATAATCCTCCAATTATAATTGCCAGATTTACAAACAGAGACATAAGGAATTTAATATTTCAAAAAAGAAAAAATTTAATTGGAGTACGAGACTATGGCATTGATGGCATGACAAAGCTATTCATCAATGAAAATTTAACTCCAAGAAGAAAAAAGCTGTTCTCCTTAGCATATAAAAAAAAAATTAACTCAAAATATCAATTTCTTTGAACATACAATGGTGATATATTTATCAGAAAAAACACCACTAGTGAAAGAATCAAAATCACCTGCAAATCTGATATCGATCAACTTCTGTAAGTCACTAATTTCTTAATGTAATATAAACATGTGTTTAGTTGTTTTTTTTTTCTTTTAAAATGTTCAACATACATGAATCTGTATGCAAACCAAATTTGAGTATCTCTGAATTTTGTAAATTACTCTGTGAAACAAGTTACACAAAACATAATATTTTTCTTCATATGAATGTAAGGAGTCTTAATAAAAACATAAATAAAATTGATGAACTGCTTGGGTTGTTACCCTGCTCTCCAGAAGTGATGGTAATTAGTGAAACAAAACTTAAAAATATAAATTATAATATTACATCTATTGAAAATTATCATTTTCATTCATCAAATTCTCCAACAAACAGTGGAGGTATTGGCATATATTTAAAAACACCATTAAATTATAAAATTCGTCCTGACTTATGCTTGAATGAAGACTTAGTTGAAGATATTTGGGTTGAAATTAAATCTAAAAATTGTAATAAAGCTTACGTCGTGGGGGGGATTTACTTCCATCCTCATTCGTCAATATCTAACTTTCAACTTAAATTAGAATCTGTCATAGAAAAAATAAATTTAGAAGGATTAAACTATTTTATACTGGGTGATTTTAACATAAATTTATTAAGTGATGCTCCCTCAATCATTCAATATAAAGAATCTCTTGAATCATTAGGTGTAATTAATCTTATAAATTGTCCTACAAGGTACATGAACATGCAAACTCCATCATTATTAGATCATATATACTGTAATAATTCCACAAGTAATATTATTTCTGGCTCAATATCTTATGATATAAGTGATCATAATCCAGTTTTTGTGATGATACCCAAAAATAAAGTTTCGCCAGCAAGTAGACCACCATGTGAAATATTGAAACGAGATTTTTCAAATTTTTCTGAAGTTGATTTTTTAGATTCTTTAACAAAAGGCTTCGACAAAAGCAACCTAGGTAATAACTTTTCAGACCCAGAAGCAGAATTTTCAGAATTTTTGAATATATTTCTAGAATGTCTCGAGACTCATGCTCCAAAACAAAAACTTTCTAGAAAGAAAATCAAATTTTATTTTAAACCTTGGCTGACAAAAAGTATTCAAAAAAGTATAAAAGAGAAAAATAGACTTTATCAAATTTCTTGTAAATATTCACATACATATATTTATTACAAAAATACAAACAATACAATAACATACTAACACATGTAAAACAACAATCAAAACAAAATTATTTTCAGTACCAGTTCGAACTTAACAAAAACAATAGTAAAAATACATGGAAAATGATTAAAAACATAATACGAAAACCTGCCAGTGATAGTTTAATTACAAACATTAAGTGTCCAGAGTCTAATAAAGATTTATTTTCACCTAAAGACATATCTTCATGTCTAAACAACTATTTTACATCAATAGCAGCAAAATTGGCAAATTCTCTTCCAAAAACAAGTCCTTCAAAACCATTAAATACTGTTTCCACTTGCTCTTCATTGTTTATTAAACCAGTAATTGATGAAGATATCATAAGAGAAATTAATTTATTAGACAACTGTAAATGTGATGATACATATGATATACCTGTTAAAATTCTTAAATTAAGTAAAAACGTAATAGCACCTACATTATGTTATTTAATCAACAATTGTATTAATAAAGGTGTTTTCCCAAGTCCATTAAAAATTGCCAAAGTATTACCAATTTATAAAGGCGGTGATAGAGACATTGCTTCAAATTATAGGCCAATTTCCATCTTACCCCACTTTTCAAAAATTTTTGAAAAAATTCTTAAACATAATTTAACTGATTTTATTAATAAGTACAAAATCATATCAGAAAATCAATATGGTTTTCAGGAAAACAAAAGCACTAGTGATGCACTTGTTGAACTAGAAAATTACTTGCGTTATCAGCAGGCAAACAATAAAATTACTTGTGGAATTTTTCTTGATTTGAAAAAAGCTTTTGATACAGTAGACCACACTGTTTTAAAACAAAAATTAATTGCAATGGGTATTAGGGGGCTACCTTTTGATTTAATTTCTTCATATCTAGCAAACAGATACCAATTTACATGTATAAATTCAACTAAATCAGATAAAAATTTAATAAATCATGGTGTCCCACAAGGTAGTGTCCTTGGCCCTGTTTTATTTCTCCTATACATAAATGATCTTCCAAATGTTTCAAGCTTAAAAACTCTTCTTTTTGCTGATGATACAGCACTTTTTGCCTCTGGTAATAACTCATCTTCAGTAGAAAAAGTTGTCAATGAAGAACTTAAAAAAATTGAAAATTGGTTGATTAAAAACAAACTTACTTTAAACACACAAAAATCAAGCACTATAATGTTTGGAGAAAAGAAAACTGAAAATAACATGATAAACATTTATATAAATAACAGTCAAATTTGCCAAAAAGACGAAGTTAAATACCTGGGAATTGTAATTGATAAAAATCTAAAATGGAAACCACATATAGATAAATTAACTACCCAAATATCTCAATCTGTGGGAATGCTGTATCATTTAAAAAAATACCTTTCCTTTAATAATCTAAAGCTCGTGTACCATGCACTTATAAAAAGCAGATTGCAATATGGCATAGTTTTGTGGGGAAATGCAAATCAATCAACACTAAAAAACCTTAATAAAATGCATAATAGAGCTATACGATACATTAGTATGCAACCATATAGAACAAGATTAAATAAATTGTATGCATTTTCTAAATTATTAAAGGTAAATGAATTGTACCAATATTCTGCAATGAAATTCATGTTTCGATTATACAATGACAGAGAGTTTAAAGATAAAATCCCTTTAGTAAATGAAATTCATGCTTATAATACACGGCAATCAAGCAATAACAACATCTTTATTTCACATTTTTTGGCTTGTAAATCTTCTAATAGTCTTATAGTAAATTGTATGAAAATGTGGAACAAGCTGCCAATTAATATAAGAACCGAACAAAGAATTAAACCATTTAATAGATTATTGTACCAATACCTGCTAGATACCTATGAAATTTAATCAACATCCAAATTTTACCCATATAAATTATTAATTCATAGTATTAATGCAAAAGGAACTACATGCATAATGCATATTAATTTAACGTCTTTAAGGTTTTACTTTAAGAAATATTATGTTTTGTATTGCTCTTTGTGCACCTCTTTAATCCTTAATTGTCTGCTGAAATCTATTGTTTTTTGTTTTATGCTAACTGTCTTATTTCAATAAATTTTATATTGAGACCTATTCTGTTGTTTGATTAATCTTATTGGCCTTTGTTTTGTTTTGTTTTTGTACTTTTCTTTGTTTTTTTATGCTCCTTTTCATTATTGTGCTGTTGGATTTGTGCTATTTGTATCTACTCTGAAATCTGTTATGTTGTTTGTTTTATGCTACTACCTTTATTTTCAATTTAATTTATGGTAAGATCTATTTCTGTTGTTTAATTTAATCTTATAAGCTTTTGTTTTTTGGTTTTTTTTTTTTGTCCTTTTACTGCCGGTTTGATTGTTTGATTGTTTGTTTTTTTTGTTTTTTTTTTTTTCCATCGTCGTGCTGTCGTTTTTTACACTATTTGCCTTTATTTCAAATCGAATTTATTCCGAGTTATTTTCTGTCGTTTAATTTTATCTACATGTATGCGGCCTTTGTTTTTCTTGTTGTTTGTTTTGTTTTCATCATGTTTGTAAAGTGATTTATAATTTTATTTTAATTTATGATGTAAAATGTCTTATGCTAATGTTTTTCTAAGTTAATAATCAATTTTATATACCAAAAACTTAATTTATTAAATTGCTTGTAATGAAACTTTTAAATAAGCTGGGGGTAGTGATTAAATGACTTTTGTCCCTTCCTACCCCTGCATCACATCTTTAATAGTGCTCTTTGATTTGATATATATGGCTTATTATCAGTTTGTTTTAATTTCAAAATGTAAAATTATTGTTCTTTTTTTGTGTTTTAAGCGGTAATTTATTGAAAAGATTTGATGCAAATAAACAGATCTCTCTCTCTGTTTCATTCCTGAAACAAAATTAAAGTTGAGAGAGCTTGGGCAGGAGGAAAAAGTAATTTTGTTTCTTGACAACTGTGCCGCTCATCCGAGTGAGGAAGAACTTGTGTCAGATGATGGCAAAATCATTCCCAAGTTTTTGCCTCCAAATGTGACTGCTGTAATACAGTCAATGGATCAAGGGGTGCTCGAATCCATCAAAAGGGTTTATAGGAAGTCGATTCTGAGAGATCTTGTACCGCAATCAAAACCTTCATCATACAAGACTTCCTGAAAAAAGTTGATATGATCAAAGTTGTCGATACTGTTGCAGCTGATTGGGATATGGTTACACCAGCTGCTATCAGAAACTCGTGGAAGAAGTTGATGCCATTACCAAATGATATCCAGCAAAATAACGTCCCTCAAGAAGTGATTTCAAACAACGAGTTCGTGCAGCAATTTTCCAGGGTGAATATTACACTGACAGACGATGATATTCAGAACTGGATGTGCTGTGATGGTCTTGGATATGAGCACATGGACGAGCAAGGCATTGTTGCACTGATTTCCGGGGACGATGAAAAAGACGGCAATGAAGAGGAAAAAGAAATTGAAGATCCACAATCATCAAAGTGTCCAATCACTCACGGTGAAGCCATGAATAGCATGGATAATTATTTAACATGGTACCGTTGTCAACCACAAGCGACACCAGCAAATGTGTCACGCCTTATCCAGTTCCGTGAGTTTGCTGCTGAAAGGCGAGAAAGCACTATCAAGCAAACCTCCATCCTTTTGTTTTTCAGCAATAGTACTGACAGTGGCGGCTCGTACATAGGGGCCACAGGGGCCAGGCCCCACTAAAAATTTTACTTAATAATATGTGAATTTCTAAAGAGAAACCCTATACTGTATTAAATATCAAAATGTTTACATGTGTGCCAAGATAACAGTTAACCGAAAAACAACGAGAAATATTTTCAAGTATTTTCTGAAGTCTCTTCAAAACGATCCAGAGGGGCCCACATATTCTGGCCCATTTACTCCTATATATTTACATTTAAAGCCAACCAACTCACGCGCCGCGCTTTGTGAAGATTTTACTATGCAAGTCAATAGCACAAAATTGGGGCCAGCGATGTCTGGCCCAAACAGACGTAACTTATAAGCGGACGTTAGCTGCGCCTGCGTCTGTCCGTGTGCAGCCTTAAAGAATTAGTTATTATTCAGTTGATATTGGGTGATGTTGTGCATTGTTTTGTGAGATAGCAGTTTCTGCTTTTCAGCGCATGTTTTTTCACAGCTGTGGTTGTTTATCAGTTATGTTCATTTTCATTTATGAATAACATGCTTAGTTTATTTATATTTTGTGTGATTTTCGTATTTCCAGATCAAAATAATTTAACTTCAAACAAGCTATTCCAGTAAATGGTGTCAAATTACTCACTAGCGATTACTACAATATCGATATCGCATTTTTTGCTAAAAATTTATTTACCTTGCCTTTAAATTTAGGTAGTCTACGAATGAAACTTTTTGACATTTCAATAATTGTTTTGCTGGCCCCACCATTAATGAAAGCCACGAGCCGCCACTAAGTACTGATGAAAGTTAAACTATTTAATAACTTATTTTTGTTAAATTATGTGATTTTAAACTTCACCCAAGTTTCTGTTTCGCTTAGCATTTAAATTGTTTTGTGGCTAAGCTTGTTCTCATACTAGTTTCGTTCTTTCGCACTTTTTTCTTTAGGTTCTTTTAAGTGTGTTGTAGGTGGTGGACGGTGGTTACCCTATGATAGATACTTTTCTTATCCGGCCCAGATTTTGGAAAAAGGTTGCCCAACATGACCGGGTAATCGAGGATGTACTGTAGCTTTTATGGCTCTCTTACCCCAAAAGGTTTCCGAACCCCGATATATGGGAACAGAAATACTGCAGTAAGCTTTAAATCTTAATATCATTTTTGTATTTAAAAGTGCAATTTAATAGACTGGATGGATAAGTGGTTGAAAAAATCGGAAGATAACATTGCTGCAGAATTAATTGTCGAATAGAATAAATTGTCGACTTGCAACAATGCCAAACATTCTGATGACAAAAGTCCAAGTGCTTCCAGGAGAAAGAGAAAATGTAACCATTGCGGGATTAATATTTAAATGAACTATTAAGTAATTTTCAGTCTTTACAATAATTTTTAAGCTTTTGGTTATGACGTCATCTTTCCATTGTTATGTCATAGTCATTGCGTCATCGGTACACCCCTCCATCATAATTTATTTTATTTGCAAGTTATGCTTAAAAGTAAATATGGAATCGCTTTACTGTTTTATTTAAAGCACATTGATTGATTGAAGTTTTAAGCGGTATCTTTAAAATGTATAGGTCGGTGTGGTCACTGGTCAGCATGGTCGACGTGGTTAGCGTGGTCAGCGTGGTCGACGTGGTCGGTGTGGTTAATTTGGAATGTTTGAATTTTGTTGACCCAACCGTATTTGTAGGCCTAATCTAAATTAATGTACAAACAAGAAATAAAAAGTTTTTCAGTTTTGAAAAACTTATCAATTTAGTAAAAGGTTCCGAATTTGTTAATCTAACCAACTTTAGCCCAGTGCTCACACATCAAAGCAAGTCACCTTACCAACCTCCTCCACGCAAACCTTGCCGAATGATTATGCTTTCCATATTTATTTACATTACAAATACAATCGGTTGCAACAAAATTTAAATATCTTCTATATCCAAAACTAGTCAACTTCTCAAAACTGAATGATTATTATTGCTATTTTCATTACAAATACAACTGGTTTCAACAACAAATAAATATTTTATATAACTAATTCAGTCAACCACGCCGACCTATAGTATCCCCCCACATCAACCACGCCGACCTATAGTATCCCCCCACATCAACCACGCCGACCTGTACATCTTTAAGGTTTTTAAAACTATTTTCGAAGAGCAATGCGGCAGAGATGATGTAATGTCTTGTAGAATCTACTTTCGTGAAGCAAGTTTTAATTTAAACCTATCTCTCGGCCTGGAAGAGCCTCAGCCAATGGAATTGGCTTGTCGCTAAAAAATTGGCTCTCAAAACATTGCAATACAAAAATTTCTACAATTTAAAGCTATTGTTTACTGTCTAGGTAAGGGAGTAAATTGTAGGCATACTTACATCTTGTTGAATAATCTTGTTTTTTGATTAGACTAGGGATGTCCAACCTGCGGCCAGGGGCGCCGGAGTTTTTTTTCCAGGGGGGGCAAATTTCAAAAAAAGGGCACTTTTTGTTAAAAAGGCAAAAAAAAGGTCTTCACTTGTAGTCGATCTCCAATTTTCCTGTTTTCACCCCAAAATCATAGTGTTCTCTAAAAAAAAAAAGGTCTTCACTTGTAGTCTATTTCTGATTTTCCTATTTTCGTCCCAAAATCAAAGGTCTTCACTCAAAATCGTTCTTTCACTCTAAACAAGCATCTGCCTCATTCGCCTCACCCAAAATCCATCACTACCTAAAACTTACGATTTTCGGGACTTTCATTATTGTACCATGATTTACAGATGTCTTTCATTAATTTTAGAAACATCGTTGCATTTGATGGTGATCGAGATTAAATAGGTTAAATGTAGAGCAGATCTAAAAATATTTCTGTAAGACAAATTTCAAAAGGCACAATCTGCCCCCCTGTGCCCCCGTGTTTTCACAATATTAAAAGGCAGGGGGGAATTGCCTGCGGCCCACTTAAGGTTCTGATGCGGCCGAGCGACTATATTCAAGACCTTTTTTTTTAGAGAACACCTGAATTTTGGGACGATATTAAGAAATTGGAGCAAGATTCTGCGTGAACAGCTTTTTGCGGCCCAACGACTTTGGCTCAATATAAAATTTGGCCCAAATTAGAAAAAGGTTGGACATGTCTGGATTAGACGATGTCTACAGAAGCCGATCTGATCAGCTACTAGTGATGTTAACCGCGCAGCTTACCGCGCCGCGTGCAAATTATAAAAAGTTTACATTAAATTTTAAGTCTGCACTTATTTAGCAAAACCGATAGTATCGGCCGGACCAAGGGATAGGTTACATAGTAAGTTTTGTTCTTGATCATATGATTTTGTTTATGACGTCATAAAGTACTTTATTCGATTGCAAAATATAAATAATAATTTATACAAGAATTTTTGCTTGTCTAGGTTATGGGTTCCCAACCTTTTATGATTTCGTATCACTTGGACATCTTGTATGGTAAACGCGGACCACTTTTTTCAGGGCAACTGATTTAATCAAATTTCAGTTTATTCAAAAGAATAATAAACACTATATTAGCAATAACAGACCACAACTAAATTTAACGAGATTTTTGTTTTTGTTAACCTTCCACCAATTAATCGCCGCATGGCGAAAATTTGCAAACAGCGGAAAGAAAGTCATGTCCAGGTGCACTTAGTTGGTTTTGATTTTTTGATTTGATGTTTTTCATAATTGAAAATCCTTGCTCGCAATCCCATGTAAAAGAGAAAATCAGTAGCTGTGGAACAGCATTTAAAGCTAGCGTAGAGTATACAGAAGCCATACCAAGCCAAAAGTTTATTGGAAAACATTCTTTGTGTTTTGCTTTGTTGTCTGGTCCTCCTAAATATCTATCGGCTCTTCTTGCTCCTCAGTTGTGGCTATGACTTTGCAATAATTTAGTTTTTACCACATCATTCTGTGTAAAGCGGACGTAATAAGTAGTTGACAGCAGTGATTGACATTTGTAGATACATCAAATTTTATTGCAATCCAAACTTCAAAGTTCTTACTTCTGCATTCACTTTCCGCGCTGTCACCTGACATTTCTTTGATGGGCCGCTTGACAGTATTGCTGCAAAAGGAAACATTCTTTAACTTTGCCACGACATGCTCGCCAATTGCTACATGACCAACATTTTTGCAGCTGGCCTAACAAGAGACAATGCATTCCTATAGGCTTTCAAGTGTTTGGCCATTAAGATAGCGCTTCATAAGATGCCTTGACAATCTCTGCACTCTTCTGCTGGATCTGGCCAGTTTCGTCCATGCGCTGACAATTTACGTTTTCGCCCGGTCGCAGGAAGTAGCTTTGATGTCGGTTCATTTTATCAGTGTGGTTCGTTTCTAGATGGGGATTTAGCAGGACAGATTGTATATTGCTGCATTGCATAGTCTTTTCATTCAAACCACACACTGTTGTAAAACTGCTCCACTTTGCTCAATTAGTAAAACCATAGTTTACAAATGCGGAATCAACCTTTCGCTTGAGCATGATGCAAGGTCGAGTAAAAAACTTTTAAAAAATTATTAAAAAATAACCAACTTAATAACCAACACAAGAAACTAAAGTTTAAAATTGGCAACAAAAAATGGTAATTAAAACAACTTTTAAATAATTGTTTCTTCCAAAAGAGTCAGTTTAGTTTGTGGTGCATGCATTACCTTGCACCATATTACATCCATGCCTGCATTTACGCTGTGCACCCAACTGCATTACCAACAGTACTTTCATAGAATTATCTAGGAAGCATAAACTATCTCTTTCAATATAGCCTAAATTGTGATTGAATATTTTTTATCAAATTATTTTAAAACTTAAAAACTTAAATCTAGCTTGTATCTGATTAAACTTTTTAAAACTTAAATCCAGTGTTGTGCGCGTCAACAAAAAATCTTGACGGCGTTAGCGTCAGTGTCACCTCTTTAAATTCTTATCGGCGTCATTTACGCCGATAACGCTCAAAAATGTTAACGGCGTCAGCGTCAAGATTAGCGTCAATCCCACAAATTAAAGTACTGTCACGAAAAAATCATTGATTATGTAGTAGGGCAGAAAAATTAGGAATTTCTGAATTGTCATAAAATGCTTTAATTTCAAAACAAATGCGTCACAAAATGATTGTTACACTTGTTTTATTCATTTATTTACTTCAGGTTTAGAGCCCATACGAACAATGGCACACAAAACAGTAACAACAACTAAGCACAACAGTAAAAGAAAAAATTTGCATTGAAGCAAATACTACTTCACGGATCTGCAGCACAATATGGGCTAAATAATTTAGATACACAGCAGATTTTTATAAAAGCCACAAAAATGGGATTTAAAAAGAACATCTAAGTTTACAAGACTATCAATAAAATTAATATTTGACTGAAAACTACAATTTATGAAAGTGGACGTATACTTTTTCTTAAAATAGCATCAAAAAGTAATAATATTATGATAGACCTGAGATTCTCGTGCACTGATAAAGCATGGGGTATTATGTAATAATCTTAGTGACGATCGGTGGTCAAATTTTTGGTTAATCAAACCAAAGGCCAGATTAACAAACAGCAATGCAATAATCCGTGGAATATCAGACCTATTTATTTTTTCGTAAAAACAATAGCATTTCAAAATGCTTGTCGGTCAAGCGGCTTCTCTTTGGTTTTAAAACATCTTTTCCAGTTGAAAAAAGATGCTCAACAGCTGCACTACAAGGAATTGGAGTGTTAAATTTGATATATAAGTCTTTAATTGTATCGTTTGAGAAAACGCTTAAAGCAAAGTGCTTTAATGGTGAGCTTTCATGTAGAAATTGTTCTGTTTGATTCACTCCTGATTTTTTATCAGGGAATTCTAATAAAGTTTTCATAAATTCGTCCTCTAAATCTGTGGTTTCAATCTGGTGTCCTGCTTCGTTGTTTTCAAATTTTTCTGGTTCGCTCTCCTTTATTATGTTAATTAAGTATTCCTTTGTTCGGTAGCGAAGTTTTTCCGTATGAACACCAGGAAGCCAGTCGACCGATGGTGCAAGTTTATACCAAGGATGCGTCGCGCTGACAAGGACGCACTCAAAGTTCTCGAAAAGATAATGAAACCTGAAATAGCAAATTTCTAAATAAATGCTTTTCACAAAAATATTGCTTTTTCAAGTCAGGAAACTTAAAGCTGTCGAAATACGATTATTTAAATTTTATAATGTCTAAGTTTTTAACGATCTCGAACATATTAACTTTGAAAATCAAAAAAATTAAATGCAGTTTAGTTACTTTGATTTAACTCCTTGAATGAAACAATCAAGTAAAAACAGGCAGTAATTGAGATCATCGTTGCGCTTGGATTTCGATTTTACTAATACGCCAGCCAGCGTAGGTAGTAATTGGCCCATATACGCTTTTTCTTCCCCTTGAAGAATATCCAAACTCATGGCTATAGGACTCATTATGCTTTTATATTCTTCAAAAAACTTCATGTCCACTGCAAACAAAATTTTGTTTAGCCTAAAGACTAATTATAATTCAATGTTTGCTTTATTGAACAAGTCAGGTCTGTATGTTAAGCACTACTATAGCATAGATATTTGTCAAGTTTTTTCGTTTAAGAGGTTATAATTAAAGTAAGTCAAATAATTTTATATGATCTTTAAATGCAATTAATGAAATTTGTAACAAAAAAATTTCTTTTTAATGTTTAATGATTTATTTTTTTCTGGATTTTATTTATGTGATTCAGCTATATAAAGATATATAAAGAGATTACCTTGATTTTGGGCATGAATAGGGGGAAAATTAATGGCTGATTCTAACTGAAAGCCTTTTTTTTTTAGAGAAACGTCACAGAATTTTGGGGGTACATACAAACCTGCTACAGTGTCCAAAGGGTACCGATGAATTAAAAGTTTGGGAAACCCTGTTCTATAAGATAGTTTAGTAGCATTTTAAACAGGTTTATGATATTTTTTATTAAATTGAATACCAATTTTTAGAAACCCTCTGGAAACCTAGTCGAAGGCTATAAAACCTTTTGTCAGTCTAGTCTCGCCTATCGCTAATTTAAAAAGCATTGAATTTAAGAAACACAAAGAGGTTACGCTGGGGTTACAAATAAGGAGACAACTTTTGATTATGATCAGAAAAAAATTAAATTATTAGCTATCAAATTTTGACAACAGCCAACACGTCAGAAAAATTTATTTGGTTATGTACGTGTATTTTCAGCAAACGTCCTTCTTACTATTGCGGCGAAATTGACTTGTCGCAATATGTGAAGTTGGAATGAATACGCGCACTTGGATGAATACGGTTTTATATATTAAAAATTATAAAACAGAAATACCGTAAATTCCGGCGTATACGTCGACGGGCGTATAAGTCGAGGTCTATAAGTTTGACCTAAAAATCCTGAGTTTAATATGTACTATGTTATGAAAAACGTCACCGCCGTATAAGTCGAGGATGGATTTTTAAACTTGAAGTTAAGTGTCAAATTTTTGACTTATACGCCGGAATTTAGGATAAACACAAATTTAAAAACTAACACAACACACGAACACTTACTAACTGAAATCCGCTTCATAATCTTCAAACAAGACGTTTGCGTTTGATTTAAAAATGGCCCACGAGGGTCCGATTATTTATACTAAAATAACACGTGGAGAGAGGCGGGACGAGAAAGCAACTTTAAATGATGTCATTATCGGCAAGAATTACGTAATGCAATAAAAAATAAAGTAACTTTGGCTTTTGGTTTACAAAGTATTGGCGGGATAAAACTAACTTCTGATGATGTTATTGTCGAAAACAATTACGTAAGGCAAAAATAAAACAACTTATGATCTAAGAGATATTGGCGGGAAAAGACAACTTTAGATGATGTAAACAGCGAAAACAATTACGTAAGGCAACGAAAATAAAACAGCTTTTGACTTAAAGACATTGGTGAAAAAATCAATTTTAGTTAAAAAATCTAACCTCGACTGAACTCGAGTCTGCATTAACACTTACTAAGGATAGCGCTGAATATCGGTTGAAGCCTACTATTGTGATCTTATACAGACTATATTGAAATTGCAATTAATATTTTTGTAGTTTTAATAGTATGAAAATTAACTATACTGTGAAATTATTTATTTAGTAGCCTAGTCTGTTTGCTCTACAACTAAAATTAAAATTTATTTTTCTGATAGCAATTTTCTGTCTTCTGAGTCTCTGTTTAGCTAACATTTTCCACAGACCACAATTATGTGATTTTTAGTTTGATTAAATTTGCCAACTGAGCTGGGACTCGAACATTTTTAAGCACCACGCATATCTTTTTTTTTTTTTTGTTGCTCAAACAACATCCTGCGAAAACAAAAAAAGTTACTATCGTGCCCTTAATAAAAACAACTGCGCTTAAGTTCCTCTACTGCGCTTCTTTGATTTTGCGGCTTTTAATTAAGTTCCAGCAGGTGGATTTTCTAAAAACATATAGAAAACAAAGTTGTGATCCTTGAAAACCTTTTTAGCAATTGGAAGCAGCTGCATTTTCAAAGCAAGAATTCGTGAGCACCCTTTTATAACTTTATAATGTTTTTGCAAGTAGTTTATTTGACATGGTCGAAATCTGTCTGTTACATGCTGTAGCTTTCGTAGCTTTTTTTCTTGAATGAAAATGCGCTATTGGAGTCAGCGATTGAAAAATTTTTGTATATATTTTTACCTTGCAAAAAATAATTGACTCTTAACGCTTGACGCAAAAAACAAGCAAAAAGTTGTCGGCGACACCTATTCCGTCAACCAAAAAATATCTTTACGGCGTTTGCGTCATCGTCAACAAAAAAATTGTCGCCGACATTTGAAGCCGTCAACGCACAACACTGCTTAAATCTAGCTTGTATCTGACCACTAACGTTGTTCAATTAGCTATTTGTAGTTTAAAAGAGAAGTTCTCAAACTTTGGTGGTTCGTGACCCCTTTTTAGATGTTCTTACACACCCTTGGGCCCCTGCTTAGAATATTGTCCCAAAAGTCAAGTGAAAAAAAAGTCATTACCGACCCTGATTTATTTATTTTTGTCCCAAAAAAAGATTCTGCTTCTGGCCCCCCTGTAAATGCTCTATAGCCCTTTGAGAAGTCCTGGCTTAAACCGAAAATTGTACACAAGATCTATCAAACTGTAGTAAGATAAGTGAAGTTTATAAACAATTTTTTGACGTAATTCACTCCCACAGAGTTGTGCTGCTTTTCAAAGCAACTGTACTCTTTCTGTTGACATGATCTGTATTTTGAAAGCCGTAATGTTGCGAAACAATAGAATAGCAAGCTACAGATTAATTTATTTAGAAAAAAAACAATAAACTTTGTAAAAAAATGAAAGTTACTGGCGTACCACAGGTTGGGAACCCCTGGTCTAGGTAAATTTGCTTTTTATCTGGCAGTTTTGGCATATATAACAGCTTGCAGTTTATTATTCATTTGGTCTGGATGAAGTGTAGGAATTGCTTGGGTTACTGATGCTTTTGGGATGTTGTTCAGTTGTTAAGGGTCAGGTTGCCGCCTTAAAACTTAATTTCATACCGAGATAAAATTAACTATTAGGCTAAGTTTAACTTTAGCCATCGGGGTGTTAATTTACAATTGAAGTTAGTTATCACTTTTGTTCAGTGATTATTTGCAGTTGTTATTGCTGTGAATTGCTTTAAGTTTTGTAAAGCTTGGGAAACAAGTTTTAAATGAGCTAATTTTGTGAATAGTATATTTTTTACAGTTAGAAATGGTGGTTGTTTGCTATCAGTTGAAAGAACTAATTGTAACTTACGTATAAAGAACTTCAAGTCTTGCGGCAAAGTATTTCTAGAGCCGTTATAAAAAACAATAATTTCAGCACCGACGATGACGTATTTAGATGGGCCATCTTTCCATGACCCCCTCTTGGAGATCAGTTATACGTAGCCTTACCATACGTTGGGCAGTAATGTTAATGCCATGGCTTCTCTTGGGGATCTATTGATTAGAAAATTTGCAAAACAAAGACAGATGTTATGCGCACTGTACAGACCTCTTTTTTGTTTTTCACGAAATCAGTAGACTTCAGAAAAGAAAATTATGAAATCCGGATGATGATTTTTCTTTTCGGGAACACTTCTTTTTTGAAACGAAAATTAAAAAATCGGGGACCGATTCAATGTGAAGACTTTTTTTTCTATCACATGAATAAATTTCTGCACTAACCATACTTGGTTGGCCCCCTTTCAAAAATCCTGGGCACGCCACTGAGCACAGGTAGCCTATTTCGGTTATCTACAGTAGTTCAACGGGTTTTTTTGGATTCCCCAGTAAAGTTGTGACACCAATTAACTTTTTCTATTTGGAATATTTGAATTTGTAGTATATTCTAATAGGAAATCCTTTTCAATTCCAAAATGTTTGGTGAAGCAGACATAACCTCGACGGGTTGCCATAACAACAACTAATGAAGTGTAATCGATTTTATCAATAGCACTTATTTTCCAGCGGGATCGTCTTGGTCCGAATCTTAACTTTCTTGTAACTTAAAAATCTTTATAATTTTTTAAAATAAATTTACGAGAATTCGAACCCGTAAACGTGCGAACACCAATTTGCAGCTTTTTGTAAAGTTACATTTTTTCTTTGACACGTTTAACAAAAATTGCTCTAAAAATATGTAACTACTAATGCTAAATAATCAATCAAACAACCAACAAATTTACGAAACCTGGCAGTAATGCTTTACTCAAGAGTTCAAAGAAGTTAAACATTTTAATGAAACCGACCTTTACGGCGAAAACTATTGTAGGCTTGGGTTAATTAGGATTTTGGTTCACGCTGAATTTTGCGTAACTCGGATAAAACTGACAGCACAAATGATTTCTTATAAGTCTATACTGTAATTCTTAATGAAGACTTTTGAATTATCCGAAATATCTTTGACTTTTATTGTACAAATACCTGCTAGATACCTATGAAATTTAATCAACATTCAAATTTTACCCATATAAATTATTAATTCTTAGTATTAATGCAAAATGAACTACATGCATATTAATTTAACGTCTTAAGGTTTTACTTTAAAAAATATTATGTTTTTGTATTGCTCTTTGTGTACCTCTTTAATCCTTAATTGCCTGCTGAAATCTATTGTTTTTTGTTTTATGCTAACTGTCTTATTTCAATAAATTTTATGTTGAGACCTATTCTGTTGTTTGACTTAATCTTATTGGCTTTTGTTTTGTTTTGTTTTTGTACTTTTCTTTGTTTTTTTATGCTCCTTTTCATTATTGCGCTGTTGGATTTGTGCTATTTGTATCTACTCTGAAATCTGTTATGTTGTTTGTTTTATGCTACTACTTTTATTTTCAATTTAATTTATGGTAAGATCTATTTCTGTTGTTTAATTTAATCTTATAAGCTTTTTTTTTTTTTTCCATCGTCGTGCTGTCGTTTTTTACACTATTTGCCTTTATTTCAAATCGAATTTATGCCAAGTTATTTTCTGTCGTTTAATTTTATCTACATGTATGCGGCCTTTGTTTTTCTTGTTGTTTGTTTTGTTTTCATCATGTTTGTAAAGTGATTTATAATTTTATTTTAATTTATGATATAAAATGTCTTATGCTAATGTTTTTCTAAGTTAATAATCGATTTTACATACCAAAAACTTAATTTATTAAATTGCTTGTAATGAAACTTTTAAATAAGCTGGGGGTAGTGATTAAATGACTTTTGTCCCTTCCTACCCCTGCATCACATCTTAATAGTGCTCTTTGATTTGATATATATGGCTTATTATCAGTTTGTTTTAATTTCAAAATGTAAAATTATTGTTTTTTCTTTTTTTTGTGTTTTAAGCGGTAATTTATTGAAAAGATTTGATGCAAATAAACAGATCTCTCTCTCTCTCTCTCTCCGGATCACGTCTAATTCAGATGATATTTTGTTTGTCAAGTCGAGCCCGGATTAACCGAGGTCTACAGCAGTGCTACTCATTACTCAAACGCCGGTACGCGAGCACTTGGCTGCCGGTACGCGGTCAATTAAGAGAAATTGTAAATTGAGTAATTTGTTTTAGGTTGATCAGAACGTCTATATAATAATTTTTAGGCAACGATAATGTTCAATCTGCTTTTCCAGCTATTGACTGTTTGGTGGGCCGCTACTACAACGACTTACCCGTTACGTCACAAAGAAATGTTATTTCGTAATTGTTATCCATTATTTCAACAAAGTATCGCAATGTTCGATGCGAGATGATCATGCTTTTTGTGTATTTGTGCTGTGTCCACGTGCTTGACTATACCTGCAGCGTCCAGTAGCGAGTAGAGAAGTGAGAGGCTCAATCGATCGGCCACACTCTGACTTCAAAATATCAGATGATTGTAGTAAGTTGAGCATGTTTTTACATAGATTTGTTGAAGCTATAAACCTTGTTCTTTTTTAGAAAGTGAGTTAGCTGTTAGCCCATATTAGCCTATAAAAAGTGTAGTTTCAGCTAAGTTTTACAAATGGCAAAGCGTGGTCCTATGGACATATATATGAAACAGAGACAATTAGTTTCAGACTAGGTGATTGTAATTTAAACGAAAGTGATGCTGGAAGCACTGGGATGTTGACTGCAAAAAGAAGTCGTTCAACATTTGTTCGAAAATATGATCCATCGTATTTAAAATTTGGCTTCATTGCCGCAGATGAGGCAGGCGTACAAAAACCGCAATGTGTTGTTTGTGGAGTTGTACTTAGCAATGACTCAATGAAACCTTCAAATCTAAAGAGACACTTACATTCAAAACATAAAGATTCTAGTTCTAAGCCGAAAGAGTTTTTTGAAAGGAAACGAAGTGAATTAAAAAGTGCACAAAAACAGATGTACAGCCTGGCTCATGTAAATACTAAAGCTTTACGTGCATCTTATAAAGTGGCGCTAAGAATTGCAAAAACTCAAAAACCGTACAGTATTGGTGAGACATTAGTGAAAGGCTGTATTCAAGACGTTTGTTTAGAAGTACTTGGTGAGGCAGCAGCTGCAAAGGCTGCAAAAGTTCCTCTTTCAAACGACACTATTGCTCGACGAACTGCTGATTTGGCTGATAATATGGAAATTCAACTAGTTGATCAAATTAAACTGGCCAAGTACTATTCTTTACAGCTAGATGAAAGCACAGACATTGGAAACATGGCAATTTTGATGGTGTACTGTATTTTGATGGTATACTTACAATTTTGATGCCAACAGTGCGCCACTTTTCGGAGTTTTTCAAAATTTCGGAAACTGAAAAGCTATGAATGAAAAATTTTTATGACATTTTAATCTCATTCAATTGATATTTAAGGTGCATAATTAGGCTTTTTGTTGAAAGTCTTTATCTTCCAAAAAAATTGATTTAAATCGAAATCGAATTTAAATCGAAAAAAATCGAAAAAAAATGAACTAAAAAAATGTTGGAGCATAGGTCCAACAGTGCGCCACTTAGTTTTTTTTAAGCAACATAGCTTTATATTACCTGATTAATAAAATTTTTAAGTTCTTTTTGTTCATAATTTTTTCTTTGTTGTAACAGCAAAATACATGGAACTCTTACGTCAAAAAATATTTTTTTATTCTTATATAGAAAGACAAAACAACTTTAAAACCAATTTAAACAAGCAAATGCAAAGTTTACCATTAATAAGTCAACATATAACATGTAACTTATGAATAAAACACAAAAACATAAAAAATAAAACTATTTTAATTAGCAAATAAATAAATAAACAACTTTTACTTTTTTGAAATTAAAAAAATAATATATACATTTTAACTTGTGGGTATTCTACACCAGTGGCGTGCGGTCAGGGCATGCAAGTTATGCGTTGCATGACCAGCGAATTCTTGTACGATGACCTTTATTTCTGAACGAAATAAAGAACAGCGCTGCTTTGGGACAAAATTAGAAAAGGTGAGCTGGTTTGAGACAAAAAGTAGAAAATCAGGGAGAGATTTTAGGTGAAGACCTTTTTTTTAGAGAACACCATGAATTTTGGACGAAAAGTAGGAAAAATGGGACTTATTTCAAGTGATGATTTTTTGTTTTTTGGAGAACAACATGATTATAGGATAAATCACCAATATTCGGTAACTATTTTTCGTTTAGATCATTTTCTTTTGAACTAAGGTCACAATCGCTCTCACACATATCGTTTTAATAAAATTTTCTTTGAAAGAAAAAGTTCTTTTGCTGTGAAAAGCAATACAAGCGTAAAAGAAAAAGCTCATTTGTAAAGCCGAATATATGAAGATTCTGTTGTGTATGTTTCTTTAGCAATAGAATAATATGTAAAATGTTTGTTCGAACAGTGCGCTCCCTGGCGCACTGTTAGGTGTTACTGAGTGGCGCACTGTAGGAACACCTGCCATTTTGACTTTAACTCTTGATTTCAGAGAAAAGCTACAATAATCGATTATTATTTTTTACCGGGCTTTACTTTGCGCTATGAAGAAATTGATGTCATTTTGACTTAATTCCTAGTGCTTTTATACAATGAAAAAAAACAATTTTTTTTTTATCAACAAAAACTAACTTTACTCCCATAAAAATTGAAAAACCTTTTTAAAAAATTTTCTGTTTTTTTAGCATTTCTGAAAATACAAAGAGAAATTGATATTTTAATGCAAATTTTGATAATGCAATTACGATGTTATTTTACGCAACAATAAAAAAATAAAACGCAAAGGCGCACTGTTGGAGGCTCTCCCCTATGTTATGAATATGAAGGCAAATTAAAAGAAGAGTTTTTTTTCTCTGCTGCTCTTCCACGTAGAACAACTGGTGCAGAAATATCAAAGACTATTATTGATTACATTGAAAACAAAGGATTAGATATGAAGAATTGTGTTGGAGTATGTTCCGATGGTGCTGCTGCAATGATAGGAGAAAAATCGGGAGTAATGTGCTTCAACGCATTGCTTTATTCATAGGAAAAGTCTTGCAACCAACTTAAATGATGTGCTTTGCGAGGTCGTAAAAATTGTTAATTATATCAAAGGAAGTGCATTTAATTCAAGACTATTTGCCCTTTTATGCGACGATATGCAAGCAGATCACAGGCAACTATTATTTCGTTCCAGTGTGCGTTGGCTGTCGAGGGGAAAAGTTTTATCACGCGTATATGAGCTCCGAAACGAACTGGCAGTATTTTTGCATGACAGAAAGCCAGATTGGGCGAAGCTACTTCGTGATTCACAATGGCTTGCTTTGCTAGCTTACCTAACTGACATTTTCGTTATTATTAATGGCCTTAACACTTCAATGCAAGGAAGAAATGCTTCACTTTTTGCAACAGCAGATAAAATTGACGGCATGCAACGAAAGCTGAAAGCATGGAAGATTCGAGTCTCAAACAATTGTTACGACATGTTTCCTCAGTTAGCTACTGTTATTGACGATGCAGGAGACAATTTGGACGTCAAATGTGTTCAAGATACTGCCACAGAACATTTGTCAAATTTGGTGGAACGTATTCAACATTATTTTTTGGAACAAAAAGATCCACGAAGAGGAAATTAATGGGTTCGAAACCCATTTGCCCCAACTGTAAACGTAGAAGAGTTATATATAAGTG
Organism: Diplosoma virens; assembly: GCA_963680785.1. Lineage (NCBI taxonomy): Eukaryota > Metazoa > Chordata > Ascidiacea > Aplousobranchia > Didemnidae > Diplosoma > Diplosoma virens. The sequence goes on along the minus strand of OY796882.1, from coordinate 70,222,190 downwards.
TCGATTTAAAAGATAAGTTATTGTAGCTATCTGCTGATAAAGGTTTGCGAAACTCTTTTGAATCAAACTCTCTTGCAAGCTTCTGGATTAAAATAAAAGCAGAATATCCGAGACTGTGTGGCATGGCTATTAAAACACTGCTTCCATTTCCTTCTACATATCTATGTGAAGCCGGCTTTTCTACCATGAGCTGTTTAAGGGAAAACACAGAAACGCGTTGAATAATCCATGCTCCTCTTCGAGTAGCATTGTCTTTCATTGAACCGCAATTGGATAAGCTGGTTGCAAATAAGCAGGCGCACACTTCGCATCAGAATTCGAAAGACAATTAATAAAAGTGTTTGTGACTTGCTTTTATTGTGTATTTGTTACAAAAGTAATAATGACTTTGCTCTTGTCTTTTTTTTGCAAATTGACCGGTACGTCAAGTGAGGGAAGGTGCTCAGCCGGTACGCGGCATAAAAAAGTTTGAGTAGCACTGGTCTACAGCATATAACAAATTGTAATAACTAGGGCTGGGTGTGTCAAGAAAACATGTTTTTAGGGAGTTATTACATCATCACACTTACACAAACTTATAGTTTTGGTTGCTCAAAAGTCTTTTTACTGAGTTTCATATACGTAAAGTAGGGTTACCAAATTGGCGCGATTTCTGGCAGACTTAGACGTACCAGCCAAAACCTAATTGTTAGAGATTCTAGAATTACTAAGTCTTCACTTAGAATCAGTCTCGGATTTTTTAATTTTCGTCCCAAAATTATAGCGTTCTCTAAAAAAATGCACGACGCTTTAAGTTGATTCTAAAATTCCGGACATTTAAGCAAACCTAATATAAAGCCGAAACTTTGAAAGTTAAAATTTGTCAAAGTTAACAGGCCAAAATCGTTAGGTTAAAATTTAACATATATAAAGTCAAAACAAAACGGTCTTTAGTGATGACCATTTTTTTTCAAGTAAGTTTTAGGTGAAAGTTCAGTTTTAGAGGCAAAATCAAAACTTGTCCTGAGGACAGCCAAACTGGTGTCATGGACCCCAAATTGATTGACCCTAGGGGTCCACATGGATCTTAGTTAAGGACTTTTACTTTATTATTGAAACAAAAAATGATAGAATGCCTATTGAAAAATTAGAAATTTGTGAGAATACGACCTAAAATATTAAAGTTATCAGGACTTGATTTACAAAATATTGTGATTTAAAAAACGCCTTTTGTAATACCTCTAAGGATTGACAAAAATCACCAGCCTTTAACAATATCTAAAACATGGTACCAAAAAAACAAAACAGGCACAAAAAATAAAAAGTGAGCTGTAATGCTGTTTTTGTTTTGTTTTTTCTGTTATGGACAGGGAGTCTGATTTAAATAAATTAAATAAATAAAAAAATGCGAATAAGTTTACTTTGTGAAGTATTCGGAAAATAAAACACAGGGCAAAAATGGGTCAACAAATTAATTCAAAAACTCTTTAAGGTGAACAGCTTTTGCAATATTGTCACATATAACAGATTTGTAGTATTCAAAATCGAAATAATATAAAAGGCAAAAAAAAAAAATGTTACAACATACAGCCACAAACATTTCACAAAATTGTTTGATTAACACTGGCGCACTTGCATTGAGAAAAAAGACAAAACAAATTAAGAAAAGGTTTTACAAAGATACAAAGGAAAAGAGCCGAGATTTTTTGTAACAATACTCAACGACAGTTTGCGGCCTCTCTAGGCGCATAGGCCAAAGTTGTAAACGGACAAAACCTGACCTAAAACCGATAAAACAAATCCGGCTCATTCCAAACTGCGGCCTAAATTCGATTTTGTTTCGAGCTAATGTGATGAAAACAAGTGTAGGTTTTAGTGACGTTACCGACATCCTGTTCATGGACAGTCGGGACTGGAATTCAGTTGCCTCACAGCAGCAGAGTGAGCAATTGCAATTATTATTAAAGATGTAAGTCATTGCTGTCCTGCTGACACAAACTATGCGCTTTGCAGGATGGTTTTAGCCAGCATGACTTGAATGCCCGAGTGCGGAAAATAAAGTGGCAAACACAGGAGTTAGAACTTTCAGCCCAAATCAGCTTCGAACTTCTTAAAAAACTTAAGCTCGAACCCAAACTAAAATTTTTGACAGGATTTTGTTAGGAGAAACGGGAAGTGCCTGAAACACAGAATAAAACGTAAAATGCCTTTTCTCAAAAGTTACAAATAAAAATCATAAAACTTGGGCTACACAGTTCAAGGGTTCCGATGGGGGTGAACGGCAAGATGATATGAACATGGGGTACTTCCATATGAGCAGGATTGTGAACGGGATAAGGGTGCAATGGTCAATTCGGCAGCCTGCGCGTCGGTAAGGAGAAAGTTTTAACAAGTAAAATGTAGAAAAGCTTCCAAAACCGTATTCGGTGGAATGACAATGCAGACGGACCTTTCACGAGTGTTTGTTGTCAATAAACGCGCGAACAAAAGCAAAAAAGTCTTGCAACGAACACGCTTGCGCAAAAACCAATAACCAACTGATGCCATTTGATTCAATTATGACGTTCCGATCGTTCTTTATCCTGACGTCAGTGACGTCGCGAAGCGGCAGCACTGCATCGAGCCGAGCACCGATCAGAAACAGAGTGACGTCGACAACCACTAAGAAAGAGCTCCGTGGGTCGTTGCGCTGAAAAGAAAGCAGCTCGAGCGAAGGTTGTTGCAGACAGCCGGAACAAGGGGTACTTACAGGGTTTTCGATGTTCAAAGCAATAGACTCCAACCAGCCAATAGCGTTTTGTGGCGATGAAGCGCGTAATCGAGCGATGGTGTTTCTGCCGTTGCGTAGAGTTACGATGCTTCCGTCTCTGGTGGCGCAGTATTCCGCAGTCATCATGTGACACGAGTGGGGACGGAGGGCGCCCCTGAAGAAGCGCGCAGTGGAAATGAGGCGCACACGACAGTTCAAAGTCAAAGAGCTCACTTGCGCTGGTAATGGTACAGAAAACCAGCTTCGACAACGAAGTAGCCCTCCTTCCAGGTTTTGAAGAGGCCCCCAGTTTGGTGATGAAGATGACCGCATCGGCGGACTGTTGATGAACAGCTAATGGTCATACTATTTACAAAAACCATGCATCATTGCAGCTAGCCTACAACTGAAATTTAAATCAGTCAACTCAATCCAAAAAAAAATAACTTGAAAAGTGACAAAGTACTTACGAGTAATCAACTACAATCAGCGTGAATGGAAGTCAAATCTATAAGCATGCCCACCTAAACTAATCACAATTACGAGAAAAACAACACTAGATAACTGCATAAAATTCAATCAACTCTGACCCAGACCTAAGTAACGTGTCTAACCTGCATGAAGAGGTAGGAACCGGACCGGATACGACCGGTCGGGACCGCCGCAGTCATTAGCAAGCGATGACGTCATGTCGTCTACAAATCGCTGATGAGCTTTGCATGAAGGGGTCTGTAAAGGAAGGGTCGTCAGCATTCGGAAAGAAAGGAAGAACTAGCGCCTACCTCGAGAAGAGGAAAATATTTCGAGACGCTCTCCGCGATATGCTGGGTGAGGACTACATCGGCAGTGTAGCAATAATGCAAATCACTCTGATTAGATGAGAAGCTCACGCCCTAAACGAAATCACGATCAATATGCCGCGAATAGAGCCGCGAATAGATTTCTACCCCACCTGGTCGAATACGAGTTTATGTAGAACCAGGTTGCGGCGGGGGAAGGACCGGTCGCAGTGCAAGGAGTCGTCAATGCGCGTGACTACGTAAAGAAAGCGGTCGGTGATAACCGCCCAACACCGGTCGAACGGAACATGGATAATCTGCATAAAGCGGAATAAGAATGGTCGCTATTTATAGGGAGTGTAGATTGTACCTCTATTATACGCTCCGCATCAGAATGAAGAACATACAACATGAGTTTAAGAGGAAAGTGATCCACTATCTCGCCTGCTTCAGAGGCAACATCCTGACTAGAGTCAACAGCATCTTCTTTACTGATTTCTGGTGCATAATTATTCACTGAAATAGAGCTGCTTGAAGCAACAATAGAGGCGGGTGGAGGGGACAAATCCTGTCGATTCTCAAGCTCATGATGAGCATAGTTGGTCTTGGTATCAACCCCATATAGCTCTGTAGCTTCATCAACTGAAACGTCTTCCCATGAAAAACTATCATCAAAATAATATGAACCTGATTTGGAAGACTCATTTGTGTCAACCAAACATGATTTCTTGAAATTAGATATTTTTAAGTCAGTAAAATTAGACAAATGACTTTCAAAACGTGATTCAATAGGTTTATTTATTTCAGAGAAATCAAATACTTCATTTTTTTTAAAAGATGATTGTAAAGAGTTTGTTGAATCTAATGGGTTACATTGGCTTTTCAATGATGATTGTAAAGAGTTTGTTGGAGAAAATGGGATAAATTGTTTTTTTAAGGAAGAGTTTGTAGAATCTGATAGGTTGCATTGGTTTTTCAATGATGATTGTAAAGAGTTTGTGGAATCTAACGGATTACAATGGTTTTTCAATGATGATTGTAAAGAGTTTGTGGAATCTGATAGGTTACATTGGTTTTCCAATGATGATTGTAAAGAGTTTCTGGAATCTGATAGGTTACATTGGTTTTTCAATGATGATTGTAAAGAGTTTGTGGAATCTGATAGGTTACATTGGTTTTTCAATGACGATTGTAAAGAGTTTGTGGAATCTGATAGGTTACATTGGTTTTTCAATGATAATTGTAAAGAGTTTGTGGAATCTGATAGGTTACATTGGTTTTTCAATGATGATTGTAAAGAGTTTGTGGAATCTGATAGGTTACATTGGTTTTTCAATGATGATTGTAAAGAGTTTGTGGAATCTGGTGGGTTACATTGGTTTTTCAACAATGATTGTAAAGAGTTTGTGGAATCTGATGGGTTACAATGGTTTTTCAATGATGATTGTAAAGAGTTTGTGGAATCTGATAGGTTACATTGATTTTTCAACGATGATTGTAAAGAGTTTGTGGAATCTGATAGGTTACATTGGTTTTTCAATGATGATTGTAAAGAGTTTGTGGAATCTGATAGGTTACATTGGTTTTTCAATGATGATTGTAAAGAGTTTGTGGAATCTGGTGGGTTACATTGGTTTTTCAAGGATGATTGTAAAGAGTTTGTGGAATCTGATAGGTTACATTGGTTTTTCAATGATGATTGTAAAGAGTTTGTGGAATCTGGTGGGTTACATTGGTTTTTCAAGGATGATTGTAAAGAGTTTGTGGAATCTGATGGATTACATTGGTTTTTCAAGGATGATTGCAAAGAGTTTGTAGAATCTGAGGTGTTCAATTGATTTTTAAAGAAAGATGAATCAAAAAAATTTTCTGAACTAGACAAAAAATTTCTTTTCAAAGCTGTCAGGGAATTTTCCTTTAAATTACATGGATTTTTGTCTTTAATTAAAGTTATTTCCAAGTCTTTTGAGTTACCTAAAAATTTTTTGTTAAAGGATGATTGGGAGGAATTCTTTGATGCTGAAGAGTTAGATATATAGTCATCATTCTGAAAAAATATTTTAGAAGAATTTTCAGAATTAAATAAAGAATTTTTCTTAACAGAAGACGGGAAAAATTCTTTTAGTGATGGACTACATAAAAAATTATCATTCAAAACTACTGATTTTGATATTTCTTTTGCTACAAGACAGCAACAAGTAGCTTCACTTAAACAAGTACAATTGAAAGATCCTTTTGAAGCTGAAATGTCAAACCGATTGTTTTCTTTAAAAGTAGCAATTGCACATTTACCATCTTCTTTGAATGTTTGATTGTAAAAAGAACTTGCTGGAGTGCAGTTGTATGAGTCTTCGCATGACAGCAAATTTGAAAACAACTGTGATTCTGTTGTGGAACGACATTCTGGTTGACAAACAAACTTGTTTGCAGATGCATCTTTTAAAAATACGCTATCAATAAAATTATTTCTTTCTAATGTTTTATCATTATTTAATGAAGAGGACAGAAGACAACAGTTAGGCAATTGGGCAGCATTGGAAAAAGGTAAATTAGGTTTGAATTTAACTTGCTTACGAATTACTTCAATAGGCTCATCATTGAGAGAAACATTTAAGTTGTGTCTTTCAGTAGAAGACTTGCTTATAGGTGCAGCCAAAACTGCATCCCAAGGATCAAGTAAAAAATTAGAGCTGCTATCCATGGAGAAATTTTGAGTAGATTCAAGGAAGTCATTATCAAAACAAATTAGATTGGGAGGCGATTCAGATAGAGGGGCTGGTTTAGGTAATTGAGGGCTAGCTGGGAAGTAAACCATAGATATAGGCTCTGAAGATTTGGGGTGAGGTGAAGTTGCAACAACTTTTTTTAATTTGGAAACAAACTTTTTGCTTTGCTTTGATATAAATGAAACATCAAGATAAACTTCTGAGCCGTGCTGATAATCACGTGGATTTGAATTTAGTTTTGACAATTCAGAATTACATAACTTGCTAAATTTCTGCAACCACTCTAATGTCTGAAAAAAAAAAATACACATCAAATTACAAAATTGTGTTGACGTAGCTGCTCATTGATCCTCACCATTGGCAGAGAAAAAGAAACCAAATGAAAACCAGAAGCACAGCCATGAAGTGTTTGAATCTAAAAATAATCATCAACTAATTAATAACCCAACCTGCAGAAAAACAACAGAACTGCTAAAAGATCGAGTTTAAAGCAACCATTTAGCAATTACAATAACCTGTTTTTAAAGATGCCAAGATAAAGCTGTACCATACAAATATTATTTAAGGGTTTTAAGCTGCTTGGTAAAACTAAGCAAAAGTGAAATAAAACACCTTTTCTAAGAGCAATACAAGACCGTGTCGATAACTATTGTTATTAAAACACTGCTTTGTTCTGCCAGGCCAAACTACCAATCAACAAAAAAATTATTGGATTAAGTGCAAAAATTTTCCCCAGAAAGAAGATTTAAAAAATACAGCATTAGCAAGCAAGCGTTTACAAGCAATACTCCCAGCATTAACAAAAAATAGAGTCACAGTGTTAACAAGCAATCTCCCCCAGGTTAACAAGCTTCAGCATCCAACTTATAAATCAAACTTTTATTTTAATAATTAAATGATTAAAAAGTTTTTTGTTGGTACAAAACTTTAAAATAGCTTTTAACAACAAATGCTTCATTTAAAGCTCTTTTGTTAATTAAGTAGCCTTAAAAAAGGCTGTTTTGAAAACTCGAAAGTTTTCATCTAGCTCTCTTCAGGAGGTTTCGCTAGAATGAATTGCAGAACTGAATGTAGTATTTCAAAAGTTATAAAGCTGATTCTGATTGGCTAAAAATTAAGGTTAATAATAGTTATCATAATAATTGAAAAGTACTAATAAATAAAATCACGTTTCGTCAGCGTAAGAAATTTTTTTGGCAAAAAAAGAACAAAATTATGCAAGCTTTGTGTTAAAATTTGGAACTAAAAAAGAAAATTTTTACAATTATGCTAACAATTTATGTTTGTAAACAAACTCTTTCTGTCTACACAAATTAGGTTTTCGAAGAGTGATGAAAATTGATTCTAAGACTGATAAGTGGAAATCGGATCGTGCTTTAGAAAGAATAAAAAATTGATTGTCCTTATAGTGAGATGCACATTTTTGGTTATGTAACAAATGGTTTCCAATCACTGAGTCACAGTGCGGTATTGAATTAGCTAGTTTACCTGGACGTTCTGGTTGTTTACGTTCTTTACTGGTTCTATTCCGAATAGACTTTGGCACATGCTGGCGGATTCTGTCCTGTAAATGTTGAGATGTTCGACCCACGTACTGACTATCACAGTGGCACACGTATTCGTATACGACGTTACTTTGTTGAAAAGTGGGAAGAACGTCTTTATGTATAGCAGGTAAAATTCGTCTGGTGGAAAAGACCACTCGTGGTTGGACTGCTCCAAAACAATTATTAATAGATAATTAGCATAATTGTAAAAATTTTCTTTTTTAGTTCCAAATTTTAACACAAAGCTTGCATAATTTTGTTTCTTCTTTTTTTTGCCAAAAAATTTCTTACGCTGACGAAACGTGATTTTATTTATTAGTACTTTTCAATTATTATGATAACTATTATTAACCTTAATTTTTAGCCAATCAGAATCAGCTTTATAACTTTTGAAATACTACATTCAGTTCTGCAATTCATTCTAGCAAAACTTCCTGAAGAGAGCTTAGATGAAAACGTTCGAGTTTTCAAAACAGCCTTTTTTAAGGCTACTTAATTAACAAAAGAGCTTTAAATGAAGCATTTGTTGTTAAAAGCTAAATTAAATGATTCAACTTTTTAACATAGAGTTTTGAAAAATTTTTTCAGAGCTTTATTAATGTTAAAGCAACTTTGATTATAAAACTAAAGCCCCTACTCATTACAAGACATTCTGCAGTCGCTTTGACAAAAAAGTAATTAGATATTTTTAATGCCCATAACCAAAAAAACTAACTTTAGTTTTATATACAGTAGATTATTTTATTTTATCTCCAGATTTATCTTCCTGACTAGCAGGAAAGTGACAGAGGTGCTAATACATAGGGTCAGCAATTACCTCAATCTGCTTTTAGAAACACAAAAATATTGATGTCCACTTGAAATTTAAGAGATATATAATTGAAATTTAAAACTGCTTGTCAAGACCACCAAGCAGGGGAAAGTGCTGTAAAGTGCTTTTCCAAGGACACAACAGAACGGCGTGAGTAGGTTTTGAACTGAGACCATGTCAATCACAATCCTAGGAATTTAACCACTCAACCACACTGCCAACAACTACAAATTCGTTAACATACTTTATTCTTGGGAGCTAACACAAGATACATCATTCCTTAAATTATACCAAAAATTTTAAAGCTTGATTGATAAGGCCAGTCTTTATCAATTAAAGTGAAGCATTAAAATGTGATATCAAATTGCTAGAAGCAGGGATATGACTTGTCAAAATTTTGAAGCGAGTTTGAGCTTGAAACTGCATACCTGCCTAAAACTAAGAACTATCCCTTTGACTTCTACGAAAAAAGCTAGCCAAGAACTGACATAAGTTGCAAAAAAATCTAAATGGCCTTATTTTTGCTTGTACAAGTATTGAACACCAGGAGCAATAGAAGCAAAACTCCCCTGCTTCCTTTGAAAAGGGAGGGTACAGGCACACAGATACAGAAACATTAGGTCAGATTTGCTCCTACATTCATAAAAACTTGACCAAAATATCAGATTGATTGAGGATATTATGCTATTGCTTTGATTACGGTCTGCATATTAAATTTAAGACGAAAGTAGGGATTATGAACTTGCTTGAAAGTGATAAACTATTTTTAATCTTCATCAAAAAATGGAAACAAAAATCGAGATTTTGGACACTGATTGGAAGTGATGACTTTTTTTTTAGTCACCAATAGATTTTTGCACGAAAAACGATTGCAATATGAAAGTCTGTAAAACCTTCACAAAAAAGATTGCAATATGAAAGTCTGTAAAACCTTCACAATGAATAGACAACATTAGTTTAAAAGAGGTTACGTTGGACCCATGCAGGTTTGGAAAAGTTAATTCCTGGTGGCATTGGGCTAACATCCTTAATAAATATATGTAATCTAAAGGCCTTTTATTGCGATTTCATGCTCCATCTATATTCAGCTTATCGTGCTACACTGGTACCTGACTGGGTAGGGTCATTCAGCAGTTCTAGTGTAGCAGACACAAATGGGTATCTCAATTTATGTTGTGGTAGCTGTCCACCAAGTGAAGACAGGAGCCTTTCACATAGAAGGTGTTCTGGCTTCTGAGCATGGCAAGCAAGAGAGAGCATTGCTTTTTGGTAATGAAGCTTAGTTGGTTGTAAGCCTGCTAAAAAAGTTGTTTGTTAGTGCAGCATCCAATCACTATGTGAAAAGCATTGCTAGTGGGCTTGTTGATAAGGTAAGTATGGGCACTGCAACACCAATCAAACACAAAGTACTCAGCTGTGAAATGAATTTTCTTGTAAGTGTTGGGTGTTTTTGCTTTGTGTGCAGCCAGTGGTAGTATACTGTACAAATCTATGTTCTAAATTGTTTGCAGTTTCTTGATGTTAGTGATTGATGTGATAGAGATTCATATGGAGCTTGCATATTCCAAAATGGGGCAAGTGATAGCTTTAAATGAAGAGACAATTAATTATTTTGTTTAGCCCAAGTGTTTGCTTTGCTGATGGTGACTTTTATAAGTTGTGAAAATGTTATAAGTTGGGTCTAGAGAGATTCCAAGAATTTTTAAATGTTTTGTTGGGGGTGGTGTTTGATTGTTTAATTCAAGTGATAGTATAGTGTTATATTTGACTTGTTCTGGTGTAAAACATGTAGTTGTTTATATAAAGATTATTAGTTGTGGTTCATTCATAAATTTTCAAAGGATATGGTTGAATTGGTTCTTGGGCCTTACAGTGTTTGGTCAGAGATGCTGTGATTGCTATGTCATTGGCATAAGTTGTGTTTTTTTGTGGGGAATGGAATGTAAGCAGAGTAAATATTAAATATTGTTAAAAACAGAACTAAATCTAGTAGTACCCAAGAATTGATTAGTTTTAGTCTAGGTTGTGTTAAAGACTACTGCTACAGTGTGTTGTGGAAGGTTTAGGTTGTTGAAAGCTCTTGAGATTTGGTGGCAGATGTTGTGCAGATAAAGCTTCTTGTGATTTTGTGGTAACTGAAGTGTTTATGTTTGAATCTGAAATGAGATGATTGAAATGTTTTTTACTACGTAAAGAGTTTTATTTCATGTTTTAGCAGTGGGTGATAAAAGTGATATGTGTTGGTAGTTTGTGCCAATGTTATGGTCTTTTTTTGGATCATGGTTTGACTTTGAGTAAAAATTCAGTCTGCAAACAATAAATGATTTGAAACAGGTGTAAATAAGCCTCTTAAGGGTTTTTTAGGGCACACAGTGCAGAGACATTGTTTAATTACTCTTTTATGGGCTTAATCAGATACAAAGACACTTCACAAGATTTCAAAAGTTTTGAGCCAGTGCAAGCAACATGATGACTGATGTATTTTAATATCTTGCATAGTTGTTCAATTAAAATTGCTTTTTGGTTACTAAAAGTTTTGACTTGTAGTCTTGTCTTCTTTTGATTTAATAGTTTTTTGTTGTTACTTTATTTATTTATTTTAAAAATTAAAATGTTATTGATGAGACTTGAATAGTCAAAACAGCTGTCTGAAAGAGGATTTTGAATAGCTGCTAAATATTTTTTTTGCAAGTGCACCTGATTTTATAATATTTTTGATCTTGGTCCTTTTTCATTGAAATTTTATTTGAATCAATAACTTGTGTTAATTAGTCTAAGATGCACTAAGTTGTCACTGATTGATTCTTTCAAGTTTTAATAGCAATGCTTTTAAACTACAGATTTTTATTTCCAACTTTTGCCAGAGTTTATATACTTAAAGAATTCTTATCTCACTTTGCCCAGTCAGAAAAGATTCATACCACTCTACTAAAATAATTTTGTAGCTGATTTAGTGTTTTTTATTCCCTTTTTGATTGGTTTTTCAGGTAAACAATAAATCAATCATATGTCATTTATAATTATATGAATAATAATATAATCTTGAATTAAAAAAGACAAAAAATTTTGTGTGTTTTCAACAATGGTCAGCAATCTATTCATTCCATACAGCAAATGAAAATATCACAGTTATAATACATATTTACATTAAAACACAGCTAAACATGCAACAACAAGCCATCATACCTGATTAAGCAGAATACTATCTCTAAAAACATGTTTTTACAAAATGTTATTTAAAAAAAATCTATTTCAGGCATACCTGCAATAATATGGCAGTAGAACATACAAATTTTGCTGAATACTTGCCAATATAATTTCCAATAAGGATTCATTTAAAATAATATTCAACCAAGCATAACCTAAACATCACCACAAAATTTTAATAAAACTCTCTTGTATAAATATTAAATTATATATATTTATACAGTAAAATCTGCTGAATATAATCATGGCTAATATGACTACCTGCTTTTTAAAAAAATATTACAGTTTCTTTTTCTCACTCTGTTATGCTTTCATAATGTGTGAAATACAAATTCATATTGAAAATAAGGACAATAAAGTGACAAATGCCAAAAAAACCTTATCCCAAGCCAGTACTGCAAAATGCTGACATGATATTAATGCTTGATCAACTCAAATTAGGTCTTGAAAAAAGTTTTTCATCACTGAAAATTTAAAAGATTTGCTGAACAAATTTCTGACTTTTTTGTGATAAAAATTTGTTTAGCAAAACATCAAACTTTTTTTTCGTTGTTGTCGTTTGAAGGGTATCCACTCCAGGTCAGACAAAAACAGGACTGGGGCCAAGGGTTTATCCTTTTACTACCCCAGATTGCTGCACTGCCTGAATCAGATGCTGGCAGTGATGTTATTAAGCCAGCATCGAGTTTCATCATCTAAAACCATCAGACTTGGCGCTACATGTGATGCCTGATGTATAGGGCATGCTGTTAGTACATGGTCTGTGGTTTGCTCAGAGGCGCCACACACAATTCGGTGAAGGAGCAAGACTCCATTTGTGCATGGATGAATGGAATTGCCTAACACCATGAAAATGTGGAAAACCAACACCGTGAAAAACCAAATGGATAATCGTGGAAATGCTAGAGCTAATACATGCAAAAAGCGCCGACTGGCCGTTTCGGCAGTTGGGAGGTGCGCATTTATCAGCCAACAAGTGCTGACTGCGCAATTGCACAAAATCATGCCAACAATTGCTGACTCCGTATAACTGTAAAAGATCACCACCTTCAATGCAGTGGCGACGGATTACTCAAACTTTTTTTTAAAAAGTTATTAATATATACTAACTTTAGGTGAAATGCATGATGTATTTTATATTTATATGCTGTTTAATCATGGGTGGTTTTACAGTTTTGACCAATCGCATAATATACCATAAAACCTCTAATTGAGCGCCACCCTGCTTTTCAAAAATCGCCTTAAGTGATTTACTAACCTGGATTCCCCTGCAGTTACTATCGCTTCTTCAGAGATCCATTTTCTCTTGTTTTTTTTTATTTATTCCATGCTAATGCTGATGCTGAATGAGGGATTTCGGGTTACTTTCACTGCAAAAAGAAATTGCTTATGGCAACTTCTTGAAGAGACAGGGTGGCGCTAAATTAGAGGTTTTATGGTAAGCAAAATGTACTGCCCATAAATAAATTTCAGAAAAAAATTAGAGGTAAATTCAACTTAAATTGCATAAATTTTGCATAAATAATATGCAATACCAGTAAGTGCTACTGAACATAACAAACAAATAGTTTACTCAAAGACTGTGCCAAGAATAACCAACATTGTTATTAGAAAGCAACCACAATAAAGCTGTCACTGATGAACTTTGCATGTATATTTTAAAATTTGACACCATTACATTTAAATATGAATTTTTAAAAAGTTTTGCTTGATGTTGCAATAGTTTTGAAAAATTAGTGCCATTTTAAACAGATGGAGATGCTAGAATTAAGTCATTTTAAAATATGAGGCTTTAACATTCAACAGTCAGCAGTACAGTCAAGTGGTTAAAGCACTGCAATTAAGATTGAAACATGGTATCAGTTCAAAACCTACTTGTGCCATTCTGTTATGTCCTTGGGAAAGACACTTTATGACATTTTAAACTTCAGTCATATCTCTATAAAAATTTAGAGATATAAAGGGCAAAAACCAGCCCCCCAAAAAAGGGGCTGACACAATTACAACGTATTTTCAAATGTGAAGGGTCTAAGCCTCCACACTCCTTGAGTTTTTCTTAACAATTGCCTAGTTTAATAAACTGTGCAAATGCATGCGACGCTTCATGCCATTACAGGGACTCTGCCATGTCTTTTGACATTCCATGATGGTGTCATATGTCTCATTGGCATTAATTTTATTTGGGTCTCTTCAAGATGTCACCAGAAGAGACTTTTTTGGTGAAACTAGCCTGGAATTCCCCTTACAGTACCAGGATCAAATAAAAAAAGAAACTAAAAAGAAAAGGATCCTTCAAGAAGCAATAATAACCACTGGAGAATCTGGGTTAATTTCACAAGCAAAAATTGCTTATGATGACTTCTTGAAAAGACCTTTTTTTTCTGCAGGTTTAAGCTCAATATCGAAAAGCCAATTTATGCTAACAATCATTCTGTTTTTGTAATAATAGTGTTTTACAACAACAGAATCATAATGGTAATAGTAATGGCGCTTTTGAAATAACATTAAACTCTTTCACAAAAACACCAGAATAATTTCTTTTTTCTACAATAATTGACTAAATCATAAAGTCTTGATTTTATATAAAAGACCACAGAATTTGTCAGAATGTATAACCAAATTATTGTGTCAGAGAAATTAGTAAAAACCTACAAGTTTTTAAGTTAAAGGCTATTAGGTGAATTTTAACATCACAATCAATAAGTTAAAGACAGAAAGATGTGGAGAATGGTGATATGCTGTGGCCACCCCTGACTAAAGGGAAAGGCCGAAAGGAGAAGAATCAATAATTTGCAATCATTAAATTCAACTTGTATAAGCATTTTTTTACTTTATCAAATAATGCAATTAAGCTGAGACAAAACAAAAATATTTGGCATTATTTTCTAAAAGCAAACTGTGTCACAAAAGATGTATATGATGTCATAATAAAAGCTACGATGAAATAATTATTTGTTAGATAAAAAACTTGGAATAAAATGATTGCTGCCCAGGCCTCAACAATGAGCTTTGGGTGCCACATTTGGTATATTATAAAATTATCAGGACCATTAAATCTTGAGAATGAGAAAAAAATGATACAACTAGCAACATCTGTCCATAACTCCACATGCTAGGAGAAGATTTTTTATACTTTATAATATGCAATTTTAATTGATTTAATTTGTTTTTATTTATTAATGATTAATTACTAATTAATTCATAATTTTACATAAAAATAAGCTTAATTAAACTATCATTAGTTCTCACAATTTTATAAGATATCTTAATAAAAAAATTATAATTAATAATTACAACATTAAATTTGTTTAATTAGTCATTCTCATGTATAAAAAAATTAAAAGAATTCTCTAGTTGTATTATATTTTTCTCTTCCTTAAGATTTAACAATCCTCATGATTTCATGATACACCAGTGCACAAGCAATAAATTTGACAAAAGTTTCAAGGATTTGAGTTTCTTTTTTAAATGCAGTAAAATGTAATGTTTTCACAATCACTTTGGCAATTAAAACTCATCCACTGTGCTTGATAGGGATGTCAGATATAGAGTAAATGATATTTAGTGTAAGGTTAAAGCAGTCATTCTTAACTTTTTTCCATCTGCAGCACATTTCGAGACTTTCAAAATTTGTGGTACACTTAGACAAGATTTCTTCACTTTCGTTCCTAGAGTTTTCTTAAAAAAAGATCTTCTATTTAAATCAGACTTTGATTCATCAATTTTCATCTCCGAAATCAGGTGTTTTTTAAAAACAAAAAAAAGGCCTTCATGCTGAATCTGACTATGATTTGTCCAAGGGCCACAAGTTAGACATCCCCTGACTAATGTTTTTTAAAAAGTTTCATGCCACACAGGTTGAGAATCACTGGGTTAAAGTATCATGCAAAATTTTTGTTAAATGTAGTGGTTACTAAAAACAGCAAATGTAATTATTGATCAAATCTTGTACAAACATTTAAATTTTTTTTGAAGATCTTGCTGAAATTGCTTAAATTTCTTTGGACAATTTTTTAAAAATATGGAGCATAACAAAAATGTGCTTGCCTCTATCCTTTCGAGACAAGAAAAATAAAAACCAGTTATTATAGTTTAGTAGGCACAAAATGTCACTTCAATTATCAATGTAACAGTTTTATCATGTTGCATATCACTGCACAAAGGGGGCTGACAAAAATGTTTAAAAGGAGCTGATATGACCTCCAAATCAACCTCTTCATGGTGCCTCTGACCAGACAGCAATATCTTGACTTAGCACCTCCATTACTTTCCTACAAGTCAAGAGGCAAAAACATAAAACAAATAAAAAATAACAAGCATCTCATATGAAAGAAGCAAAATCATCAAACACATTAATCATACTATTGACATTCAGTATAAGCTTCTCAGTCGCTCGTGGACAAACGTGGCAAGGCCATGCTTCCTGCTTAAAGAAGACCCAGCTAGTTGGTAGTTTGGTAGCACCAACTTCTCTGCATCAGTGCAGTGGGTCTCCTCCAGTAAGATGATGAGTGCCTCAGACTGCATAGCGAGATGCTGAAGGACGTTCATCTTGCTTGCAGTAAGGCCTTCGATGTTCAGCTGAAGAATAGTGGGTCTTTGGAACTTGTTGGCAATGTGCCCTGAAAAGGAAAGTTTTATCCTAGCATTGCCCCATCCTGAAAAGGACGTTTGCCTATTAGCAAACCCACACTGAACATCAAAGTGGGTGGATACCCTTCCGTTTTGGTAGGTTTGGTTTCGGTCTGATATCTTTAAAATCAATGAACAGATTTACTCACAGCCCAGGCTACGAGAAAGCACCTACCATCTGGGCCAACATATAAAATAGTCAATGTCTACAAGCCACCACCAACATGATTGTTAACGTATAAAATAGTCAACGTCTACAAGTCACTGCCAACGCGATTGCAAACCCTGGATCTCCCAGTGTTTCCTCACCCCTGTCTTTATGCTGGCAATTTTAACTGTTGTCATGCTGACTGGGGTTACAATGACAACAGTCCGGATGGTAAGTGCTTGGCTGGCTGGGCAACTATTAATTGTCTTGCCCTCTTATATAATGCCAAGGACGCTGCCTGTTTTTATTCCGGCCGCTGGAACACTGGCACCAATCCAGATCTAGCTTTTGCTAGCATAGGTCCAAACAGTCGCTTACTGGATAGACATGTCCTCGAAAAGTTCCCCAGGTTACAACATCGACCTTTGCTTATTACACCACCAAGGTTTGCTATGGCAGTGCCAAGCATGCCTGTTAAGCGATGAAACTTCTGCAAGGCCAAATGGAGTCACTACATTGCTTTGACGAATAAAATCGCAAAGACTTTGTTGCTGCCTGATTCACTTGATGTGGATGCAGCTTATCAGGACTTCTATAACACCATTAAAAAAGCAGCCAAAAAGACTATCCCACATGGGTATCAAAATAACTATATTCTGTGTTGGGATGCAGAGTGTAAATCCCTCCATAAAATCTTTCTGCAGTCTCCTCAGGGAGACGACTCAAGTTTGGCTACTACAGCTCTGCTTGCCAAGCTTGACAGGAAGCAGAGGGATTGATGGTCCAAAGCAGTTTGGAGCATTGACTTCTCACCCTCTAGTCAAAAAGCATGGAGTATTTTGAACAATCTTACTGGTAGGTCATGACTCTCCTCGTCACTGTCCTATTTCAGCCGATGCTATTGCATCTCAGCTGGTTAGAAATGGGAAATACAAGGCTGTTGATCGCAAGTCCTCTCGATTTGTCTCTCAAGAAGTGTCTGATCTTTGGAGGGCTACAACACCAGACGCAGTAAATATCTCTGACAATTTTTGACAATGAGAAATTGCTGCTGCCCTCGAACATTTAAAACCAGGTAAAGCTCTGGGACTTGATTCCATCTGCTCACAGCTTATACTCCATGCTGGAGCTGCTTTAAAGTCCTGGTTATGTGACTTCCTTTCTTCCTGTTTGCGCTGACTCAAAATTCCCAAGATCTGGAGAAGAGCGCTTGTGGTCATGATTCCAAAACCAGCAAAGCCCGTGGGGGACCCAAAGAGTTATCAACTGATATCTCTGCTCTGTGTCCCCTACAAGATACTCGGGAGGCTTATCTATGCCCGCGTTGAACCATTAGTTGATCCACTGCTCCCTAAAGAGCAGGCTGGGTTCTGACGCGGAAAGTCAACTGTAGATGAAGTTGTTCTGCTAACCCAGAACATCGAGGATTCTTTCGAGGCTAAAAAGAAGGCCAGTGCCGTATTTATCAATCTGACAGCTGCTTATGATACTGTCTGGCACCGTGGCCTTACCTGCAAGCTGCTGAGACTACTTCCGGATAAGCACATGGTCAAAATGATTATGGAGCTTGTCCGAAATTGAAGTTTCATCCTTACCACCAGTGACAGCAAGCAAAGCAGGCTACACTGTCTTAAAAACAGCGTTCCTCAGGGATCGGTCTTGGCTCCCCTCCTATTTAACATCTATACATACAATCTTCCTTCCATGATTTCCAAAACATTTGCTTATGCTGATGATTTAGCATTGTTGCACTCTTCTGGAAACTGGAAGGAATTGGAGGGGACTTTAAGCCAAGACATGTCTACACTTTCAGCGTATCTCCAGACTTGGAGGTTGAAGCTCAGTCACACTAAGATGGTGATGGCAGCCTTTCACTTAAATAACCGAGAGGCCAAACGTGAGCTAAAGGTCTACAACAACAGTAGACTTTTACTGTTCTGTCCAACCCCTACTTATCTTGGGGTAAAACTGGACAGATTGCTCACGTTTCGTCACCATTTAGTGGCATTGTGCAAAAAACTATCCTCATGCCTCACACTGTTGAGGCGACTCGTGGGCTTGGGATGGGGTGCTGGTGCTAAAACACTATGCATAGCTACCTTGTCTCTTGTCTACTCAACAGCTGAGTACTATGCACCAATCTGGTGTTGCAGTGCTCACACTTTCCTCATCGACAGTGTCTTGAACAACGCCTTGCACATAGTTACTGGATGCCTGGGTCCCACTCCAACGGACCACCTACCTGTACTCTCAGACATCCAGCCAGCTGAGCTTCGCCGACTGGGAGCAACACTCTCCTTGGATTACCGTGGATCTCTGGACCCTGATCTTGTATGGTCTTTTAAGTGGGTCCTCAGGTACTTGCCAAGTGAGACTAAGATCCAGATGCCCGTTTGTGCCAGCTGTGCAGAATCTCTTGGACAACCTTGCCAGACTTGGCATCCACGCTTCTGAATGGACAAATCACAAATGGAAAACGAAGTATTGTAAAAATGCTTCCAGGCTCCATGCTTTTGTGCCCGAGACTGGTGCCAGGCCTGTTGGGATGGGCTTACCCCAAGCAGCTTGGGTTAAGCTCAACCGCCTGCAAACTGGTGTTGGGCGATTCCATTTGTCCATGCACAAATGGGGTCTTGCTCCTTCACCGAATTGCAAGTGTGGTGCCTCTGAGCAAACCACAGACCATGTACTAACAGCATGCCCTATATATTAGGCACCACATGGAGTATGAGGTCTGACAGTTTTGGATGATGAAACTCAATGCTGGCTTAATAACACCACTGCCAGCATCTGATTCAGGCAGTTCAGCAGTCTGGGGTAGTAAAAGGATAAACCCTCAGCCCCAGTCCTGTTTGTGTCTGACCTGTAGTGGATACCCTTTCCAAACAATGACAACGACAAGCATAAGCTTAAGACTAACAACTCAATCTTTTTCTTCTGTTAATTACATATTGGTATCAAGACACATTCAAATACTAAAACCTTTAACAAAATACTAGAAAAATATTAAAAACGCAGCTTTGAAAAAAAGTGCTTTTAAAAAGTTTTTGGATACAGAGAATACTGTACACCTTAACCTATCACTGGCCAACATCCCATTTTTGGCACTCATTTTAAAATCACAATAACTATTGAACTGTCAAACAAATTAATTTAGTTATCTAGAGGTAATTTGTAATCTTTTCAAATTATTGTAAAGAAATTATAGCATCACTTTCAAAATTTTTGATGTTACACTACTAAATATTCTGAAAATTTTAGCATGGCATAGCACAACTCAAAAAATTGTCTTCAGTATCAGTCCATTTGTTCTGGGAAGTTGTGGTGCTGATTTGTTTTAAAGAGGACTACTTTTTGAATATTCCACAAGTGCTAGAGACCAGAAAATGGCAATAAAATGCATATGGATGCAAAAGATTACAGCTGAATACTGCAAACACCTGGTGCATAGCATGCCTGGTTGCCTGCAAGCTGTTATCAAGTACAAAGGTGGACAAAACAAATACTAGATTCCTCTGCAAAAACTGGCTTTTAACTTTTAAGTTGATAAGCTTACTTTTTGACATTTAGTGTTATTTTCAATGTATGACTATTTTATTGCAGTACTTTGAATAAGCAAACTATAACATAAATATGTATAACACATAAAAATTGGTTTATTGTATAATTTTGATAAAAAATGCTAGGTGGTCTTAAACTTTTGCACCTTGACTGTATGTTTGACAAATTTTATCATATCATCATGGACTCCTTGTGCAGCTATCATGGAGAGCAGTTTGGAAAACTCTGCTCTGGATTATAATTTCCTAAAGTTTGTTATCTTTGATTTATATCTTTCTATTGATGAAATGATCATACGATTAAATTGGCTATAAGTTTTAGTGCCTGTGTAGTTCAAGCAGATATTTGTACAACTTTTTACCCTACCTTGGAAAAGACAGCAAAACAAACAATAAAGTATTAATGGATCAGGGTTATAAAAAACCTAACATCAGTCATTCCACAAGAAGTTGCAAACAATGAAACTTTTTTGATAATTTTTTCACTAGTATTGAAGTTCTAGAAGCATCAGCTGACAGAAATCTAAAAACTACTGGCACTATTACAGAAAATCAAACAAAAAAGTGTTCTCTAATTCCTTCTAAATAAATGGAGAAAACTACTGATAGAGAATTTATACACTTGTGTTTGGATAAAACATGTAAAATCTTGGTACTCAGTGGTACAATAACACTCCTGTATGTGTTGCCACAAATTATAGCTCAGTAACTCGTTGGCAACACTACTTGCTACTTGCAAAAGTCAAGAAATCACAGTTTCAATTCCAAAGCTATTATCTGAGTACAACAAATCAATGGAAGGTGTTGATGTGCTTGATAAGCAAATTTCTCTTTTCAGGACTAAAATATGAGGCAAAAATTGGTGATTCCATATCTATTTATGCAAATGCTAGACATTGCTGTGGTAAATTGTTGGAAAATAAATAATATTGTAAATCAAAATGAAAATTTCAGTCTGCTTGAAACTAGATAAAAAATTACTTTAGCCATGATCTTCAAAATATCTCCTTCAAATTGTGAACAACCTGGCCCACAGACAAGTTGAAAAATGGAAAAGTCAGTAAAGATCTACATTTTGATCATGGTAATCACTTTGTAAAGGTGATCAAGACTCAAAGATGTTGTGCACAGTGTGGCAAAAAGACAAAAAGAATTTGCAGTGAATGCAATGTTCCTCTTCATGACATGTTTTTGAAACTTTTCACACCAAATCAACTTTTGTTCAAGGTCCATTCAATTTTTTGCTTCAGACAAACCATTTTTTAAAAAATGAATTGCTGTTATGAAAAGAATAATAGTATCCTTTTACTTTTTGAATAGACATTGTTTTTAATGATGGAATACACAAGATTCTATTTTTATCCTCAAGAACAATTACCAAAGTAATATGTGCATTAAAAATAAAATAGTTATTTCCACCTATTACTATAGATAGGGTCCAATGTCCCAAAAATGAAACACTTATTTTCAGACACTGAATGACCTGCAATTAACCCGTTAACTGCGGAATTAAATTTTCAAACCGTTCCGAGTTACTTTACAACTTTAAAAACAAAGCAACACGGGAAACTTTCAAATTGTGTCTGTTAAGCTGTTAAAGCACTTTTTACATAGAATACAATAAAAAAACTTGTGCCATGAAAAAATGCGACTGCAAAGCGAGAATCCTCGTTTTTCGCAGGGAGATAGCAATTGCCAAAGACAAGAATTCTCGTCTTCCGCAGGGAACAGGTTAAGGTTTTATTGGAAATTAATATGGTCTAGGAACATAAAACCAATCAATATTTATAAAAAAAACACTCCATTGAATTCCAGCCCTTATTGGGTTAAGAGGTGGTAGATCAAAAATAAAATTGATGTGCAGCTTAGTGCAAGCAATACATTGAATCACCATAAGCATTTAAAGAATCCATTTACTACTGCAAATTTTGATTTTTCTTTTTAATATTAATCAGTAAAGCATAAAAAAACTGTGAACAAAGAAGCAACTTATTACACAAAATGTGAGTGGTGAATGGTTGTATGTCTTTAAAATAACACAAATATTCTAGACAAACATTCTAGATAAATAACACAAATATTCTAGATAAAAACAGATAAGGTACTTAAAAGCAAGCATAAACAATTTTTATCCAATTGAAGAAAAAAATAGATTTATTATTTAGATTAAATATTTAAAACCAATGACCAAACTTTTTTCAAATCATATTTTTAAACTTTCAATAAAATGTTTCCCATTCCTTTTGTTCTATGTAGGAAAAATTTACCAAAAAGAACTTAGCAAATAATTTGGCAGCATAGAATTCTGTGTAATGCATTTAATAATCTTAAGCAAGATTACAAAAATTCTATTAAGTATAAAAGCAGAAAAGTAGTTTTATACATATAGTCAAGAAAAAACCCAACACATCAAATCTTAAATGTGAAAACTCTATATCATATATTCCATGTCCACAATACAGTCACAACATCAACTACATTAATCCACAAAAGTAATGTCGATTTTTGTAAAGTAATAAGAGGATAATACTGGATTTGTTGATTTTAAAAATAGTCAAAACAATAATAAAAACATAAAAAAAAAACTAATGCACACAATAATTTTCTTACTTTTAAGTTTTTTTGAATGAACAGAAACTAAAGCTTGCTCAACAACATCAATGACGAATTTTGGAGATAAATTGGACATAGCTGTCCAATATCCATGAAGTGGATCATGAAGTCTTGAGAAAAAAAGTGCAGGATAAGAAAAAGCAACTAAAAACTTGATCAAGTAATTTTAAACAATGTTTCTATTATATACCTAGCATCACATGAAAAATTTAGTTCCTTTTCTAACAATGCTGCAAATCAATCAAACATTGAAGTGCTTGTCAATTTTTTTCTTAAAATTAGGATAACTAGCTTTTTTTTTTATGTTCCACTTTGAGTACCGATCCACTCACCAAACGGCAGAGCCTTGAATGGAAGAGTGCATCCTCACCAAGACCCAAGAAAGCAAGGCTGTTCAAGTCCAAAATTAAGGTGATGCTGATTGTTTTCTTTGATGTTCATGGAATTGTTCATCTAGAATTCTTGCCACAAGACCAAACCATTAACCAGAATGTTTACAAAGACATCTTGCAATGTTTGATGCGTTCAGTAAGGGAGAAAAGAAGAGAATTGTGGGAGACAAAGTCATGGCTGCTTCATCATGACAATGCTCCTGCTCACAATGCCTTAAGCATACGACAATTTTTTGCAGAAAATAACATTGCCGTGCTGGAGCAACCACCCTACTTGCCAGATCTGGCTCCCTGTGATTTTTTCTTGTTTCCTAAGCTCAAGGGAGTCATTAAAGGAACCCGTTTTCAAGACTCAAAAGCCATAACAACAGCCGTAACGAAAGAACTACGAGCGATCCCAATGGAATCTTTCCAGAAGTGCATAGAAGCATGGCAGCAGAGATTAGAAAAGTGTATTCGAGCTCAAGGAGATAACTTTGAAGGGGACAAGTTGTAATTTTTACGTGGCATTTCAAATAAAATAATTATTTACACAGTCCCATTACTTTTCAAACAGCCCTCGTATATAACATAATGTAAAGTGTCATTTCAAATATTTTTGATCAAAATATGTCCATTAAAAATACCTATCAAACATAAAGTCAAGAAATATTTTTTAAGGTCAAAATAAAAATGTTTTTATTTATGACAATAAAGTCTCATGAATCCCAAAAAGTGAAAGAACAAAAGTAAGAATTTCCAAAAATTTTTAATATAGGAGTATATTTAGTTTTTTTAAGTGGTTTAAATTTAAATGGTCAAAATATAAAAAAAAAATAAATAGTTTAAAGAAATGTCAACCAACACAATGAGTTTCTTGCTTTTTTGCAGAAAAAATGAAGAATGTAATATTAAGTATATAGTATAAAGATAACATTCTAACTTGTGAGCAGAATGACACAAGTTTTAACACTTAGTCAACTTGAGTGATTTCTGTTCTGTTCTTAAAAAAGACACTTTATGACAAAGTCCTTAATAAGGACATGCTGCCAATCTACAATGGTGACTCCATTTAAAACAAAAAGTAGTTATACCTTAGTTAGATCAAAAAGTGCACAACCACAATAAAATCTGATTGATTATAATCATCAGATTAAAATAAAATATCTTAACATAAACTAATTAGCCCAACAGTCTGCTTCGCTTGTTGAGCTTACCAGAAGCAACTAAATTTTTGAAAAGTGAATTCAAAAAGCTAAGTTCAAGCAAAGTAATTTCAGTCAAAAAACATAAAGCAATAACAAATATGATCGAAAATAAAAAAATTAATTAAAAATCTTTCTTGTATTATAAAATTTCATTGCTAAAAATTTTTGTTTTCCATCGCTAGCATGATTGCATTGAAATAATGAATAAATTTAATGGATCCAACAGAAAATGCTTTTAAAATATTTTTAAAAAGATAT
The DNA here is from genome assembly GCA_963680785.1 of Diplosoma virens. NCBI lineage: Eukaryota > Metazoa > Chordata > Ascidiacea > Aplousobranchia > Didemnidae > Diplosoma > Diplosoma virens. The sequence continues at coordinate 70,197,602 of OY796882.1, read as the reverse complement.
TTAAGACATTTTATTTAATTTTATAAATTTTTTCATCATTTTGAAGCAGTGGTGCAACTAGAGAAAAACAAAGCTGTCTGGCAACTACTTTATCAATAAATCCAGTTTTTTTTCCCATGCACAGGGTTTGCACGATCAGTGTGATGTCAAAATCATTGTGTTTTATAAAAAAAGACTAGAAAAACCAGCACTTTGTTGAGTGGAGATATGGTTAACTCTTATTGAATTAACTGCTGCAGATGCTTGCTAATGTGATATAACTCTAAAGAATAGCAGTCAAAAAACTTGGTAATGCAATCTGCTCTAATAGAGTCTTTTTAAAAATAACAGTTGAAGTAACTGTCAAAAAAGATACTCTCTAACATTCTTTTTAAAAGAACAGTTAGTTGCTGAAGCTAAAAAAAGATCAAATGTACCATTACTGCATGCCTTAGTAAAGTTATACAGATGTATAAAGTGTAAGCATAAAAATAGCTTTAGTAAGAAAATTAAAACCTAATACAGCTTGACAGATATTTTAGAGCTCTTTACTAAAAAAATTTACATTTTTCCATTGTTTTATAGGTTGAATGTGACCAAAAAATCATTAAAATATAGGTGTTAACTCCTTTGGAATAATGTCCCACATAATTTAAGAGAGTCTGGGTCTTATAAAAATTTTCATAAAGCATTATAGTTCAAATTTAGTTGTTTTTTTTGCTGGCTATATACATTTAAATGGTCTTTTTGACCTATGGCTGGATTTCTTTTGATGGGTTTCTTTGTCTGCCTGACCCCTCTTGGTCTTGACCCTTTTGGTTACAGAGTTTGTTGTTTCTCCCACCCATGATTATGTAACATTCTCTTTACATGGCTGGGATGTGTATATTTTATTGTTATACAGTATTTTACTACCTTTTGCATTTATGTATACACTTTTTATTTTTTAAAATTTATCTTAATTGTTTTGTTTTTTTAAATCAACTAAGCTACTTCGTTTTAAAGGTATAACAATCGCACACAATTAACGTTCTGCGTGTAATAATTTATAAGGTTTAGTCGCTGTTTCCTATTTTGCAATCACTTTGTCAATAACAACTTTGAAACGTAATACCTTGATTGCAAATAAAATTGAATTGAATTGAAAAACCTTATTTTGTTATGCTAGTTTTTCAAAGTTGAATTAATTTATAGACATAAGTTTTATTTTTAGTCATGATGTCCCCTTCAGAAAAAATCTGAAAAACATCATCTTTTTATTAAAAATTAAACTTGATAAAGGTTTTCAAACAAAGCAAGCTTTTGTGATACTGATTATTGATGGGACGATGTCAGTTTTTTTCAATTCTGATGCCAATTCCAACAAAAATTTTGATTTCAATTCTGATTCTTGTTATTTATAATTCACTTTGCTTTTGTAATAGACTAACAAAATGCTTTTTTTTAAAGCATCTAGTTTAATCAAGTGGATAATTGATGTATAGTACCTCTACCCTAATTATCTTGCTCTGTTCACCATTAGCCACTGCACATTAAAGATTGTATATATTGAAATATTGAATTGATCTTCCTTGGAGACTGCTCTATGAAAGGATCAAAGCAATATTTTGCAACAAAACTTATTTAATTACTATTTAAAAAATCGCAACATCTGTTATATATCTTGATTCTATTTATCTTTACTTAAATAGAATCTTGATTCCTATTAAAACAGAAAATTTTATTTGAAAAAAGGATATTTGCATATATATAATATTAAATATTTTAAAGTACTTTTTAAAAAAATCACAACAACCTGTCAGGTGTTCTGGAAAAATAAAGAATATAATCATTTGTAATGAAAACATAGTATGTTAAGTGAATCATCCTTTGATAAATAATATGTAGTTCTGCAAAAACATAGTTTAATGGAGTACTTTCAAAATCATTCCTAAAACTAAAAATATTATTTAAGTTTTTCAATTGCTATACTTAGAAATAAATAGTTTGTTAAATTAAGCAAGTAAATAATTCAATTCCTGTGATGTCATATAAGAAAAAAATAACTTAAGATATAGTAAATGCAAGTACAGAAGATATGCATTTATATTGAGATGGCCCAGCTCCCTTTTGCTTATTTCAATATGAATGAAATAGATTGATTTTATTGGATAAAACAGACTGTGGTGGTTTTTTAAACAATGATTAAATAAATTTTGTATTAAATTGCTCTGATCTTTTCATTGAGCACTCTGCTATTAAGATTGATTCACTCTTGCTGTATATACTGTACATATATTGCTATATTGCATAAAATTCTTGCAATATATATAAATTGGGAAAAAAAGCAATTAACCTGTTTTTGGAGGGTGCTCAATGAAATTCAAAACATACACTGTACATTGATTTTTTATTTAGTAAGAAAAAAAACAGCAGCTCTATAATCTGTTTCATCTGTTCCTTAATTTCTTAATCAGATAAAACAGACTGTAAGAATGTTTTTGTCTTAATAAATAAAATTCAGAAAATGGAAGTACTACAGGTTTGCCACCAAATCAGCATCTGTCAGAATTCAGCACACTTAATATTAGTAATTATATTGAAACTAAACTCAATACACCAAATAGTTTAAAATCAGAAATGCTTCAAAAATTGTGGATAGCCCTGTAAAAATATGAGTTTTTTTTAAGTACTTGAAAAAAGAAAAAAGTTTAATATTGATCAAGAATAAAATGAATGAATGAATGAATGAATAAAGTCAAAAAAAAATCAATGCTTATTTTTTCAGCAACAATGCTTAAGCGAATTTAAGTGGTTGGTATACAGCACAGTGAAGAGTTAAAGCTTGCAAATGCTGTGCACTGTTCACAACAAAATCTGCTGTTGGGTCATCTACTGGCCTGTTTGTAGAAAAAGCATTTTCTGGAGCACAGTGTTATGTAAATGGAAGATGGTATTTATGCAAACATGCAAAAAAAAATCATTTGAAGCAATAAGTAATTGCAAACAGCTTCTAAACAGTCCAAGCACTGGTACAATTGTCAACTGTATATATAGTGCCAGTCAACAACTTTTCAAGTCAAAAAAAGAATATTTAGAAAGATTTGCCTTGGTCATGCACTTGTTAGGAGAAGCAAAATATTGCTTTTTGCAGTCATCATGATAGTGGACTGCTTTCACCAGATTTCACATGCAAACAAAATGAAGGGAATTTCAAAGCCATTCATAATCTACTGATAGCACAAGGAGATTCCAAGATTGCCACATATGTTTAACAGGCTCTCAGAAATGCTATTTATCTTAGCTGGAAAATACAAAACGAATTTATTGATATAAGTTCTAACCATATTTGAGAAACCATACTTATAAAAGTCACAAAAGCTAAATTTTTCCAAAAACTTGCAGATGAAACAAGCGTATATGAAAATGTTGAACAGTTGTCTCTTCGGGTGTGCTATGTCCAACAACTGGCAGATGGCACTTCAGTGTTGAAAAAAGTTTTTTGGGATTCAGTCATGCTGAAAATTTAGCTGGCAAGGCTTGATTGAGATAATTCGGTAGCTTAGTCAATGGGGATTGCAATTGTAAAATCTTAGGACAGGATTATGACATCCATGGCTGGCAAAATGAATGGTGTCCAGGCTATAATATCTACACGGTATTCTTTAAGTCTGTATGCACACTGTGCTTGCCAATGCTTAAACCTGATGTTGTCTTATTCAAGTAGCATATCAAGTATAAAATGCTGTATGAAAACAATCAGAGAGTGCATAATGTTTCTGCATGCTGGACCAAAATGCAAAACAGCATTATGCAATTCTTTTGATGTCACTTTTCCAGAATATAACCTGACAACTCTAGTTACCCTTGGTACAGTATGTTGGTTCAAGAAACATGATGCTGCTGTTCACTTTATATAACTTTTTCCTGCAATTGTGTGAAGTTTGCATGCACTAGAAGACAACCGAGACACAATCACTTCAGATCAAGCTGCATAACTAAGCTGCAGAGTGAAATCATTTGAATCTATATTATCTGCTGTTATTATGAAATTTGTGTCTGGAGCAATGCATACTCTTTTAAGCATACTACAAACAGCAACCAATGACCTTCTATCCATCTGTAAATTGATAAAAGATAACAAGCAAATATTTGAGCATGTGCTTGAAAACAAAAAAAAGAAAACATATCATGACATTTACAGAGAAGCTTGCAAAATTGCAAATGAATACTTTGTTACGTGATCTACAAGAAAATTTTGCTGAAACCCCACAGATGGAGATCCTGATATTCATTTTTATAAAACTATATTTTGACTATTTGTGACATCTGTAATCTCAAAAGTTTTCAAGCATTTTAATTCACATTTTCAAGAAGCTGCAAAAATTTCTGATCTTTTTCAGTAAATATTGTATAGTAAAATGTAATATTGATTCTTCCAGTAATGCAGCACATCGTATTCATGAAATTATTGACATGTATAGAAGAGACTTATTACATTCAACAGATGTGGTTCTGCAAGAGATATTCATGTGGGTTATCAAACAGAACATTAACGTACTTGAATTTTTACATTAATTGATAAAACTCTTCCTTATACAAAGCAAAATTTACCTAATGTCTATACACTATTGCAGATTTTTCTCACAATTGCTTGCACCACTGCTTCAGTAAAGACTGAAGATGTATTTTGCAGCAGTAGTGGCAGTGAGAGATTGACATGATTAGCAATGATGACTATTCACAGAGAAGCTAACATCAATTACAAACAAGTAGTGGAGAGATTTCTTTCCAATGCTTCACATAGATGAGAATAAATGTTATGTAAATCAACTCTTAATAAATGTGTGCATTTCTTGTCAATGCTAACAAAAAGTTAGTTGCCATTTTTCTAAAGGCATTGACAAATAAAACCTTGCCTGCCCACAAAACAGCCCCCAAGTTGCACCCCTGTTTTGAAGCAAACATGTAAGCAACAAACTGATGAGGGTCAGATAAAAAGCTGTAAGGGTTTTATTTTTTTGAAATTAATATTAAAATTTTGTACTTTTGACAAATTGTTCAGGTTTATTTTAGGTGGGCTAACCATAACCATGATAAAAAACAATTAATCAATTACAGTACTATGATTGCATCATAAATCAAAATATGAAGTTTTTTTTATCAAATAATTGTTTAATAAGCCTAAAAAACTTTCAAAAAATAACTCTAAAATAGGAATGCTAAATGACTAATACAAAGTCTGCAATTCCAGTATTAGCAAATCAAAACTTGCATCAAAGTGGCTTACCATTTGCAACATAAATATCAATTTACATACAAGTTTTAAAAAAATTACAATAATTATTGACAAGGGTCAAAACTACACATGAAAAATCAAAATAGAGGTTTTTTAATGTACCTGCAAAAGCCAATGATATACTAAATATCTTTTTACTCATTTAATAAATTCAAGAACAGGTTTTCTATTTCTTCCAAAAAACAATTTTATACCTGTGCATAAAAAGTTCATTAAGCTGAAGTAAGAGTTTCAATGTTGCACTGTTATCGATTGTAAAAGAGATGTTCTTGCAAGCTGATTGCTTGTGCTAAAAATGCATGTTTATAAAAACAAAAACATATTTATACTAATATTTTAATTCAGGTTTCAACAAGCATTAGATACTCGTACATTTATTCATTGGAAGTATTTTTTTAAATAACTAATAACAATAAATTATATTAAGAAACAAATCTATACAAAGATGTGATACAAAATCAGATAATCTAGAAGCATTACAGTAGAAGGCATGACTTGCAATACCTTATACAGATAAGATAACAGACAAATACATAAAAATAAACACGGGTCATTTAAAAGCATAGCTGTAATAAAATGTTACAATAAATACAATGCAATATATGCATAGGAATTTGTCTGTGAAATTAGGCTAAAAAAGTTGCTTTGGAACTCAATTCATAACCTTTTTTTAAATGTTAAATTCAAGTAATGATTAAAAAAGAAAGTAAATAAGTTGAGAACAATTTTTCTTTACATTTCTGTTTAAATTTTACTTGTTTATTTTGTTTTAATAACGTTGATAATAGAGAAAATTGTGATTAACAAAGCTAAAAGACAAGAAAAATTTAAATGCAATAAACAGCTTTACATATGCAGCATACAAAAAATATGGTTTATTATGTAGTTACCAAATTCAATATAATCTACAGTTAAACAAATTAAAATTAAGCAAATTTAACCCCTAATTCCAGTTTAAACTAAATCTTAACTTCTAGTCCTAACTTTAATTTTAGTAATTTTGCTTGATTCTAATCTTAAAACCAATTTAACCGTATTTTTAAAAATCTGCTATTTTATAGAAAATATAATCAAATTTGCTTGCAAGGATTTCTTTTCCAAAGCTTGAGTGATTGCACCAAACTAATTATACAAACATTATATAAATTAATATGAGCATCAATGTTCAAAAGCCATTACCAGATCTTAGATTTTTAAAAGATTGGAGTCCAAAACTCTGGCTACTGGGTATTGATCATCATCATCATCATTTTTAGGAAAAACATTGAATCAGTTCAGTGTACTTCCTTTGCCAGCTTGTTCTTTTGGGGTTGTGGGATTGCTTTTGTTTGAGCCTAACAATGCAAGGTCATCTGCAAACAGCAGGTGCTGAAAATTACACTCCCCAAATGTGATGCCACTACTGGAGGAACTGCCTCTGTATATTTTGTCCATGTACATAATGAACAGAAGAGGAGGAAGAACACAGCCCTATTGTAGTCCAACACTGACATTAAAAGGTTTTGTCTTCATGCCATTGACACAAACACAGACTTCTGACTGTTTGTACAATGATTTCATAGCAGCTAATAGCTGACCTCTCATGTCATACTCCAGCAGTACTGCCCACAGCTTGTCTCTTAGGACACAATCATATGCTTTTTCAAGGTCTACAAAGCATATATATATATAATAAAAGTGGCAAGACTGTCAGTAAAGAGCTCAATGAAAACTCAGAGCATTAAATTAAATTACAAAAGCCACAAAAGAGATTTTATTAAAACCTCAACAGTCTGTTTCGCCTTTACGGCTCATCAGGAGGTGATTCTTATTCAAATAGAATGTATTTGAATATTTAAAATTCTATTTGAATAAGAATCACCTCCTGATGAGCCGTAAAGGCGAAACAGACTGTTGAGGTTTTAATAAAATCTCTTTTGTGGCTTTTGTAATTTAATATATATATATATATATATATATATATATATAGAAATTTTTCAAAATTTTTTGGTCGGTGCTCATCAGGAAAGTGCTCAATGACGTCGAGTCATAATCTTATAAGATTTTTAACCGCCCCCTGACGAGCCCAGGCAGGCGAAACAGTCTGTTGGGGCAAATAAAATTAATGTTAAATTAAAAAAATTTTGTGGTCTGTAAGTTAATTATCTAATTATATATATATATATATATATATATCTTTGGCATATTCTCACAATTTCTCAAAAACTTGCTTAACACTTTCAATGCCGCCTTTGTTTTTTGAAAGTCCGCTCGCTGTGCTGAATGTGTGAGTGATTTTGTTTGTATGCATGCCGCTTGCATTATCTCGATTTGCCCTTTGCTGTGCCAGCCACTTTTAACAATTTTTATGATTGTGTTATTACAGTTCAAAATGTTTTCTCTCTACCTAGATTGTATATTTTGATCATGAATATTTTTTATGAAACCTATTTGTTCCCTCCCGTATGACCCTTACATCATTTGTTTGCTGCATTATGATATAATGGTATGTCCTGACTTTTTTTGATTAGAGTTATATTATGTATTGTAATTCAAAAAAAGTTTTATCTCTACTTAGATTTTATTTTTTGATCGCAAATATCTTTTATAAAACCCGTATTTGTTAGCTAACAAAAAACCTAACGTGTCCTGACTTGTTGGGCTTTGAGTGCCAAGCAACAGCACTAACAAGCACAGAATTCAAATTTATACATTTTGAAGCACAATTTTGTATTTCACAACATAACAAACATCATCAAAACAACAATATCAACAACAACATCAAAAAGATTGATGTGTGTGGTAAATGTTAAAACATTTTACCGGGCAAAGCAGCACGTTGCACCGTTTGCAGTATATTTGGTGTCCTTCCAGACACCATTTTTTGAGCAGACCCTGCAGCACCTCTGCAGATTCTTTCTCTTCTCCAATGGAGGGTACATTGCTAATTCATGAGTAGCAAATCCTCCTTTCAGCTGTTCAATTGGATCAAATCGTGGCACCCTTGCTGGTGGCTGGTCATCGTCTTCTTCACTGGAGTCTGCAATTATTGGAACTTGGCAAAGCTCCTCGATTATTTTTAGCTGGAAATTGCATAGAGTATGCTTGGAACAAGAGTTTCTAGCTTTGTGCAGAACAAATCTGTTCCACAAGCTCACTTCTAGCAAATAGAAGAAGATCTTCTTGGGCCACTTGTAAGTTTTTCTGGTGAAAAGGATAGTATGAGATCATTTGATCCAACCTATCCACCCCAGACATATATTGATTGTATTCAATAATGCACTGGGGCTTCAAGATGGTCTCAGTTTCACCATGGCCTTTTTTCTTTCTCTGCTTATGCAGCTGAGGGTTCCGTCATGCTTGGTACTCAATGACACGTGTTTCATGTGTTTCCAGGCTACAACCATAACTTTTCCATTGTCCACAGCAATACTCTCTCCTGACTTCATTTTAGGTCTACCATTTTTGGTGGCTCTAATTGCAGGAGGCTCTCCTTGATTTGCTCTCATTGTTCCAACAGTGTGGACTTTTACAGCAAGCAACTCTTTGCTCAGTTCCACACTGTTGTAAAAATTGTCCATATATAATGAATGCCAGGATTGAAGGCATGCATTAGTGAGCAAGTCAAACACAGTTTCTCGTAGTCTTTTTCCCTGGCCGTAATAAATATCCACATTCCAGCAGTATCCGGAGTTTGAATCTGCCAGAATATATGTTTTAATTCCATATTTAATTGATTTGTCTTTCTGGTACACCCTGAAAGACAACCGACCCCTCCATTTTAGCATCTCCTCATCAATTGAAATTTGTTCTCCAAGTTCATACAAGGAACGCCAATTTTCACTTATTTTATTGTAAAGCGGTCTCAGCTTATATAACTTATCGGTGTTGCCTGACAGTCTTGCTTCATTATTGTTGAAGTGGAGAAATCTCAGAATCAATTGAAATCGATTCCTGGGCATCGTTTGCCCAAAGAATGGAGTGTACAAAACTGAATTTGTACTCCAATAGTCTGCCAAAGAGCTTCTTTTGTCTAGCAGACCAGTGGCGATCGTTAAACCAATAAACTTTTTCAACTCAGCCAAAGTTACCAGCTTCCACTTCTTGGCTCTGGAGTGCTGTGCCAATGTATCACCTTTTCAGGTGAAAAAACTGGTCAGCATAACAGTTTGTTTCAAGTATGACTGTCTGGAATACCTTATCGCTTATTATTAAGATAAAGTACTCCAGGCAGCTATCCACCCCTACGGTATCTACCAAGGAAGTTGGCCCAGATTCCGAAGAAAATTTTTCCAAGTTTGGCTTCCTGGTAGCCGTCACCAACACATAATTTTTCCTCAACCTCACAGGTCCACCAGTATTTGCAGCCGCAGCCACAGATGGGCTGGAAAATTCTTCATCACTTTCACCATCCGACAATTGAAGCTGCAGCTCATCATCGCTCCAATCACTCCCACTAAATCCTTCACATTCATTGTCATCGCTGTCACCAAACAGACTTTCATCTGAGTCCAAACATCTTCTAAATCTTCTATGCTAAATCTAAATCTAAAATAGTTCTTCTAATCTAATTTAATCTAAATAATCTAATCTAAAATAGTTCTAAATCTAAAATATTTTTTGCCATCTTGCTCTTACTATGCTTTAAAATAGAATGAAAAACAACCTGATTGCTTACTAGCAAATTAGCCAACAACTAGAAGAAAAAAGCAAATAGTCGAACCATAATAAACTTTGTAACGTATGACATAATGCTACATGTCAGTTGAAACCCGTTGAACCATAGTAGTCGAACCATTATAAACTTTGTAACCTTTTTTTAACCTTTGACGCAAATGGCGTCATGAAGCAGTCTGTGATAAAAGATCAGAGACACTATAAGCATCACGCGTCGCTGAAAACAAAAAAACATTTGACACAACTGGCATTCTTGGCATTCTGTGCATAAAAAGCAATGATGCCATTTGCGTCATGAGGCAGCGAACGTGTTAAGGGCAAAGATCTGGTCCATGGTGGATCTGCCAGGATAAAATCTGGATTGTGCATCCTGAAGTCAAGGTTCAACTATTTCATGACATCTCTTTTTGAGGCACTTTGCATAGACCTTTCCAAGAAGAATTAATAAAGAAATGCCCCTGTAGTTAATGCATTTCTTCTCTCTTTTTTTGCAAATAGGTATTAATACACTGGTCTGCCATTACTTTGGAACCTCACCAGTTTTCCAAGCTACTTGGAACACACAAGTCAGCAAACGAACCCCAAAGCCCCCTGTACTTGAAAAGATGTTGGAATTGTGTCAGCCCCTTTTTTTGAGGCTGGTTGCATGCCTGTAGAAAAGATATAGGTGAGTTTCAGTAAAACAAGTTTTATAAGATTTATTTGACCAAAACTGACTTATCTTTAAAAATCTCTATTACTTAAGATATTTTTTTGCATAAATTCATTTTGCATATGCCAAGCTAAATTTTAAAAACAAAAGTTTTTGTTTTAATATTTAAATTAATGTCAGTTCCAGCAAGTTTTGGTGAGTTTTGGTAAAACAACCTACCCCATATTTAACACTGTCTGCTTAGGATTAAATTTGGAACTTAGTGTTAAAAGTGCTATATTAGCTTTCTTGAAGAAATCTTTTGCAAAATTAAAATAACCATCAAATCTTTTAAATCTAGCAACGACAAAATATGCTTTAGTCACCATCTTTATGTGGTGCTCAACTACTTGGTTGTAACAAGAATAATGTAGGTGTAATTTTGGTTTAAAGAAATTCAATCTCTGTTGGCTTTTAAATTCCTGATAATTCATAAATAATTTTATAATCAAATTGATAAATTTGTAATAGCTTTTGGTATTTTCATTAATTTCAAAAACTCTTTAGTATAGAACTAGAAATTTGTGATAATATCAGATGAACTGCTTTTATCAAAAAGTTTTTCCAAATTACATTCAACTTAATTTCTCTCAGGCATAAATTTTTTTTGACTTGCAAATTAAAGAACCTTTTTATAATAAAAATAGTAATACATCTGATGATGAAATCACAAATATCTAGTTCTGTATGTATGTATAATTGCTTATTTTTCAGCTGTAACAACTCAAATCAAAGCAAAAAAAAGCACATTAAAAGCTGATAAAAAAGAAGCAGTAAATGATATATTAAAAAATTGAAATAATATATTGTACAACATAATACATGTAATTATAATGTGCATGTTCACTGTATCTGGCTCATAAACATTCAATGCATAAATCATCCAATTAAGAAAAATTTCTAAACATGTTAAATCATTTTAACTTGACTAATTTTCATTATTAAAATTTTTGGCTCTTTAAAATCCATCAAATTTTCAAAGTTTTTGACAATTAAACAATGAACCACAGATTGCTTGATTATACAAGTAGCCATCAAATAAAAAAAAAATTAAAAAATTTACCCAGTTTAAGTTTTTGTTTAAAAGATCTAACCAATCATAAAGACTGCTTTCCATTCTCCAGCTTGACATGAGTAAATACTTGTTGGTAATTAAGTTTCTTTCATTGTAAACATATTTTGATAAAAACTTTCCAACCAAATCTAACAGACATTAAGTTTTACATCTAAATACCATTGTACCCAATAAACCGACATATGTAATCAAAAGATTATGATCAAACATCAATAACAAATTTTTTTAAATTAATTTTCATGCATTTGATAATTTGTTTAGAATTTTTTTTACTTTCATACAGCCATATCATTCTAGTCGGACTGTATTTTTTAATAATAGTGACCCTATTTAAGAATCGATCATGAAATCAATCAATTTTTTTCTAGAGCAGATCATTGTCAGAGATCAGCATGGACCAGATAGAGAACCAGAAGTCAGACTGAGGTGGATTTTGGTCAAAGCTGGATAATCCGAACTGCCATTCATTGTAGGTTAGGACATAGAGTCTATGGTTGAGATCAGATCAAATCAGACTGTCAGCATCTGGATCTGGCAGTCAAAACACATTGCTCTATACTCTAATATGTTGTTTTTTAAGCAAATATTAAGTCTAAATGCCAGCAAATCAAAATTCTGGTCAACAATTATGGCTAATTTAGGAATTCTCCATTCTTTATGGTCCAGATTCTAGACCAGTCAATTAAAACAACAAAATTTTTCAGATAGTCAACCACTACTAAATTAACCAGTCAATCAGTTTATAATACAGTCAGTGGATTATTGAATTGCTTAATATTGTTTCCTGTCTTATTTTGACTCCAAATATATTACAAAAAATAACAACATTGATGTAAGACCAATAAACAGCAGGGACCACCAGTTGGACTGGTGTCATATTTCCCTATTCAAACATTCAAACACCAGTCACATGATAATGGAATGTAAACAACCTTATTGTTCTTCCATTGCAATGTGGGCACATATTCATCCCAGTAGTAGTAAAAGCCATGCTCCTCTTTTTCAACAATTTTGATGGTTGCAGTGGACACTTTATTGTCCAGCCTTCACACGTTGTCCTGAGAGCCCTAAAATTCTTTTTGTACAGATTTCACAGTAAATAAGATGTAAAAAAATTGTCAAAATAACACGATGACAAGCAGAGTTTCTTACAATGGAAAGAAGAGCAGACACAACTTGGGGACCAAGGCTCTTGCTACTATCCTTTATTTCACAAGCTCCAGTATACATGTATTTCAAACTTGTAAGGGTAGCCATCACTCAATGCTAAAACCCAGTTTTTGTAGCTGAATATGATTGGCTTACCACAAATAAACATTTTTGCAAAGTGTCTGGCAAAGTATGGTACTATTTGTTTATCAACGGTCAAATTTCACAAATGGAAAACGGAGTACTGTGAAAATGTTTCCAGGCTTCTTGCTTCTATGCCTGCCAGGCCTGTTAGGATGGGCTTACCCCAAGCAGCTTGGGTTAAGCTCAACCACCTGCGAACTGGTGTTGGGCGATTCCATTTGTCCATGCACAAATGGGGTCTCACTCCTTCACTGAATTGTGAGTGTGGCGCCTCTGAGCAAACTGCAGACCATGTTTTAACAGCATGCCCTATACATCAGGCACCACATGGAGCACGAGGTCTGACGGTTTTGGATGACAAAACTCGATGCTGGCTTAATGACATCACTGCCAGCATCTGATCCAGGCAGTGCAGCAGTCTGGGGTAGTAAAAGGATAAACCCTCGGCCCCAGTCCTGTTTGTGTCTGACCTGGAGTGGATACCCTTCAAACGACGACGACGAATGGTCAAAGGCAAACACTTTAAATTGCTGAAGTACAGCATTGACTCAATCCTGTAGAGGTTGAATTTTTGCAAGCTTGTCTTCGGCAGGAAGATTATACTGTAAATATCAGCAAAATGGATCTACCTCTTTATGTCTTTGAATGTTTTCTTGACAAACATAAACAGTGGGCAGCTGATATCATCATCTTTGCTCTAGTACAAGCACTGACATAGTAAGCTGTTGTATTTTTTCAACAATAGAATTCCAATAAATGCTTTAATTTCCTGCCATGTAACATCAAGGGCCTCATTCCATTAAGAAGCATACCATATTTATTCAATTGTAAGTTTACATTGTTTTCTGCTTTCATTTTGTGCAGCTTACTTTCAAGGGCAGTTAATAATTTTTCATTGCAGCCTTTCAGTGAAAATAAGAATCACACAAAGTGTAACAACTTTAGAAGTCAACATTCTAAACATTTGCTATGAATTGAGAACTATTGAAGCGTAACTACCATAAAAAAACCTAGGTTAATTACTGGCAGTTTTTATTGTTTGAGCTAAACAAATTGCTGATGAAAATGGCTCGACTGATTTCGTAGCATCTCTTGGTCAGTTTCAGAATTTCATGAGCCAATTTAATTTGTCTTTCAGAAGATGAATGACCACTGGACAAACAGTATGACGTGATTCCCAAGAATAAGTTAAAGAACTTAAGTTTTACAGTTGTAGGCACAGCTTATAATAATTTTCTATTGCCATTTCATGCAGTGTACTTTCAAGGGCAGTTTACAATCAGATAAATATGGTAGCTCTCCATTTCACAAGCAATTAGATTGTAAATTTCATCATTCAAAAAAGTGCAACTGGCTCAAGCAGGGCAAGGTGAGGGTGGCTGTCAGCTAAGTGCACAGCATTTGCTTCTGATATTTTCTTCAAATTTTCTTCTTCCAGGCCACTGCTTCTGCGTTCTTCCTCATTTTCTTTAGAGGTTGTTTGTTTCCTTTACTTAAAACTGCTAGAACGTTGGAAGCAACTTTGCATTTATCATTATTAAGCTTATGTAGCTCTAACGTTCCTGCAACGTTGTTTGGAAGCAAATCGTTTCTGTCACACTCATCCACATCATCCTCCTCTACATTAGGAGCATAAGAATCACCATGTGCTGGTGGTAAAATAACAATATCTTCCTCTTCATTGACTCTAAAATATCGTCAGCTGCTTCTAGTAGAGTGAGATATCGTCTGCATAACCAGGGTTGACAGATTTGAAATTTGAAAATAAACCAATTAAGGTGGAAACCAAAATTAAGCCAAAAAATTTTAATTTTCATTGCTGAAAAAAAGTGTTCTGTAAAAAAAGGTCTTCACTTAAAATCTGTCTTTGATTTCTCAATTTTTGTTCCAAAGTCATGGCTAATTTGCACACAACACTTGAATTTTATGGGCTCAAGTTCACAAGCAACACAACATTTTAGAACTTAAGACAGCTTTTTTTTGTATTTTGCTTAATCTAGAGAAATAATTTGACATTATACTTAAAAAATTGAAAATAGAAACTAATTGAAAAAAAAAAAGCCAAAAAGCCAAACAAAATTTTGGATGTCAATCACATTAAAAAAAAGCCAAATTTTGCTAATTTGGCATCAAAAAAGTCAATCTGGCAACCCTCTGCATACCTGTTTACTTGTAGTGATGTCGCAGATACAAAATTTTGTGTCCGTAGCCTGCAAGTATTTTTTATTTGTGACACTGCACTGCACTGCAAATCATATGTTTAAATAGAAAATTTTTAGACATCTTTTTTTTTTTTTAAAAAGGTGTTTGTTCAAACAATACTCACTGTTGTAGTCATCAAATTAAGCCCTTATATTTCAGATTCTATAGCTATTGGCTATTGGCATTAGCAATTCAATAGCTATTTGAAGATTGCGTGAAGTAAAAGATTCATCTTCTTGACAATGCCCAATGTGCCCTTTATTACAGCAACGAAAAATTTTCTATTCTCACTCAAGGTCGCTCTTCCTTTCACCTTTCTGCTCTTGAAGCGACTTTTATTAAATCTCTCAATCCCTTTCTGTGTAAGCAAAAAGAATTTGTCTACTCTTTGAAAATTTCTTAATCTTTTCTCTCATTGGCTAACTTCTTTCAGCCAATGAGAACTCTACTTTCCCCCTTTATAACTTAGTTCGGTTTCATTTCTGCTTCATTCTGACGATTTCCCTGTATGGTACTGTGGAAAGAGGCTATTCAGTTGATTATGCTCCTGACACTTTGCTTTCTATGATTAGATTAATGAAGGAGAACAACTAAATCAGCAACCCAAGCAATAGCATTATGCAAAATAAGATTTGCTTAAAATTTGAATGTAAACTTTTCATAATTTGCACACAGTGTGGTACGCAGCAAGATCCTCCAAAAAAGGTTACTACGCTGCGTGGTTGACATCACTAGTTACTGGCCATCATCAGCACAAAAATAACTTGCTAGCACTTTCTCAAGGAAACTGTTCTGCAATAGATTACTTTCCAGCAATGCTAGAAAATCAATCACTCGTACTCAGCTTTTATTCAAATGCATTCTGCAAGTTTTCTCTGAAAAAGTTTGTTTCTTGGTTTTATTTTTTTAGACAGGATTGTGTATTGCACTGATGTCTAGATAATAGTTCCCTGTTCACAAATGAATACATGCAAACTATGTTGAACCTTACAGACATGTGTAGTGATCCTGTATAGATCACTACAAGTCCCTATATAAATAACTATTAATGGAATGGCAACACTAGATGAAGGTACAACGAGGAAAGCAATAAGTTGTGAATAAGATAAAATTATCAAATAACTGTAAATAAGTGTATTGTATTATTTTGGCTGTTGTTATACGTTCTTTTAAATTTCCGTTCAACAAGAAGAAACAATCAAAGGAAATGTTTGATTATTTGTAAAACAATCACCTACAATTGGTGACCCTGACAACTAACAAGACATCTACAATTGGTGACAACTAACAACTAACAAAGTGACTTGGATCATATTAATCTTTTCCAATTATTTTAAAAGACTATCTTATCTCAAGCATTGTATTTAATCTATAAAGAACATTATTTACAATTTTTAAACAATTTTACTAATTACTTGTATGAACATTATTATTATTACCTTATTGCTTAAAATTATTATTGTTGTCTATAAAATTATTTGTTATTATTATTATTATTTATGCATTCAAATCAATATTTTTTACAAAGTGTTAAATCTAATATGAATGATAATCTTATAGCCTTGGCTGAAAATAATTCTTCAACACAAATCCATTTGCAAGCACAAAGTGCTGGTAAAATTCCAGTTAGTTCAGCTTCAATTCTACCTAATACTATTTCTCAAGTCTTTTCTACACCTTTACCATCATCTATTTCTGTACATCAATCTTTATTGCAAAATACTCAACCACCTACTATAATAATTCAAAATTCTCCACAACTCCAATTTGATCCTTCTCACATTGACATGTTTTTTCACATATTTGATGCACATTATTTTGGAAAGCATCTAACTGAAGAACAATTATGTTTTGAATTAATAAAATTTGAAGAATTAAGAGGATTTGGAATTAATTTTTAAACATGCTGCATAAAGATGAGAAACACCAGACTCAAGTTTCGCTCTTATTAGAGCTCGTCAGTGATGCTTATCTCACCGCAAATCGAACCTGGGACCTGTAGTCTTCCACGCAGGTTACTATACCACTAGACTACAGATCCCGGACGACAGATGGACTCAAAGCAGCTGTTATAAGTTATTCCCGGATCAATATCCTGGAAGACTACAGGTCCCAGGTTTGATTCGCAGTGAGATAAGCATCACTGACGAGCTTTAATGAGAGCGAAACTCGAGTCTGGTGTTTCTCATCTTTATGCAGCTTGTTTAAAAATTAATAAAATGTTTATCTTCTGAACATTTTCACAAAGCATCACTTTGCATGTCAAGAGATAGTGTCAACAGCTATACTACACTTAAGGCTGCCTTAATAAAAGCATACAGTCTTCCTTTACACAAAAGATTAACCCAGCTTTGCACTGCTCCTCCTTTGGGAGACTGTTCTCCCACACAATTATTATATGATTTAAAAAATATTTTAGGAACAATTGACCCTCAAGATGAAACATTAAATTGGTTTTTACAAACTGAATTTATGAATAAGCTTCCTAACAATATACAATTCATTTTAGCTGCATTCCCTTTCAAGTCTGTTGAAGAACTAGCTCCCATTGCTGATTCTCTAATACAAAATGATAAATCATTAAACTCATCTGAAGTTAATTCCACTGATGATGTTTTTTCTGCTATGTTAAAAAGAATTTTCCTTTCTTAAAGCTGAAGTTTTGGCTCTGCGTAAAATTCCTTCTCACCAAACTACCACACCTCATTTCACTTACCCATCACACAATAGATCTCACTTCAAGTCTTTTAATCAAAACCCTCAAAATCATCCCCCAACTTCATCCCAACTATTGCCATTTTCTTCTACTTTACGACCACCATCAGGTCCAAATCTCACTATTCCAGGTAGAGGTAAGATTTTTAATGGTCTGTGTTTTTACCACCAAAAATATGGAACTACTGCCAGATACTGTGTCCAAGGCTGTACTCATTTTGATAGCTATATGAAGACTAAACATTTAAACTCACAAGGCAATGCTCCTTAATAAATCATGACTTGCAAATAAATACTATCAATGTCAGCAATGCATTACCTGAATCTGCTGACAAATATATTCACTTAACTGACACACACAATAACATTGTATTTATTATTGATACAGCTAGCCCTAAGTCACTGATTTCCTCTAACAGATATACTTATGTGACAAATCCAGATCCCTGTAGATTATTTGCTGCTGATGGTCGTCGTCGTCATCGTTTGAAGGGCATCCACTCCAGGCCAGACACAAACAGAACTGGGGCCGAGGGTTTATCCTTTTACTACCCCAGACTGCTGCACTGCCTGGATCAGATGCTGGCAGTGATGTTATTAAGCCAGCATCGAGTTTCGTCATCCAAAACCGTCAGACCGCGTGCTCCATGTGGTGCCCGATGTATGGGGCACATTGTTAGTACATGGTCTGCGGTTTGCTCTGAGGCGCCACACTCGCAATTCGGTGAAGGAGCGAGACCCCATTTGTGCATGGACGAATGGAATCGCCCAACACCAGTCCGCAGGCGGTTGAGCTTAACCCAAGCTGCTCGAGGTAAGCCCATCCCAACAGGCCTGACACTGGTCCCGGGCACAAAAGCACGGAGCCTGGAAGCATTTTCACAGTACTCCGCGTTCCATTTATGATTTGTCCATTCAGAGGCGCGGATACCAAGTCTGGCAAGATTGTCCAAGAGATTCCGCGCACCTGGCACAAACGGGCATCTGGATCTTAGTCTCACTTGGCCAGTATCTGAGGACCCACTTAAAAGACCATGCAAAATATGATCGGGGTCCAGAGATCCACGGTAAGCCAAGGAGAGTGTCGCTCCCAGTCGGCGAAGCTCAGCTGGCTGGATGCCTGAAAGTACAGGTAGGTGGTCCGTTGGAGTGGGACGCAGGCATCCAGTAACTATGCGCAAGGCGTCATTCAAGACACTGTCAATGAGGCGAGTGTGAGCACTGCGACACCAGACTGGCGCACAGTAGGGGAGATGTGGCACCAATCGGACACTGGGACCAATCGGACAGTGACGTATTTCCGCCATCACGTGGTATATTTATTTAACTATTGCTTCTCTGGAACCGAGATTTCATTTGTTGCTAGTGCACACGTTTGTTTTAGGATTGAGCGTGAATCGTGTGTTTTCTAATAGAAAAAGTGTTTTTAATGCTTCAAAGTAAAAAAAAAGCAGTCAGAAATATTATAATTTTTAAGATAACCCAGATATACTAGTTAGTTCATTCTATGTTAAAATGTAGAACTGAGCTATAGTCACAGAAGTAAATCAAGTGTAAACTTATTGTAAATCAGTATACTGATGAAATTTGTAATTGTGTTCAGTATGACTGACAGGGGACCTTTCGGACATGCTTTTTTAACACTGTCCGAATGGTCCCCGTTTCTGTAAAACGTAATTGATGTCTACTTTTTCGGCAGAAATACGTTAAGAATAGGCTATTAATTTCACAATGCTTACATTTAAAAAACTAAAAAAGAAATCTGGTTTATTCACTGATGATCAACTTCAACTCGCTTTAAAGAGAATACTTGAAGATGGAATAAGCATTAGAAAGGCGGCCAAAGAATTCCATGTCCCTAAGTCCACTCTAGCAGATTATATTAGGCGAGCTAAGATGAGTGGGAAAAAGTCTGTGCCAAAGATGTCCATGACAACGATGCAGGTAGATTGATGTTAAATCAGCTTTTGCAATATCAACAATAATTTTTTTCATGTTCTATCGTTTAAGTTGAAAGCTGCTCGCTTTTTTCAATGACTGTAAGTGCGTATCACAAAAGTTAATTTGTCTTTATTAACTTTGTACTTATTACATTGCTTTATTTACAGGTATTCGACTCTGATGAAGAAAAGGCCTTAGAACATTATATTCTTCATGTTTCGAAGATGTTTTATGGTCTAACTAAACTCCAGGTGCGGCAACTAGCGTATAAATTTGCTGAAACAAAAAAGATTCCTATGCCTAAAAGCTGGACCGAGAAAGAAGCTGCAGGAGAAGACTGGCTTCGTGGATTTCGCAAGAGATCCGGAAAATTATCACTTCGCAATCCAGAATCAACAAGTTTGGCTCGATCAGTAGGATTTAATCGCCCTGCTGTCGACAACTTTTTTTGTAAATTAAAAGAAGCTCTTCTTAGAGATGGTACTATTTCTCCCCAAAATATTTGGAACTTAGACGAGACAGGAATATCTACGGTTGTCAAGCCAAGCAAAATTTTGGCAAAAAAAGGAGTTAAACAAATTGGACGAATTTCGTCAGCTGAGCGGGGAGTGTCAGTGACAATGTGTTGTTGCATCAATGCAATTGGCAATGCACTTCCACCAGTTTACATTTTCCCACGAGTCCACTTTAAAAATTATATGTTGAAGGATGCTCCGGCAGGTAGCTTAGGCTTGGCATATCCATCTGGGTGGATGACTGGTGATCTTTTTGCAAAAACATTGGGCCATTTTATTAAATTTATGAAAATAAGTAAGAGCAATCCTGGTCTACTTCTAATGGATAATCATATCAGCCACCTCTCAATTGAAGCAATCGATATAGCCAAAGAGAATGGACTGTGTTTACTTACCTTCCCGCCGCATTGTAGCCACAAGCTACAACCACTTGATATTGGAGTGTATGGGCCATTCAAACGCTACTATTTTTCTTTTTGCGATTCATGGATGACATCAAATCCTGGAAAACCCCTCTCAATATATGAAGTTGCAGAATTGTCAGGCCATGCGTTTCATAAAGTATTTACTATTGAAAATATAACTTCTTCTTTCAGGTCCAGCGGAATTCACCCTTTTAATCCAGACGTTTTCCCCGATGATGCATTTTTACCGGCTCTTGTTACAAATATTCCCCTTCAGCTTGATGAGGCTGATTATCCACTGCTTCATCGACAAGTGAGTCTGCATTCACAAACGTTGCTGAGCGTGAGACACTGAATGATGAAAAACTTCTTGCAGAAATCAATCCATATCCCAAAGCTAATGTTTCACAAAAACGCCCCAACAAAAGAAGATGCAAGTCTGCGATAATTACTGATACACCTGAAAAAAAAAATTAGTTTCTCGCTGCAAAAAAGTTCAGCAAAAACGCCCAGAAAAAACAGTCTCCTCCAGTAGCGAAAGCAATATATCCATTCATCTATTATCCGATAGTACAAGTGACAATAAATCCAGCACGAGTACAATTAGCGCCACTACCAGTAGTCGAGGCTCTGTGGAATGCCGTATAAAAATTGGAGATTTTGCTGTGGTAAAAGTTTTTTCAGCCGAGGGAAAACATAAAAATTTTATTGAAAAAATATGTAATGGGCCGGATGAGGATGGTGACTATGAGATAAATTTTATGAAGCAATCGGAGAAAATCAAACATGGTTTTCAGTTTCCTGAAAAAGTCGATATTGCATCTGTTCAACTGAATGATATTGTTAAGCTATTACCAAAACCAACGTCCGTTGCTACGACCAAACGACTTTGTGGCGTTTTCAAGTTTGCTTGTGACCTCTCTTTTTATGCATTGTAGCTGCGTTTGAATATTGGTGACAGTTTTTCACATACATTAATGATGTTTAGCAACGTTGTTACTGTAGGACAAAAGTAATGTCCATTTCTGTAATTTTTGCTTTGTTATTTCTTATTTTCTTGTATATTAAACGTACAATTTTAAACGTCCGAGAGGGCCCCTACGTGTGGACGAAAGGTTCCCACGGGTGGGGACCATTCGGACGCTTTTTTGTGAATTTTGTATTGTAAATAAATTTACTTTCAACTGTTTGAATTTCTTTTTCCAAAGCAGTGTAAGTTTATCATAGACCAAAGTATAAAAAAAACTTAAAAACACTAAAAACTGCCTAACCAGTCAAGCAGAAAATCAACTTTAATAGATTTTGTCCGATTGGTCCCTTACTTCCCCTACTCAGCTGTTGAGTAGACTAGAGACAAGGTGGCTATGCGTAGTGTTTTAGCACCAGCACCCCATCCCGAGCCCACGAGTCGCCTCAACAGTGTGACGCGCGATGATAGTTTTTTGCGCAATGCCACTAAATGGTGACGAAACGTGAGCGATCTGTCCAGTTTTACCCCAAGGTATGTAGGGGTTGGACAGAACGGTAAAAGTCTACTATTGTTGTAGACCTTTAGCTCACGTTTGGCCTCTCGGTTATTTAAGTGAAAGGCTACCGTCACCGTCTTAGTGTGACTGAGCTTCAACCTCCAAGTCTGGAGATACGCTGACAGTGTGGACATGTCTTGGCTTAATGTCCCCTCCAAGTCCTTCCAGTTTCCAGAAGAGTGCAACAATGCTAAATCATCAGCATAAGCAAACTTTCTGGAAATCATGGAAGGAAGATCGTACGTATAGATGTTAAATAGGAGGGGAGCCAAGACCGATCCCTGAGGAACGCCGTTTTTAAGACGGCGTAGCCTGCTTTGCTTGCTGTCACCGGTGGTAAGGGTGAAACTTCGATTTCGGACAAGCTCCATGATCATTTTGACCATGTGCTTATCCGGAAGTAGTCTCAGCAGCTTGCAGTTAAGGCCACGGTGCCAGACAGTGTCATAAGCAGCTGTCAGATCGATAAATACGGCACCGGCCTTCTTTTTAGCCTCGAAAGAATCCTCGATGTTCTGGGTTAGCAGAACAACTTGATCTACGGTTGACTTCCCGCGTCGGAACCCAGCCTGCTCTTTAGGGAGCAGTGGATCGATTAATGGTTCAACGCGGGCGTAGATAAGCCTCTCGAGGATCTTGTAGGGGACACAGAGCAGAGATATCGGTCGATAACTCTTTGGGTCCCCCACGGGCTTTGCTGGTTTTGGGATCGCGACCACAAGCGCTCTTCTCCAGATCTTGGGAATTTTGAGTCAGCGCAAACAGGAAGAAAGGAAGTCACGTAACCAGGACTTCAAAGCAGCTCCAGCATGGAGTATAAGCTCGGGGCAGATGGAATCAGGACCCGGAGCTTTACCTGGTTTTAAATGTTGAAGGGCAGCAGCAAATTCTCTCTGTGAAAAATTGTCAGAGATATTTACTGCATCTGGTGTTGTGGCCCTCCAAAGGTCAGACACTTCTTGAAAGACAAGTCGAGATGACTTGCGATCAACAGCCTCGTATTTCCCATTTCTAACCAGCTGAGATGCAATAGCATCGGCTGAAACGGGACAATGACGAGGAGAGTGTCGTGACCTACCAGTAAGGTTGTTCAAGATACTCCACGCTTTTCGACTAGAGTGTGAGAAGTCAATGCTCCGAACTGCCTCGGACCATCGATCCCTCCGTTTTCTGTCAAGCTTGGCAAGCAGAGTTGTAGCAGCCAAACTTGAGTCGTCTCCCTGAGGAGACTGCAGAAAGGTTTTATAGAGGGATTCACACTCTGCATCCCAACACGGAATATAGTTATTTCGATACCCGCGTGGGATAGTCTTCTTGGCTGCTTTTTTAATGATGTTACAGAAGTCCTGGTAAGCCGCATCCACATCAAGTGAATCAGGCGGCAACAAAGTCTTTGCGAATTTATTCGTCAAAGCAATGTAGTGACTCCAATTGGCCTTGCGGAAGTTCCATCGCTTAACAGGCATGCTTGGCACTGCCATAGCAAACCTTGGTGGTGTAATAAGCGAGGGTCGATGTTGTGACCTGGGAAACTTCTCAAGGACACGTCTATCCGGTAAGCGACTGTTTGGACCTACGCTAGCGAAAGCTAGGTCTGGATTGGTGCCAGTGTTCCAGCGGCCGGAATAAAAACTGGCAGCGTCCTTGGCATTATATAAGAGGGCAAGACAATTAATACTTGCCCATCCAGCCAAGCACTCACCATCCGGACTGTTTTCATCATAACCCCAGTCAGCATGACGACAGTTAAAATCGCCAGCGTACAGACAGGGGTGAGGAAACACTGGGAGATCCAGGGTTCGCAATCGCGTTGGCGGTAGTTTGTAGACGTTGACTATTTTATAGCCATCAACGTCCACACACAACCACTCGATCTCCGATGTCGGTGGAGATTGGTCCAAAAGCGTGTATCTCAGTCGCTCGTGAACAAACGTGGCAAGGCCATGCTTCCTGCTTAAAGAAGACCCAGCTAGTTGGTAGTGTGGTAGCACCAACTTCTCTGCATCAGTGCAGTGGGTCTCCTGCAGTAGGATGACGAGTGCCTCAGACTGCATAGCGAGGTGATGAAGAACATTCATCTTGCTTGCAGTGAGGCCTTCGATGTTCAGCTGAAGAATAGTGGGTCTTCGGAACTTGTTGGCAATGTGCCCTGAAAAGGGCAGTTTTATCCTGACATTGCCCCGTCCTGAAAAGGACGTTTGCCGATTAACAGACCCACACTGAACATCGGAATGGGTGGATACCCTTCCGTTTTGGTAGGTTCGGTTTCGGTCTGTCATTTTTAAAATCAATGAGCAGACTTACTCACGGCCCAGGCTGCGTGAAAGCACCTACCATCTGGGCCATACAATACAACAATCAAGTCATCCTATACAACAATCATGTGTCATTGAACTGACATTACATTTTCAGAAATTTTCTAATAAACAGTTTACTCATTCTTTTATTGTTGCAAACATTAAACATGCTATTCTTGGTTTGGATTTTTTGAAATTGCACAATTTTGTAATTGACACAGCTGCAAGCGCAGTTGACATTTCAAATTGTACAAAGGAAAATATTTTAACTTCATTGCCCAGCATTGACTACAATATACATTCATATTAGGATATTTTAAACATGTTTCCTCATCTTGTATCTGGACAAATTAAAGTGGCAAAAAAGAAACATCCTTTTGAACATGTATTAGAAATTGATGGACCCCCAGTAGCCTTTCGACCAAGACTCAATTTAGAAAAAACAAATGCTCTCAATAAAATATTAGATGACATGCTCGAAAAAAATATTATTAGTTCAACTACCAGCCCTTGGGCCTCACCAGTACATTTAGTTAAAAAGAAGAATGGTTCCTTTAGGTTGGTACATGATTACAGACTTATCAATAAACGTTGCAATAAACAAAATTATCCATTACCAAGGTTAACAGATTTTACTCAACACATTCATGGCGCAACCATTTTTTCTTCATTGGATTTAAAAAGTGCTTTTTGGCAACTGTATGTCTGCCCTACTGATAGACAATTTACGGCTTTTTGCACTCATCGTGGTAACTTCATGTACAATAAACTTCCACAAGGTTTAACTTATGCGAGCAGCAGCTTCCAACGTCTTATCAATCATGTTCTACAAAATACTGATACTTTTTGTTTTGCTTACATTGATGACATTATTATATTTTCCAAAAATGAGCTTGAACACAAAAAACATCTTTTAGATATTGCTAATAGACTCAATTCTTATGGATTGACATTAAACATGAACAAATGTGTATTTGGTGCTTCTCAACTTAATGTATTGGATACAAATTAAATGCCAGTGGCATAACTGCATCTGATGAAAAAATTGCAGCTGTCAAAAACTTTCCTGAACCTGTAACCATCAAAGAATTACGTCAATTTCTTGGTCTAGTTAATTATCAACGTTGTTTCATTGAAAATGCAGCTGAATTACTTTCTCCATTAAAAGATTATCTCAAAGGTAAAATAAAAAACGAAACAAAAATATCATTGAATTGCAATGCACTGCAGGCCTTTAAGAAAGTAAAAGAAATTATTGCCAATCTTGCTTATTTGGCTCATTCTAAAGCTTATGCTAAATTACAATTAAAAACAGATGCATCTGCTACCTCTCTTGGTGGTGTACTCGAACAAATTTATGACGACAAAATTGAAGTTTTAGGTTACTATTCCAAATCACTAACAGATGCTCAAAAACATTACTCAACCTATGACCTCAAACTTCTTAGTGTTTACTCTAACGTTAAATATTTTGAATATATGACAATTTGATAAACTCTTTGTAATCTTCACAGATAATAAACCTTTAGTTAACAGTTTTGCAAAACCTTCTGAAAATCACTCTCCTAGGCAAGTGCATCAATTGTCTTATCTCAGTCAATTTGATTGTAATATTCAACATTTGCAAGGCAGAAACAATATTGTGGCGGATTGCCTATCCTGAGTTATTGTAGCGAACATTCTTGAAGAACCTATGCCTATTTTTCTGGAATCAATTGCTGACGCTCAGCAAGATGAGTCTCAATCAGATGCCTTTTCATTTCCTACTGACTTATCCATCAATATCAAATCTGTGCTAGTACCTAAAACTAATTTCTGCATTTTAATTGATACCAGTTTGCCACATGACCACATACTAATTCCCCCTAGTTTGGAACAGACAATAACATCTTATTACCATAACATGAATCATTTAGGCATAAAGGCCACTCAACGTTTCATATGTGCCGGATTTCTTTTTAAGAATATGAAATCGAAAATTCATGATTTTGTTTATACTTGCATCAATTGTCAACGAACGAAAACAAACCGACACATTGTTAAACAAATCACATCAATACCTATGCTTAATGCTCGTTTTGAACACATTAACATTGACATAGCTGGACCATTTCCCAGCTCCAATGGCTGTACACATGTTTTGGTTTGTATTGATCTATTCACAAGATGGACCAAAGCCTTTCCAATGCCAGACATGTCTACTGCCTCAGTCATTCAAAATTTAAATCTTCATGTTCAAACATTTGGTGCACCTGTAGAAATTCACTCTGATGCAGGAAGCCAATTTACATCACATACCTTTAAAAATTATTGTAAATTTCTCGGAGCAACTCACAGAATCAGCAGTGTACGTTATGCAGAATCAAATGGACTTGTTGAAAGAGCTATCAGAACTATTAAAACGGCATTAACTGCAAAACTAGATTCAGCTAATTGGGCTTTTCATTTATCTTCTTCCATCATTCTTTCACTTAATACCATGTGTAGATGATTGTTCACTTAATACATGTAATCGTAATCGATTACATTGACAAAAACTTAGATGTAATCGAAATCGAATATATTGAAAAAAAACTTAAATGTAATCGATTACATGGAGCTACATTCCAGTGCGTCAATTGCCTTTGTGACATCGTATGTTAGACGAGTATTTAAGCCAGATAGATGTCGTCTTTCAGATAAACGATTTGAAAATCTCATGTTTATAAAATGTAACAAACATTTTAAATGCTGACTGTTTTACTAATTAAAAACAATTGTATTCTATCAATGCTTTCCAGAATTTAAGTTGTAGTAGGTTATTTAAAAAACACAAGATTATTTTGAGTAATCGTAATCACGAAATAATTAAGTAATCGTAATCGATTACTTTTAAATTTTGAGTAATCGTAATCGTAATCGCAGAATCGGTGAGTAGTCGTAATCATAATCAATTACATTTGTCATGTAATCAACCCATCCCTGGAACCTTATTAATCTGCAGCAGCTATGCTCCCGTATTGGAACTTTCAGATACATAAATTAACCTTTCAGATACATAAATTCAGATCTGCTTGGTGAAAAGTTTAAAAATACCTGAGTGTCATCAACATAACAGTAAAAATGCATGTTGTAAATGGTTATAACGTCTTGCAAGCCTTTAGTGAAGAGTATAGAAAGAAGAGGGCCAAGTATTGAACCTTGAGGTACACCAATATGTAAATTATCAACTTGTGAATGTGAGCCAGCAGCAATCACAAAGAAAGTACGTGAGTCAAGGTAAGAGTGTAGCCATTCTAGTACTTTATGGTTCAATCCACAAGTTTTCTTTAAGAAAAAAGCAATTGATTATGATTTAATTAAAAGCAGTGTTTCTCAAAGCATGTACCCGAGCGCATTGGTGCGCCCCAAAAGGTGTTTAGGTGTGCCCCGTAGCATTCCTGAAAAATGTAGCCTAATATGAAAAAGCAAAGTTTAGTTAACATAATGTACCAATTTTCTTATGAACATCTGAGCCTTTCGTTTAACAACATTATTACGATAATTGCAAGCACGGTCGATGATATTCGGTAAAATTTGTATTTCTATTGTTGCTCCTAAGCTGTTCTTGTTCACAATAACAATAGGGCGTAGAAGTAAATCTCGGTTCCAGAACTGAATTGGTTCAAACTAGATTTTAGCGCATGAAATTCTCATTGAAAAACAATAGCAAGTATATGTGCATTAAGAAATGATAAAAAATTTTTAGAATTCTTTTAGCGTTAATTGAACAAAATATTTTTTTCAACATTTAGAATTATTAATTCAGCTAATTACATAATTATTTTTTTAAATAATAGAATAAATTGGTAATTCTATTGCTGTTATTTTTGCACCAATTTTTAAGTTTTTAGTTTTGATTAAATAGCTCAATAATGTTTTACTATCTGGTAAGGAACGTTTTTTTAACTTTTTTGATTTATAAATTAAGAATTTGGTAAAAAATAACTTTGTATGATAAGAAAAATTATATATCTAGTATCTGCAAGAAACTGACTTATATGTATTTCCACTGTAAAAAAATATTGTTTATAAATTGCAGTATTTATATATTTTTTTAAAATTTGATTGCGATGGATCCTGTTACTCTAAGTACAATTTTTTTATTTTGTGACTCTGACCACAACATATTGAAAAAAGGGGAAAATTCGTATATGTCTGGACATGTGCTGCAAGTAAAAATAAATACACAACAGCAAGCTTTTGGAAAAGTTCAAGCTTCCCAAAAGAAAGTTGTTTATGATGTTGAGGTTTGTCTTTTAATTGTATTGAATAATTTGTGAAAACAAAAATTTTCAGTTGTCTTTAAAACAACCTCATGTCATAGGCATTAAAATTATTTTTATTTCTAACAATAAAATTTATTCATAGAGTATGAATTTTGGCATACTTAAATAAGTTTATAAAAAAAGCTAAGTCTTTATAATTTCTTAAAAGATGTATCAGAATTTAACTTCTTTCAAAAGCCATTGAATCAAGCTTATTTAACCCTTCGTCGGCCGACCTTGTTAAAATTACACAAAAGGCCAATGGGGTCCTCACGGACCCGTTCTATTTTGCTATAGATTTTAGGACTATGCATCATTTGAAATTAATTAATCTGACTTATATGCTCAACAGGATCATGGGTATAAAACCAAGTCCCACAGTTTTTAAGTTTTTACTTTTTAGCCCATAAAAAAATGTTAAATAAAACATAGTAAAATATTCAAAAAATTTATTAAATTCAAACTGGCTTTTGTTTAAAATAACTATACATCTTTTAAAATTTGCTAATCTTTATTTTTATATGTTTAACAGGATCTAAGGCATAAAACCAAACACATCTATAATGAATATCTAAAAAAATGACAGAAATAATTAGATTTTTATCATAATATAAAAAAAATAATAATATAAAAATAATGACATCAATGTGATGTTTTTTCAAAATAAAATCACCAAAATGAGAAATTAACTGTCAAAAATTTGTGCACATGTACACAAGCTATCAACAACAAAAGTCAGGAAAAACCAAGACTCCAAATGAAAAAGATATTAAACTGTATAACTGTAAAAAATTGCTGGGGTCCATAAAGACCCCACCGGCCCATGAAGGGTTAAGTAAGTAAATATAAAAATTTAGAATTGTTTAATAGAGATTGTGAATTATTTTTTAGATTACACTCGAAAACCAAATTGTGCAATCATATGCTTGTAAGTGCCCAAAAGGTCTTGCAAAGTGTCACCATATGATTGCACTATTGATGTGGCTACTCAAAAATGCATCAAGAACTGATGTAGAATGTGTTTGGAGCCAAAAGCAAAGCAGGTACATAATTTTACGGGCAATGTCAAATTCTTGCCTTATATTTATAGTTATTTTTTTAAGTGAAATTTTCTTAGGTCTTATGACACTGTCAAAAAAGTGGGTGATGTGTGGCCAGATACTTCAAAAGGTGGTTATGAAGGAATAGTTACCAATGAAGACAAAATAAATTTTCTTCATGAGCTTCAGAAGTTGCCATATAAATGTAACATGGCATGGTTACTACAACAACAAGTTTTTCAAGAAAAGGATGTAAATATTAAACTTAAGTTTCTGCTATGTACTGTATTATTGGTATATGTCTAACTGGTACCTATTTACCCAACTAATTTAAATAATATTGTTTAAAATATTGTTTAAAATCACAAGTCAACTTTAATATGCATTCATAGGTGTTGAATTTTATGTAAAATTTTAGGTTGCCCATGAGAAATGTATAAGATTTATTGTGAACAAGCTTAAAAGTACCTGTCCTTCTCAGCTTGCACCAGCTGATGTAATATCGGCATTAGCAATTCCTTCTGACATTGTCAAGTTAGTTGCAGAAGTGACAATTGGTCAAGCAACAAATCCTTTATGGTATGTTGGTGTTCTTTTTTTTTTTTATTGTCAGATGTATAAGCCTAGATATTTTTCAATGCATTGTGGTATTTTTGTGAGCTTAATTCAATTTGGTACTTGTTTTTTATAATGTTAAGACCTGTGCTAAACATTGCTAATGGTTTATGTAGGCACCAATTGCGAGAATGGCGTTTAACAGCTAGCAACTTTGGTGCTGTTATTACTTCCATTAGAAATGGAAAAGTCCCTCCATCACTTTTGAAGAAGTTGTTCAATGAATATGGACCTTTAGACAAAGTCCAGGTAAATTCATGTAGTTCTATTAAGGTTCCATAACTACTGTAAATAGGCTCTTTCTCGCTGTTTTGTATGCTATGTAATGAAAATTTGCTGTTTTTTAAAACAAGGTGCACCCAGTCAGTTTTAAAAATCTGTAAACGGTGATGGCTTAGTACGGAGCAAACAAAGCGGCCGCACCAGGGCATCCCTAAAAAAGCGGCCAAAATTGCCCCCCCCCAAGCAAAATATAGCTTTATTTTTTATTAGTAGCATGATAACTGTGGCCCCCATATCTGCACCTTAACTTCACTTGGTATAGCTGGTATAGACAGAGTTACATTGCAAACGTTGCAGCCCTCGATCAAAAAAGTTGTCTCTTTCAGCGAAATTTGTCAGTAAGTTTCTTTTTGGTTTTTTAATTACGGCTACTTACTTGGCAAAATATTTGGATCAACACAAAATCTCTTCATTTTTAACCCGAAAAGTTAAATAAATAGGAATTAATGTGCGTGTATGCTGCAGAGGCAGTGATAAAAATACAATAATTGCCTTAGCAGATAATGAAGTAATAAAGTTTTCATTTGCTTATTTTTATAATTGTTTTTCTGACTTACGGGAAATCGTCGAAGGCGTTACATTTAAAAGCAACCGTCAAGCAACTGCTCCGACCTGCTTTCTAGATGCCAAGATATTGTGTCCAGTTGAAACTTTTTTGTTTTTTAGAGATATGACTGTAATAAAATTAGTGAAGAGATTTTGTGTTGATCCAAATATTTTGCCAAGTAAGTAGCCGTAATTAAAAAACCAAAAAGAAACTTACTGACAAATTTCGCTGAAAGAGACAACTTTTTTGATCGAGGGCTGCAACGTTTGCAATGTAACTCTGTCTATACCAGCTATACCAAGTGAAGTTAAGGTGCAGATATGGGGGCCACAGTTATCATGCTACTAATAAAAAATAAAGCTATATTTTGCTTGGGGGGGGGGGCAATTTTGGCCGCTATTTGTTAAGACCGACAAGCAGCGGAAAGTGCCATAAAGCGTCTTTTTCAATAAAAGAACAGAAGTGAAGGCCAAAAAAATAATGCTTTTAACCTGCCTAAACGTAATTAGAGGCATTTACCTGAATGATTTTAGCAATAATTGTTTTTTTTAAAGCTCCCAAACACTTTCACCACTTTGCCAATGTAAACGAAATTGTTGACTTTTTACCGTACTTTTGGCGTATTACAAACG
Organism: Diplosoma virens; assembly: GCA_963680785.1. Taxonomy (NCBI): domain Eukaryota; kingdom Metazoa; phylum Chordata; class Ascidiacea; order Aplousobranchia; family Didemnidae; genus Diplosoma; species Diplosoma virens. The sequence continues at coordinate 70,165,628 of OY796882.1, read as the reverse complement.
TGAAAACATTAAACCATGGATAGGCAACCTGCAGCCAGCAAGATATTAGAATGTGGCCCGCGTGTGGTTGGGAAGAAGCATATAGAAAAATACTTAAGAAAAAAACAGTGCTCCGCTACCGATGTCAGGTTTCCCACCCCTGCACTAAACCGTCAATGACACATGTCTGTTTGAAGAAAGTTGGCAATGCCTCCGAATTTTTCAAGTAGCAGCACAATACACCCTAGATTTTGTAGCATTTTTATCTGAAATAAAAATTGCATCTACTTTTCTGTTCAAAAATTTTATAATGTAGGCTACGTACTACTTTCGATGTCGGAATGGATTTAGTTAATAATTATACATTTTGTTTTACAGTCGGTTCAGTGGGGAAGAACTCATGAAAATACGGCAATCCTCAATTATGAAAAGATGACCAACAAATCGGTTACAAAATGTGGGCTTTTTGTGTCTAACAGCGGCATGTTGGCAGGAAGCCCCGATGGCAGTGTTTATGAATGTGGTGAGCTGCTTTTATTGGAAATAAAGTGCCCGTGGAAACATCGCAATAATTCTGTTCGACATGCTGCTTTATCAGATAAACAGTTTTTTTTAGCAATATCAAAAAGTGGCGAGTTGTATTTGAAACCTGATCATCATTACATGCACCAAATACAAGGTTGCATGCACCTTGCTAATGCTAATAAATGTCATTTTGTTGTTTGGACTTTAAAAAGTATTGAAGTCATTTTGGTGTTTCGTGATCCTACCTGGAATTTATTTTTATCACAATTAGAAAGTTTTTTTGTTGAGTTTATGTTGCCAATTATTTTGAAAAAATAAAATGTATTTTTTCAACTCGGCATACTAACTATTGATTGCAATTGTTGTACCTTTTTAATATACGGCTGAACTACTTAAAGGAGCTGGCAGATAAAATCTATAAATTTAAATTGCCAAATAACCGTAGGTAGAGACATTTAACTGAACCAAGTTTCATCAATATTTGGGTTCCATGGCACTTTCATTACCGTGTTAATGAAAACGAAATTGTTGACTTAAATTTACCCCAATTTGGCGTATTACAAACTTGAAAACACTAAACGAGTTACGAAAACTCTACTCTGCAGTTTGGTCCGTTCGACTAAATTAGGACGATTTTTCGGTTGATACTCTCAGGTAAGGAAGCATTTTCTTTTGCTTAACGACCTGTACAATTTTGCAGGTGTACTTTATTGTTATACAACTTTAACCAGAATATTTCAAACGGACATACGAGCCACCTTCGTCTAGAACTAGGGGGAGGGTTTAAGTTTGAAAATGATGCCCTTAAAATTTTATGGTATGATAATAAAAATTAAGATTAAAATTATTCTTCAGTTGCAAAAAATCCCTTTAGGGGTCCGCAGCCCCCAGTTGGAAAACAACTAGTCTAGAAAATTGACTTGATTAAAATAAAATAAACGTAACTGCTACTGATAAAAAACAAAGTAGTGTATCACATTCCTTATATACATATTTTAATTTGTATTTTTGTCACATCAATCCTCAGCGTGACCCAGAGCAAATAGAAGAAACAACACGTACCGCGAATTGGACATACTTCACGTAAATTAACCCGCATTTAAACTAGTCATTCGTGGAGTCTTAACAACATTAGATAAATTGCTCTTCACTTCAAGAACAAATAGAAAACGTCCGTATCCCAATCCAATACATGCAAACGTATTTTACAAAATCAAACATCGGGCGCTTCCCAGGTATCACGGAGTGTATTGAAAAAGCCAACAATAATTACTGGGTACTTTCGGCCGTTATAAGTGTGCCAACACAAGATGGCAAAATAGGTTTTTGTTAATTTACCAAACAGCATGCAACTCGAAACAATTTTGTGGACAATGAACGAAAATCGTGAGGTATAGTTTGCATTACTTGAAACAGCTTTATTCGTTGAATGGCGCGTTCAACATGTATTCTGACAGAAGAAATAGCTTTGTTTTGACCCACTTGCTCACATGTAAATTGCGGATTGGTTAAAAATGCTGGAATGTTCACCGTTACACCCTGCGGCAAGATGTCACCAATAGTAAAACCTTTATCAGCAAGTATTACATCACCTGGTTTTAATTGTTCTAACATATTGCTATTTTGTAAAATTGCTTTGTCAGAAACACTCCCGACAAATAAATCACTTGCATAAACAATACAACCATTGGGTGAAATTGCAATGAGTCCTTTCAGCGTGGCTTTACTTTTGTAGTTGCTGTATACTAGGTTTTGTAAATCTAATGAGTACGGCCTGGCAACTGAAAATTCTGTGCAGTCGATGATTATCCTACAAGATGGAAATTCTTTAAAGTATGGTAAGCATTCAGTTGGTGGAATTTGATTGTTCCACATGCCAATAAAAAGAATGTCATATAAAAGATTAAGATATGTTCCAAATATGTTGCTTGCAGTGCTTGAGCTAATGCCAAATCTGACTCCAAGATCTAAAAAAGGACAATTCATTCTTAATTTCATCAAACATAGCAGTAGCTGATCAGAACCAGAAATACTTGTACACCTCCATCCACGACTGTAATTAATTTTGTATTTGCTAATCAAATTTAAAATCATAAAAAAAGTATCAGCAGTGGGCAGACCAGTATACATTGCTACTGCTTGATCTTTTTTTTTTATGCACTCAAAAGAAAAAATATAGTTTTCTTTATGTCTCTGCAATACTTGCTGAAGTTCAGCAATCTTTTTTTTAAGTATGTAATTGTCCCATTGAACTTTGGATGCTACACTTGAAGAGGTGCAAACACTAGCTACTTCAGCAAGTGTCATCAAAGATTCATTGCTCTCAGCAGATGGATTATTAGCCGAAAATTTACTACTTGGATCTTTACATTTTTTCTTTGCAGGTTCTGGATCATTAAAGTTTAATATTTTTTTTTTATTCCAATAAAAGCGAATTGGTCCTGTATCATACCCTTGACTAAAATGCCAACTGCAAACACGAGAATATTTTGTTGGCAACCAATCTTTATGCCTGAAAAAACAAAGCATAATTAAATAAAACAAAACTTTGAAAAATTTTCAAGCATTAACATATTTAAAAATCAAAAATGTAGAAAAAAATGTATAAAGTCACTATCAATACTCATCAAAAAAGTTCTTATAACTTGAATAAATCAAACCTTATAATTTGCAAAAATGGTAATCTTCGATTGAATTGTTTAGCAAAATGCTTAAATTCAGAGTCAACTATAGGGTTGCAAGATATATCTAATTTTATTATAAGCCAAGTTGTCATAAGTTTTTCAATTTGAAACCAAATAAAATAAAAAGCACTTTTTAAGTGCATGTAGCAAAGCATTTATAGGAAGAATTCAATAACATGCTTTTTTTATGCTTGTAATAATAATGAAGAATTCAATAATAATTTCAACATTAATTATATATTTTTACAACAATCCCATATTGATACATGCTTTTTTAATGTGAAACTACTAAGCTAAATATAATTTGTGCTTGTTCATAAACATTAACTTTAACAAATTATATGATGCTAACTAATCAATGCAGAAGTTTAACATTGAACTAATTATACCAATCAAACATTACTTACCATATAGCTTTACACCACTGTTTTCTTGTTTTTTCATCTTTGGGAAATCTATAAAATTGCAATTTTTTTCCATTGTAACTTTTTTTGTTGTTATTGCTGCAATAAGGCACACAGCATCCAACCATTTCTTCAGTTTATTTGGAAGAAATATTGGCAGTTTAAAATCAAGTATATACAATTTTGTATATCAATAGGTTATATCAAAAGTTTACAAAAATTTTTTTCTATCTCTGAAAAATCATAAACTAATTAAAATTGAAGCAAATATTTTTTGGCATCTTATCCATTTTCACTTTATTAATAATTGACAGTGATTCATTTCATTGGTAACACAAGGCACAAAAGTTAACATACACAATAGGAAAATAAATAAACTTTGGTGCAATTTATTCTAGAATCACATCACAATTATTTATTTCCAGATTTGCAATGTATTTTTTAAAAATAAAACACAGAAAAAGGTACATTATGTTAGAATTTGCAAGGTCACACAATCAAAGGTAGTTAAGAATTTAATATTACTAGTATACATGATCATCTAATTTTATCTGAATAAAAAATCCTTATCATGAGAGTTATTATTCTTTTTTTATATTCAATAACAAATACCTCTTTATTCACCAATTGTAAGAGGTATGACAGTATAGTCAAAACTAGAGTAGCAATTTAGAACTAATAAATCAACCAGTCATAAATCTCTTATTGCACTAGCAATTCAACATCTAATAAAAAAATTGATTTAAATACCTAAAAAAACATTTCAAACCTAAATTCAATAACATTTTTTAACATTTTCAACCTTCTAATATGCAATTCTTTTCTGATTTACTGCAAATTTATATTATCGTAAAAGCGCTAAAAATCCTGTTTGAACCAATTCAGTTATGGAATCGAGCGCTTTTACGCCCTATGCCTTTAAAGCATCAAGAAAAACAGAGAAAATTGGACTACCACGAGTAATCCAAAACCACCAAGCAGGAAAGTGTCTTTCCGAAAGACACAACAGAATGGCGCGAGTCGGTTTTAAATCGAGGCCATGTTGATCATGAGCACAGTGCTCTAACCACTCGACCGCGCTGCCGACATAAATAAAAACAAAAATTTTTTTATCTTGACGTTATGCCAAGCCAACAATGCAAGGCTTGCAAGGGCCCTGTGAAGGCATCCTTTGCAGGGGCTTGTAGCGATTTGGCCCCAAATAGGCTTACCACGCGAGTTTACTCTTTACGCTTAGTACTTGGTCCACTTTTGAAGCATTTAACAAGGTAAATTTATTAGGACCTTGTCTTTCAGATTACTATTCACCTTTTGTTTTTTGTCTTGCTTCTTAAACAACTTATTTAAAATATTACTTAAGGTTCCTGTTTGGTGTACATAATGGTTAAAACAAGGCATTTTAGGAAACAAAACAAATAAGCTATAAGTAAATTGTAATCTAAAAAAAAAATGCTCATAGTTTTACTTTGTAAAATGTAAAAATGTATCTGTGAGCATAAATGGCTTAAATCAAATAAAACTCGTGTAATAAGTCCATTTGGGGCTGCTGCAGTGCCCGCGGCCAAAATGGTAAGCCTACGGGTCCATTACTGGCTGCCTTCACAAGGCCCTTGCAGGCTCTGCAGAGCATTGATGGCTGGGTGTTTTTTGTTCAAAAAACAGTAAAATTGAATCTTTTTACATTACGTTTGTTTAAAGTAGGCTAATATTAAAACAATTAGCATGGTCTTAATAATCGTATTTTTTCCATTAACATGCGATTTGATTGTTCTTTTTTTTTTTATATTTCTGCATCTTCTACAAACTTCTAGCAGTCTTAAAGCTGTAAAGTTTTGATAATCGCAATGCTGAATAAAATTAAGGTTACTTTTTTAAACAAATTTGATCCGATCTTGGCTATGCTGATCTGTGCGTAATAAAAACCCCCCTAACGGAGGAAAACAAAAGTCAAAATTTTTTGCATGGGTCATTTTTATTAATTTTTGACGAGGATTCCAATAATTATAAAATCTTAATACCAAATCAAATACTTTTTTGCCCATTTAAAAAAAAGCAAATTTAGTGAACACAACAAGGAAACCGTTTCCCGATCGGGAAACATGACACTAGTTGGGCTAGTCGGTCACTGATAAATGTAGACAATGTATTGTATGTTATGTATAATCTTAGGTTTTAATATTAGCTTGAGTAACAATTGCGAAGTTGTCCTATGAGTCAAAACAATAATAAATGTAGAAGTTAACATGATAAAAAGTAGCATAAAATATTAGTAACCTAATTGCTTTCAAACTGATTAAAAATCAACATTGAATTAAGAAAAAAAAACACCGTAACAGTAGCAAAAAGTACAAAAATGTTAAAAAATAATTACAATCAGAAAAACGGTTATAACTGAAGTTAACTGATTTTTTCAATAACTTAGGCGACTGCTATCACAGTACCAAGCATTTGAGTTGGTTAATTTTCAAATTATTCAACAAAGTTGTTATAATATTATTGTTTTACTTAATACTGACAAGAAGTGTATGTTACTGCCTAAGATTTTTTTTTTTAGTTTGTATTAAATGTTTTCTTATTGAGTTTATAGAAGTGTATTTCATTAAAGAGGTATCTCTATTGGCAATTTTTGAATATTCTCCTGTAATGAAGAGATATCTTTATTTTATAGGCAATTTTTAAATACTTGTCACCAGTGTAATCAAGTGGTTAGGGCACTGTGATTGTGATTGACACAATCTTGGTTTAAAATCTACTTGTGCCATTCTGTTGTGTCTTTGAAAAAGACCCATTATGGCACATTCCCCTGCTTGTCAGTCTTGGAAAACAATTCTAAATTTCAATCATATCTCTATTAAATTTCAAGTGGACAGCAATATCTTGGCATCTCTGGAAGCAGGTTGGGATAATTGCTTGCTTTATGGTTTAACCAACTTTCTCTTCAGTGAGTCAGAAGGATGATTTAAAGATGAAATAAATAGATAAAAATAAATGTGAATTTCAGTTGTTACTTAATATTGGACCAAATTTGTCTGTATAAGTGCTTGTATCAATGGTTTGAAAAATTACATGTAAATCAATTAAAAGGCTTAATAGCTTATTCAACTACCCTGTAGCTATTTTGAAAATCTGAGTTATGGAATTTTGATACAGTATTCAGTAATCAAAATAAAAGCAGCATTGTATGAATAATATGCAGATCTCTTCAGGAAGTCAATATAAGTGATTCTTTTCAGTAAAACTAACCTGAATTCCCCTTTCAACATCAATATGTAATAAAGAAAAAACCAAGAGAAAAAGGATCATTGAAGAAGTGATAGTAACTGCAGGGGAATCCAGGTTAATTTCACAAATGTAAATTGCTTATGACAACTTTTTGAACAGATCCCACTATGCATTGATTTTTTATTAACTTGAAGTTGTTAAGTAATTTGATAAAGATTGTCTATTTACAAATAAACTAAAAAACAAGTTAACTTATGTTTATAACTGATATCTTGTTAATATTTGGAAATTAGATAATTTTTCATTATCCAAAAAAATTCTATTCACAATTTTTACAGGCTAAACAATATGTGACATAATTTTTTTTCTTGAAATAATATTGCTTTGTAATTAATCTAATATTGTTTAAAATATCGATTCAAGTTTTTGGGACAGTTATAATTGATAATTAATATGAATGCATGCAATTTGATATTTCAACTCGATATTTTTCTTAATTTATTATCTGTTTGTCAATTTATATAATGTTTTTTTATGTTCTTTACTTTGTATGTGGATTAATGAAGTGCAAATATGTGATTAGCCCAAGCATAATATCATAAAAAAATTAAATTAAAATGAGGATAAATACTAGATAAAGTTATAATAAATAAGATTTTTGCTAATATAACCTCAAACCATGCATTTGTAAAATGATTGATGATCGTGCAACCAAAAATTATTTTGAACTGATTGGATTGTAGACTGTCAGTTTTGCATGTGTTGTTATACTCTAATCCAGGGGATCTTAAAATTTTTGAGATGTGCCCCCTTTTCATCATACAGACAAAATTTGTGCCTCCCCTTGATGATATCAACAAAACTCAAGCTCTATCTTATTAAGAAATCTAACAGCATTGAACAGAATAACAATAGCTAAAAATTTTTTAATAAGAAAGATGTAACTGTTTTTTGGAAACCAAAAGTTTGATTTGTGACTTTGTAGCAAAATTATTATTATTGGTGATATTGATTGGCTTCCTGCTTTGGAAAAAAAGTCCATTTTTTTACATGTAAATCTATGAAAACAAAGAGTGCACATACAGCTACAGCACATGTTTGTGTCTGTGCACATATTTTGCCAAGAAATCAGTCAGTGACATAGCTTCAAAATTGTTTTTTGCAGTGGAGTTACATTTTATTTTTAAAAATTTTTTCTGCAAATTTTCAGAAAGAATATCCTTGTTCAGACAAAAAAGGAATTCTTGTCATCTTCAATTTTGGAAGTTCAATGTCATTCAAATCTGGGAAATAATGTTTGAATTCTTGTTTTAAAAGTTGCAGTTAACCTTTCACCTTGACTTTAAGCTTGCTTAAGTTCAATTGGGTTTTTCTTGAGAGCAATATTTAGTTTAAGGAAAAAAAGCTGTATTTCCTTTTTAAAGTGGATGATGCTTAGCTCCAGTTTTGCCATGAAAGTGTTGATGGCATCATGGTCATTGATGCAGTTGATATTCTTGCTTTGCAAAATTAAATTTTAAACATTTAATGCTTTGAAATTATCCAAAAGGTCTGCCAAGATCAAATGAAGCTTTTGATTTAATAGACAAAAGATCTTGTTTTCCCATAAGCTTCAAAAAAACCACATAAGTTCATCTTTAATTAAGTTAATCTTTAGTTTAAATCAGCATATCCTCTTTAATTAAAATGAATATAGAGTAACAATTGCAACATTTGTGCAATATTAGTTGTTTCATTACATTAAATTGAACCAAAAAAAGTGAGGCTTGATATTTTTTGAGAACTTGACACTACTGTATGTGTCACTCTTATGTGAGCTCATCAATGATTGTTTTAATCCTAGAATATGAGAGTAAAATCTTTGCCATCTTCTTGCTGTATGTTTTTCCCAACACAAGGCCCATTGCTTTTGACATCCTTGGTTTAATCAATGTTTTACCAATGTTGCAAGGTTTCTTCTCTGTAGCAATCATAAGAGTGATTTCAAATGATGCTTCTACTATTTCTACTGACAGAGATTGGTGAAAGCACTTGCAATTTTAAATTTTTCAGACAGCATTCTTTCTATGAAAAAAAGCTAAAGGCTTACCTTTATGACCAAGGTGTTTTGTCTGAAGATGCTGCTGCAAATGATGTTTTTTGCAGATTGGGGTGATTTTCGTATGGGGTGATTGCTGAGATTTTCGTAGTATATCCACACATAGTGGTGCCACTTGATACTGTGGAATTTATAAAACTATACTTTAAATCAGTGGTTCTCAACTTTTTTAGCCCATGGACTATTTCCCCAGTAGCATAAGTATTTGCAGAATCAAGTAATAGGAATAAAAAATAATTTAGCTTAGCACTATAACTGTAAATTAAAAAGCAAAAGGGGTTTATTTATTGGGCATACATTTACTAAAAATCTAAGTGAGAACCTTGTCCCTGAATTTGTCACAAGTTTGTCAAAGTCAGGAATTATGGTCGTCAGTGCACATCTGATATCATCTTTGAATTGAAGTTGGTTCCAGTATTTAGTTTTAACCATCGCCAATGTTGAAAAGCCAACCTCACACAAGTATGTAGTTGGAAAAGGCAAAAGAGTTATTGTTGCTTGCTTGCAGAGATCAGAAAGATTAGGTTTTTTTGACAAAATATTTGCCCAACATTGAGTCAGAGAAAAAATTTTAAACTTGTCTCTCCACATCTGTTGACTTTGCAGTTCTATCAACTGTTCAGCAATTGAGTCCATTTCTGAATGAATCTCTAGTGCTGACACCCCAAATGGACTTCGAACCCAGTAAAATATTTTGTTATAATTGTGAGAAGGAATAGATCGATCCTTAGATAAAAAGTCTTCAAGGAATAAACATGCATTTTAAAGTTTTCTAGCATCTCTATATCAAAAGTTCTGACAATATTGAGATATGTGACCTTTTTATAACTTTTTTGGACCTTGTTGAATGGCCAATAGGGGAGGCAACTAATTAAAACTGCATTAAGACATGGTTTTCAGTGTTTTTGCAAGATTTAGGAAGTACCACTTTTTTGATTTTAAAAAAAGTTCTTTTTTGGCCCACCCTAACTAGCATGAACATAAACTTGAGAAAACAGTTGGATATATTTTAATTGAATTGTAATTAAGTTTTCTGTTTTTATTTTCTTAGGTTCAAATGTGGGGTCTTCATGGTTCATCCTTACTAATCTTTTAGGCATTAGTGATTTCCCAAAGTTTGAAAAGTAATCAACTAAACTTGGCAAATAGTGAATAAAAACAAAATTGTGTTGATATTAGTGCATCAAACCGATTATGATAACCTTCTGGTTCAGGTTAGGCAAATTTTATCTTTAATGGTTCAGTTTCAGTTCAGGTTCAGAAAATTTTATTTTAAAAGGTTCAGTTTGTTTCAGCTCCAGTTCAGGTTCAAAGGTGTTTCTTGAGCTGGCTAATACAATTTTTTATTGATGTTTGATTTAGTCCTTATAGTTTTATAAAATATATTTTATGTACATTTTTGCAAGCATATAAGCCAAGAACATGACTCATGGATCATGGCCATAAACATACCAAACCAAAGGATTTGGGAAAGGCGGGCAAAACAATTTTGCTTTCATCATGGTTTTGCACGATTTTACTAAGAAGCCCAAACATAACAAATATAACTGAGCTGAATACATCAGCTTAATTTGTTATGTACTGGAAATTTTTTGATGTTTAAAAATCAATTTAGAAGTGTTATGCATTGAAATAATCAATTTTGTCCCCCAAAAAACAATTGTTTGATTGAATCTGTCTGTTGTTGTTTGATGATTTTGTTTGATCAATTTGATCAAATTGTTTGATGATTTGATTGTTGGCAGAGTAGTCAAGTGGTTAGAGCACCAGGCTCGTAACCAACATGGTCTTGGTTCAAAACCCACTTGTGCCATTCTGTTGTGTCCTTTGGAAAGACACTTTATGGCACATTCCCCTGCTTGGTGGTCCTGGCAAGCAGTTCTAAATTACAGTTATATCTTTATTAAATTACAAGTGGACAGCAATATCTTGGTATCTCCAGAAGCAGGTCAGGGTAATTGCCTACCCTATGTATTAGCACCTCCGTTGCTTTCCTGTGAGTCAGGAGGATAAATATAGAGATAAAATAATAGAAATAATAATAAGTGTTAGTTTGGTAGAAGAAATGAATAAAACTTGAACTGATAATATTAATTTATTCCAGTCTTTACACTTATTCAAATAGATACACCAGATTAGATTTAAAGACACCAAATTAGATTTAAAGACACTAAATTAATTGAAATGCACTAAATTAGGTTTTAACAAATTTGTTCCTTCCGAACTTCTGCCAATAGGTTATACAAATTTCCAAGAGGATATATATGAGTGTCCAGCAGGCTCTACTAGTAACCTTCTACGAAGGTCAAACCAAAAAAAAAGACAGAGGTTCTTAATGCTAACTGTTGCAATATGAGATCGCCAAAGGGCAGGCAACAGCAATGTGCACAATCACCAGGCACCATGTGTGAACTTTAATTAGCATGCGATTACAGACCTGGTTCGTGTCTTGGCAATGCTACAATAAGTAATACTCTGATGTACAGCATTTTAAAATAAATTATTATTTGGATTTACGATAAGTTTCATTCTTCCAAGAAACATTTCTTTAATTTCATTTATGCCGCAAAAAACATATTCGTTGCCCAAAAAATTAGATTGCTCTTAAATTTTTTTGTTGGTGAACACTGAACAGGTTGAAATGCTGACTATGCCCTATTCCCCCTAATTTGCAAAGCTATGTTTGTAGCCAAATAATATCTCATGGCTGTCAACTAAAATGTTTCTTTCAAGATTATGGCATGCATTTGCACACTTGAAATTTTTAAGGTGGAGGTATTTCTGATTGTTATTTAGGTTTTAAAAAGTTAAAGACCAAATCTATTCACTGGCAAGCTATTTAGGTGTGAATTGTAAAACCACTTTGTATAATTTAACAAAGTTAAAAAATGGTTAATTATAATTTGTGAGTCGCAAGAAATGTAAGCAAAAACTTTTTGTAATTTTTGATATCAAGTATTTTAGGCTATACACTAGTGACAAGCAAGGAGGTTCAAATGCTGATGTTTTAACCTGGGCTGCTAAAGTCTATGAAGTCAATTTTTTTCAGGGCTTTACTATTTCATGAAACTTACACAACCTTATAGATTTATTGATCAGGAGTCTTTTTAATAAGTTTTATAGGTCAAAATAAAGTCACAATTTTGAATAAAGTTAAAATTTGTCAAAATTTTGTGTTATTGAATTTTATATACAAAAACTCATTTTTTGCTTTTTTGCAGTTTTTTTAAGCAGCTCAATCATAGTAGACCTGGGCATTTTAAAACTTTATGGATTGCAACCCCTTAGTGCAGGGTTTCCCAAAGGTGGCCCATAAACCGAGGGGCCACAAGCAGGAGTCATGTTTTTAGTCTTTACTTGACTTTTTGACAGAATAAAAAATTTGAGACACTTTCAAAGTGATAATCTTTTTTTGGGTCTTCACTTGGCTTTTAAGATAATATTTAAGCAGGGGACCACAGGTGTTTTAGAGTCTCTGAAAAGGGGTTGCAAACCTCCAAAGTTTGAGAACCGCTGCCTTAGCATCAATCTTTTTGCCTTTTTCTTTATAATTTCTGAATCAGCAATAAAAGTTTTAGTATTGAAAAAAGGTCATTGTAAAACTACATGTTTTACAAAGCTATATGTTTTTCAATATTCCACCTACTTCAAACCTTTCCTAAAAACTTCTAATACCCCCACCCTGGGGTGCACAATTTTTAGTTTAAAAGTCTTTCATCTATATGGTAAAAATGTTTACCGACTTAAAATGTGGTAAAAATACAGCACTGGGTGGTGCAAAAGTTCTGAACCATTTATATTTTTCAATTTAGTACTAAATTAAAAGATCCTTATATTAAAATAATGGTTGATATTATTTGTGTTGAATGCATACATTTCAGGACTAAATAGTATTTTTGTTTTATTTTTGAAATTTTACTCATTGAAGAAAAATGGATAAGAGCTTCAGCACTTCTTTCTGCGGGATTGAAAAAGAAACATATTTCTCAGATGTTAGATATTAGTTTGTCAACAGTTAAACGTGTTGAAAAACGAATGAAAAACAAAGAAAGTTTAAAAGATCGTCCAAGATCTAGTAGACCCCGAGCTATTGACCCTGCAATCGTGAAAACTGTTTTTTTGAAAAATCCTACAATGAAAATGTCCGAACTTGCTAAAAAGAAGAAAATCTCAAAATCAACCTTTTCTCGAGCAGTTTGAAGTCAATCTGGAAAACGTTTAAAAAAACCATTGTTGACAAACGGAATGATTTTCAAACGAAAAACCCAATGCAAAAAACTTTTAAATGATATTAAAAGTTGTGGAAACAGAATAATCTTTTTTTCAGATGAGAAAACATTTACAGTTGATCCTGTGATTAACAAACAAAATGACAAAGTTTGATTTTGAGATTTTCTTCTTTTTAGCAAGTTCGGACATTTTCATTGTAGGATTTTTCAAAAAAACAGTTTTCACGATTGCAGGGTCAATAGCTCGGGGTCTACCAGATCTTGGATGATCTTTTAAGCTTTCTTTGTTTTTCATTCATTTTTCAACACGTTTAACTGTTGACAAACTAATATCTAACATCTGAGAAATATGTTTCTTTTTCAATCCCGCAGAAAGAAGTGTTAAAGCTCTTATCCGTTTTTCTTCAATGAGTAAAATTTCAAAAATAAAACAAAAATACTATTTAGTCCCGAAATGTATGCATTCAACACAAATAATATCAACCATTATTTTAATATAAGGATCTTAATTTAGTACTAAATTGAAAAACATAAATGGTTCAGAACTTTTGCAACATTTGGTATTATTCTCATGTAGAAGAGAAGAATATGTGTCGAATGCATGTTTGTCATAAAAAATTAGTACTGTGGCCAATGTGTTTTTGACACCATTGCCATTCAAAATCTACTCACATCATTCCACTACAAATTTAACTTAAGTTTTGCCCTTTTTTGATCAATTGTTGACTATACAATTTTGTTAGCAGCTTTAGTGTGACAATAGCTGCATAGATTGATTGATTTTACAAGTTTATTTGCAAGCAAGATTAAATAAATCATCAATAGCCCTACAACATTTTATGATTTGGGTTTAAATAATTTCGATTGTTAAAATTGTTAACATTTTGCTTCCTGACAATCTGTAGGAGTAAGAATCATATTATCAATATAATTTATTATATTGTATGCCTAATACATATTTTCATTTACTTACTGTACCATAACTCACTAGTGGCCATTTGTTAAAACTAACTCTCAAGCCTTTTTTTCTGCGACCCAAAATTGCTAAAAACAATGATTTGCAAAGATGACTGCAACCTAAATAAATTTGATTGAGCATAGTGAAAATGTAGTGATCTCTGAAAAAAAAAAGTCTTCACCTTGAATCTAGTTCTGATTTCTTGATTTTCAGCTCAAGAATCTAGTGTTCTCTAAAAAAAAAAAAGTCTTCACCTTAAATCTACTTCCGATTTCTTGACTTTCAGCTTAAAAATCTAGTGTTCTCTAAAAAAAAAAGGTCCTCATCTTGAATCTATTTCTGATTTCTTCATTTTCGTTTTAACTTCATTATAATATCTCAAGAAGGTTCTTCACTTCTCAAATCTTGTGCATGCAGATCTTTTTTACGTGTGGTAATTTACAATCCTTCACAACCCATCCACATAGTCTTGGCAACCCACTTTTGGGTTGCAACCCATGGTTTGAGAAACACTGCTCTAATGTGTCTGGCAACAACGAAATGTTGTGCATGCTGTACTGAGATTTTAGCAAAGTTAAATATAGTCATCATAGTGTTAGGGATCTGATTTTTGTATATGTTTTTGTTTTGTTATTTTTGCTGTATCTCCAGTTCAATAAATCTTTTTTTACTTTCTTTAATTAGGTCACCTATGTTTTGCTTTAATTTATCCCCTATAGATAATTGTTTATGACGTCTCTGTTTTGCCACACAGCAAGTCAGTGACCAAACAAACTTTAAATACAAAATTGTGATTTATCTTGGCAAGTGTGTCAAACCAGATCGGTTTAAAACAAAGTTTTGTTTCAGGTTCAGCAAATTTTATTTTTACTGGTTTCGTTCCAGTTCAGGTTTAAAGAATACTTGTTTATGAATCTGGTTTGGCTTGGGTTCAGTGCCCTGCAATCAAGTGTAATTTGCTGAAAATTTAACATGATGTTATCATAATCTGTATGAAATGTATGTTATATTTGATATTTGAAATGTACATAAAATTTTGATATAAGTAACATTAGATTTGGCATTAATATTGATAGGAAACATGTTTAAAATTAATTTTGAATAGTGAAAAGGATTGGTGTGTCTCTTGCAGTATAGAAAATGAATGAATTAGTGCATCATTTGCATTATGTTTCTCCAATTTTTTTTTTTTTAAATAAAAGTTTTTTTGTTAAATCACAGTGGTCTTAAAATGTTTGTTTTTGATTTTATGCTTTGAATGTCAAAAAAATTCAAAACCCTTTGTTATAATGCTTTTTTGTGAATCATTTCATAATGTATGGTTAATGTTTTTGTACAAGTGCACTGCTAGGTATTAGATGGGCTCTCATTTACTGTTTTCCAAGTTTAGTTGATTACCTTTGAAATTTTAAGAAATCCTTAGAGCCTGCAAGGTTAGTAAAGCAAACAGTAAACAAGAACCATTACAGGGTGTAAATGATAAATTGGCAAAAATAAAGCTAAAACATAAAATATTGAAAAACAAAGCAAAAATGACCCATTTGAAATTATGGTTTGCCCATGTTATTAAACATGAAAAGACAAATAGTTTATTCTAGATGTCTGCCTTCTGTGTCAATAAGTTGCTGAATGCAAAGCCTGAAAAAAGACAGGCCTTAAGCGCAGACTCTTATTTGATAGAGTGGAATGCTTGCTTTATGGAGGCCTTAAGTGAGACAACCTTGTGAGGACGAGCATTAGATACTTTCTCAACTTTGCTACACAATGGTTTGAATCTGGTGAGCTAGAGGGCCAAATATCTTGGGTACATGACAATTTGGCAGGGTCAATTTGGCAGAAAGACAATTTGGCAGCGAGCCAATTTGGCAGAAAGACAATTTGGCAGAAAAATAAATAAAAATGATTTACCTTCACTAGCATTGAAGTGACAGCAAAAAAATTTTGTTATGTCAAAAAGGCAATTGAAAAGGCAATTGTAAATGTTCAGCTGATAAGAGCAAAAATTTTAACTTAAAGTTGTTAAATGCGTTAAATTTAACAATGTTTCTAGCCCAATATTTATCTATTTAAATTTACATTTTTGAATATTTAAATTAAAAAAGGTACTTGAATAGTTAAATTTTCGAATCACGGTCATTTAACATGCATCTTTTACAAAAAAGTACAATAATGTAGCTTACTACAAAGAAGTTTTACGGGCATACGAAGTTATGATGTCATAATAAGCATTTTACTATATCAAAACAAATCTATTCTGGTCGGCATGCATAAACAGTTTTATTTTAACTATTTTTTTTTTTTAGTTCTAACGGTTCGTTTCATCTATAAGGCTCGTCAGAAAGCAATCCAAAATTTGAAAAACAAATATGTGTAAAACTTCTAATCTGTCGTCTTTGTAGTAAGCTACATTATTGTACTTTTTTGTAAAAGATGCATGTTAAACAACTGTGATTTGAAAATTTAACTATTCAAGTACCTTTTTTAATTTAAATATTCGAAATTAAGCTATTGTAAATTTAAATAGATAAATGTTGGGCTAGAAATATCGTTAAATTTAACGCATTTAACAACTTTAAATTAAAATTTTCGCTCTTATCAGCTGAACATTTACAATTGCCTTTTCAATTGTCTTTGTGACATAACAAAATTTTTTTGCTATTGCTTCAACGCTAGTGAAGGTAAATCATTTTTATTTATTTTCCTGCCAAATTGGCTTGCTGACAAATTGGCTTGCCGACAAATTAGCTTGCTGACAAATTTGTGCCGCCAAATTGTCTCCCGCCAAATTGTCTCCCACCAAATTGACCCTGCCAAATTGTCTTGCTTCAAAATATCTTAGGGCACAAAATGTAGCAATTTGGTCCTTAAGAAGATCTACACTTTCTTTGAAGCATGAGTGGGGGCAGAATCGTAGATGAACATTGCCTTCTTGGGATCATAGTTCTTCTTTGTCCAGAATATGAGAACTTTTTGAAAATCTTAGAGATACTCTTCAGTGTTGACCTTAAGGACTGCTTCAATGAAATGCACAGGCATGACTTTACCATCTCTTGCAACTGCTCCAAACACCATCATGGAAGCAGGGTGTTTTCTTTGCACAACTGGAGGAAGATTGGAAGGGTTATATGCAATAATTGTAGAGTTTCTGCGATAGATCATTTCATCTGCCATGAATTTCTTTTCGTCCACAAAGATTCAAACATGATCACCATAATGCTTCAAGTGGTGGAGAAGCAAGGTGCTTCCAGCAATGGCTTTTGATTTCACTATGAAGATGTTGTGACGCTGTCTGCAATAAAATTTCATCCCAATATCATTCCTAACTGCTTTGGAAATGTCACTTTGCTCACATTTCATTTCCTTGCAAGTTGAGCCATTGACTGAAATATGTCTGTTGCAATAGAGAGTTTTAATCCACCAAGGAACCTTCTTGTGCACTTCTTGTCACTTCTAGGACTGAGTTTTTCTTTGAATGCTATTTCCTTGTTTCAATCTACCAAAAAACCGTTTTATGCACTTCATGTCACTTGTAGGACTGTGAGTTTTTCTTGGAATGCTGTTGCCTTGTTTTAAACTTGTGACAATGTGATAAACTGTGCTTGCAGCATAACCTGTTTTTTTTAATAATGCTTGAACTTTTATGTCTGGCATGGTGAAACACAGCAAGTACGATTCTATGACTTGATAACAACATTGATATTCATTATTTAGTATCTATCAAGTAGCTAATTTTAAATTTTACATAATGAAGAATAGAGAAGACAACATATAATAACACAGGATAATAACCCAGCTAAAAACTTTTCTATTGCAGATTTAAATTACTACCAATTTATTGTTTACACCCTGTATTTATGCTCTGATATTTAAATGTTGATTGGTAAGTTTCAGTAATAAAAAATGACGATTCATTTGGATTTTGAAGAATGTATTAAAGATTCACCCAATTTTCGGTATGTTTATGTACTTTAGTTTAATGCTAAATTTTATAAAGATTAAATTCTGATATATTAACATGTAAATGTAATCATTGTAATATTATTAAAATTTAGGCCTAGTTTTTATAGATTTCTTTGAATTATACAGGTTGACAAGTTCATTTAGGGCAGCCAGATGACCAGTGAATTTAAAACTTAATGATCAGTTGTGCTATTTGCAAAGCAGACAAAATTTCATGTTAATCATATTATTTACTCAATATGCTCCTCTTGTTTAATTACAATAACATTTCCATCTAAGTATTTTAAAGATGTTACTGTACATATATAATTTAAGTATAATAGTTGTATCTTGTTGCAAGAAAAATTATTATATAAAGAAGAACCAGATATCACTCCTAATTGAAGGCCAAAATTGATTCTGGTCCAAACTTAGAGGGCTCACTTTGAGCAACGCTGCTTTAAACTAATTTTAGTAAAAGATTGTTTGCCGAAAGTTGGTTTATAAATTAAAAATCTAATCTATTAAACAGAAATTACCTTCCAAAATAATAGAATGCAATGAAGTATTTGAACTTAAATGATATATAATTTTGAAAAATATTAATAAACCAAACAATTAAAATACATCTAAATTGCTAATGTTCAAGCTGCATGTTGATAAAGAAATATTGGTTCTATTCAAGAAGTCACCATAAGCAAATTTTGTTCCTGAAACTAAACCAGAATTTCCTCTGCAACAACATAGTTTGTTTTAAAGAGTTAAACTATTGCTTGCTTAAGAGAGAACTTTTTCTTGATTTTTTATTTATTTCCTCCTAGTGCTGTAGAGGGATTGCCAGTGAGTTTTACCCACAAAAATTACATAAAGTAGCTTTTTGGAAACCCAAAATACAATACAAAGTAGTTAATTTGTTCATTAATGGCTATTACTTTTTTCTTTGTTTAAAAAATTTTGGTGCATTGGTAATTAATGAGGAAATGTGTATGTTTTTTAATCATGGTTATAGTGGTAAGGTTGGTGAAAACAAGTTTTTAGCAGTAATTACTATAAATGATTTAATGTTTTTAATAATTTCTGTTATTGAGTTCAAATAAAATATCTTACTGATTTGTAGTTTGTTCCTATTATTGTAAGAGTTTTCGAAATAATTAATAAATATTTAAAAGCTAAAAATTATGCTTACATAAACTTGGAAATTTTGTTTGTGCAAAATTTTATTTATTTTTAAGGGATTCCGTGCTTCACTCGGAAATTGAATCAGCGGAACTAGAAAACCAACTTGATCGCGTAAATTGTTTGCAAAATAGTTTATAAAATTATTGCTTTTATTTTTATATACAGGGTGATCAATATTTCAATAACTGTATTTGGGAAACGATACGTACAGTTGGAGTAACATAGGTGAAATATTTTTACAGAATGAATATAAATTCAATTTATACAAATACAATTTATTCAATATGCTTTCCATTCGAATCAATTACAAGCTGAAGACGCCACGAAAATGACCTGCAAGAGTCACGAATCACGCCTTGCCAAAACCAGAATTCTCTTCTTCCGCCTTGAGACAGGCAAGCTTCCTAATCTCGTTTTCAGCGACGAAAAAAAATTCGACGTTCAACACCATGTGAATCCCCAAAATGATCGTATTTGGTCACGTGATGGGGAGGTAGGACTTCAAAGAGTCACTCGGGCCCAAGGGGCGGCGTCAGTGATGGTCTGGGCAGCCGTTACCGAATCTGGAAGAAGCCCTTTGGTTTTCGTAGAACAAGGCGTCAAACTGAACCAAGAGAATTACCGAAATGACATCCTTGTTGGTTCATTGTTACCCTGGGCAAAAGATCACTTCAAAAAACGTCCTTGGACGTTTGAACAAGATTCGGCACCGTCACACGGAGCTAAAAAGACGCAGGATTGGCTATCAGCCAATGTTCCCAACTTCATTTCCAAAGAGGAATGGCCCCCTTCAACACCCGATTTGAATTTTCTCGATTTTGGTATCTGGGGGTTCCTGGAGAGCAAGGTCTCAGCAACACATCATAAAAGTTTGGAGGCATTGAAGACGAAACTACGGAAGGAATGGTTGAAAATGCCCCAGGATGTGATTCATGACTCTTGCAGGTCATTTTCGAGGCATCTTCAGCTTGTAATTGATTTGAATGGAAAGCATATGGAATTGAATTTATTTTGATTCTGTAACAATATTTCACCTGTGTTACTCCAACTGTACATAGCATTTCCCAAATACAGTTATTTGAAGTTGTAACGCTCAATATTGATCACCCTGTATAATTTTATACAAACTACTTACCACTAATACTTTCATTTGCTTGTTGAGATTGAAATTTTCTCTTGGATATCAGGGTTGTCCAGTTGCAATGCACTTATCTCTCTCTATATAATTTATATAAATACAGTGAAACTTCGTTATAGCGCGATCTTCAGGGTCCATAAAACGTCATCGTGTGGAGGCGCATTGCACCGGTCGGAAGACTAAATGGGCTTTCATAACTAAAAATTACGTTTTTTTGGTTTTTAATTTAAAGTGTATGAAATAAAAAGTCCAGAGCTGGCATCCTTGGCCTGGGCCAGGGGTGGGAAAACTTTTTAGCTCGAGGGCCGCATTTTCAAGCTGATTTGTCTGTGGGCCGCACTATAGTGATCTTTAAAAAAAACATCATCACTTCTAATCAATGTCCAAAATATCCTTTTTCTTCTCGAAAAAAGAGATCTCAAATTTTCGACATTGATTGAATGTGATAACTTTTTTTATAGATCACTACAACTGAAAGCGAAGAGAGAGTAAAGTTATTTTTTTGAGGCTTTCGTGGGCCGCACAAAAAATCGTGTCGGGCCGTAGTTTGCCCACCTCTGACCTAGGCAATGAAAGCGAGCGCAGAGCAAAGGAAAATCTAGGAAGAAAAACTTTTTTGAAAACCTCTTGCATTTGGTCATTGTTACATTTAAATCAAAAAATTTTCAAAAACTATCAGAAGACTGTGTTATAGAAGTAAACTATAAATTAGGCTTTTACTCACAAAAATTAAGACTAAGATCTGAAAAGAAAGCAACAATAGTAATCTAAATAAAACTAAGTGTTTGGAAATAAAATAGCTAACAAGATCGATTATACAATACTAGATTATTATTTAAAGTTTAAAAAATTGACACAATGCAGTACGGTACCTAGAAAAGAAGACAACGACAGAAATAAATAAGTAAGATAAACGTATGAACAAGGCAAGCACTAGAGCGCTTGGCGGTTCGAATCTATGTTAAATCACGACAGACTGTTGATAGCAATACAAATCACGATATGTTTTGCAGATTAAAATTAAAAGAGAAACGAAGATTCGTTAACTTCCGCCACGCTGTCTGATTATTCGATTTTATAAAAAAATTAAATAAAATGTTTTTAAAATACAAAACTTAAGTAAATATAAAACAAAGCATTGCCTAACAACAAACCAACCACCGGTTGGGTCGGGTCTAAACATTTGCACCAACCAATTAAAGAGCGCCACTAGAGAGGTCTTGCAAAAAGTTTAGGATTGTAATTCGGCTGTCTTTCATTGGTGTTTTTTCGACTTGGCGGTCTTATGCGTCAGCGCGCAAACGGGCGGTAGAATTTCCAAAATTCTCCACAAGCACTTTATAGTTTTTTTTTAGATGACAAAAACTTGTTCTGCAATGATCGAATCCGGCAAAACATTTAGCAACGTCAGCAGGTAGATTTTTCTTAGTTTCTGTTTGTCAAAATGATTTTCCTGCTATGATGTAAGCCGTATAACGTATGATGTAAATTGTACCAAACTTTTTAGTATTCATTTGATGTCGTTATTTTACACACGCTCACCAATTCGTTGCATTCGTTTTCATGCTGTGTGACAAGCAAAGAAATTAAATTTTCAATATAAAAAAATCTGCATCTTTCTTGATGCTTCGATTGTTTTTGAAATTAGATTTTTGTTAACAGTGAATTGGAAAGAAGGTAAATTGAAGTCACAATGTTATATATTTTTCTGTCATCATCGTTTTTTTAAATGATTGCTTGTTTTTTGACATTGAGATTCTGATAATCTGGAAAAAAAACATGTTTTTGTAGTAAAAATTTCTTTTGCTGGTTTTAATTGGTTGTTTCATAGTTTTGTGTTAATTTTAAAATAATTTTTTCGCGCGATACGAATAATACACGTTGTGACTTTTGTCGAGTGTTTCCTTAATCTATTGCTGTTTTCCAGTGTATTTGTATCCAGTCTGGATGATTTCGCCAAGTTAAACAAAAACGACGCCTTTGTTCAGGTTTGCGATGTTCTCGATTATCATGGTAAACTACTTATAAGTTTTAACCAGCGACGTTAATGCGAAGGAACAAAGCGACTTTGGGTTGATTTTTTAATCTCAATGCACTGTTTTAGTTGTTGGGTTATAAAAAAACTGTTTTCTGCTTTCACAGAAAGCCTTGGGCCAGTTCTCAACCACCATGTCTGAAATTTCAAATTTCCACCTGGTGAGTCCCTTTAAACCCGGGCCCATCCCGGCCTGTTGTTCACCGTTTATTTTTTTAGATGTTATTTGAACACGCGCAGACATCGGTCAAAAACCAACTCCTGGACTTTTTGAAAAAGTAAGTCCACCAGATCCTCCACTACGTCATTTCCACCACGTCATTTCCCCTTCGAAGCGCAACCCTGGTCCTGACCTGCGGATGTTCACAGGGACGTGAAGGGAGCACGCGACGCCAAGAAAGCTTTTGATCGGGCCTCGGACGAATATTCGAGCTGCCTCTCGAAGCACGCTGCTGTGAGCAAAGTGAAGCCCGCTGAGGTCGAGGATGTGAGCGCCACCCTGAATAATACCCGCACCCACTTTCGCAAGGTGGCGATGGACTACGTTGTGCAGGTGAGTGGTCGTTTACTTGCTTTGATTGCATCAATCAAATCGTGTGTTTCAGGTCAACATGCTGAAGAAGAAGAACCGCTATCAAGTTATCGACAAGGTGGGGAAATCTTGGTGTGTGGCCCATCGGTCATCAGGACCCCGGTGTTGCAATGCACTCCCGGGATGCAGTCGCTGTACTTTCACCATCATTTACAAAACAACGGGTGGTTTTTTGCGCTTCAGCGGGAGCCCGTCAAGTGTCTCACCGCGGGTGGTTTTTGTAATTGCATTGAACTCGGTTGGATCATGATGAAGAGCAACTACTGAAAAAAAAAAGTTTTAAGTTTGTTTAAAAGAAACGCAAATTTGTTTTGATTGCACCCATAATTATTTTGTATGTTGTCTCCACAAAACAAATGTGGCAGTCCTACAGTGTCAGGTCTTTTAAAATTCGAATGAAGTACGAGAAGTGATACAGCGCGAGAATTAATCGATGCTTTATTGCAGTTGCTCTCCTTCATGCATGCTCTCGCCACTTTCTTTCATCAGGGTTACGAACTCATGAAAGATCAGGAGCCCTTCCTAAAGAAGATATCCGCCCAGGTGAGTCACTGTTTTGGTAAGAGCGTCACGTGACTGATGACGTTGCCACTCACAGTTGGAGGAGCTACATCGGGAAGCGGAGGATGATTACTCTTTGATGATGTCCGAACAAGGCCGTTACAAGAGGATGGTGAGTTACTCCTCTCGGAGTCATGGGATCAGTACTGATGAAGATCTGCTGTAGACCGGAGATGCAGGACTCCACATGCGCCACGAAGCAGGGAGACTGATCATTGAGGGCTACCTGTTCAAGCGCGCGAGCAACGCGTTCAAGACGTGGAACAGGTTGGTCCAGGGGTGTGCATATCCCCGTGGTGTGCGGGAAAAAATTCGGGGCACATAAAATAAGTTGCTCGTATTGTCGCTCAGCTATTTTTTAACACCTTGTGCTTAAAAACTTAGCTATGTTGTTAAGGCAAAGTTGTTTAAAACATTATTGTGATGTCATAAATGACTTAAAATCCTTGAGCAGCGGCTGCTCCGGTCTTCCGACTGTTTCAATGACGTCACTTCCGTTTACACAAGGCTAAAAAAGTTTTGTTTGAATCAAAGATCAAAAATCTTTTAATTTCCAAAAATCAAATTGTGAGGATTTTGTTTTTAAACAAACCGCTTTCTTTCTTAATTCCTTTTTCTCTAACAATGTCATTTCTTTGATTGCATTATTATATATTTTAGGCGTTGGTTTACCATCCGGGATAACAAGCTTTTCTACCAAAAAAAGAAGGTGTGCTATTCTTTAAATTTTATTGTAAAATTTTTTGAAGATGATACTTTGTTAGATTTTTAAGCGAAAAACTCATGATTTAGCAAAACATGTTGATGTTGAGCTTGATAAAGCACAACGGTAGCTTGATGTAAATAAATTATCGTTTAATGTTTCCAAAACCAAATACAGCACAATATCACCTGAATTTAAAGATAAATACAAAATTAATCGACCTGTTTTTGTAGAGTATTCGATGATAGTTTAAGTTTAAGCCAGGAATGCCCCACCTTTTTTCATAATGGGCCAAATTATAAATTTAAGTACAAATTATATGTATATAAAATTTCCTCTTTTGTATTAAATATCGTGACCAAATGATGAGTATTAAAAATATAAATAAAATTGATTAACTAATTAAAAATATTAATAAAATGTGAAACTTTATATTATTATGTAATTAAATAAATATGTATAGGCCTGTAGCTCTATTAATATTTCTGAAATCACATACGTAAGGAATCAATTAACTCCTTCCGCATGAAGTAATGGCATGAGGTCTGATTTAAATTCCTAGATTGAACCTAGAATTTTAAATGTTTGATCTTTTTTCCACTTTTCTAATAAATCAACATGTTTCCTTTTGTCGGCAGCGTGGTCGAGTGGTTAAAGCACCGTGCTTATGATCAACATGGTTTCGGTTCAAAACCCACTTGCACCATTCTGATGTGTCCATGGGAAAGACACTTTACGACACTTTCCCTGCTTGGTGGTATTGGCAAACAGTTCTAAAATACAGTCATATCTCTGTTAAATTACAAGCGGACAGCAATATCTTGGCATATCCGGAAGCAGGTCGTGGTAATTGCTCACTCTATGTATTAGCGTCTCTGTCGCTTTCCTGCGAGTCAGGAGGATAAGCATAGAGATAAAAAATAAAAAAAAATTACCACTTGCAACATCACTGATACTGGTAATCTTATTTTAAATCATCCAGCATTGGTTCACGTTACTGTCTTTACTACCACTCAGTCATTAACTAAAATATTGTAAAAAAATGTTTAGAAATAACACAATCAATATTAAGTTACTAATTGCAAAACAATGTGAATACTGAAAATGATGGAGCAAGCGTCTTTATGACAGGCTCGGGCAACCAAAGTTCACATTGGTCAGTTTATTTGACGCCACCGACATCAGTAATGAATTGACGTATTCACTTTATCTTTCTATATGTTACTATGACAGCAGTGAAATCGAATTCTATACGGTTATGAAATATAACTACAAACTTTGAGTGAGCAGTGAAAACATTAGGTGGGCGGCTGGTTGGACATCCCTGGTCTGGGTACTTACGAGGTGCGACAAGAAAGAAACCGGACTGTATTAACCACGCTCTTGGCACAATACCAATCGGCAAGCCACTTGCTCACCGTGAAACACAACTTTTTAGCTCCATTAGACTTACGTTAGTCATTCCGTTTTTGTGTTTCAGGCTTTTATGTACCGTAATGTTGGTAGCCTTTGTCACAATTTTGTTATTTTGTGTCGCGTTTGTTTGTACTCCGTGCTGTTGGTTGTTACGAAATTGTTAGAAGCTCAAGAATGGAACAACAAATCAACTTGAAGTTTTTGGTAAAACTGAGAAGACCCCAACTGAGTGTTTTAAACTTCTTAAAGAGGTTTATGGTGAAGATGTGATGTCGAGGACGCAAATCTTCGAATGGCACAAACGTTTTGAGAAAGGCCACGAGAAAGTGGAGAATGATCTTGCATAACGAGGACAGATGAAAACATCACTAGAGTGAAGCAGCTGGTGCGAAGTGATTGCAGGTTGACTGTACGAATGATATCAGATGAACTGAGCCTAAACAGAGAATCAGTGCGGACGATTTTGCTGCATGATCTGGGGATGCAAAAGGTCTGTGCCAAAATGGTGCCCTAAACTTTGTCGGAAGACCAGAAGCAGAATCGAGCGAATTTTGTGAAGACATGCTGGAGAAAATTAAAGACGATCCGTAAATTCTAAGGCAGATTATCACAGGAGATGAAACTTTGGTTTTTCAATACGATCCTGAAACAAAGAGGCAAAGCAGGCAGTGGAAGACTGCAGAATCACTCAGACCCAAGAAGGCGCGCATGTCAAAATCAAAAATCAAAGTCATGCTGATCCAACCACCCTCCCTGTTCCCCAGATATAGCGCCTTGTGACTTTTGGCTTTTTCTCGGGGCGAAGGCTATGATGAAAGGAACTCATTTCTCGTTTCTAGAAGAAATCAAGGCCTCAGTGACGAGGGAGCTGAAGAGACTCAACGAAGAAGATTTTACCAAGTGCTTCCGTGGGTGGCAGGATCGAATGCAAAAGTGTATTGAATTGGAGGGGGAGTACTTCGAAGGGGACAAATCATAATTTATCAAAATATATTGTATTAAAATTTTATAACAACAGTCCGGTTTCTTTTTTGTCATACCTCGTATACAGATATTTATTACGGCAAAAACACCCTAGCCTGTTTTATCCAATTTAGGAATCATCAAAGGAATCTGCGATACAACAGAGATAAAATTGAAATCAGCACAAAATAATGATCTGGCTGTTTTGTACTCATTCACAGCCGTCAAGTTTTAAGCTACTAAAAAAGAGATTTTGCATCGTTTTAAGAACAAGATACACGTTATAGGTAACTTGGTATAAACATAAAAACTTTCAAAAGTCATTGCGGGAGTCGCATTTGTTATCTGCTGCTTCCCAGCAGCAGAACCATGCGGATTGCTTTATAAATTACGACCATATGTGGATAAGCAAATTTTCACGAGAGTTTACTGCACCCTAATGGATCTAATACTGCTTTATAATATGATTAGCCGTGGTTAGCTGCTCAAAACTGTTTCTCAACTTTTTGAAATTGTTTGTAATCAAATGCTAAGATGCATAAATGGTAGGAAAAAGGCAAATCCATGTAACAGATCTACAGTATTATCAAATGTACTCAAAATACATAACATGTATGTACTTGTAAATGTATGTACTTGATTCGTAAATTCTATGTTTTAAATATGACCTTGTTTTAAATCTTTTAAAACATTTTTCTAAGCGCAATTTGATTCCCAACTATAGCACCAGGAATGCTTCTAAAAGTAATTATTTTTTTGCAAAGAAAGAAAATCCAGTTGGTCAAAGGACACTACAATATAAAGTTGTTAAGTATTGGGCTAAATTATCAGACGAAATTAAATCAACACATCACATTATGCTTTTTCTAAACAATTTAAAAAATCTTTAGTTACAAGCTGTATATATAGTACTTCTCTATTCTTGTTGGTATGCTTGTGTGAGAAATTGTCTTATTGGGTTAATTAAGGGGCAGGGAAGCTAATCGCACTCGTTGGTCGCACCTCAAAATTAAAAAACTAAGGCTCTGCCGCATGAAATTTTCTAACCCTAACATTAATGCAGCTTGTTCCGAAAAACTGGTGATGACTCAAAAAAAAACGTCAGCACTTTGAAACTGCCTCTAGATTCCCCGTTTTCTTTCGAAAATTGAGTAAAAAAAACGGCGTTCACTGGTTGCAGAGAACTGGTTTATATTAAGACTTTTTTGTAAAAGGAATGACATGCTCCTCTCCCACACACGGACCGTATTGGAATGTCTTGCTGATCGTAAATGATCAATTTTTAGTCATCCATCTTAGTGCATGCAGTATTACTCATTCAACCATTACAAATTTTGTTTTCGGGGACAATAGTTTTATTTAACGTAGAGAACAGACGTCGATTTTGTTTTCGGGAACAATAAATTCTGTTCTGTTCTTTGATTGAAATGACTCCTGAGTGAGTTGGTGTTGTCAATAGATGAAGGAGAATCATTAAAAGCCGCGGTTGGTTTTGTGAAGATCAGTTTTAGTGTGGGGGTGCACTAATTACTATCGAGATTTTTTGTAGAAAAGTTCACTTTTGTAGGATGATGCTACTGTTGTGATCGAGGATGTTCGCCTTTGTACGATGCGACTTCATGACGACATTGAACGTCGGTTCTGCTTTGAGGTGATTTCCCCAGGAAAATCCTTTCTTCTTCAGGCCGATTCAGATGAGGCCAGGGAGGCTTGGATTAGCGCATTACAGGTAAGTCCGCGGCCTGTGTGTATAATCTGCATCCTCACTCCTCGATTATTTTCAGTCAAGCATAGACGCCGCTTTCAAACACTCGATGGCGCAGGTTAGTATATTGCATTCTCTATCAGGTGACTTTTTGTGATCCTTAATTAAAACAGACCCCCATCTCCTCCACCGGCAACTCTCCCGATCCCCCCACCATGTCGCGAGCCTCATCGGCGTCATCACTGCGAGGTAAGGTGTGAACGACGGTACTGCGGCAATGGTTCGACCCGTTGTTTTGCAGACGAGAAGACAGAAGTAGACGAAGGAAAGCCTGGGGCTTCTTTTTTAGAGGGGGGCCGGAACGCCACATTGGCTGCGGTCTGCAAAGTGCCGGGGAACCAGGTTTGCGCCGATTGTGGAAAAACAGGTGAGAGATGTTCATTTGAATTTAGGTAGATGTTGTGTGACATCAGTAAGGAATGCCAAATTATTTAACCACACAACATCTTATAAGAAAGATACATTTTAACATTTACTTTCCATGAAACATTTGATCTCATTCCTTAAACTTCATAATCTTTTTTATGTATCAACTCTGCTTAACAAATGAACCGAAAAGAAATAAGGCATATCTGGGTAATCTGAGTCAAATTCTTCTAAATCAATTTTAAATGCCTATGGTTTCTTCGAATGTAATTGAAACAAGGAACGACTTATTACGTGATGTTAATGTTCAGAACTTTACAACATAAATTTTTTTGATGAATAATGCAATTGTTCAATAAAATGCTTGTTGATCCAAATACTTCAAAAACTTTTTACAAAATCCTTTTTGTTTTCCCGCCATCGCTGGTTCAACGTTCGATGTTGGACCTGACAGTTTTTGGATCCAAATGAATTTTTTGACATCTTCAAGTCTTTCTGGGTTAAATTTTCTCCAGTTTTCGTTGATTTTACGCTAGCTAGGTCCAAAAGTTCCTTTTTGATTTCAAAGTCATCCGTTACTCCATGAATAAAAATAAGCGTCGGCACGCTAATATCAGTGCTCTCATCCAATGCTAAACTGAAATACGAAAGTTTATATTTACAGCTAAATTATTTCAAGATGACTCGATATAGTATCTATTCTCCGTGCGACAGTGAACACAGTATTGACAAGTTCGTCTGTTCAACTGAATGCTTTTTGTCCGGGCATTCCAGTTCAACAAAATCATTAAACTGTGTTTGATAAATTTGCCGTCACTGCAAGGTTTTCCTTTCTCTGCTTTAGCTTTGCTGATATTAAAGCCTAGTAGACTGGCAAGTCCAAGAGTCTTCTTTGTAGATCAAAATCATTTTTTGTTGACTTGTAGCAATTTTTTCAACTTATTTATCTACTCGCAATTGACCAGAAATTCGATCGTATTTTTTTATGCAGGAAGCTGTAGTGTCACTTGATATTATATTTTTTTAACAAACTATGTTGTTTTAGCAAATCGGGCAAAATTCTCGCATGTACTGCAAACATCTGTTTTGGCCCTTTGCTATTCTGCAGCAGAGTACTGTGCACCAGTTTGGTCACATAGTGAACATACAAAGCTGCTTGATTCCAGCTTAAATGAAT
The DNA here is from genome assembly GCA_963680785.1 of Diplosoma virens. Lineage (NCBI taxonomy): Eukaryota > Metazoa > Chordata > Ascidiacea > Aplousobranchia > Didemnidae > Diplosoma > Diplosoma virens. Next base: position 70,135,695 of record OY796882.1, on the reverse strand, counting down.
GCGTGCGACTTGTTACTGGATGCATTAGATCAACACCAACAGACATGCTGCCGATACTGGGTGGCGTCGAACCAGCGGGTATCGGAAGGAAAAGCAACACTATTACCATTTCTATACTGTTTCAAGCTACAACCAAACCCTTCAAAGACTAGCATCACGCGAATCCTTGATAACAAAGTTTGAGCAGATCAAAATTCAATCAGCCAAAAGTAACTTTTGGGCTCACAATGAATAAAATGAACGATGGAACCAAACAAAATACAAACTAAAACAATGCATCAACACACCAAGCAACAAAGCACCCGGAAACGACCTGCCACGAGCCTAGTGGGTACTACTTAACTGACTCCGATCTGGACATGGGAGATATCAAAATTTTTATGAAAAAAATCATTAACTAGTTCATGCAAATGTGGCGCAGATCAAACCGCTGGCCATGTGCTTAGATGCGCTGCAATTGGAATCAAAGGAAACATTGCAAATGTAGACAATCCTTTCAGAGAATGGCTATCAAACACTGATTGAAACTTTAACACCATGGAATGTTCATACACATGTACTTACAGGTGGACCAAAATGATCTGACACATTTGGAGGCTTAATAAAAGCCTAACATAAGAAATACTGAAAAGAAATGTTTTATTTTCCGGATGTACATATAATACCATTTTCTTTCATTAAGTTTTAAAAATTAAATCAGCTGAATGCTTCCCATCATTGTTAACACACTGTTGGAGAGGTTTATGTAAGTTATTAATAACTCTATGTATCATTTCCTGTTGAATGGCTACTATTTCTAAACAAATTGCACGTTTTAATTCCTCAATAGATCGAGGGCAATGACTGAATACTTGATTTTTAAGTATCCGCACAAGAAGAAATCACACGGGTTCAAATAAAAAAATCTTGCTGTTACCGATTCGTTGCTTTTAAAAAATGTTTCTAAAATAAATGCGCGATGCTCGCCAGTCCAGTTTATAAGGATATTATGAAAATGAATAAAAAATAAAACTTTATTAATATATAAACAAATTTTGGTATAAATGAAATAAAATGGCGTTATATGTGCATTCGAAAAATATAAATTTTTTGTTGAATTATTATGTTAGGCTTTTATTAATCCTCCAAATGTGTCAGATCATTTTGGTCCACCCTGTATATAGGCAAACGGCCTTTTCACTTTACAACGATTTACTTTACAAAACATTCATCGTTAAAAGACTCGTCCTTCATCATTAAGTTATCTTTTTTTTATATCATAAAATTGTTTTGAATAAGACAAAATACAGTTTATGCAGCCTTCAGCTTTCTGCATAAAAGTTAAAATAGTATTTACAAATTGCAATTAAAAAACGTTTTAAGAAGCTAAAGAAAACTGAAATAATATTGACAATTTTCAATCTCTATCTGCCATTAAGCACTAAGTATCAGGCAATTTCTCACTGCTGGTGCTAATTTAGCTCTACAAAACAGTAAAAAAAAGCTTTGCAGCTTGACTGCGAAATATCACTGAGAGCGCAAAAGTTTATATTCGCTTTGATGTAGACCACCTAAAAAACCACTTTATCACTGTTTCAGCTATTCTGAAATTCTTTGCGAGCTACTAACACTCTATCCTAGATCAAGTCACTTTAAAAAATGCTGCCATTCACACTTGAATCATTGCAGACGCCACTGTTGATGTTTGCAGAATTTTGCAAGATTTCTTTAAATTTGATTAAAAAATATTTACGGTTTACCTCTAAATATGGTGGAAATGTTTGTGTGGGTGTCACGTGGGCCGCATGAGAGCGGCATGGAGGTCGCGGGTTGCACATGTCCATCTCAGGAGAAGCTTGTTTGTAAACTCGTAATAAAAGAGAAAATAATGAAACAGATCCTCGGTGGGCGAGCATCAGTCTGGGGATCACCCTGTGCATCGAGTGCAGCGGGGTACACAGGAGCATGGGGGTCCACATATCGAAGGTCCGCTCTCTCACTCTCGATCAGTGGGAACCGGAGGTGGTAAAGGTGGGTCATGTTGTATATTTGATGCTTCACCCACGCTCTCATTGTTACGTCATGCAGATCATGTACGGACTCGGGAACGCGCGAGTAAACGAAATTTATCTGGCCAAGCTTCCGCCAGGTGGCGGTATAAAACCGAACAGCGCGATGTGAGTCTCTCTTCGTTGTGACGTTGTCGCACACTCGAGCATTGTGACGTCGATGCACGCTCAAGATGTTTTTTCAGCTACGACCGACAAGCGTTCATCAGAGCGAAGTACGCCGATCGGAAGTTCGTCCTTCCCTTGCCCTCTGCTGGTGACCCTCCTCAGAACCAAGGCCGGGTTTTGACGCGGTGGACTGTCGGCAGACGTGATATGACCAGCAGCGGTTCTCAGGTTCGAACCTTAGACCAAACAATCGCGGTCTGTTGAACTTTCGATGATGACCGAGTTGAAGATCATGATTTAACCTCACCTGGTCATTTTCGAATTGCGACAGCGTGCGGCGATTTGACTTGCTTGCATAGATCTGCTATTTAGTGATAGAGAAGCTTTTATTGATTTATTGCGACGATATGGCGGTGCGGCTGAGTTGAGCTCCCTTGTCCGCGCTGCATTTCTGACATCAAATATTGTTGTTTCAGAACAAAGATGCGCCGGACCCGAGCCCCCAGCCAGGTGAGTCATGCGTCCGCGTCCCCCGCATCTCTCAATCGCGTGGTTACTTTGCAGAGCCTGGATCAGGACCTGCTGATGACGTACTCCTGCTGGGGCGCACGGGCAAGGGTGGGTTGCTTTTATTTGTCCTACGTCATCTTTAACATTAACCGTCGGTTGTGTGCTGCAGAAACCACCGGCGCCCCCACGGACGAGGTGTACGACATCTCCCTTTTGCGGCCGAACCTGCTCCTCTGCAAGTAGGTGGCGCCACTGAGTTGGTTTGCGGCTCGGTTGTTAACAGAGACATTTCAGAGCGGCCGAGAGGGCCAACTTGCCGGTGATGATGCTTGCTATAAGTAACGGGGCTTCCCCCAACTGGAACAACCCCGACGATCAGGGAAAAACCCCGTTGATGGGGGCAGCCTCTGTGGTAGGTTGGGCCATGCTTGCTGAAGCTTTTCGACACTAGAGTGTGTGCTTTATTTTAGGGTGGTATCCAGGCCTGCGAGCTTCTCCTTCTCAATGGGGCTCGTGTCAACGACAAGGACCTTTATGGGAGGACCGCCCTCCACTACGCTGTTCTTCACAATCAAACTGGGGTCACGTGTCAATTGTTAAAGCGACGCGTCGACGTCGACACCGTGGATCGCGATGGGAGGACCGCACTAAAGATCGCCGTTGACGACGCGAACGCCGATATCGTCACCTTGTGAGTTTGGTCGTTCGTTTGATTGTAGCTGGGTTCTGGTTCAGATACAACAAACAATTTTTTAGACTTCGCTGACGAGAGAAACCAAGTTGTTTTCTCGACCATCGAAGGTTCTGCTTTATAAATTGATACGGATGAAAATAGTGAAGATTCTGGTTAAAATAATTAAGAATTTGCTTGAAAATAAAGAAAAGTCCAGTTGTATATAGTGAAGAGTTTGGGTAAAAGTACTGAGATAACAAGCAAGTGCTCAATATACAGAACGCCAACAAACTGGAATACCATATCGTGGAGTTCCGTCTCCAACATTATTCAACCTTTTCATTTCTGTCATTCTACTACTCCCCAAAAAAGTATAAGTCATTTATACCGTTGACATAACAATCACAGTATCTCACACCAAACACCGTTGTTGTTGTTGTCTTTCTCCAAGGGTATCTTGAAATAATCATCTCTCAACCACGCAAAAAAACCAATCTAGATTTCCACTCTTGAATTACCTCAGCTGCTTCTAAAGGTTTTCCACAGACGTTGTGCTGTATTGGTATTTGACTACAGTTAAAGAGGTGTTTCGAGCATAGTGGACATTGTGGCACGCAAGTATCAGGACTCCCTGTATTGTAGGTAACTTTGCAAGAGTGGTGATTTGTTAACTCTAAACTGTAATATTTGTTGTGATGAATGAATGTCAGAGGGTGTGGTGTCAGTAACTTTGTTGTTTTTTCTAGAACTGAGGTATTGTGAGGTGATGGTAGTGTGAATGTGTTTGAGGTTTTCTGTACATTTCTCAGGTGTTATGTCCGGTTTTGAGATGATAATGTTAGTGTGCTCATTGTTATGAAAGATTGTGGCTTTCATATTTCAGGGCAGATCTAAGTATGCATTAAGATCATGTAAAGGGTGTGTTTGTGTTTGAGTCAGTTGTTTAAGTTGAGTAGCATGAAGTTTGAGATGGAGTCTCCATCGGAAGTATCTTGGTTTCTTTGTGTAGGTGTTGAGTGTTTGTGTCTCGTGTGCAACCAGTAGCAATTCGCAAAGCTGTGTTTTGAATGGTTTGCAGTTTCTTGATGTTGGTGTTTGATGTGAAGGGGCTTCATATGGTGTTTGCTTATTCCAAAATGGGGCGAGTGGCTGCTTAGAATGTAGAGACGAGTAATTCCTTTTGTTTACCTCATTTGGCAGAAGTGAATTTTTTAGAATGTTAAGCGTTTGTTTTGCGTTAGTGATGTAGACGTTTATATGTTGTGAAAATGTCAGTTTTAGGTCAAGAGTGATTCCCAAGAATTGTGGATGTTTTATTGTTGGTAGTGTTTGATTGTTTAATTTAAGTGATAGAGTTGTGCCATATTCAGCTGGGTCTGGTGTAAAAAGTGTGGTGGTAGTCTTGTCTGTGCTTATATGAAGATTGTCAGTGGTGCCACAAACACAACTGACTGCCACGAAACTTCGTGAGGCCCAACAACTCATTCAACCATATCCTCACAAAATCTGTGAATGGACCGTCATTAATAATCTTCATTTAAACCCTGAAAAAACTACAACTACACTTTTTACATCAGTCCGATCTGAGTTTGGCACAACTGTATCACTGAAATTAAACAATCAAACACTACCTACAACAAAACATTCAAAATTTTCGGTATCACTTTAATTCCAAAACTAGCATTAACAGTACACACAATCGTGATTAAATTTTCAACTCTGTAACTTGAAAAAAATTAAAATTAGATCACGACCTGTTGCAGCGGGCGCTGGTCCTTACCAAGTTTAACTCGTTTTTTGTCCCCTCTCTTATCTTTTAACAAGTTACTGTTGTAACTCATCACTTTTTATTTTCACATATCATCAACTCGTGGTTTTCAAATTATCACGCTACGATTACAAACTACAAGAAACTGATTGCATCATTCAATTCACGTTTACGTCACCGTGCATCAAAAGTTTGTGTTCTCCATGCGCTTCAAGGGTTTTTGTTATTTTATTGCACAGAGGTTGGCATTAACTGGTTATTTTTCAGTAACTGTAACATCTTTATTTTTGCAAAAATTTTTAGCAGAAGTTATTTTGACTCGGTCGAAGGGTACTAGTTACAGTTGCTTTACAAATTAATGATGTAGTTTTTCAACACAACCAATGCCGGTTCGATTAAAGTAATGATTTTTTTGGTTTTAAGTAGATTTGAGTTTTTTAACCTGATTATCAGAAAGATGACATCAAAAGGTCTCCTAAAAATAAGTGATTGCAACTTGTTAGTTACATTCTGAAAATTGTGACTATAGCTTTTAGCAAGCTGTTTGTTATTGTAACTGGTTATTTTTATAAAGTAACTTGCTCACAACTGCCTTTGCAAGATAGAAAAAGATCAGTAAGAATTTGGAAAGAGCGAAAATGACTGAAAACGAAAAATGTTTCAATACGTAAGTATTTTGCAAAGCAAAAAGAAAGGAAATCAACCGAACTAAATGAACAAGAAATAAATATTTCTAGAGTAACTTGTAGCACTTCTGTTTCTCAGACGACTGATGTGGCTCTACGGTGTTTTAAAACTTAAAAACAACGTGTTTTCTTAAATTGACTGATTTCAAGTTTCTTAATTTTCTACATCATCTCGTAATTTATTTATGCTACTTGAACCTGCGTAGAAGACATTTCTTTAAGACTCGTTTTCTTTGCAAGCATGAAGGGAAGTATTCCTTGCTCTTTTATTGATTTTTTCTCTTCACATAGCGCTTAAACGCGAAAAAAATTAGAACAATCAATAAAACAAACGAAGAATACTTCGTTCCACGCTCGTAGTGGAAACTGACCTTTATTTAAATTTGATTAAGATTCGATTCACATTTGGTTTGATTCAGATTTTCAATTGATATTTCACCAGTACCTTGTGTATGTTGCATCATTTTTCTTTATTTTGAGTAACTTTACAAGCGCCCATGATTGATGCTGCTCTTGAAAAGGTTACTTTCCTACCAGCCGTAAAATCGATTCGTAAAACTGATATTGTATTAATTGTGTACCGTTTAGTTAGAGTAGTTTATTTTTTGGTTTTATTCTTTAACTTTAGTTACTCAATATGAACGAATGGATTGTCGAAAGAAAAAGTTTTCTTTTTAAGGTTGATTGCTGCCTATTATTACGGCCGTGATCACGGTCTCATTTAATTTCAAGAGTGAAACATTTAATTCTGCTAAAATTGTCACACTCTAAAAATATATTATTGCCAATATATTTTCCAACTTTGGTGTTTTATTATTCCGAGTATATTATAGTTTAGCAGATTAACTAGCTAATGTTCCTTCACTGCAAATCATGTTCGCGCACGCAAATTTTTTGGTCGCGCCATGTGACTGCACCATCACATTTTTGCACCCCTGTACTAACACTACACCCTATGACATTCATTCATCAGAACAAACATTACCACGTTATATGCGTACAACACTGGAACAGCTCAGAGCCAACAAATCGCCCCTCTTGCAAAGTTACCTACACACAGTAAACCCTGATACTTAAATACCTCAATGTCCATACATACATAGTCGGTTGAGTGGTTGGAGCGCCGGGATTGTGATCGACATGGTCTTTCTTCAAAACCTACTCGCACCATTCAAAACCTACTCGCACCGTCCTTGGGAAAGACACATTACCAACTTTTCCTTGCGTAATGGTCTTGACAAACAGTTCTGAATTTCAGTCATATCTCTATTAAACTAAAAAATATAATAAAAATTTCAAGCGGATAGCAATATCTTGGCATTTCCGGAAGCTGATTTGGATAATTGCTTACCCTATGTATTAGCACCTTTGTCGCTTCCTGCAAGTCAGGAGAATAAATATAGAAGTAAAATAATTTAAAAAAACCAATGGCCTCTTTAACTGTAGTCAAGTACCAACACAACACAACATCATTAGTCTGTGGAAAAAGTCTTTAGAAACAGCAGTGGTAATCCAAGAGTGGTAATCTAGATTGGCTTTTTTCAAGGGTTTAGGAATGGCTACTCCCAAGATATCCTTGAGGAGAGGCAACAACAATAAAAACAAATAATGAAGAGTTTGATTGAAAATAATAGGAATTCTGCTTGAAACTAGTCAAGAGTTTGATTTGTTCTCTTTGTGATGCAGGATCCGGTTGAAGAAGATGAGCAACCAGATGAAAGAAGACGACTCTGTGGGTTTCCAACAAAGTAAGGGTTTGTTAGTGAACCTGTAGATTTTGGCTCATTTTGAATCTCGCAGACGACGAGTTGGTGAATGACGTCTTCCGCGATTTCACACGCCGCGCCACTTCCGGTCTCCCATCTCCAACCAATGACGACATGGTGTTCGATTTGCTTGGCACCACCACCTGGTCCTTTAAACCTAAAGATGAACGCAATTGTGTCTCGCCAGATGGCGATAAAGACAATACGATTTCAGAGGAACCAAAAAATAATTCCGTTGAGTCGACCGTATAACACAGGGGTGGGCGAAGTGCGGCCCGCCAAAAGCATCTATGAAGTTCATGAGGTGTTTTGAAAAAGAGGGTTAATTGGGGGTGGCCAAACTAAGGCCTGCGGGCCACATGCGGCTCATTTTGAGGGACAAAAAACAAGAAATCCGAGACAGATTCAGAGTGAAAATATTTTTTTTTAAAGATCACAACATTTTAGGGATAAACGACATTTGATAATGACCCATAATTATTACGGCCTGCGAATCATTTCAAACACCCCACTATGGCCTAGGGTTGAAAAGTATTGCCCACCCCTAGTATAACGTAATCTTCTAACGTATTTATTTTGTTGGTCGCCGTTAACCACCACTGCATTTGCATATTTTATATGAATTTTCTGCTTGCGGCGTCGTGCAAGCAGGAAATTTGATCAATGAGTGCAATATACTGTATCGTTAATCATTGTCAAACCATTAAATCACTTTTATCTTGCTCGTCTATTGCTGATTGGGGAATACCCATGCCGCATAGAGGTCTGACTGGGTTAGTTGGCTCCTTGGTTTGATTTAAGAAGGCTAAAAGTTTCTCTTTTCAAATGCAAATTTACAAAGTCGCGACAAATGCCATGTGCGAAGATTCTTGGGGTGGTATTGTGATGTAAAGATGGGTCACACTTTTGTTATTAAATTGATGTCTTCAGTTCCACTCATGATCCACCAATAGTTTTTTTACACTCAAAATTTTCGCTATTTTGTCCCTGTTTTCTCCACGACTTTAAATGAAAAAATAGAGTTTTATTTTTGGCATTTTGCGAGTGTAATCAAATAACGTAATTTTTATTTTATTACAATGACTAACAGTAAATATAAATTTCAAAATTTTTTCAAACATTTTATCCACAAATCTTGTGTGATAAACCAATGTCTGTGCTAAGGTGCCCAGCTAGACTTCTAAAATGTTTGTTTGGGATCTCCAAAATTAGTAAGCGAGATACAAAACAAATTTGGGCATTACAATTAAATTAAACCAAGAAACTATTCAAATGACAAATAGCACTAGAAACTTATTCAAATAAAATGTTAAAATTAAAAAATGAAGCACACAGCGACAATGTAATAAAAAATTTTAGTTTGAAATTAAAAGGCAATTTTGTGCATTCGGAATCTCAGACAGCAACAGTGATGTGGGGAAGGGTACGGTAGGGCCTTTTAACAAACAATTTAACAAATTTTCATTGGGATCTTTAACACTGGCATTGAAACAGTTCTAATTTTTGTCGTAGAACTTGAGTCTTCAAACTTCTCCGGCAAATCCACATTCAACCAAATCTTAAATCGCCGTTTTATGGACAGCTCTTTTAAGACATAAAAAGTTCTTGCTTGAAAATAATTGGAAAGCAAATTTGTGGTGTTTCCTATGAAAGGAGGGGTAACAACATGTTATTTTCGAAAATTGATCAGCTGATTTAAACTTTTAAAATGAGAATAATCGCTATCAAAGTCAATTTGTTATAAAGGAAACAGATAGAACCATTTTTGATATGAGTTGCAATATAAAATTTTGTTCGACTTTTGGAATCAGTTAGACGAAGCAGAAACGCACCAGATTCATGTAAATATTCGATTTACCTGCGAAACTTTTAATATCTAGAAAATTGGTTGTGATAGAATCAATTTCCAAATCATCAACCACTTTTGTAACAAAACTTTTTTGATAAGAGGAATCAAACCCAACTCTTGCTAGTAATTCTTTTCTTCCATATTTAATTTTGGCAAAAGCAGTAAGTAACAACGTTTCCAGCTCGTTATCCAAAAACTTAGAAGATAGGCTACTTGTGTAATTGTTATTAATTATTGTTATTATTGTTATTAATTGAGTGTAATATTCAGCGAAATATCAAACAATATTAATCCGCGCCTTCGCCGGTTTTTCTTTCGACTCGAAATCTATATGCGAGAGAGAATAGAAGAGAATAGAAATATGCGAGAGAGAATAGAGAGGTTTTCAACAGTTTAGTATACTGTGTTTAGCGGCACCACATTTCCAAAATATTCATGGATAACCACAATATAATATCAGCCAATGTTACCAGACAACAACCATAGCCACCAGCCCCAAACGGAATTATTATGTTAAGTTTAGCAATCAAACCCTCGGCTCCAGAGTAAAAAGGACTTAATAAGCCCACAAATTCTAGATGTGGGCCATTTGTGCCCATAATACTACATTTAAATGTTGAAGGCCTGAGCGCAAATAAAATCTGCGTTATCAGGCAATTGGCCACCAGACACAAGGCTTTTGTCATCCTGTTCAAAGAGACCCATTGCACTAATGCAGACCAGCTGGCAATATCACACTTCACGCTGGCTGATTGGGTCTCAAACAGGGCTTTGCTACAATTGGCCACGAGAAACTTAGCTGAACCCTGGTGGATCAATCTCTGGAGAAATGAGCAATTGAGTGGTTGTGTGTGGACTGGACATTGATAGTTGCAAAATCATTAATGTCTACAAACTACCAGCCTCGTAACTCACATTAACAGCCATTCCAGTGTTCTCTATACCCTTGTCTTTATGCAAGTGATTTTAACTACCGGCACACTGACTTGGGCTATAATTACATCTGCCTAGATGGGCTGACTGGGCAGCCAAAGAAAATATTTCCCTTTTTGTATAACTGTAAAGGTGCTCCTAGCTCCTCTGGTCGCTGGAACACTGGAACCAATCCCAACCTGGTTTTGCGAGTGAAGATTTAAACAGCTCCGAACTATACAGATCTAGGGTAAAAAGTTTTCTAGATCTCAACATTGACCATCGCTAATACGGCCTAAAAATTTGGCCCCAATCCCAAGTGAGTCGTGCAAGCATCGGAACTTCGGCAAGGCTAACTAGAAACTATACGGCCTCATCACAAACCAGCTATGTCAGGAATTAACATCTCTTGACTGTAACTCTATTCATGAGGCATACCAGGACTTCTGTAATACAATCTTTGCAGCAGCAAAATTGTCAATTCCACGCGGTCGCAGAAACAACTATAGACTGTGTGGGACGCGCAGTGTGAACACCTCTACCAGGTTTTTCTACGAGCTCCGCAGGATGAAGCAACTAATTTAGCTGCTTCCGCCTTGTTGCCTCATCTTGATGAAAAACAAAAAGATCGTTGGTCCCAGGCTTCAATAATATCGACCTCCCGCACGCCATTTAACTGGCATGGAATTGTGGTTACTACTACGTAATGTTGTGTCTGAGTCAATGACGAGATTTGCCTCGCATATACCGTATTTAAAAATGTTATAACTTGATAATAAAGTTGTTTAAAAAAAGTCTAGCTACAGCAGCGTTATTTTTATGACGCTAACTTTGCTATATAGCCTAAAATTGTAAAAAATTAAGCAGCGCCTACAATAGCGTCGTTGAGAGAAGAGTAAAGTGACTAATTCTATCAAAAAAAGAAAAAAAAAAACTTTTTACAAACCTTATCTTTTTTTGGAATACGTTAGTTATTATTTTAATTGTTAATTGTGAGGCATTTCATAAGTACTTTGATTATTTTTCAATAATTAATGTTTCTTTAGAAAATTGTTATTATTAGTTTAATTACTATATTTTGTGTCTGCTGTATTTAGTAAGGCTTGTTTAGTGATTTTCCACGAACACAGCATTCTACAAAAACAGAGTGTGATGCCGCAACAACTTCTGACATTTCACAGCCATTTGAGCCTTTGGCTTCCTCCACATCAGAAACTCGAAGAGTTCCAAACCCCAGGGAAACAAGTTTTACTCCCAGGTTGAATTTTAATACCAGCTCAATAATCAACAATCAAACCCAAATTAGCCTGCCAGACTTTTGGACTAATAATGGAATTAAATATTTTAACACGGTTGAGCTGTTATTTACTGACCACAATGTCACTACAGAATCGTGCAAATATGCTGCCCTTATAATAACAATAAACAGAGACAAAAGAGTGCTTGCCAACGTATTGCAGCACTTAATCAAAAATAGTCCCTCCCCACAATTTACAAGGGGGTTAATTAAAAGTTTTGCTGTTTATAAAAGATTCCTTACATTCGTTGTTTTACAATTGTGAGAGGGGTCACCAGGTTCTTGTTGACATCAGAGAGAGCACAAGCTCCATTTGGATGATGATAAATAGGGCAAGTTATAAATACGTGCTCAGCTGTCTGATGCTCCTTTGCGCCACACTCACAGGCCGCCGTAAAAGCTAAACCGAATTTGTGCGTTTTTGAGCGTAACAGACAACGTCGGTTCGGAGGCGGTTAAGTTTGACCCATGCAGTTGTAGAAAAGCTTATTCCCGGTGGCGTTGATGTAGCATCCTTAACAAATGTATGGAGTCGAGAGGCGTTTTCTCGCCACTTTATGCTCCATTTAAATTCCGCCCACCGTGCTACACTGGTATCTTATTGGGTGAGGTTGCTTAACAGTTGTAGCGCAGCAGGCACAAATGGGTATGTGACGGAATCGCAAAACTGCCTCGTCCTTCCAGCTCCTCACAAACGCGCTTCACGACCAGCACCAAACTTTACGGTTTTATTTTATTAAAACAAAACAATACTGGAGAAGCTGGTTGGAAACGGCTCTCAACGATGGTATTATATGTTATGGAAAAAAAATCAACAATACGCTTACCAAACTGCTACCAAATGTAGCCAATGTCCAAGGGGACTAATAATTGTCAACAGCTAAATTCAAATAGAAAATCTGCAATTAAAGTTGGATCTCTCATCGATCACAAAGCTTATATGACCGGTTCCAAAAGAAAGCCCTTGCACCAATATCAAGTCGCAGCCAGCTTAAATCAAAAACTCATTCATCAACGTGGCATTACTGGAGTCAAACAGTCGCGCGAGAAGGCACTAAAAAGCAGCGCTGATTATTCAGCGCTAATACAAAAGGCGCTTTGGTTCGAAGCCCGCTAACGATTACCTACGTGGCAAACATTTGTGCGTACGATGTAACAGGGTATCTTGGTCTAAGTTGCCGCAGCTGTCCACAAAGTGGAGACAGGAGCCTTCAGGACATGTTCTGGTTCCTGGGTCTTGGTCAAAATCTCGAAAGTCAAAATTCCGAACGGTCGAAATCCCGAAGGTCAAAATTCCCAAAATCAGAATCCCGAACGTTCGGGATTTTGACTTTCGGGGTTATGAACGAAACCGCTGGTTCCTGAGCGCGGCGACTTGGACGGTACGGCTTTTTACTCATCAGGACACTACTCAGAAGTGGAATAGATCAAGGCAAGGGTGGCTGTGTGGAGTGTTGTTGCATCAGCACCTCAACTTGATCAAGCTAATCGCTTTAAAAGCTAACGCGAGAGGTTAACTTCTTGCAAAGAAACTTGAGGTGTTGGCGAAACGTGAGTTTTCTATCTAACTTTATGTCAAGGTAAGTGGGTTCGGCACGAAACGGTAGAGCCTGTCTATTAACAAAGATGTTAAGCCCACGTTGTGCCTCCTTGTTGGAAAGATGGAAGACTGTCGACACAGTCTTTGTTGTACTAAGCTTGAGCTTCCATTTGTGAAGGTAAGAGGATAGGGTTGCCATGTCTTGAGTAAGAGTCCTCTCTAATGCCTGCCAGTCGCTTGCATAGTGCAAGGTGGCCAGGTCAACAGCAAAAACAAATTTCTTGCCAAGTATCACTGGCAGATCATATGTATTAAACAAGAGGGTAGCCAGGACTGATTTTTGTGGGATAACATTCTTAAGGCGTTGAAACCTGCTTTGCTTTTTCGTGCCGGTGGTGAGGGTAAAACTTTGATTACAGACAAGTTTTATAATTAATGAGACCATGTGCCTGTCCGAAAAAAGCAAAGTAGCCTGGAGGCGAGGCCGTGGTGCCATACAGTATCGTAAGCTGCTGTGAGATTGACAAACATAGCGCCAAACCTTCTTTTTGGACGAAACGTTATCCTCAATTTCTTGAGTTAGAAAAGTAGCTTGGTTTACGGTCGACCTCCGCGCCGAAACCCAGCTTCCTCTCTAGGATCTATAGCCTAATTGGGTTGATGTTGGCGTAAATAATTTTCTCCAAGATTTTGAAGGGAACGCAAAACAAAGAGACAGGTCTAGATCTCTTTGGATCCCCGCAATGGTTTATTCGGTTTCGGGATGGCAACAACTGATGCTTTCCTGCTAATTTTTGGAAGCTTAAGTTGGCGCATGCAGGAAACAGAAACTCATTTAAGCAGGACTTCAAAGAAGAGCCTGCATGGAGTTTTAACTCTGGGCATAGAGAGTCAGGGCCCGGAGCTTTTCCAGCTGACAGTTGTAGGGCATTGGAAAATTCTTCCAGAGAATAATCCCCAGAGATACATTTGTCAGATGGTGTTCGAATCTTTTAGAGTCCAGACACCTCTTTAACGAGGTGTCTGGCTGACTCACGATTTGAAGTTTTGTATATTACATTTTTAACCAACTAAGAAGCAATTGATTTGCCGGTAATGGGGCAGAAGCGGCGCGTGCATTGGGTTCTGCCGGTCAAATTGTTAATTATATTCCATGCCAACAGACTGGAGTGCGTGAAGTCGATGTTATATGACAGCCTCGGACAAGCAATCCTTTTTTCATCAAGGTGTGACAGCAAGGCGGAAGCAGCTGAACTAGTAAAGCAAGTAGTAGTTCCTTGCAACCTCTTCGTTGCTTGCAACTAAGCTCCATGCAATCCCTTGACAATCTGGTGGTGGTGGTGGTGGGCTTACTTAACCCATTCCTGGGGATGGAGGCGCGGATCAACTCCGCGGAGTCCCAATAATTGGGCAACCTCCAGGAAGAGGTCCAGAATAGAGAGGGAGTCGCCGAAGATGGCCAGACGCATAAAGTCAAGTACAGGGCAGTCCAGCACGAAATGAAAAAGGTCCTATGATTCAGAACCACAGTTGCTGCATGAAGGAGTTTCGGCTGGACTAACCCTGTGAAGATATGTGCCAAGAAGAGTGTTGTGCCCGTTTTAGCGTAAGCGAGATAGAGCACTGCGAGCGGAGCGAGGGAAAGTAAGCACCTCAGAAAACACTGAAGGAATTTGATGTTGAAAAAGACCAAATTGGATACTGCGTCTCATACTGGTATAAAGGGATAGTCGTTGGGAAGAAATAAGAGGTGAAAGAGACAATGATATCGTGGAAAGATCAAGAGAGACTCCAACTTTATCGAGAGAGTGAGAATGAGAGATACACCACTCAAGAGCATGAAGAATGGTATAGGTCACGGCACTGTAGCTGGTGGCCCAGAGTCCAGCCGAGAAGGAGAGGAAATTAGCAGTGAAACACTTTTGTATACTTAATATGAATACCTGCAGCACCTTCTCTCATCCCGCCATGAACCGAGCCATCAGTCCAGGAAGTGATGTCGCTATGGGGTAGGGAGGATAGGGGGAAATTAGTGGCGGCGTTGCCAAGGGAGGGAAGATCATTACGAAAGCATGGAGAAGAGCGTTGGTATGAGATACAGTAAGAAGAAGGGGTAGACCAGGGAGATTTAGGAAGACAAAGGATTAAATGTTCGCGAGATAGTTGTAGGTTAAGGGGTAAGGTTATGTGAGCGGAAGAAGGATCTTCATGATCCTTTCTTGAGATGTGTGCAGGGATTAGAATTGGCAAAAAAAGGCTAGAGAAAAGGATGAAGGTAGTCTGAGAGCTCGTTCAAAGAAAGAGAGACATTGGTGGGTGAGGGTGACGCGAAATGGAGGAAGAAGCATTTCTAGGTAAAGCATGGGGATAGGAGTAGACGATAGTCTGTAATTACTCTATTAAGAATCTAGGCATCTCATCCACAGTGGTGATGTGAGTGGGAGGTGAAAAAGGAAACCAGCATGGGAAAGCATAAGTAAGGATGAGGGGAATAAAGGCTTTATATAGAGTACATAAAAATTTCTTTGAGACGCTCCAGAAGGCAGAGGCGATAGATCGGAAAGCACGGAATCGGCTAAGAAATTTTTTCCTTAAGGATAAGACATGATGTTTAAAAGAAAGGGTGCGTTCAAAGGTTGCACCGAAAAAGGTTGGCTTTGTGTTGAAATTAAGTAGAGTGTTAAACAAGAAAGAGAGGGTGGATTTAAGACGAGACTGGTAGGGGTCTAGGCTGAAGAAGGATGTTGAGAGGTAGACGCCATTTGGAGAATTTTTCACCAGTCTGTTGAGGGCAGCTTGGACAGTGGAAGTTGCATGTTCAACACTTGGGGAAGAGGCCCAAATGTCACGTTTGTCTGCGTAGAGAGACCTTAAAATGAGGGAAAAAGGCAAGGAGATCATTAATAAAAAGAGAGAAAAGGACTAGTCCAAGAAATGAATCTTGGAGAACACCTCTTCAAAGACGGAAAGAATGACTATAGGAATTACAGGTACGGGCTTTCAAACGGCAATCCAAGAGATAAAATTGTATCCATTCAACAAAGCAGAGTAGAAGGTCTAAAGAGAGGAGTTTAAAGCGGAGGACAAAATATCAGACTAAGTCAAAAGCTTTTGCAAAATCTACAGTGGCGAAGAGAATACGTGCGCCTGGCTTTGATTGGTGAAAAGAATACGCGATTGACTGATACGTGAAAAGAATACGCGAAATTACTTTTACCACTTAGATGACGAATAAGATGAGTGTTTTTCCTCTGACGAACGTTATTTATATTCTGAGGGTTTTTTGTTAATTAAATTTGAAATAAATAAAAAAAAAGTTAAAGGATGAGAAATTCATAAGGACAAAAGGACGGATATGTGTCAAGTCATTGTGCCTTAAATTAGAAGGAAAGTTAATAAGGGCGAAAGGAATTCAAAAAATGACAAACTATAGTGCACTAAATAGAATATTATATTGTTGCGAATTGGTCACAGTTCAAGTCGTTGTGCTTTAAATTAGAAGGGAAGTTAATAAGGGCGAAAGGAGTTCAGACAAACGACAAACTATTGTGCACTAAATAGAGTTATTATACCGTTGCAAATTGGTCGCAGTTCGAATCATTGTGTTTTAAATTATAGGGAAATTTAATTTTAGATTACTTCAAAACAAAAAGTGTTCTTTGTTTGAGACCAAAACACCTCCCTATATTTTTTTATGCTGAACTGAATATTGATACTGATACGATGCATTCTTGTAAAGACCGGAAAGGCTTGGAGAAAACTTTAAGTCAAGACGTGACTACTTTTTAGGCGTATCTCCTGACTTGGTTGTTGAAACTCTCCAATCTAAGACTGTGTAGACAGTCTTTTATTTAAAACGACTGCAATGCCAAATCACAAAACTTTTGCAACAACGACAGTCTTCACCATTTTCTTCAGCTTTTTCTTTTTTTCGTTTAAAGTTGGTCCGATCCCTTACATTTGTATCACCACCATTTGTCTCCGACCCGTACAGCTTCCCTATTTCTGATCTACTCAACATCTGAGTATTGCGCACTAATCTGGTGTCGCAGCGAATAGACCTACTTGCTTTGCAGACAGTGCTTGGGAAGACGCTTTGTCCATCCGTCTTTTAAGCCAGCAGCGTGGTCTGGTGGGTAAAGGCGCTGTATTTGTGATCAATTTGGTCGCGATTGAAAATCTACTAACATTATTTTTAATTGGCTTCGTTTTTTGGGCAAGATAATTCTAGCAATTTTTTCTGCTTGGCGGTTTTACTCTGCAGCTGTAAATTGTATTCAAATCTAATATTAAAACTTGAAATAAAACATTTTAACCGGAGAGCAATGTTTGGGTATTTTCGAAGGATAGTCCGGGAACCACTTCACGGTTGCCCTAAATAATGTCTCCAAACTGTTCCTGCTAATTAGGAAGAAAAATAAAGAGGATTATTAATAATGAGAGATTTTTTCGTCCAAATCAAAAAAATCATTTTCCGATTCTCTCACGCATCCAGGTAAACTAAGCTTCGCGTTGTCGTCGTCGTCGTCGTTGTCGTCGTTTGAAGGGTATCCACTACAGGTCAGACACAAACAGGATTGGGGCCGAGGGTTTATCCTTTTACTACCCCAGACTGCTGCACTGCCTGGATCAGATGCTGGCAGTGATGTTATTAAGCCAGCATCGAGTTTCGTCATCCAAAACCGTCAGACCGCGTGCTCCATGTGATGCCCGATGTATAGGGCACGCTGTTAAAACATGGTCTGCGGTTTGCTCAGAGGCGCCACACTCGCAATTCGGTAAAGGAGCGAGACCCCATTTGTGCATGGACGAATGGAATCGCCCTACACCAGTCTGCAGGCGGTCGAACTTTCGGCAGAATCCAAGCTGCTCGGGGTAAGCCCATCCCAACAGGCCTGGCACCGGTCTTGGGCACAAAAGCACGGAGCCTGGAAGCATTTTCACAGTACTCCGTGTTCCATTTGTGATTTGTCCATTCAGAAGCGCGGATGAAAAGTTTGGCAAGGTTGTCCAAGAGATTTCACGCAGCTGGCACAAACGGGCGTCTGGATCTTAGTCTCACTTGGCGAGTATCTGAGGACCCACTTAAAAGACTATACAAGATATGATCGGGGTCCAGAAATCCACGGTGAGCCAAGGAGAGTGTCGCTCCCAGTCGGCGAAGCTCAGCTGGCTGGATGTCTGAGAGTATAGACAGGTGGTCCGTTGTAGTGGAACACAGGCATCCAGTAACTATGCACAAGGCGTCATTCAAGACACTGTCGATGAGGCGAGTGTGAGCACTGCAACACCAGACTGGCGCACAGTACTCAGCTGTTGAGTAGACTAGAGACAAGGTGGCTATGCGTAGTGTTTTAGCACCAGCACCCCATCCCGAGCCCACGAGTCACCTCAACAGTGTGACGCGCGAAGATAGTTTTTTGCGCAATGCCACTAAATGGTGACGAAACGTGGGCGATCTGTCCAGTTTTACCCCAAGATAAGTAGGGGTTGGACAGAACGGTAAAATTCTACTGTTGTTGTAGACCTTTAGCTCACGTTTGGCCTCTCGGTTATTTAAGTGAAAGGCTGCTGTCACCGTCCTAGTTTGACTGAGCTTCAACCTCCAAGTCTGGAGATACGCTGACAATGTGGACATGTCTTGGCTTAATGTCCCCTCCAAGTCCTTCCAGTTTCCAGAAGAGTGCAACAATGCTAGATCATCAGCATAAGCAAACTTTCTGGAAATCATGGAAGACAGATCGTACGTATAGATGTTAAATAGGAGGGGAGCCAAGACCGATCCCTGAGGAACGCCGTTTTTAAGACGGCGTAGCCTGCTTTGATAGTTTGCTGTCACCGGTGGTAAGGGTGAAACTTCGATTTCGGACAAGCTCCATGATCATTTTGACCATGTGCTTATCCGGAAGAAGTCTCAGCAGCTTGCAAGTAAGACCACGGTGCCAGACAGTGTCATAAGCAGCTGTCAGATCGATAAATACGGCACCGGCCTCCTTTTTAGCCTCGAAAGAATCCTCGATGTTCTGGGTTAGCAGAACAACTTGATCTACGGTTGACTTCCCGCGTCAGAACCCAGCCTGCTCTTTAGGGAGCAGTGGATCGATTAATGGTTCAACGCGGGCGTAGATAAGCCTCTCGAGAATCTTGTAGGGAACACAGAGCAGAGATATCGGTCGATAACTCTTGGGGTCCCCCACGGGCTTTGCTGGTTTTGGGATCGCGACCACAAGCACTCTTCTCCAGATCTTGGGAATTTTGAGTCAGCGCAAACAGGAAGAAAGGAAGTCACGTAACCAGGACTTTAAAGCAGCTCCAGCATGGAGTATAAGCTCGGGGCAGATGAAATCAGGACCCGGAGCTTTACCTGGTTTTAAATGTTGAAGGGCAGCAGTAAACTTCGTGGATTAGGCGTGGCACTTTTCTTGGTAACCGCGGCATTCTGGACCTGACCATGCACAGCGTGGTAGGTAGATGAAATAAAATTTACAGAGAACAACTTGGATCAAGCTAAATTGCCTTTTAACTGGTAGTGTTGAAGGTTTTTATTCCTCCATGCACAGATCTTCTTTCATCAAATGGCGAGGGAAGGACCACTGAACATACCGAATCATACATCGAGCATCAGATGAAGTCCTAGTCTGGAGTTTTCAGATGACAAAACCTGATTCTGGCTCAACATCATCGCTGCCAGTATCTGATTGGGAAAGTAGGGCAGTAAAAAGATAGAGCCTTGGCTCTTGTCCGTCGATTAAAAATAAGCTTAAATTGAATTTTATCAACTTTTACATTAAGGTGATACTGTATTCCAGAAGCTAGTTCTCACCAGAAGGATTAAATTTATTGCTCAACGGGTAACCGCTTGATGGTTGCTCTCTATTTAAAGCTGAATGTTGTTTTAAAAAACTCAGAGGATATGACGATCATAAGCTACATCGACTTGCAGCTCTCCTAGCCGGAGTGTTTTTTTAATGCAATGAGGCGGTAGTGAACTCGAGTTCTTTTGTTCATTTAATTGCTCAACGCATCCAGCACACAACTTTGTGGGTTTAAGCAATTTCTAAGAATAGACAGAAAACATTTATGTGATTGTTGCCCACTAGCGAGAACATAGGTGGTTTGGTGCTGCTCGCTAAAGGACGTAGTTGCTAAACTCTGTTTGTAAGTGGTGGTTGTTTACTTCACTTAGCAATTCAGCAAACGGATCGAACTGACGTGTCACATTTTATTGTGAAATGTGTACTTCCGCCACAACAAGCCACATATAAATCTTTAATGTTAATATCACACGACCTCCTTATCGACGGCACCCATTCTCTACCGCTTTTCATCCAGGCTTGCTTTAGATTTCAAAATCGATTATCCCTAAAACCATAACCCCATAACCCTCATCCCCGTTAGATAATTGTTTGGGAAATTACGTTAAACTTTAATTAACTAAACTAATTAAGAGCAAAAAATAAAAGATCTTTATTTCATGCTCGAAAAAAAGGT
This sequence comes from Diplosoma virens, assembly GCA_963680785.1. Lineage (NCBI taxonomy): Eukaryota > Metazoa > Chordata > Ascidiacea > Aplousobranchia > Didemnidae > Diplosoma > Diplosoma virens. Next base: position 70,115,047 of record OY796882.1, on the reverse strand, counting down.
TTCTCTATTTTTTAAAAATCAATTGAAAATCTTTTTTGATGAAATGACGAGTCAATAAAAAAAATTTGAAACATAATGATAAGGACGAACCAAATCAAAATAGTTAAAAATCACTGCTTTAGTTTGAATGTCAAAAGCGTGCCTTAATAAATAGAAGTGTCGTATTGATGAAGAACACGATCACACACCTTGCCACGTATCAGCATGTCCAACGATGATAATGTCGCAAAGGCGGCATGTTCAACCAGCAGTTGGAAGCCTATGAAATGGCTCAACTGTGAAAGTGAAGACTTTTCTCACATTAATCAATGATCAGCAATTGCTTTTTTTAATTCAGAGTTGCAAGAAAAAACTTTTCAATTTTTCACCTTTCCCTCCAACTTGCTTGTGTGAGACTAGCTTCTCTGCACGGCTGGGAGTGAAGAACAAGGCCAGGGTTAAACGAATTGTAAGTCAGATCTACTGTTTGATTTGATAACAAGCCTCGTATAAACAAACTTACCATCAAGATGCAGCAGCAGTTACAAGTTTTTATTTCACAGAGTTGATTATTATTTTTATTATTTTTTAAAATGTGTTATCACAAATGTATTAAATGTATCTAAGTATTTTGAAGAATCGGCTATAACTCAACTTGATGTGGATTTAAATTCAGTTAATCCTGGGTTAAGTTATTATTTTAAATGGTTTGCGCTTAAATGCACGGTTGCAGCAGTAATTGGCCAAATGATAAATTTTGGATTGCTTTGTTTTATAGTTGCTTCGAATTGTAAAATCACTAGTCAGTTTTGGTTGTCGATAATAGTCATCTATAAGTTTATTTGCAAGTATCAAGTTGGACTAAATCTTGCTGAACTACGCTATTGCAATTTTGTTTCTAGTTGTTAAACTAAAGGTTAAAAAAATAAATATTTAGTATTTGGTACCGTCTGAGTTTTTCTTAGAAGTACATTCAGTGTAGTCCTATAGGGTGGCTAAAATGAGCGCAGATTAAAAAAAGGTGGAAAGCTACTCTCCTAAAGTGTTTTTCCCAACGAACAAAATGACAAGAACCGTGATCGTCTTGATCGTCGACAGTGTGGTCGAGTTGTTAAAGCACCCTGATTGTGGTTGATATTGTTGCGGTTCGAAACTTACTCGCCCTATTCTGTAGTGTCCTTTGAAAAGATACTTTACGGTACATTTCCCTGCTTGACAGTCTTGGAAAGCCATTCTAAATCTTTACAAAACTAAAAAACAAAGTAAAGGATTTCCAGCGGACAGCAATATCTTGGCATCTCCGGAAGTAGGTGGAGGCAATTGCTTGCCTTATGTATAGCGCTTCCGTCATTTTCCTGCAAGTTAAAAGGATAAATATAAAAATAAAATTAGATGTTTGCCACCAAGCGGCCACTTTGCCAACAATATGATTCGAGTAATATCTTGAGTTTTACGACCTATTTTTTAAAAAATTACCCTAAACCCCCAAAGAACTTTTCGGTTTTTTCTGTCGAATACTTTTGCCGAAGCAAGGCTTTAAGAGAAAACGTTTTTATGCGATGAAATGGGGCACCTGGTATTGGTGATTGGGGGAAATTCAAAGTCGACAAACAGACGGTAACCCGATGCAACAGCGAGCTATTATTTTCTTGTTATGGAAGTTTAGGTGAGCAATTACTTTATTAGTTGTATGTGAAGATGTTGGAACAACATTAGCACTAAAACTTGATGTCGGATGAAAAAGATTAAGCATATTTTTTCAAGGTGCGATTATCTCCCGGCACAAAGAAAAGCTTAGAAAGGGGAGAATGCAAGTTTCATGATTTTTGCCGTGTATCATCCCCACCTATATATTATTAAAATTGTGTACCCTGACATCAGCAATAATTATAACATTTTTTTATTACAAAAACAAGAATCCGAAACAACCTCATCCTGCTGGTGTCGAGCTAACAAGGGAAAAAGGAGTCAGAAGCGACGCAAGGCACAGTTTTATTTTATTGAACATCAAAATTGCAACAACCACTTGATATAACAAGATGATGAAGATTGCTGTTGTGTACGAAACAGAACATTGTAGCGTATTACACCATTAAGTAGTTGTAAGAGGACTGCCAAGGATTGATTGAATGATTGACATAACAAATTTACAGATGTTGCTTTTGTAAGATAATCTAATTTTGCACGATGGAATTTTATTGCAAAAACGTAAAACAATAAAGCAAATCAAAAAAAAAATGAAGAAAACAAAAGAAATATTTCTTGAAAACGTTTTCACATTCTCGAAACGGAATCTCATAGCGCAAGGCCAGGTGTTTATAAACAAATATTGCACTTGAGTATAAAGCGTTTGTTCGAACCAAAACGCGTCAAAGCTGGAAAATGTAGTCGCATACGTCGGCAGATTTACACAAGGCTGCCCCCGCTTTTCGGCTTGTTGTTGTTCGTTCCGTTTGCAGTGACGCGAGTCCGGCGCGACCCTCTTGTTGAATCCCTGGTCCGGCCGTAAAAGTTTTCTTTCACTGGTTCATCCAGCTCTTTGGAACTTTGATGGTGTGGGAGGGCTAACGGAGGTCGGATTTTATGCATTTGTAACCCGGATGCATCGCTCAAGGAGTCAGATGGAGGCCTTTTCGTGGAGTCCGACCGAATAGGTCTGTGGATCACCTGCCGAAAGAAAAAGCTGAGGCTGAGACCGCTGAAACACAGGGAGGGATCTGAACATGAACTAATGTTAGGATCAAGTCCAAAAAATTAATGTCGGCAGCGAGGTCGAGTGGTTAAAGCGCCGTGCTTACGATCAACATAGTCTCGGTTCAAAACCTACTCGCGTCATTCTGTTCTGTCCCTGGGAAAGACACTTTACGGCACTTTTTCCTGCTTGGTGGTCTTAGCAAGCAGTTCTAAATTAAAGTAATATCTTTATTAAATTACAAGCGGACAGCAACATCTTGGCATCTCCGTAAGCTGGTCGCGGTAATTGCCTACCCTATCTATTAGCGACTTTGTCGCTTTCCTGTGAGTCAGAAGAATAAATATAGAAATAAAATAACAATTTCCTGGATCACACCTAATGCAGCAAAAAATCAAGGGGAAACATTTTAACAGAAATTAAGGGGCAATATTTTTGTTGGGGCAGTGCCTGATTGGTTAATCTTGCAGAATGGAAAAATAAAATCGGCCTCAGCATAACAAAGATAATTTTATAAAAGAGGTCAATAAAAAGTTTTTTCACCTAAAGGTTTTTAGAGAATTAGTTGAGAAAACCCTAAATTGTCTTACGCATTGTAAGGAGTACAACAATAAGAAAATTATTATTTTGTTAGAACTTATTATATTTTGTTTTTACAAGGCAATAGAGCGACAAGAAACTGCTTGAAAAAATAGTAGCACCAAAGGCAACCACACGGTTTGTCCGCACTACATTTTGTTGTACTCCCATTGCAAATACATATTAATATACAACTTATTATTTTTTTTATTGTTGATATTGTCCGACTTGTGGTAATGAAGGAAATAAATTGATTAAAAATAGGTTACTTCAACGGACTGTTTCATCAACAGCAACGACGGTTCATGCTTTTATCTTGAATTAATTGATATCTCATCACCAGTAATTAGACATGAGTTATTTGATGCGTAATATCAAATTTTTTTCATACTTAGCAGGTTTCTTCATTAGAGGTGATTGGTATATTGAGAAAGCCATTTTCAATTATTAATTTTTCTTTTATACTTCCCTGGCGGTGGTATCTAATGCCTTGATGAAACCAATTATTATTATTGTTCCGAAATTTTATTTTGGTATTTTGACATGGTGTTTTGCAAAATTCCGCAAAAAACTTTATTCTTCTTTGCTTTGTATAGTTGAACATCGTTGGTTAAAGTTTTACGAATTTTTTTGTGGGAAATAATCGTGAAAATTTATTTTGTTGACACAAGAAACTAAATTTTTGCCTTTCTCTACATTAAACTTATGTATAAAATAGAGAGAGAACAAAAAATTGGTTTCATTGCAAGTCACTAGTGGACAAAGGGATAAAAAATTGAAGCGGTTATCTAGATGTGAAAGAAGCAGCGATAAAAGAAGTGCTCACCATTTCAGGTACTCCTGAATAAGATCGGAGGAATCTAATTCTCAACTTGTGGTAATGCGAACAGACAACCATTATGGAGAAGATCTATAAACACATCATATTATAAAACAAATACTCGCTACGACCATTTTCTGAACTTACAAATAAGCTGTTTATTCCTACTAAAATGATGACGACGGAGACCTTCATCATCTGCTTCATACCCCCCAAAATGTCGATAACTTCTTCTTTGAGAACCTAAAAATTTTTTTCACTTTAAGTCCAACTTTTTAACTTGGTTTACTTCTCATTTTATCTTTCTGCTACAATATAACATCCAGCTGCATAAAATATAGCACGGATATGACACAGCACTTTCCGTACATGGCCATGCATAGCAAACAAACTGGGCACGTCTCACAAATAATGTTTTCCAAATGTGTCTCAAAACTTTAAGATTCAAACAATAAACTTTGTCTCATTGGCAGCTCAATAAAATGCTCTTCGGAACAAATTTTAAATTCTCAAATGTGACAACGACAAGCAACACGAACATGCGTTCGCACCACGACAATCTCCAAACGTATAGTAAACGTTACAACTCCCACAACAAAAAACAGAACATCTAATTAAAGCATACAACAGCAATAATACGTCATATCATTAGCTATGGCTGGCTCGGCTAAAAGCTGTCGTGGTGAGTCATGTTTTCCGCTTGCGTTTTATCGAGGTTTGGGCGATCTTAATAAAATGTGATCGTCATAAGTTTTGACGGAGAAAAAAAGAGAAAAGACTTAAATAAGCAATGCTGTGATTGGACCTCTTTTTTTTGGGATGCTTATTGTAATTAGAAATAGTCATTGTTTTTAGCAAACATTTTTCCTAGCCTGGTCGAGTTTATTAGCCACGAGTGCAGTTCGGATAAACCAGTTCTGATTGCGATTTTTGCAGCTCCTATAAAGTTTGTAATAAAATTGAGTTGATGACACATGATACTGCAGCGTTTGGAAATACCGGTATTCATTTGCGATCATGATTTTCAACTTCTTAGATTCAACCGCTTATAGAGGTAAACTGTCGGTTCCCAATTAGGAATTTCTGCCTTCTTAGGGGGCCACAAGCAAGTGGTTTTGTTAGGCAACTTTTTTGTATTTTGAAGAAACAAGTTTGACTTTCGTTTAGTTTTCTGTAGTTGATATTTAACTCATATAAGAACTCGTTTATCCGAACCCCGACCAACAGGATTGCACGCTTAATGACACAAACTGGTCAGTGACGGGATTCTTTCATGACTTTTACCACTTTAATTCGCAAACTCTTATTCTGACTCCGACACGACAATTTAGGGACAAAAGTGCCAAATAAATAAAAGTATACCCCCAATAAACCGGGGTAAATACAAACCCCTGCATTTATTTCTGATATCAAAAAACAATAAATATGTGAATGCTTTTTGTCTATTCACAATGCATGGAGGAAGTCATGCACAATGTTATAAAAAGTGACTTAGTTTAAATTTTATTAATTTTACAAATCTTTATAATCTGCTATGGCTCTAAGCAGGTGTGAAAAATAATTAAGGATTCAATTCACTTTCTACCGCCAAATTTATCAAGTTTGTTACGTTTAAAGCAAAGGTGGGTATTTTTGGCAAAAGTTTTCTAAAAAAGTTTTAAAAATGTTTGCGCTGTAACTATTTGCGCCATATTCAAAGCGCATGCGCTAGTTTAAGCAGGGACTAAAACTTAAGTTGCCCTAAAATGGCAGGATTCCCATTGTTTATGAAAGCAGTTTTTTATACTACACGAGTAGTAGTGAAGTTACTATTACATTGTCTGAATTACTACAAAATAATACAGCCATACATTAAAAAGGAAATAACAAATACCTCAAAAAGATAGTTTTGGAACTTTTTATTGATTTAATTTAACCTTTGCGCAACGCTTTAAATACAAAAAGACTCATTATTAAGTGCTTAGGAGCTCTTTGGCATGTAGTAGATTGTTTTCAACTTTATTTTGCTTCTGTCAGCAGTCTTAACAAATTAGTGTTTGTCCATTGTGTTTTTATCATATGATTTTTATTTTACGTGTATTCATATGCTTTTATTGCTAGACAAATATATTCCGTGCTGTATTATCATAATGTTAAACATCAAAAGGATTTTTGTGGCTCCTGCTGGTGCTTTCTTTTCTGGGGACATGAGTTTTGGTTAAAGTAACCAAACTCTGGTTTGTACTGCTGAATCAACGTATACTGAGTGAACAGTATCAGGTTATTATTCACGTGCTGTAGAATGTAAATGATCATTAGATTTGCTGTTCCCAGCTACAGGTTTGGTTATTAAGTCAATTCCGATTATCAGATGCCTCGATCACCCGGATGCTTTGGGGTAATATTTCCTTGCTTTGTCCAAGACGAAGTTGAATATTTAAAGCAATGGGAGGTTAAGGCTTAAAAGAAAAGGTCTTCACTTTGCAAAGAAAAGGTCTTCACTTTGCAATAGTGGGCACAGTGATGGCCTCAAAAAAATGGGGGCTACTATTTAGTGTTCCAAAGCAAAGCAATCTCTAAAAAAAAGTCATTGTCATAGCGGGGGTCATTTTTAGTGTATAAAAACGAAGTGATCGCTAATTATTTTAGACATACCATCAACGTCCTGGTGCTACTATGAAGAAATAGAGCAATATCTTGTGTACGAGGGGACAATTTTTTTATGTATTTTAGGGGGGGCTTGGTGTTTGCACCCCTATTAAAGCCATCATTGCGTGGGCAGCAACAATTTCTTTTTCAAGTTTTTTTGGCCGCGATAGTAAAAGTTGAAAAGCACTTATTTAAACAAGCTTTGAACTGATTGCAGCAATTTAAAGTGAATTGAAATGAATCTTTGACTTACATGGCATTGATTCTTCGACGTTGCACTTGTTTTTTTTTATTATTCAACGGGATAATAAATTATCAGTTAAACACATAGCTAGGCATTTATCGATGGGCAGGGGATAATGGGTGTTAAGATTCTCAGGAAAAAGCCCAAAAACCATAAAAGGTTGGGAACCACTGGTCCAGACCCTTCCCATCTCGGCTCAGAAACAAAACACAGAACCTTGCATTCAAAAATCGCTGCAACATTGTTGTGTACACACCGTGATATACTAAACTCTTTTTTAACGTAATTCTCAATTTCAGCGGCGCACATGCCTAAGAGGTTGGTTGAGAGGTTGTGCATCTGACGCAAAGATATGTTTAACTAAAAATGCAAGAAAGCAAATGCTTGTCCCTTCTATTGAAATAGATTTCTAATGATATTATAAACATGCATCACTGACATATTCGCAGTGAGATATGCATCACTGACGAGCTCTAATAAGAGCGAAACTCGAGTCTGGTGCTTCTCATTTTAAGCAGTTTGGTTTGTATTAATATAAATAGATTTCTGTAAATACTTCAAGAAAAGGGAAAAAAACATTATTATTGTTGGAAGAACACGTTTGTTGTCTTGCAGACAGACAAACAATTGCTGCAAGACTTACTGCCTTCATCAGATTATCCAAATTTAAAACTTCTTCTGGATTAATTTTGAGGATATATTTAAGAATCTCTGACATGCTTGTCATGATTCTATTAAGGTTTTCTTGGACATCCTTTTTTAAAACCTAAAAAAAAAATTAAAATTAGTTTTAAACAAAACCACAATTATTGATTGATAACAAAAGATATTTTAACAGAAAGCGTTTTTTCGAAATTCTCAGTAATGTTAATTAAAAGCAAAATCAGCTTTCTGTTGAGCTCGAGCAATGCGTGTCTCAAACTTATTGTCAATGTTGCTGTCAAGAACGCTTTGTTTTGTAACGTTACGGAAAGCAGCACTTCAAAATTTTTAGTCAATTCTATAGTCACCCTGATTCCTCGCTGTATTTGAACTTGACACAATCAGTCTTTTGATACCAATCAGTCGCTCACCAGTTTCGCCATATTGTCATAAGTTTCGTGGTCAAGTACAAGGTAACCTTCTATGTTGTAGATGAATATGAAGGCATAAACCGAAGCCACGATTACTCCAATTTCCACCACAAACATCAGCAGGATGTAGGGAAGAAGTTTTCCTTCTTGGACCTGAAGTGCATATTCAAATAAACTTTTTTTAAAGTTCAGAGTAGACGTTTTAAACGAGACAAAAATATCTTGTGTGAATATAAAATTGCAAAAATGCATTTGAAGAGTAATTATTTGGCAATGAGAGGTCATTAATGACGTCATTGAACGACATGTCTTGAGCCAAGCAAGGCAGGATTAATGAAGGCTAATTATCATTTAATCACAATCTTTCCAATTACTTTGAACGTTCCATATATAACCAGCAAGGAGGCGACATTGAGGAGGGCGATGAAGAGCAATATTCCAGCGTAGATGATTTGGTAAACTGAAAAGCAATAAAAAGTCACTTCCATTGCTTTTATTGCGCAATCAACGCCACAGAAGCGGGGCACAAGCGCACTCGCAACTTCGCATTTCCACGCAACGAAGTCTGGCACGGGCCGTCTGAAGCGGGCAATTTTGCCGGCAGCATCGCCGAACAGACAAGAGTGGCGTATTGATGACGAAAGTGATCAATACAGTTGCTATTAAAAGCCATTTCCCTTCATTCTGTTGTGTCCTTGAAAAACGGCACTTTTTTCTATTTAGGGTCTTAGAAACAGCAGAACGGGGAAATCGCTTAGTGGTTGTCCTAAGTAAAACGGTATCGGCGCTTTCCTGGGAGTCAGGAGGATCAATAGCAATGATGTTAAAAACTTCCAACAGCTTGACTTGTCAAGTGAAAAATTTGGTTATGCTTTGATTTACACACATTAGTTTTCTATTCTGGATAATTTTAAAAGCTTTTCTTGATTTAACAATCAACTGCCTCGCATGCAGCTATTTCTTGACTTTGTAAAACAATTTTTTTAAACAATGATGCTCAATCAATGGAGCAGGACATATTTTTTTGATCGCTTAGTATTGCAAATAATTTCTCGTTCATTTCAGAGTTGTTTCAAAACGTCCAAAAAAATTAAATATAAAAGCTCTTCCAGTCACTCTTAAAAACCGAAAACTGAAAAATTTTTCAGAGAAAAAAATGTATGCAGAACCGAAAGTTCATCTTTCGCTCTCAAATTTTTTTATAACTTTTATATTAATTATAGTGGCAACATTGAACTTCAATTACAAAAAAATTTTTCAGAAAATTACTATAGCCTATACTGTATTATGTTTGGGATATGGGTTTTTGGGACTAGTTTTTTAGGGTCATTTCAACATACATATTTCCGGACCATATAGCATTATTTCAACTTGCAAATTTGGTCAAAACAATAAAAGAAGAAATGCTGATGCTGCAGTGTGGAACTTAATATTCCGAAGGGCAAAAAGTTTGAAAAAAATCATATTCAGGGACAACTTTTAAAAAAATGGCCATTTTTAAAGCATCTTTAAATTACAAGCAAATTACAATAATCAGGCAGCCATATGTTGGTGTCTAGAAAAACAGGTCCAGAGTAATTTACTGATACAACGCTTCTACCGTCTTGCACGTCGATAGCACGAAGAACAGGTTTGATGGCAAAGAAACCAGAAGAATAGGAAGAAAATCAACAGACTGGCCGTAACGCAAGAATGCGAGTTTCCATTGTCCAAAACGACATCTATTCAGATTTTAGTCGATTTAAAGCATAAAATATCAAAGATTAATGTACTTGAGAGAAGCAAGGGCTACTGTAATAGAACCCATCGGAAGTAGAGTGGGTTCAGCACCTAATGGTGTACTTGCGACAACAAACGCTTGGTAGTTTTTCTCTTTCATTATTTTTTTACGTAAACACTAAAAATTTTTTATTTGATCCATTAAAAAAATGTCTTAACTATTGTTTAGTATACAACAGTATAGTTGATTCCAGTGTTTGATCTAAAATGATAAAAAGCTTTCGCATTAGATTCTTATAACATTTCAACTATTTCTCGTCAATTTGATTATATTTCTAAATGTTTTATTTACTGCTTCATCAAGCAAAATTTTTAGCAAGAGCCTAAGGTGGCTTGGATTCATTTTACTCGGATGTCAGAGTTTCTTAAAGCACGGCCAGGAAGTTTGTGCCCAATCGCCCCCAAAGTCCGGTGTTTGTTTTAAAGTTCTGAATCGGTTTCTGTTGCGCCATATTGTTGGTGTAATCGGGATGATAACAAGTAATTTACAAAAATGTTGTCGAAACATATTGAACTTTGGTCTCAAAAATAGTCATTCTCACTCAGTGAACTAAAAATAACTATTAGTCTAAGTGAGTTCATCGATCCCAGGAGCGTGATTAGAATATTGAAAGGAAACAACAAAAACGCCGACGTCACATGATTTGTCATTAAACCTCTACAAGGCGCCGCCCTGTCCACACACTATACCGGCCTGGTTCAAACTCGTTCGTTGCTTCATTCCATCACAATGTAACATTTGCCACGTCTTTTAATAAACTTATAAAAATAATTATAGTTCTAGCAGGACGACAGCTGCAACATGTACTCACGTGTGGGCAGTATTGAGAGATGCTGATAGGCAGTTGCGCAGAAACAGGTAGGGACGGAATAGGACAGGAAGAGAACAAATAATAAGCTGAAGATGATCTGAAAAAGTTTGCAGAAAAATTATTTCACACAACATTAGAAGCTTTTCATGAATTCAAGAAACGCTTTTTTAAAAAATCTATACTAATAAAAATAAAACTCCCTCGTCATTGGTGTTTTCTCCGGACTATTGAAACAAGTGATACGCTGTTAAATTTATTTTGAATGTAAATCTAGCTTGAATTGATTGATGCAAGAATAAGCAAGTTGAGTCTCGTGGCCTGAATTTTTTGCGACCAGGTAACTAATAGAACGTGACAACAGCTGTTATAAAAAATCGCGTCACATTGGTTTGTTTTGAAGCTGGAACTAAAATAATCCAATAGGGAGAGTTAAAAGTATAATGATTTTGCTCACAAGGCATTAATATTGCTAAAACCTTCAAGTGTTCTACCGGTGATAATACCAAACCAAAAATTAGAAAGTTATTTTTATTTAAATTGTTAGTTCAAGTCAAGTGGTCAAAATATGTTCAACTCGGGGGAATACCAGGGTTTTTTTGTACTGCAGACAGGGTCACTCAATGTAATGGCGCTCTTGAGACTGCAAAATAGAAGCAAGAACGTGAGTTTGATTCTTGATTCACCTGAATGATCTTCATCGTGTTTTTTGAAAAAGTGCTTTACTATAAATTCTTGAATGGAATCATGTTGCTAACCTACAATGGTAACTTTTTGAAAACAGGAAAAGTCAATCATGAGTTATTTATTGACCATGCAAATGAAAACGCGCAGATCCAAGCTCGCGTTAGTTCGAGATAACCGATTTTCATCGTTGAAATGTGAAGACGACAGAAAATTCAAGCCATCGGTCTCATGTCGGAATCATTTTGACAAATGTTGGAGCGATATGGTTGCAAAGAATCACGGGAGGCGAGTAGGTCTGAACTCGGCTTAGCAAACAATGACGCGCTCTGGATTGTGGCTGGCACAGCAATTGTTTCAGAGAAGTCAACAAACTAAAGCAAAATATTATTTTTTTTCAATGAACTAAACGAATCTCATCAAGTTACGCCACTTCATTGTTGTACTGAATGGACACTGATGCAATTTTGAATTAAGACCTGGCATTAACTATTTTTGGAAAAAAGTATTATTTCAAATTGACTCAATCTTGGTGCTAAGAGTGTCGCATTTCTGTTTGAAGAATTTCAAAGTGAATGATAATTTTGCGGAGCAAAGGGATAAAAAGTCCAGACCACCGAGGGTTGGAAATTCAAAACAAAGATGCGGCGAAAGAAACATTGACAAATGACTGCCAACGCCAATCGACAATTCATAAACAAACACACCCTTATAAGAAAAATAAACGTTGGCAGCTTATAAGGTTATCGATTTGCTTACAGAAACTTTTGACAATGCACAAAGCATCTATTACAACCAAAAAAAACATAATTCAATTTTTTTATCACTATGACAAATATGGGCAAGATGCCTCAACGTCTCAACTCGTTAACGCTCCAGCAAAGAGCAACAGCAGCTTTAGCCAAGAAAAATTATTTGATGGAGACTTTCATGTTGTTGGTATTTCTACGTGTATTAGTCGCGCCGTGTCGCATCTTTCTCAAAATAGCAATTTTGACAAAAAAACGCTTCATGTCAATATGAGAAGAGCCCGATTTGGAAGCAGAAACATAACAGAGAAATAAAAACTTTGCACAAAAATACTGTACATGAAGAAGGGAAACAATACTTAGAAGAGATAACGTACCATCATTCTTTTACAACCAAAGCTTTTTATAATTAAGGCAGTGTCGCATTCGTATGACCTGCCAGGAGTCTGAATAGATTTATAAATTGTTATGTTGCAGACGAATAAAGTTGATAAGAAACAAGCAAAATTTTCTAAAAGTGCGGAATGAAAAAACAATTGATTATTCACGTAAAGATTCCTTAGAATATGTCAGCGGAAAGAATGCACCAAAAACCAAAACTATTGTTGAGCAACCAAACCACGACTTTTGTAGAAAGACTCGACTGAAATGCGATCGAGTCACTCTCGACACGAATTTCAAATTTGGTGAGATCATGACGTAGCTGTGTTATATCTTAATCACTTATTCCTTAGAAACGAGTTAATTTCTACTAGTCACGAAACCCTTGGCACAATCAGTGTTGCTGAAAATCACTTTCATTATAAACTAGTTTTCAGACATTTCATCGCGAATCACAAAAGTTATGGATCAAAACACTTTCTGCTTTGAGCACATGCTGTTTTATTAGGCGAGCAAACGTAAAGATCTGGAATGTGTCGAGCCGTGTTACACACATAAGCTTAGTTTAACAGTTGTATCGTCAAAATTTAGACAAATATCTGATAGCACTGACTGCGATTTTGCATTGAAATGTCAAGTTCCTTGCGCAAAGAAATAAAGTGTTGTCATAATCGCCATCATTAGCTGTGATTAATGATTCTCAAACTCAAAAAAAGACAAAAAGGAAATTAAAAAAAGAAATTAATTTTCTTAAATTGACAAACTAATATAGCTTCAGCCGAGCAAAAGCAGCCAATTGGAAATGATAGAACATTAGCGCACTTTGGCTTCTCTTGGACACGATTACTGAAATTAAATACACCTAAATGTTAATAAACACCTCGGACTTAAGAAAATTGTTCAGCCAATCAGAACCTTTTATTATGTTAACATGACGCAGAATTCTCACCTTATGTGTGACGTGTTCGTCATGTGACTGGGTGGTCTGACAGTGCTTGCTGTTACCAAGCAACTGCCAGCAAGAATCAATCAGGCCGACTTTTCCTACTCTCTGAGAAGCTACTAAGTTGAAAACCTTTATAAATAATTTCGACTTTTTAAATGAAATCGAAAATTTTATAAAATCAAAAAACTGGAGTAAGTGAAAGCAATAAAAGTCTATTAGTTGTTCGTAAAATTGTCCTGCTTTCTTTGCTGAGTGTAATTTGCAATTGGCGCTTGTTAAATTTATGTAGTTGATAATAAAAGGCCACTTGGCTACGGCTACATGTTCAAAGTGCAACTTATGTAATAAATTATTGGTCTCAAAAGAGAACAGCGCAGTTTTTTTAGTGACCGCTTTTGCTTTACCAAAAAACTCAAAATAACTTTATAGGTTGTCGATAAATAATGCTGTCTGGAGAGTTTTCAAAGCCTCTTGACAAAGCTCGCGCGTACGCCCCGGGCCATCCCGCGATACGTCTACTTAAAAGCATAAAAAAAGCAAAGCAGAACTGAAAACGGTTGCCAATGGTGAATGTTATGTTAACGCGCAATACAACAAATAAAAACAAACGTTTAACTTTCTTTTAAGCCAGCTTATGATATTTTATTTTAGAGGCAAACTTTTTCTTGATAAACATCAATCATCAACAGTAGCAGCGGCCTCATATTTTTCAAGCACGCTGGTGGTTTTAAAAATCAAAAATAGTATTAAAAAATAACAGAGCTGTAATTAGCGCATACCAACGAACTTTTCGGCTTCGACATGTAATTTTATGAAGTTAAGTTGGCTGAATCGAATCAACTTGTCTGATGCGTCACGTGCACGTAATTGCAATTGTCTACCAGGATCAAGACAAAAACAGTTGTTGCATCACAAACGTAGGCTATAGTTTATCGTTCAAGTTCAACAGCTGCATTACATCGGATCATCTCGCCTAAGGTTTGCCTCGAATCACTAAACCAGCGACCACAGTGCCGAACCTGAGCCTGGCCCAACCCGGCCGTCAACTGCATGATCCGATCTCACCTGCTTGAGATTGATGTTGATACACAAATTTACCAAATTAGTCAGCGGTGCAAAGTAAAAATTACCAGAACAAAACCAGAAATGGCGAGAGTCGACAATGCGTAAAGCATAGTGAAGTCATTGTTATAACTTTGAAGACGATCGTTACCATTGCTATGTACAAATTTGTAACTGTGTCCAATACGAAAATGTTGAAATAACAATAATTGAAATCATCAGAAGGTAGTTATGGTGATATCGGTTTTTCACAACTTCAGTAAACGCTTCTTGAGTTATTTTATTTAATTACTTCAAAAATCGCTTTCGAGTTATTGCGAAGCTTCATAACACGAGAGTCGAAGAAAAGAAGTTTTCGCTTAAAGGAGACTGTGCCAAACAAAGCCAAAACTATTTCTATGAAAGTTTTTCGAGCAATAAAGCGGTGTTTACCGGAGTTTGACGAGAATGAAAGTGACTTGGACGGTTGCAGTTTCGAGAATAATTTTGTGCCAAAAACATCGGGATCTTGCTTGCAAATAGATTCTCAATATTAACAGAACTTTAATTAATATTGATGACACTAAAGTAATTTAGAAAAAGCGGCAGGTCGTTCAAAAAGCTTATACTTGTACCTTTCATCTACATGACGTTTTTAGAGGGTGAATTAAAGTCACCAAAACGATTAAACAAGTTGAAAAAAGAGCGGTTTGCTGACACACGCGACGTTTTCGTAATAAAAGAATGACATGAGAAGATGACAGACAGGTTTTGTAGGCTTTGAAAGTTTATGATGTCACTAAGGAGATTAGTGTGGTGTTTAAGATCATTCTAAAGCAGAAAAGACAATGATTTTCAACCTCAGGCCACATTAAGGATTTTGGAATGATTCGTGGGGCGCATATAAACTGACATTGATAAATTTTAAAAATTATGGGTTATTATGAAATGTCATTCGTCTCTAAAATGTATTGATCTCTAAAAAAACACCTTTTTAAAAGATCTGGCGGGCCGCACTGATGCTTTTGGCGGGCAGCAATTTACCGACCCTTGTTCTATACTAAAGCCACATCAATCTATGCCTGACAACTCATTTAAGTCGCGCTTCTAACCAAGGCACACGGAAGCAGGGAAAAGTGACCCGCTTCCAAAAAGCGGCCTCTGCTTAGTCAACAAGAGAGTACCTGCCAACTTGAGCGCAGCACACACACGCACGCGGCTCACATCGTGGTTGGCTGAGTCAAAATTAGCAATATTCAAGCGTCCACTCGTTAAAGCGCGACACATCACGGTCTGGCTTTTGAGCGGATCACGATTTTTCGGTAGCGAGGAAATCGAGAAATGTTGAACAAAATCAAATTATTACGCAACAAACCGTCACAGAACTCAACAAAAGCATTTGAAACCAAGGCTTTTGTTTGCATTTATCAAAATAACCTCAAATCTAGCACCAATCAACGCGCTATCGTTGACGTCATTCGCACGTCAGTTCATTATACCTTGCTTTAAGTGAAAGTTCAAATTTTATCTTTAAATTAATAATCGAGCCACTGTTAGCACACAACTCACCAGCGATGCGAACGCCGTAGCTATCGTCCACGTCCCAGTGTCGAACTTGTGGTGGAAGCAGAACATGACGTTACGCGGCTTCACTTTTGCTCTCATTTCTTTATATAAGCAAGCTTATCAAACGCAAATACTCCGAGCTAAAAATCATAAACAGGTCATGACAAAGACCATTATGCTCAAGATCATTGGTATTTTTAGCTTCACTACGGCGAACACTCCAACAGTGGGGTGACGTCATTAATGGTTCTTCAGCAAGTCTGTGCGAGTAACTGGATGACGTCATCGCTATTGAAGATTAGTGAAAAATTAAAAAAATCTCGCCCATTTTGTTCAAATCGGTCGAAAACAAACAATTTGATAAAATTTTTATGATGTCAAAATGCCTTGATTTTTTGCTGGCTAATTGATAAAAAGGCAACTCACGAACAAGCACGATCTAAGCGATTTTTACATTTAAATCGAGCGCGTCTGTCATAGCAGCTCTCGTTCAGTTTGGTAGCGTCGAAATCTCTCGGTAGGTTTGAACATCGTTAGATCGAGTTATTACTCGGCATCGTTGAACCAAATCATGCTCGCAGTTTTTTATCGCATCTTTCATTTCTACCATGCTTTCCCGGACAACTAGGCGCAAAATCTGAGCTGCGTGGCTCGATCAAATTCTCTTAGCCAGTGGTTTTCAACTTGGTTTGTTTAGCTATTTTCTGGGCGTTGTGAAACTCCTTTAATAAACAGAGTTTTTGATTTAAAATTAAGACTTTTTCGAAGACTGATACGAGAAATCAGAGACAGAATCCAAAAGAAGACTAGAGATCGCCAATTTTTCGCTACAAAATCGAGAAATCAGAGCAGGGTCCAAAGACAGCTTCTTTTTTTTACTATTAACTTCGAAACTACGATGACGCATTAAGTAGCCTGCAAAATCGTAAATTAAATTTTGTTTACCGAAGAGGGTCGTTAAGTTACCTTCTGTTGGAAACTGGGTCGAAATATGAAAAAGTTAGAAAACCACTGCTCTAATCGAAGCCTCCTGACAAATTTGCACATAGAATAACAATCCGGCAAATCTTTTTAAAACACTTGCTGTCAACTTTCTATCAACGTAATGTCACCTCAACTAACAGGATTAAATAAAATGCAGTCAACTTTCGTGAAAAATTCTCGTTCTTTGTCATCGTTTTTGCAACTAAACAAAGGAAACAACTAAACTGAAAAGTCAAGTAAACCTCGGTGAGAAGTGTTGAGACGAAAAACAAAAATCTGCGCCAAAAAGGTTTAAAACAAAAATCTTTATGTGAATTAAAATTGTGATTGCACCAGGTTCAGATCGCCATTCTACAGCTGTCCAGCGCGACGCTATCCAACATTCAATTTAAGTAAACTTTACTGTACACGACGTGATCGCCTTCACAATGTCCAAGCTTTTCATCGCGTTATCACAAGCTCAGAATTTCTTTTCTCTGCTCTCTCGGCAAGTGACTAATCATTTATTTTACAAAACAAAATTGTCCTCTACACCCAGCTAGCGACAGCAGCAAGCAAAACAGCCAATAATAGGGCATCGCGACATAATCGGTTACATTGGTGATTTCTTATCTTTTTAAAATTGCGGTTCAACAAAAATCAAAACAATTTTAGGCCTGGTTGTGTCTATACAAAATCAAGAACAAAAAATTTTTTTGTTTATATCTTTCTAATCATTTTTTTTCATCGACCATCAACTAAAGATCTGTGTTGCATCCAAATTTCTCTCCTTTTCATCTTTAATCCGTCATTCTCTATTTGCTTCTATTACTTTTTTCTTCTTTCTTTTTGCTCTGTTTACATTTTCGTGTTTCTTATTTGTGTTCACCATGTGCCAATCGCGATTACCACCTGGTCATTGTCCACTTCGTAAAGTTGAAGTGGACAGTTGCTTGTCCCCGCCACTGACCACTCTGAATTATAAGTTAAATTGATTTTTGTCGACTACAATCAATTTAACCTTGATGATGGCGTGAAGTAAAAGATTTTTCTTCCCAAAGCTTTTCATCTGACACTTTTTAGGGGAAATTGTCAGAATAAAGCAGAAATGAAACCGAACTGGATTATAAAGAGAAAAGCAGAATTCTCATTGGCTGAAAGAAGTTAGCCAATGAGAGAAAAGATTAAGAAATTTTTAAAGAGTAGACGAATTCTTTTTGTTTGCACATAAGGGATTAAGAGATTTAATGAAAGTTGCTTCAAGAGCAGAAAGGTGAAAAGAGGAGCAACCTCGAGCGAGAATAGAAAATTTTTCGTTGTTGTAGTGAAGAGCGCATTGGGCGTTATCAAGAAGATGTTGACCAATGGCGGATTCGTAAAATTGTTGTGAGCGTATGTTGGCCTTTTAAGAGCGGAAAAGGCTTTGGCGGTTGTGCGAGCAGGAGGGCGAGGCGATGGATCTAGGAACGTGTTGTTTAATTCGCTCTTCTTGGCGTTGAGACGTGCGACCAACATACCGACTATCTTGATAATAAAAAGTATTTTTTGATGGTAAAAAAGTATCTTGATGGTAAAAAAGTATTTATTTAGTTTGTTTTTACAATTATTTAACTTATGATACTGTTCTTTTAGTAAATCGCTTTCCACGCCTCATCTGACTTATTGACCAATCTAATTTAAATCGCCATTCGTCTATTCCGACAACTTTTTGACGATTCCTTTATCGTCCACGCTAATTGTTGTTTATTTGCCTTTACTTTTCTTTTGTTACTTTTCCTTTTTTGTTGATTTGCCACGTTATTATCTATCTCTATATTAAGAATACGTAATTTTTCGAGAGCAGTAGGATTTAGTCAAATACCACTAAATGTAAATCTGGCCAGAGTTCAGGCTTCGATTCTACATTCTGTATGAAAGTGACGGACAATAATGTTGCAATTTAACGCTCATCATTAAGTGATTGTAAAAGACCTTTAATGCTGAAGAGCTGGTCGCCGTCTGTACACACACTCATACTAAAAAACATATGAACAGTAAAATAAAACAAAACAAATTAATAATAATTTAATGAAATTAGATAATACGAGGGTCAGTCAAAAAGTAATGAGCCCTGTTAACTTTAACCGCTTTAACCTTCATATTTTTTCTAGAAATTTTAAGGGTGTTTAGTAAATTTACTGCTTTAAAGATAAATTGTAAAAAAAATTGTTTCAACGTGTCCACTTTTGGTATTGTGTTTTGGAAATGACGTCATCACTGGATGTCCGTCAGAAGCAGAGAGCTGTGATTGAATTTCTTGTTTCGGAAGGGGAGCCACCAAAACAAATTTTCGAAAGATTGGTACCTCGTAAATGTTTATGGAGATGCTTCATTAGCCTACAGCACTGTGAAAAAGTGGGTATCCAGGATTAAACACGAAGAAGATGATCCAAGTTTGAGTAGCCTCCAGGACAGACCAAGAAGTGGAAGACCATCTTCTGCAGTCAATCCTGGAAACAATGATAAGGTTGAGAAATTGATTAGAGATGATCGCAGAATCACTATTGATGACATTGCTGAACGTGTTGGAGTTAGCCATGGAAGTGCTGTGAATATTGTTAATGAGCTAGGCTTTGCAAAGGTTTGCGCCAGATGGGTTCCGAGGCAACTTTTGGATTTTCACAAGCAAGCCCATTTTGAAGCTTGTTCGGAGCTTATTGAGTGTCACAGAAGTGACAAAACTTTTCTCAGCCGTATAGTGACAGGAGATAAAACCTGGGTTCATCACTATGAACCTCAGTCGAAAAGATCATCCATGGAATGGCGTCACCCCACGTCCCCAAGAGCCAAGAAATTCAAAAGTCAACGTTCAGCTGGAAAAATTATGGCGACTGTGTTTTGGGACATTGAAGGAGTGATATTGGTAGATTTTATGCCTAAAGGCACTACCATCAACTCAGATGCTTACATTGACACTTTACGCAAACTGAAAGCGAAACTGAGAAGAGTACGACCTCACCTGGACATGTCTAAGGTCTTGCTGCAACACGATAACGCCAAGCCCCATACCAGTCTCAAAACTCGTGAAGTGATTGCTTCTTTTGGATGGACGACGGTAACCCATCCCCCATACTCACCCGACCTGGCACCATCTGACTATCATCTTTTTGGACCATTGAAAGAAGGAGTTAGGGGGCAGCACTTCACTAGTGATCAAGAAGTCAAGCACACTGTAAGAAACTGGTAAAAAATGCAGCCTGCTGACTTTTACAAGGCTGGCATAGTGTCCCTTGTTCATCGATGGACAGTTGGAATTGAAAAGTGCGGAGATTACATTGAAAAGTAGAACTGAGATCTCCTATCCCTGGGCTTTCTTTTGATGTATGACTTTTGATTTTATTGCAACAAATATGGCCAGGAGAGACTTGGGCTCATTATTTTTTGTCTGACCCTCGTAATAATAAAGAATGAAGCCACTTCAACAGTTGTTTTTTGTTCAATGCTTCATATGTGGAATTAACAAAAAACAAAGCATTATCGCCACTTCTTTGCAATGCGTGTAATGCAATCTTCTATTTTTTTGTAATTTTAAGATGGACTTTTATTAAAGTTTGATTTTTTAAAAATTTTGTAAAATTTTTCTAAAAATAATCGGAACACTGTTTGGTAAATGTAACCTTGTAAAGACAACGAATATGATAATCAGATCAAAAACGTTTTTTGTTTTACGTAGGGGATTTTTTTGTAGGTACGTGACTACAGCAGAGAAACTTTTTTTTACAAAATTGACATTTTTCCATTTATAAAGGTTTCAGAGTACAATTTTTTAATTTTTTGAGCCAAAAAAATTATTTATCCTTTGATTATTAGTTGCATTTTTGTGTCAGGCCTAGTTTGCATTGGTAGTTAGATTGTGTAAATAAACATCAAATACCAGAAGCAAACAGTTGCATTGTCGTTCGATGTGATTTGAAACAGCTCTTAGCTTAAATATAAAATCAATTTGTGACATCATTAAGATCGTTTCTTGACAACAATGCTGCGTTGAAATATGATGAATGGAACGTTTGAATATTTTAAAAATAGCACAAAAAGCCAATATTACGTTTATCATTTTATTAAGTTTAACGTTTAGAGAACAACACTTAACTCATTGTCAAAAAATAATAATCTAGTTGTGTACTCGAAACGTTAAAATTTAAGTTTAAGATTTAATTTAAAAAAATTTAAGATTTAATTAAAATTTAAGTTACGTACTCGAAAAGTTAAAAATAATAAATGACTCTTTCTTTTATTTTAAAAATGCAGCTTTGCTTTAAAAAATATAGCGCTTTATCAAACTTTATGTTAACAGTCGGAGTGCTATCAAAGCATAAAAATATGGCACTAGAAGACCAACAAAATATTTTTGCTTTGGGTTAATTGCACATACGTGAGCGAAATTTCCTGTTTAATCTGCACTTACGATGAGAGAAGATACATGCCTATAGCATGGGAAGAAGTTATTTAAAAAAGACACGCGAAAATGAAAAAGTTGCACTATTTCAAATGCTGCTGGAAACATTTTTACAAAAGTTATTGCAAAAAGTGGGTCATCAAACAAGATTTTATCGTATCATCTCTCATTCGTAAAACAAAAGAGAATAACTTTAAATATAAACGAAACCAAAGCTTTAGTTTGGTTGAAAAAAGTTGCTTTAACAACTCTAATGACAATATAATCAAACAAAAAAATTATACAATATTTACATTTACAAACCTTTTAAATTCCAACCTGCTGGGACTAGAATAAAAAAAAATCTGTTATAAAAATTACTTGTTTTATAGGCTCAACGTTAAAACGCAACTCTTAAACTCTGTGTCATGAAAATCCAATTCCTAAAAATCACAAAACTGATAAAACTAAAATTCTCGGACTTCTATACTTATAACAACTTAACAATTGCAAAAAGCAGCCATATTGAATTTAGCATTTCTCATTTTTTTTAACCAAACATTAGAAAAAATATACCGGTAATAAAAAAAAACGAGCATTTTCAGCTTATTTAGGCCCTCATCAGGTTTCTACAATTTTAGCAATAATAATTAACTTTAAATCAACACAAGCAAAAAAAGCAAAATATATTTTAAAAACACAGGCTGTACTTTCTAATTATGACTAAATAAATTAAATTAAAACGAGTAAATGACTAAAGTGATAGAAATTAAATTCATATTATGGTGTAATAGAAAAAAAATATTACAATCAAAGTATATTCAATAAATATGAAGGTCCGTTTGTGTACATTTGTCAATTTAATTTTGGATAGATAGATAGTGTTTATTTGCCTGAGCGCACACAAAAGCAGCAAAAACAGCATAATCAACACACGTAAACAACAAACTGATAACAAGAAATACTGTATATGCAACAATATTATAATAGAACAATAAGTGCGAAGGCAGGGAGCACCGAAGAACAGTAATGTTATCAAGTCAGATGCTCCCTAGCCATATCAATCACGTACAAAAAATATTAATATATATACATGTAGCCTACACATAATATTCATAAAAAATAGTACGTTTATAATAACAACAAATGCACATTCAAAAAAAAAAAGAAAAACAGAAACAAAAAAAACAAAAAAAAAACGAAGTTAAATCTATAAAAATGATACATGGTATACCTATAGTGAAATAAAAACGCAGTGATAAATTACTAAGCAACTAAAGATTGTATCTCCAATTCTCGGATTAATATTTATTAATTAAACAACGTTTGAATTGTTTTTTGAAGGAAACCCAATGTCGATTTTTAATGCTAGATTCAATGGTATTCCAATGTTTAATACCTCGGAAACCAAGTAGCAAATGTCCTATTGATTTATTAACTCTGGGCAGAAAATACATTGAGTTTTTTGATTGCTTAGTCAATTAATGGTAAACAATTTTTATTTTATTAAAACATTTAGTAAAAACTACAGGTAGTTTATTGTTGTATAACTGGTACATGAATTTTCCTAGTTCCAAGTGGTATATATCAATCAATTTCAAAGTTGGTGTATGAATGAAGCTGGAGGTAATAATTCGTAAGACTCGATTAAGTCGGACTTCAAGAGTATGCAATAATGATTTGGATGCGGTGCCCCAGGTTAAAATTCCATATTGGACTCGTGAGTAAACTAAACTATAATAGAGTAGACAAAGGGTTTCCCTCGGAACGTAACTTCGCAATCTGCAGAGCATACCACTGGTTTTAGCTATTTGATGGCATAAGTCAGTGGTTCTTAAACTGGGTTCGATGAGTCAGTATCAGGGGTTCGGCGGAGATCAGGATAAGTATACACACGTTATGTGTATGTGTGGTGACCACAATGTCCTCTTTACTTGAGCCGCAGTTCTTGCTCATTGTGACGTAGCACAATCTTTCTTTCTTTCTCTTGGAGATCATGCTGTATTTTGCCGACCTCACCAGATCAAGTCTATCAAGTTTAGAGTGCAAGCTTTATCGATTTATATATTGAGCAATTAGTTTTTGACATTATTTTGTCATAATTTTTTAGTTGTTGTGTTAGAATGCAGGCTTTTAATCTTCTGTAATTCTGTTTGAAGTTAAACAAGCACAATTAGGCACTAAATGTGCAATTTTTTTCTTTAATATTTAAATTTAATCTGTTCTAGACATTTATCTTTTTATAGTATTTTGATCTTTTCATACTAACTATGTCGATAAAAAAAGGAGTGGTCAGAAAAATATGTACAATATGGATTTACGTATATCACAGAAAGTGATGGGAGTCAGCGTCCTCAGTACATGATTTGTTAGGCCAGGTTGAGCAATTGTTGCTTAGCACCGGCAAAACTAAAAGAACAATTTCAAAAGGTGCATGGCGATAGAAAATACTGGAACACCACGCTCGCTGAATTTAAAATGAAGAGAGCCAGATTTGATAAAAATGCTCTTTGCCGGTTTTCGGCTTTGTACTCATTGACAAACCGATCCTCACAGCATCGTACGAAGTTGCGTACTTGATTGCAAAACAGGGAAAACTACACACCATTGGTGAAAAACTTGTAAAACCAGCTGCGTTAAAGAAGGCAAATATCATATTTGGAAAAGCAGCCAAAAATAAGTCATCCCAATTTTCTCTTCTAATGGCACCATTAGCAACAAAATTGATAAGTTTAAAATTCATTCGTTCTTCTGGTAAAAATCAGCAAGTTAAACTTTAACAAATAAAGGAAGGAATAATACATTATCAAAAAAAAACGTAATATATTACGCCTTCTGTTATTTGTTAAAGTTTAACTTGCTGATTTTACCAGAAGAACGAATGAATTTTAAACTAAATAATATCCCTGGTAACAGTGTTTACATTGAAATTGATAAGATGAACGATGACCTCTTGGCTCAAATAGTTTTAGACTTGATTTCGGACACGGCAAAATTCAGTCTCCAATTTGAGGAGACCACGAACGCTTCCAATCTAAGCCAGCTTGCTGTATTTGTGCGCTATGGAAATAAAGAAGACGTGAAAAAGAAAGTTTTTTATTTTGTCAGCCCCTTATAACAACTAAGGCTGCCGAGGTTAAAAAATTTGTAGATAATTTCTTCAGAGACAATTATCTTTCGTGGGATATTGTTTATGCAATTTTTTTAGACGGAGCTCGAATCATGTTGGAACGAAATTTTGGTTTTGTTACGCTACTGAAAACCAATGCACCACACATAACTGTAACGCATTGTCTCTTGCACAGGCATGCATTGGCAACAAAAACCTTCACTCCAAAACTGGAAGAAGCATTAAAAATTGTGGTGGAATATGTAAACTATGTGCGAAATAATGCTATGAAACAGCGCATATTCAAGGAGCTGTGTAATGAGATAAGCTCTGTATTCGAGGTACTTCTGTACTATTCTAATGTTTGGTGGTTATCCCAGGGAAAGATGCTGAACCGTGTTTTTATCTTGCGTGTGGAATTAGCCATGTTATTGCGAGAGCACCAACATCGTCATGTAGATTATTTTGATTCTGAGTTTATTCTCGTTTTGGAATACATGGTCGATATCTTCGATGCTCTCAATAATCTCAATCAACAGATGCATGGTGGTGCAATCAACATTATCGAAGTGGAAGAACATCTGAAGACTTTTTAAAAAAAATGACTTAACGGAAACGACGAAAGGGAATGATAACTTGACTAACTTTCCTCTGTTTGACGACTACACAAGTAAGATCAAAGATGTGTCTGAAATGGGAACATTTCCGTACCGAGAGAACTGAAGCAAGCAACTTCCATGCACTTAGCTTGCCGAGCTTGCCGAGCTTGCAAAGTCTCTCGATGGATACTTCCGACCAGAGAGTCATATCCAGCATGGGTAAGACAGTCATTCACGTTTAGTCCTGATAAAGAAGATGTCAATGATAAATACCTCAATGAAATCATTGAACTTTAGCAAACCCAGTTTTAACACAACTCTTTAAAACAACAACGCTCTCAACGTTTTGGTGTCACCAAATCGTAGCTTACCCTCTTCTTGCTAAGAAAGCCCTTGAGATATTCATACAGTTTGTTACAACATATCTTTTCAAACACTCCTTTTCGAAGATGGTAGACATAAAAACAAAAAAAGGGAACAGACTTTGTTGCCATGAGCCTTGCCAAAGTGAAGCTGCGCATTTTTAGAATTGTTTCCAAAATGCAACAGCATAAGACACATTGATTTGTTGTAAATATTTATTGAGTTGTGTTTTTGTGTTTAGTTAATGTTTTGTTGGTCTTGTTTCTTTGAATGATATGATTTTATGTGCAACAGATGCACAGTTTACTTTGGGCTCAAGTTCGTTAATCAAAAATTTTTTAATTTTAAGGAAGGGTTCGGTGATTACCTGCATGAAACTAACTGGGTTCGGTACCTCCAACAAGTTTAATAACCACTGGCATAAGTTATCAATATGATCATCCCAACTAAGTTTATTATCAAAAAACACTCTTAAATACTTGATAAAATTCACTTTTTTCAATGACGTTTTATTGATAGTTAATCAGAAGTCATTTTCATAAATTTTGTTAGTTTGTTTATTGTAAATAATCTTGTTGGTTTTACAATAATTTAGTGACAGTTTATTTTTTCTGAGCCAAATATCCACTTTATGTAACTCACTATTTATTCGATTTTTCAGGCAATTTGGTTTTGAATCTGACATTAATAAAACTGTGTCATCGGCATATAAAGTTGTGTCAAATTCAGATGCCGATGCTAAATCGTTAATTCAGATGCCGATGCTAAATCGTTAATGTATGGTAGAAACAATAATGGTCCGAGATATGAGCCTTGGAAACACCAATTGTCAATTTTTGTCTAGTAGAAAAGCATCCAGAAATGTTAGAGAACTGATAACGTTCGGAAAGATAGCTTTCAAATAAATTTAAAGCTATTCCACGAATGCCAAAATGGTTAGATAGTTTTCACAACAAAACACCATGATCAACGGTATCAAATGCTTTTGACAAATCCAAAAATATGAAACAACATATAAAGTCCTTCGTCAATGTTTTTTACGAGTTTATCGTGTATTGAACTAATAGCAAAATTAGTAGATAAATTTGGGCAAAAACCGAATTGTTTGTTACTAAGCAGTTTGTCACAGACTTTGTTCGGGAATCTTAAAGGACCAGTTGAGCTAGGTAACCCGAATACCTGCGCTGAAACAAAGCTGTGTCTAAATTTTATTTTATTCCGGCTCAAGAACTAGTTTGCTATGAGCCTGAAGCTTTTGTACAGTTGGTTTAACGAAAGCTCGGATTGGTTTCGTTGACGACTCTTCTTCACAACAAACAGAGACCACTGTCTCTAATAGGAACGAATGTATAACAAAACTCACAACCGACGAAATTCTATTCCACGCTTTGCCAGACTGCAAAGCGAAATTAACACTATAACTTGATTCAATCAACACAAATAATTCTACCTCTGTAGAACACAACTCCCAACCACTGGTGCAAAATAAATTCAACAATCGTCAAGCGATACAAAATCTAATGGGCAACCTCCTGTGCCCAAACAAAATCACCTTCACTCAAGCCGTCTCTTGAGTCGTGTCAAATTACCTAATCATGTTGTCTCGCTACGCATAGGCTTTATATAGAAAAAAGATCATGTGACGTAAATTTACTCGTAAACGCTAGACCATGGGTTCTCAACCGGGGGAATTCCCCACCAGGGGGGAATTTTGTATTTAGAATTTTGTTTAAGATGTAATGTTCATTCATTCAGTGTTTTTATTCTCGATCATTATTAAACAGTTTAACACAAAAATTATAAACATTAAAAAGATCAAGAAAAGAAAGAAGCAGCACAACGTCAGACGTTAAAACATGCATATGATAAACATAAAGTAAAAGTACAAGGCAGTAAAAAGCATGGCCGAAACACCTTAATCATATAAAGATATAAGAAGTGAAAAAGAAAAAAAACAAAATAAATAAATAAATACGTAACAATAATATTATCAAACAAACTGAACGATTAAATAACCAATGCATGACTAGGCTGCGTAATGATGATGTAGTTAAAGCATGTAATAGTTGCGTCCAGTTCTGTAAGTTTATTAATTATTTTTGTCAGGGGCAATGTAGCGTCTCCGCATTCCTCAACAGCAGACATGTGCAATCCGCAGCTCGCGAAGTCTTTTATGTGGTCACATCAAAGTTAATATAAATTTTCGCGCTTTCTTTGATATAATGCGATCAAGCTGAAAAGCGTTTTTATACTTTTACAATAGGTTAGCAGCAACAATTAGCAGGACACATTTAGCAGCAACATTAGCAGCAACATTTGTTGTGAAGAAGAGGTTTGAACGAAACCAATCCGAGCTTTCGTTAAACCAACTGTACAAAAGTTTCAGGCTCATAGGAACAATTTAGCAGCAATATCTTACAATAGGTTAGCAGAGATTAGAATCCTGGAAGTATGCATTGGAAAGAAGAGAGATGAAAGTAAATAGGTCAAAGACCAAATATCTGTGCATAAATGGAGGAAATGATGACGAAACAGTAAAGATGGAGGATACAAAAGTGCCAAGAGTAAAGGAATTTAAGTATTTGGGATCAACTGTGCAAGAAAATGATAATTGTGAGAGGGAGGTAAAGAAGAGAGTACAGGAAGGATGAAACAGATGAAGAAGAGTATCGGGAGTAATCTGCGACAAGAGGTTACCAGCTAAAGTAAAAGGAAAAGTGAAGTTCAGTGGTAAGACCAGCAATGGTATATGGACTTGAGACAGTAGCAGTCACAAAGAAACAAGCGGAAGAGATGGAAGTCGCAGAGATGAAAATGCTGAGGTTTGCTATGGGAGTGACGAGAAAAGACAAGATTAGAAACGAGTGCATCAGGAGTACCATTAAGGTAGAACGGTTAGGAATGAAGATGAGGGAGGGCAGGCTGAGGTGATATGGAGATGTCATGAGGAGAGATCAAAAGTATGAAGGAAGAAAGATGACAGAAATGGAGTTACCGGGAAAGAGGAAAAGAGGGAGACCAAAAGAGAAGATTTTTAGATGTAGTAAAAAAAGACAGAAAGAAGTAAAAAAAGACAGAAATTTTTAGATGTAGTAAAAAAAGACAGAAAGATGTGGAAAATGATGATACGCTGTGGCCACTCCTGACTGAAGGAAAAGGCCGAAAAAAGAAGAAGAAGAATAGGTTAGCAGCAACAGTGTGAAATTGCTTGATAGTTAGTGCTTGATATGCAGATAAAGATTGAGAATTGTTAATATTTCAGTTTTTGTTGGTTTCTTTACACTTTTTTAAACCCTTTGAGGAATATAAGAATTTGATTGTAAAATAAAATGACAATGGTTCAATACTGATGTCACAAATATCTAAAAATTAGAATTATAAGCCTTCACAAAGTGCTTTTTTTACGTTGCAATCACAATCATGGTACACATACGTACCATTGTCATTTAAAAATTTGATTGTAAGCTGCAAATCCTTACTATATTAAGTCTTGCAGAAAGTTAACAGCTATATAAACTAAATTTAGTTTTAGTTCAGGAAAATTTTAAGTTAGTTAAAAAACGAAAACTTGATAAATAAAAAGGTGGATCTTTGATGTGGAATGGTTTGTGACGAATTTTGGTGTTCTACAAAATGAAAGAACCGTGTGCCTGATTTGTTGCTTAAGTTGTGACTGCAGTCTAGTGAAACGTCAGCAGTAGAGTTCAAAGTACGTGGTTAGAGTCAGATTTTGCCTCGTTGGATGCTATAAGAAGTGTTTGACACGACGTGGGATAACGTCGTTCGCTGCCTTGCCTCACCACTGCTACATTAGTGCCAATTTGTTAAAGCAGCGTCATCGATACTTTGCCGCCATCGTTGCAGCAACACTAAACTTCACATTTACACAATATTCACCAACAACACAAGGATAAAAGCAGAAGCTTTTTTGAACGTCACGCTAGTGCTTTAAAAAAAATGAGACTGTATTCAAATGGGACATATCGTGAAACGAACAAAAATGCATTTGAAGCTTCTTACTATGTTGCTCTGGAAATAGCGAGGCAGAAAAAGCCGCATACAATTGGTGAAAATTTGATAAAACCTTACTCTCTGAAAATAGTTGAACTTATGCTTGGAAATGTAGAGAAGAAAAAAATTGCTGCTGTCTCTTTATCTAATAGTACAATTCAGAGAAGGATCGAAGATATGGCTGCAGACATTAGAGATCAAGTTGTGCAAGAGATTAAGTCTGCTGCATTTGGCTTATTTTCAATTTAGCTGGACGAATCTACTGATGTAGCATCATGTTCCCAGTTAATGGTATTTATAGAGTATGTCCATTTAAATAGTTTTAAGGAGGAGCTCCTTTTTTGTTCCCGTCTCGAAAAAACTACGAAAGCCGTCGACGTCTTTGAAAAAGTTTCTTCTTTCTTCGAATCAGAAAATCTTTTGTGGGAAAACCTATGTGGGTGCTGCACAGATGGAGCCCCAGCTATGTTAGGAACCAAATCTAGATTTCAAGCTTATATTAAAAAGAAAAATCCAAACACAAAAGGCGTTTATTGTATGATTCATTGCCATGAACCAGCCTCCAAAACGCTTCCTCCTCCATTACGTGAAGTTCTTGATCAAACAGTTCGAATGGTAAATTTTGTCAAAGGAGGCGCTCTTAACTCACGGCTGTTCAAGCAACTTTGCATTGACATGGATGCAAACCATCACGTACTTCTGTTTCATTCAAATACGCGGTAGCTTTCAAGAGGAAATGTAATTAAGCGAGTGTTTGAGCTGAGAGATAAACTCAAATTATTTTTTGAGCCTGAAAAGAAAATCGATTTTGGTTTATTGCTGAAGAATGATAGATAGATAAGATACCTTGTTTATATGGTTGATATTTTTGAGCAACTAAATAGACTAAACCTGAAGATGCAAGGGAAAAATACCAATATAATACAATTTAAAAATACTTTGAAAGCTTTCATGAGCAAGCTTGATAATTGGAAAAGAAAAGTCAGCACAAACAATGTTGCAATGTTTAAAGAATTGTCATCAATTTTGAAAGTTGATGACAAAGAACACGTGCTTCCTAATTCGGAAAAAAAATTGTTTTTGCATCATTTGGAAGCACTAGAATCAGAATTCATTAAATATTTTCCTGAGATTGATAACGATGAGCTTGGTTTAATACGAAATCCCTTCATATTGCCAAATGAAAAAGTTCCTGATAGTTTGCAGGATGAATTTTTAGAACTCAAAGCTGATTCTTGCGCAAGAGATTTATTTAATGAAAAATCAATTACTGAATTTTGGCCATTGATGTGCGATTCCTATCCTAAAGTGACAAAAAAAGCTATCCAAGGTATTCTTCCCTTTATCTCTATTTATCTTTGCAAATCTGGGTTTTCAACTCTCTTGCAAATAAAAACAAAACAAAGAAACAGATTGGATGTCGAAAATGATGTGCGTTGTGCCCTTTCCAATACTTTTCCAGCATTCATGAATTGTCAAAGAAAAAACAATCACAAGTATCCCACTGACTGTTAAATTCGCATCATGAGTACAATACATTTCTTTTGTGTTTTGAATTAAGGTTTTCATTTTAAAATATTGTTCAGAAACGTTAATTAGTCGCGTAATAATTTAGTAGTACTTAATATCAGAGGCTAAAGAGCTTATCAATTGTGAAGAGTTTAGTTTCTTTTCTTAGTGCACCGACGTAAAAGTGTTCTTTACAAACTAAATTTTTAAGGGGGGATTTTATCTGTGAATAACGGTTGAAGGGGTGCATGGGCTAAAAAAAGTTGAGAACCACTGCGCTAGATCATTCTACAACTTTCTAGAGAATACGCTTATGCTAGAACCACATAGTATATACGCGAACATTCTACTAAATTGACGCAGATCAAAACATATTACTTCATTAAGAAGAGAAAAAGGATATATGCCTCGCGCAATAGAAATCGCATCGGACATAATACGAGAGCAGCGCTCCAAGGCGACGCGATTATCCTGTTATAATAAAACTACGAATTACTTTTAACGGGGATAAACTACATCGTTATGATTAAAATTATTATGAATAAAGTATGACATAGTTGATTTTTCGAGATACGAATACAACCTTGTGAAGATCATTTTTTCTAATATTTTGTCAAATTGTGACAACGAAGATATAGGTCGGTAGTTAGTGGAATTATTTTTATCACCTTTTTTAAACGCAGGGATAACTTCAGCTACTTTAAGGCAATTTGGAAATATGCCATTACTTACACATACATTAAATAAATCACTAATTATTGGTGCAATAATCTGCTTACTATATTTAATAAATTTTGTTTCTACATCATTGTATCTTACAGCTTTTTTATTTTTTAATTGATCATTTGTTAATAATGCAAAAAAAATGAAGAACAGTTAGAGATATATGGTGAAACTGGATTGACATGAATAGACGGTTCAACTAAAGACTGCGACATTAGATGACCAATACCTGCGAAGTGCTCATTCAAAATTTGTGCAATATCAGCAGATTCAGTTGCAACATATCCAGTGTTACCAACAAGTTTAGTTGGAAAAGTACGAGTAATATTTTTAAGTTTAGTAATTTCGTTTACTACTGTTCCTGACGCACGTGGAGTCTGCGACAGCCACAGAAACTAAACTGTTTGGGAATAGCTGTACTGTGAAAAGAAACAGCCAAATAGTCCAGTCTAACTATATAATTTAATTTCCAATATAATTCACTTCAATTTCTTTAATTATTTCAATTACTTTTACAATTCAACTTATTCAAATAGATAAACCAACAGTTCCAATATTTCTCTTTAGTCAAAAACTGAACTGTAAATTTCTAAGTTGCTTATTCGAAGGAAACGCATTGAAAAAGATTGCTACAATAAAGAATTAAATGTGGCCAGCTTGTAACATCTGTTACGTCACAAGCGCCAAAATGACTCAATGTTTTACGAGATATTAGGCAACGGAAAATGAAGTTTACAAAGTTAATCGTTCGGACCAACTACTTTATACACGTTTCCAGTATTATGTTTTTCTTCAGTTAGTATTCGGTTGTAGCAGTGCTCTTCAACCTTTTTTTCTGTGGTATACCTTTTACAATTTTTCAAGAACTTCGTATACCCAGTAATGTGTAATTGTGCACATAAAACTTACAAGCAGAAAACTTACAAACAGAAAACTTAGAATTAGATCACATGATGTTAAGCACGCAAAAGTACAAAAAGCGAAGTTTAATACTTTGTTTAATGGCTTGCTTGTTCTTGCATAGTTTCGGCAATTCGGAGGTAACGCGGTGTTATTTCTTTCTCAATCCCTCCTCGCATTAAAGAATCAATGTCAAGTATTGAGTTTCTTTTCTTTGACTTGATTTCAACAAGACTGGAAAACCCTTCTTCACATAAATAAGTTGTAGGCATCTGTACTAAGATATCAATGGCACTTTTTGCAAGATTTTTATATTCCAAAAATTCAAGAAGGTAAACCCAAAAGTCTGAGTAACCCATTTCTCGGAAAGCAATCTTTTGGTTTAAATCAGCGCGGAGCTCCAGTAATTCCTCATCCTCTGTTGGTTCTTCATTAAATGGCTGAATAATCCAAGAGTTTGCTTCCAGACGTTTGTCATTGGCTTCAGGAAAGTATGCACACAAATTATCACCAAGCAAGTTTAAGTGAGCAACGATAAGTGTCGACAGGTTGTCTTCCGTGGAAGCGTCCTCAAACTCCCATTCAGACTCTTTCATGTACTGGCTCAATAAAGGAAAGTCGTTGAAGTTCCTTGATGCAGCATGCTTTTTCCACAGTGGAATTTTCAATTTGAGCGCATTGACTTTGCTACTTGATCGAAAAATGTCGCCTCCTTTCCCTTGAAGACTGAGGTTCACTTGATTTAAACGATCAAAAATCGATGCAAGGTAGGCCAATTTAGCAACCCAGTAGATGTTGCTAAACTTGGAAGCTCGTGGGTTTCCGCATTCATTGCAAAACGTCTCTATTTCTGCTCTAAGTTCAAATACACGGGAAAGAACTTTTCCTCGCGATAGCCATCGAACCTCTGAATGAAGAATAAGTTTTTTCGAAGAGGCATTCAATTCTTTGCAGAGTTTTGAAAAAATTCTCTGTTGTTTTGCACTTTTGCGAATAGAATTAACAATTTCTACAACTTCTCGTAGAACATCACTCAATTCGTTTTCTTGACCATTAACCTCGCTTGCATTCAACTTAAGTTTCTTTAAAGCTAATGCTTCGCGGTGGAGAATGCAATGTATTCCCACGCATTTTGGAGACACTTGTTTTATTCTCTTTACCACCCCTGTCTGCGAACCCTGCATAGCTGCAGCACCATCTGTGGTTACAGCTCTGCACTTCGACCAATCCAACCCCTCTCTTTCAAAAAAATCATTCATTTTCTGAAAAATCGCTTCAGCTGTTGCTTTTTCTCCCACTGGTTTACAGAATAGATAATGCTCAACTATTCTCTTAGCTTCTGCATCTGGAAACCTACAGAACACCATGAGCTGTGCCTCACTGGTTATGTCAGTGCTTTCATCTAACTGGATGCCGAAAGAGGGGGCTTTCAAGAGCTTGTTAATAAGTTGTTGCTTTAAATCTTCAGATAATATGGCACATCGTCGTCCAACTGTAGTGTCAGAAAGTGGTATTTGTTTAATTTTATCTACTGCCTTTTTTCCGCCGTGAATTAGCTCAGCTGCAATTTCTAAACACGGTAGCACTACACGCTCAAGTTCGGTGTACGGGCGTTTCGCTTTCATCATGTGATGTGACATTCGCAACGATGCCAATAGCATGTTCTTGTTCTGAGTTACCTGGTGTCCCATTTGCTTATCAAACAAATGGCTCTGTTTCTTCTGAGCATCTAGATATGACTGAAAGAATTTTGTACATTTGTTTTGGTGTTCTGGATGCTGTTTCGTTAGGTGACTTAAAAGCTTTGACTTAACGACATTAATATTGCCAAAACTGGTTGAACAAAAAAGACACTGGGCAGAAGAATAGAGATTTTCCTCTTCACCAATTGGGCGGCGAAATCCATAATTAATAAAGTCTTCGTTCCATTTTCGGCGTTTAGAGATTATTTTCTGCCGTTTAGCAGGTTGAAGCTCAACTTCATTCGCGGAAGGCGAGGCTAGCGCTGTATCAGGGCCAGATTCTTTTCTGCTTTCATTACTAAAGTATTTAAGCAAAGACATTGCAACCTTTAAAAGCAAAAAGGATTTTATTTAGATTTTAGCTTATTGTTTCTACATGCCTCTTGTCTTAACCCTTTAAGGGACATAATTTTTTTACAACTTAAATTTATTCAAAAATCGTTTTTTATGTCTTGTTAGGTGTTCTTAGACACTATAAAAAAACAAAATTTTAATTTTTTTGTTTTTTTAACAAAATACACCATGGGTCATATATGACCCAGTGTCCCTCAACGGTAAATTTTTTTCGCTGCTCAATGCAAAATTATATATCAATGACTGAACTTTTAATAAAGGTTGTTAAAATGAATAAACATTGCAGGTAAAAAAGTTGATTTAACTAACCAGGCAATTAATAAGATTGCTTTCAAATCGAATTTTTATTAAAATTTTTATTTGATTATTTTATTAATTCTGTCTTGCAACGAACACTGGAATGAATACCTAATGTTTGCACACAAATTTCATATATTTCTATAGCAAACACTCAACCTTACAGATAGAAAAATATTTATTGTTTATATCCATGATATACAACAAAGCAATTCTGTGTGGTAGCCCATGAACAGTGATGGCTTTAGTATGAAGCGTATGTAGTGGCCGCAGCTGGGCCCTTTATAGTCAAAAAGTGGCCCAACTCCAAGCAAAACATTGTTGTATTTCTTCGTAGCAGCATTATGATGGTGGGTTCACCTGCCTGCACTTTAACTTTAAAACAAAAGTCGGGATCACGTACTCGAATTAAGGTGATTACCTTTTTTGAGACCACCTACGGTTTTGGAACAAAAATGGAGATTTTGCACTTAAATTGAATGAGACGATTATATTTTAGAGATCAACTATATCTTTAACACAAAACAAAAAAACTTGACACACTAAAAAGTGGCTCACTCATTCTTTTCTTGTACCAGGTCTTCCTTTTGTAAGCCTATCATAGTCCATGAATTCTTAAAAAACAAGTAAGCCTACCCCATTAGCAAATGCATACCAAAAATACCTCATTTCAACCACATCAGTAGTAAAAACATTCCCTTTTTTTTTTCTTTAGTTTTTCTCATTTAAAGTCAATTCACTTGAAGTATCGTTTTTTTATAATTTCTGTTTAGCTTTATATTCTCAGGTTGATTTGCAGCTGGTTGAGGAGCTTCTGTTGTAACTTTAAGAACATTTGTATTTCTATTCTCTTTTAATAAATTCTTTATTTTTTTTAAATAGTACAAATCTTCATCATCAAGAATGAGTTTTTTCTCATCACCACTGCTATCAGTAAATAAAATATTTTAAATACATCAAGATAAAAAAGTTTTTTTCTACTGACCTGGTAAAACTAATTAGGCCTAAATTATCTTCATGATTTATATCCAATTTTTTTAAAAGTGAAATAAGTGTATATTTACTAATTTTTATGACTCCAAAAAGAAAAAAACTGCTTTTTTACATCACAACCTGTGGGGCAAAATAATAGCACAATACTCCGAGTAAATATTCAGCAACACAAAATGTTTGGTTTTCGTTCATTATTTGCCGAGTTCAGTTGATTATCTTTTAAATCTAGGGAAATCCCCAAAGCCTACAAAGCTGGTAACGGCGCACTATAAATGAGAAACAAGTAATCAATACTTACAGCAATTATTCAAAAATGTTTTATCTAAGACATCAATTATACTTAGAAAATTAATGAAAAAATTTAGTGAAAGTATGCAAAGCATATAAGTTTCTTTGCATTACAGCAATATTTACATATTTTATAATCACCAATATTTACCTTTGAGGGACACTGGGTCATATACGACCCACAGCGGTTTTTGCTTTAGTTTTTGAAATCAAAAAGCTTGAATAAATCAATAATGATTTTAAATCATTAGCAAGAACCTAATCTTAAATACTAAAACTCAAGTCGTATAAAATACGATTATTTTACTTTGATTAAGTCAGCTAATTAAAGTCAAAAATTTTTTTCAATTTTGGTAGTCAAAAAGTTTACAAAATTACGGCAAAAAATATAAAAGTTTTCAATTTTTTTTTTTTAAATTAAACTTGAATCTTTTAACAATCCAACCGTCAAAAAACAAACTTAATTTTTTGATCGGATTGTCTGTACCATAAAAAAATGTTCATGGGTCATATATGACCCAGTGTCCCTCAAAGGGTTAAAAGCAGTGCTGCTACGCCTAGTGAAATTTCACTAGATCTAGTGAAATTGACTCCGGCCTAGTGAAATTTATTTCCATTCTAGTGAAATTTTATTGTTTTACGAGCATAAATTTGCAGCATTTTGGCTTACTTTTGCAGCAAAAATTTGCAAAATATGTCGAAGAATTGCTGAAAAGTGCAATCTAGCCCAAGTGACAGCACTGCTGAAAAGTGACAAGTCGTGATAATGGAACAATGGTACATCTGATGAAAAGTTTATAAGCTTTGTCTTTGATGATATACCTGTGATGCTGCTCGTATACCCCTCGTATACCTCAGTCCAGCTGTATACCCCAAATTTGTTCTCGTATACACTTGGGTATACTGTATACCCGGTTGAATAGCACTGGGTTGTAGTAATTACGTTTAGCTATTTCAATTGTTCTAATAAGCGTGTTACGATATTTTTTATAATCTTTAATCATATCGAAATTTGGATGCAAAAATGAACTTTAACTTTTTTATGATTAGAGCTTTATGAATTTTGGATTAAAATTTTAATTTACAGTTCCGTATTTTTACAAAACTATTCTCATTAAACCGATTATTAGAACATTTTTTGCACAATAAAATATGATCTTTAACTGCACTAGCTTGTAGACTGTTGAAATTCAGATGCTCCCGGACTCTAGTGATCAAATGTTTGGAAGACATATTGATGTATGTTTTGTTTGTATCTCATGAACACGAGAATTTATGAACAGCATTTGAGCAAAGAACCACAGGAGTTTTGGATTTCAACTGAAAATAAGACTACTATAAAAGTTTTACAGATGGGAGATATTTTTAAATTGTGCTTTTTTTTATTAATGTGGACCACAAATATCCACCTTTCTCTTCCTCAATTTCCCTGCCACCTCCGTATCTCCACCATAAAGACTACCGAAGTTCCAAGATCCAAGTCTAATTCCAATCTTAATGTTTTTAAATTATTTCCCAGAGATTTTTTGCAGCCCTTGCCCATGGGGTTGCTGGGGATTGGGGTCCATTTTCTTACATTGCGTTTTTGTGTGAATTTGGAGCAAGTTTTCATTGGTCGCATGCCCTTCTTGACACTAACCACATGTGGTTAATGTAAGCAAGTTCTTGTTGCTAATTAATGGTTCATCCAATTTTTTTATCCCAGAAATCCCAAGCAAATTTTTTAACGCTACTAATCGTGTAGATTTATAGAAACCAACAGCAGAATTATTTAACTTGGGTGCTTTGTGGAGGATATTAGCGGAACTTTGTCAAAAGCAAAAACAGCAAACGTTTTAAGTGAACCAAACCAATAAAAAGTTTTTGATGAAATTGTCTCAGTGGCCTTTGAAAAAGGAAATATTATTTTCCCCAAACCATGCACTGTAAATTTTGGGTATTTTTAGGGGTGAAAATTAACAACCTTATGGATGGAAATTTTAAAAGCATGGTTTTTACCACTTTTTGCCTGTTACTTTTTAGAAAAAGATGGTAATTTTCATGCAGTGAGGATGTGATTATATACTATAGATGGTTGTTTCCACTTGGCACAAACAAAAAAAACATCCTTGAGGGTGGAAATTAACATGCTTAATTTTTTTCAAAGGTCACTTGTTTATTTCTAGATTTGTTATCGTAGGCAGATTCAACCAATATGCATTTTATTGCAGGCGGCGTTTCGGTATACGTTTTGAATTTAAATTTAAAGATGTTATTTTAAACTAAATTAAAATTTTTGCAAGTAATTTGAATTAATTTAAAACTTACAAAAATTATGGTATTTACGTGGCATAGTGTAAACTTTGCAAAATGCAGTACGGAGGACAAACAAAAAATAAATTTTCTACTTGATGAAATAACCACCGCTCATTCTGCAACAAATTTAACGTCAAAGATGACAATGACCGAGCTGTCCTCGAACATTTTTATAAATTTTCTTTCAACGTTTTTAGTGTTAAACCTGATATCATAGAATGCTTTGTGGTTATATTTGTAGAACAACTGGATAAATTTTTATTGGATTGGTGTGAAAATAGATGGATTAATTATTTGAATGCTAAAATAAATA
The DNA here is from genome assembly GCA_963680785.1 of Diplosoma virens. Taxonomy (NCBI): domain Eukaryota; kingdom Metazoa; phylum Chordata; class Ascidiacea; order Aplousobranchia; family Didemnidae; genus Diplosoma; species Diplosoma virens. The sequence continues at coordinate 70,076,204 of OY796882.1, read as the reverse complement.
TTAATTTAATTTTTGTCTTATAATTGTAATTGAGCCTTAAACCCATTTATTTGTTTACTATCGTTTAAAGTGCACACACTGAGAGGAACTAGAGCGGCTTCGTTGATCTTTTCAATCAACGATCTAGATCTTAGCGGGAGTTTGCGGTACAGGCAAAACCTCGGTTTACAAACACAATTCGTTCTGGAAAGCTGTTCGAAAACCGTATTGTTCGAAAGCCAAATCATATTTTCCCATTATAAATAATGTAAAATAGATTAATTCGTTCCACGCGCCAAAAGAATAACTTAATAACCTGTTTACTATATACCTTGTACTCGTATATCATAAAATAAAACCATTTCTTCCAAAAGTAAATAAAACAAAACATAACAAGTAATTTACATTTACATAACTTCATATAGCATAAAAATTTACATAACAATGTGTATTTATTTATACATGTTTTTTTTTTCCTTGACCAATATCACTTCTCGCTTTCATTGGATGCATGACTTAGGGCTAATGAAGAGAAAAGAAAGTTTTGTACAATGAAATTGTAAATGCACAGCGTAACAATGAATGCTATAAACGTAACAATAAATCAACGTAACAATGAATGTACTGTAAATCGTATGCTGGTGAGCAAAAAAAAGTTGTTCGAGAACCGAATTTTTGTTCGTATACCGGGTCATTTTTAACTCAAAATTTCTGTTCCAAAACCAAATTGTTCAAATTCCGAGACGTTCGTAAACCGAGGTTTGACTGTATTTGATTTCACTACAGTTTTTACAGTATTCGTTTTTTCATCTTTGTTACGTGATTAATAGTCATGACGTCAGTTGTTGTGTCGCTTGCCTTGCAGTTTTATTGCGGCTTCACTTTGTGTCTTCAAGTCAGGACCCGATTAGTATACATGTATAAGTAAAGTTTTTTTAAATTAAAAAAAAAATTTTTTTGATTTTTTACATAAACTGATGATGATCTTTATAGGTCGAAATCGATTTTTAATTAAGAATTAGTTAAGTTTTAGTTTTTAATTACTGTATTAAATATTCGGCCAATTGAAGTTTGACCGATTTTATTAATGAGTTCATGTATCGAAAAGGAGTTAAATGCGACGTAGAACGAAATAAATTAACCAAAGCTAATGAATTTTAGAACTCGTTAATTTGTACCAAATCACATTTCGTTGGGCATTTTAATAAATCTTTTCAAAAAAAGTGACGAAATGAATAAGCCGCGGCGTGAACGTGATAATCAGTCAGACCAAGCAGTCGGAGTGCGAGGATGCAAATAATAAGATGCTAGAATGCTACAACACCTTCCACCCTTGTAACATGTAAGTACTTTTAAGAAGTTTTATTGAATCCAAAAACATACTATGAATTTTATTTTCAGCTGAACCATATTCTGCAGTAGCAAGTCGAATCAAAAGCAATACAAATTGGATTTTGAACTGCAAATTACCGAAATTTCCATTTCAAATTAAATTTGACTTAGAGGATTTCAAAAAACTATAGCAAAGAAATTAGACCTTCAACCAGAAGAGGAATAATTAATTGCTATTTAACGATATTAGCATGCCTACACTGTAAGTGGTTGAAAAAGGTACAAAAGTAGTTTAGTTGAAAGGATTTTAAATCCTTTCTTCGCCCGCCAAGCTCTAGGAGTGTAAGCGCGATGCTTAACGCTTGTCGGGTAAGTCCCGGTCATGAGGTACGGCCTTGGTCTTACCACACAGTGGATTCTGTGTATTCCTTGCGCGGCAAAGCTGGAATCATTTCCAGCTGCTTGTGATCGAGTTGTTGTCGGGCTCGCGTGGTCTAGTGGTGTTGTATCCTGCTTGGAAGACAACACGTAGCGAGTTCGATTCGCAGTGAGATATGCATCACTGACGAGCTCTAATAAGAGCGAAACTCGAGTCTGGTGCTTCTCATTTTTAGCAGTTTGGTTTCTATTAATATTCCTAAATACCTCATGTTGTTTATAATATTTGTTTTTAAGTGAAGCCTAAAATTGTGAAAGTGGTAAGTTTTTATATGCAATCTTTGACTTGGTATCGCAAACGAGTTCAATCAGCGATTGTTTTTTTAGCAGCGTTAAGATTGCACGACATTATATCCTCTGTAAAGGGATTAACGATTCAAAACTTTTTCTTTTGAGGGTCTGATTTTCGGAAAAATACAGGCAAAAATTAATGGCTTTTTCTTTTAAGTGTTGACTCACAATAACAAAAAACACTTTAGTGTCAACAGAGGTACTTGCCACAAAATCTTGCAAACTTGGAAACATATCAATGTCGCTTTTTGCAAGCATCTGTTACAAAAAAAAACAAACTTTATTTTTAAAAGTTTGTTGCACAGTTGATGCAATAATCTTGAAGAGAACTACTACGATCATTCAAGCGTTAAATTTATCTACTAAGTATCAAGTTTTCCTATCCACATCTTTTCGGATCGAAGTTCTTTTAATAGGGAAATTCCATTCACGTAAAAATTTATTTGTTTCTCTTAAATCAAAAAGAAGTGCAAGTCCGCGTCCTCTTGAAAACCGTATCAATTCTGCATAAAAGATGAGAGGTGATGTTGTAAACCCATGCGCTCACACAATGCCCCTAAAACCCTTAAATGCAATGCACGGGTATGAATATATTTGATAATCTTAACTGCTCAAATTATAACGTCATTTAATTCAGGTTACATTTTTTGGGCAGCTGAATTTTCAAGGTGAATTATGCAATGTGTGGGACAGCAGATTTTTGTTTGTAATTTGTCTTATTTTTGCTCTTACACCCGATTGACAACCAACCGTGCTGGCAGCTCCGTCAGTACAGACCACAACACATTTTCGCTAATAGTTAATCTACTTTAAGCCTTGATCTTGTATTTAGTTATTAAACGAAAGCAATAATTACTGCTAATATTTTTTTGAGATTTTAATTCTTAACTGATAGCGCCTCTTTAAAGCAGGGGTGTCCAACCTTTTGCTTGTCGCGGGACAAATTTTCGTCTCCAAGTTTATCACGGGCCGCAATCGCTAAAACAATCAAAGTGATGCTATTATGTGAATTTGTACAAAAATTTCCGTTTCCAAAAGAGGTGTTTCCTAAAAAATAAGGTCTTCACTTTGAATTGGGAAATCTTGTGCAATTTTCGTCCCCAAAACTAAGTGTTCTCTAAAAAATATAGTCTTCGCTCTGATTGTGGACTTTATTTTGTCGCTGAATTAGTGCTTTCCAAAAGCCTTTGCGGCACAATTTGTCATCTCTCGAGCAACGCAGGTTATGGTGTTTTAAATGCACTGCAATGATTGAAGTTGATGAAGTGTCTGATTAAAAATTCCTTCTCGGGCCGCATCGAAAGGCTTCGAGGGTCGCATGGCTTGGAAGCCATGGGTTGGACATCCCTGCTTTAAAGTATAAAATTGGAATAAATTGATGCGGACCGGCAGAATGGCTAATGCGGACCACCACCGGTCCGCGGACCAGCGGTTGAGAACCACTGCTCTAACAAATCGCTTCAAACGAGCGACACTCTATTGTGAAGAATCATTAGCTGATCTATCTGTAATACACTGTGAAAAATCTTAGTCAGAAACAGAAAATAAAAAAACTAATGGTACTTTCTTGGTGTAACGATGCGAGTGTAATAAACACTTTTATTTTAAATTAAAATCAAGCAATGTAAATTTTGTTGAAAAGCATTTTTATCAATACTGTTAGCAATACGTTAGCAATGTAAATGTTTACAGATGAATCAATCAGGAATGAATTATCAACAGTACCTGTTTCTGATCAAGAGCTTGCATATATGGAAGGTATTTTTTTCATCTCCCTAAGTATGTTGCATGCCTTCTGATGGTAAAGCTTTTGCAAAAAGTCCAATCGTACTTATAGAACAGTTCTTGTTCCAGCGCCAAAAAGTGTCGCGAGCGCCGCGAGACAAACTGGACGCGTACGAATAAAAAACTACCCGTGCGCTGTAGTTGTAAATTCGCGTTTTAACTTTCTCGCCTTACTTTACCTTATTTCATTTCACATAAAGGCGCCGGAAAGTCATTTTAGAAGCTCCGGAAAGTCATTTTGTCAGGGGGGAGCAAAACTTAAAGAAAAAGTCACTCTCTTTTAGTCGTCATTAAAGTTTCGCGCTGAAACGGTCGCGATGCCAATTCGTATTGCGACTGTTTAGCGCTAAATTTTAATGATGACTACAACAAAGTTTATCACTTCCGATTAATATCCAAAATTTCCATTTTTGTCCTAAAGTGTAGGTGAAGACTAAAAAAAAAGGTCAACACTTTCTATCGAGTCATTGATGCCTATTTAAGTCCTAAATTTAAGGTGTGGAAAAAAACAAAAATAAAAGAGTCTTTACCTTTAATCTATCAGATATTTTGGTCCAATTTCCCAATGCTTCTATAACTGCCTAACTTGTACTCACCTTTTTTGAAAAGGCAGGGGGGCAATTTGAAGGGGTCTAAAGGGCAGGGGAGGAAAATGCCCCCTGCTTAATTTCAGCTCATTTTTCACCGCATCGTCTTGTCTTGTTGTTATATATTGTGTTTGTTTTTTGTTGAGTGTTCAATTTGTGTTATTAAGCGACTTGGAACATTTAGTTTGGATTTCAAGTTTTGCGACCACGTGATAAAGGAGATTTCTATAAAATTTCTCATTTGCTTTTCACCCCCCTCTCCCACTTTTCAGTGCACACACTGAAAGGAAACTAGAGCGGCTTTGTTGATCTTTTCAATCAACGCTTTCGATCTTAGCGGGAGTTTGCGGTATTTCATTTCACTACAGTTTTTACAGTGTCCGTTTTTTCATCTTTGTTACGCGATTGATAATCATGACGTCAGCTGCTGTGTCGCTTGCCTTGCAGTTTTATTGCGGCTTCACTTTGTGTCTTCGAGTCAGGACCCGATTAGTTTAAGTAGTTTTTTAATTTTTTTGAGTTTTTACATTTTTTTACAGATAATGATCTTTATAGGTCGAAATCGTTGTTTCGTTATGAATTAGCCAAGTTTTAGTTTTTAATTTCGTTATTAAATATTCGGCTCATTGAACTTTGACCGATTTTATTATTGAGTTTATGTATCGCAATTTGACCAGTTAAATAAATCATCAATTTGACTTTGCGGAAAATGGTAATAGATTTATGTTAAAAGACTTTTGACATAGTTGAATGTAAATTCTGTTTTAGAAATTGCTTCAGCTTTGTGCCTTGTACCACTTCTATTTAATAGCAAGTTGGACATGTTCATCCAATATTCTGACCGGATATGTTAATGCTTATCAATGTAACTTTCCTTGATATTACGTATCAATAATTACTCGAATAATTTGCAGAACAAAACCTCCGTGACAACACCGTATCCATGTGTTGTGGCTACCGACCATGCCATATCAATTTTTGTTCAAAGGTGTTGGTTGTGCAATTGCACAACCTTTAAAGATGCTTTAATATATAATAATAATAACCTCATACTGGATTTTCAATATCAAATTTCCAAAAGCACTTACATGTTCTCTTCAATTTTTGAATTATCTTTTAAATATTTCTAAAAAAATCACAAACATGAGTATTCAAAAAATGATTAACGCTTTGCTTTAAGAATGGCCGTTAAAATTTTTTTTTGTGTTTTCTAAATTTGATGTTCGTTTAATCGCCCTGTTATTGCTATGTAAATAAACTTTTCGACCATTTCAAGTTTGTTGAATTTAAAGATGGTATATGCCATGGTACAATCGGATGGAAAGGTAAAAATCATTAAGGCTGGAAAAAACCACCTTCAAAATTTCCATCCCTAGGGTTGTCTATTTCCATCGTAACATGGAAAATCCCATCCTCGAATGGACCAGCCCAAATGTAAGCAAATTCTATCCCTAGGTTTGTTTTCAAATTTACAGTGTGTGACATATATGACAGCTCAGCCATTTTCTGTCGGCGCAATATTTAACTGCAATTCACGATAGAGCGATTTAGATTTCCCGTTTACTCCTTCTTCATCTTCTGTTATGGGTGCTGCTTCAACAGTTTGGTCGATTTGTTTTATGGAAATGCAAAAATACTCAAACAATGAAAGGGTTTTTTAAACTTTTTATTGTTTCCAACAGCTGCGTCACTTCAAGATCAATATTGATGAATATTGAAGTTTTAATGCAAGAAATTATGGTGACATGTACAAATTAACTTCAATATCAGTTTGATGCAGCAAATATCCTTGACGTCAAAGTTCTTCAGATATTCAGATATTTTTGCATTTTCAATTTTAACGTTATTCAAAGAGATATTTGTTCTTCCAGCTTTGTTGTTGCACTTTCACATTGAGATAAATATGACGCGACACCTGAACGAGTGGGGTGCTTTTAATGTTTAATAAGCAGGCATATTGTAAAAATTAGAAGGATGTGCATTGGCTTTCAATGTTTTTTTACTAATTTTATTGTTTGTCTTTTTGTTTTGCGTCTCATTCGTTGATCAGCAAAATCAAAAACAAAATTTTCTTACTGAAGGAAGCGAATTATTGAATGCTTTGATGACTTAAAAAACTTTTTGGCAATCCGTTTTAACCAATGCTGAAAAATTTTTATGACTCAGTGGAAAGAATGAAATACTATATTTAAATCCTCGTTTTTTCCTGCATAACCCGAGCGACAGTTGATGACTACACATTAGTTAACTGTGGTGCATTAACATGCTTATTTTCTAACCAATAGCGGAAATAGAAAAAGTCAAAATCATGTTGAATTAAAACTTAGATTGATGTTAACAAACAATAATAATATTGATAAAGAACTGATGATAACATCTGAAGTATATTAACAAAAATAGAGTTAGATTAATAACCAAAACATCTATTTATCGAACTTTTACATGAAGCAAACATTGTGTTAATGCGATAGCAATGACAAAATACTCTTACGCCCTACCTATTCTTATTTTTGATTAGTTAAAAATCACTTTTCACTTGATTTTTGGTAATTCTTTTTACAAACTTTAACTATTTAACAGAGTTTTATTCTACTCAGTTATTTTTCTTTCCTGCGACTCTCCATACATTAAATCACTTAACTGCTGCATTTGCTTATTATATCATCGCTATTTGTACTGTACTTTGTTTGTCGACGGCTGTCGCTATAGCGCTTTCTTTTTTTCCGCCTCATATTGGTGGTCAATAGGGTGGAGTGAAAAAAATTTTTTTTGAAATCTAAAAAAATACCTAACTGAATACCTGCCTTTGGTCCCAAAACTTTGCCCAAAAGTGGTTTTGGCATGTTGCCACTTGTAACCAGGTGGCAACCTCACTCTAAAGGTCATCGAAAGGTCAAATTCCTTAAAAATGCTGTAACTCAAAAACCACTGGTGCTAAAAGCTTCATTTTGGTCTTAAAAGTTGCAGAATATGCACTTTCCTATCTGTTGAAAGACAATATTTTTTTCTATTTCAATCAAAAATCAAGTTATTAAAAAAAAACTCATTTGCTGGACTAATTTTATCAAAATCGCCTACAAATTTGAGAGTACAAGTAGCAGAGAAGAATATTTATAGTATCTCATTCAGTATTTCATTGAATTTTGTTGTCAAACACTCCCTACAAGGTGATCACAGTAGTTATTAATAAGCATGTACTAAAGATCTGGACTACTCCCACCTTTCAGTTGTGTGAAGTTGTTAATAGTTAGTTACAGTTAGTTAAGCTTGGTGATAGCTACAGGTGGTTTGTTGTTATGCTACAGATACTGTTAATTTATTTGTAGTCAAATAGTAAAGTAATAGGTTTCCATGTCCTTATGTTGTGCTGTTATTTTGTTGATACAGGGTACTGATAATCAAGTGTGACTGTTTTATATAGGATAACCACACAAGAACAGGTTTGTGTTATTGTTTTCTAGTGTAGTCAAAAGAAAGTTTTAGATAGATCAATCAGATTATGTTACTTGTTATATTTATAAGCATTTAAACCATTTCTGTTTTTAATATATTAGAGCATTTATTTGGTATATTTCAAGTGATTAGTTTTGTTTAATTAATTTTTGAGTTGTGAAATGGCGACTAGACAGACCTCTTTAAAAAGAATTTCTGAACTTCAAGGGACGTACCGATTTGTTAGCAAAGAGTACTTTCCTGACAAAGGTATGCTACCTACAAAGAAAGAAGTTTTGCAGCGAATACTTCATGAAGACAATTGGAGAACTAAACAAGCAGCTGATCTTGTATCAAAAGAATTAAAAATTACACTGTCAGCATAACAATTATGTCAAAAAAAAAATTGTTGAATTAACAAAGAAATTTAAGTTTGTAAATAGTTACTCGACGAAAAAAAGAGGCAAAACTTTTGAAACTCATCTTGATGACTTTTTGTCAGATGTTGATACGCTGTTTAATATTTTTGCCATGATAGAGAACAAAGGCGGATTCAAGAAGAAGAGCACAAATTGAGAATGAACGATTCTGATTTAGCATTGTACCATGACCAAAATAGTTCAAGAATATGCAAATGTCTGTCAGTTGTAGAGAATCCTTCCATCAGCGATATCAATTTTCAAAAAAGAGTTTCTCAGAAGCAAATAAGATGTGACACTGAAGTTCAGTCTTCTGTGATTGAAAAATTAGATTTGGAAAGTAATGAAAGTGATCCAGGTTCATCATCATCTTTTCACCACAGCAAAAAAGAATGAAACTTATTGAAGACAGTAAACAAAACAGATAATCTTCAAAAAATTTGGGCATGATGTGTGAAAGATATCAGATTTCAGACAGAGCAGCTGCAGCTATTGGAAACGCTACATTGAAAGATTTTGGAGTTGTAACTGACTATGATGCCTCATTGGTAATTGATGGAAGTAAACTAAGGAGGGAGCGTCAAAAATACAGAGATGAAATTTGAAAAGCAGAAGAAGGCCTATTTGAAATTGTTGATGGAATATATATCGATGGACGAAAAGATGCCACATTGGTGGTGACAGAGAGTGATAGAAAAATGCAAACAGACATTATGTAATTGTAGGAGAACCAGGAGAATTTTATTTATCTCATGTGACACCTGAAACAGGAACTGGTCTGTACATTGAACAATCAATTTACAAGGCTGTAAAAGATACAAAACGTGAATCGAATTTGAGTATCATTGGTTCAGATGGAACTGCAACAATGACAGGTCCCACTCGAGGTTGCATTGCATCATTGGAACCTTTACTCCAGAGGCCTTTGCAATGGGTGATATGTTTATTACATTGTAATGAATTACCTTTGCGGATGTCTTCAAGACTTTGGACGGGACTACTAAAAGCCCAGATTTTTTTGCTGGAGTTATTGAAAGCCATTTAAATGGAATTGTTTCAGATTGGGAAGTTGCTAACTTTAAACCTATTTGCAATCAGAACGTCCCTCTTGTGCCTAGTAGTGTCATCGATGAATTGAGTGCAGACCAATATTATGGATATAGGATTTGTATGGCTGTTATGATGAGTCCTTCTGCTAGAAACAAAGATCTGGAACTTTTGGAAGTTGGAGGGCTTTCTCACGCAAGACGGTTGACTTTAGCTTGCCGTATTCTTCGATACTATATTTCTGTAGAGCACCCATCAATATCATTAGCTACACTGGCTGAATTTTGCATTAAAGTATACTTTCCAAACTGGTTTGAAATTAAAAATAAGCACAGAATCACAGATGGGGCAAAAGATTTTTACATCATAGTTCAAAGAGTTTTGCTATTCTCCCATAAAAAAGTCACACAGATTGCATTGAAAGTTCTGAAACGAAACGCGTTTTTTGCACACGAAGAAAACATTTTTTAAGTATGCTAGCAGATCATGACAAAATAGTTCGTCATTTAGCAGTTAGTAAAATTCAAAGTATGCATGTTAAGTCCCAATTTCTCAATTGAAACTGAATTTGAGACATCTAAAGATCTGGATTTGAAAGGCGTGATGGGTCAATTAGACAAAAAATTAAATCAAGAAATATTATGAAGCAGTTTAATACGAAACGACAGTTTCGATCGTAATTGTTCCTTGTATTGAATGTCCAGTTAAAATCTACTTAAGTATGACTTCTGCCTTAGTCTACATGCTTCAATTGCATAAACTAATATGTTAAACTGTTTTATGTTTTATTGAATAATTCTGTAATAACATGGTTATGCTTTCTTTTCATACTTAAGTTAACTGATTTCTGGGGTTGCTTTTATACTTTTCAATGTTTTGACTTAGTATGTCCGCATTGTCTAGTATGACAGAAACATTAAATTCAGTGGATAATACGCTCGTATAATTGATAAAACAAAATGTTATTTTATAAAAAATAGTATTTTAAACTGATTTTCAGCTTAACTTAATGCAAGACAGCAAAAAAGTAATTTCTAATCTAAAAAATAATCGTTTTCACAAAAATTGACAATTATATTAGTTTTTACTAAAAAAACTTGATTTCTGGTTGAAATAGAAAAAATATTGTCTTACAACAGATAGGAAAGTGCATATTTTGCAACTTTTAAGACCAAAATGAAGCTTCTAGCACCAGTGGTTTTTGAGTTACAGCATTTTTAAGGAATTTGACCTTTCGATGACCTTTAGAGTGAGGTTGCCACCTGGTTACAAGTGGCAACAAGCCAAAACCACTTTTGGGCAAAGTTTTGGGACCAAAGGCAGGTATTCAGTTAGGTATTATTTTAGATTTCAAAAAAAATTTATTTTACTCCACCCTAGTGGTCAATAACTTTGATTTTCGCTTCATTTTCGGTTGGGATACTACTATTTAGAAGTACATGTTTGAATAATGGTAATAGTTTAACCTTCTTTCTGCGCACTGTTAGGTAAAAAAGTGTGCGAAAGACCACCATCTGGTTTCCATCTTTTTTAGAAGGTGGTTAGATTATTTCTAGCTTGTGAGATGTTGTTATTTATTTTCCACCTCTGATTTCTACGGAAACCCATGGAAGTCAATAGTCTGCTGAAGTTGAGGCGTGAGACAACTTTTTTGATTTTGTTTTAAGTAACTTGTAATTTGTTTAAACACATTTGCGTCGCTTTTCCCCAGTTAATACTATCATAATTTAAAAGAGAATAAACACTATTATAATACATCATGAGTAATGCTTTGGGTAATAAATATTTTGGAGATTTTCAAATGATTTCTAAAGACGTTGAAAGTTTTCTTACAAGATGATCAATATGTGTATTCCTGTTTAACTTATCATAAAAATAAACATCTGATGGGTTTCATTAACTTGATCTAAACCGGTGTTTCCCAAGCTTTTTGGGCCACGGACCCGTATTGGCAAATCGTTTTTTTTCTTGGACTTGAAACTTATATCACATAAATTTTCTGCCCAACCGATGAGAAAGGATAATATAAACCCAAAAATACATAAAGCAAAATCCGTTGAAAAAATAAATTGTTACAAACAGGCATATCATATTTCTGAAGGGGCAAACTAGGACGCTCGTTAATAGAAAAAAATTACTCCCTAAAACGTAGTGTTCTCTGAAAAAAAGGTTCTTCACTTCGAATCTGTCTTGGATTTTATGCTATGGATTACTTTACTAAGTATATATATTGACAAATTTTGTCATATCGTCGCGGACTCTTTGTGAAGTCATCACAGACTCTCAGGGGTCCGCGGACCCCAGTTTGGGAAACCCTGATCTAAACAATTGTTATTAATGTCTAACTAAAGTTATTTCTTTCCAAAAACATAATAGTTGGTTTAAACTGCTAAAGATTTAACCAAATGCTTATTTTTGCTGAATTTTTTGAAATTTTATTATTTTCATGTGACTTGCAGTAAACGATATGGTGTCAACTGCGACTGAAAGTGTTTTAAATTTGGAGCAGTTATTGATGTTACTTATATACACAGTAAACAAAAATGGGTTTGGAACAACACCTTGTGGAACACTTATATCAGGGTGTCGAGCCACTGGTCGAGGCACAGGTCGAGGCGCGACCCATCCATTAAAGTGCATGGACCCATCGGCTGTTCCAAAATTCTTGGCATTATGACGACTTAATTCACTTTTTTACAAAAAAAAACAAAAAAACTTTAATTATTGTCAGAAGCATTTTTTGTCTTCACTTTAAAGTAGTGGTCCTCAACTTTTTTAAGTTTTCAGACCGATAGCATTTCATTGCAACTTGCAGCCCAATAGTTTTTAAAATCGAACAAATATTTGCCGAATTTTCTATCAATTTTACAAAATTTGCTGTTTAAAATCTAAACTCATTGCTGCCGATAGATCTTGCTATCAAAGCACAAAGTTGATATAGACTGTGGCCAACCGATAGAAAAATTAACCGGAACCAAGGTAGGAAACATTGCTTTAAATTAAAATGTTGTTTTTAATTTTCTGCCTCTCGGAATGCCTGAAATCGGCACCACGATCGTAATTAGCCCCCTTCCAAAACATTTATGATAATCGAAAAAACAAAAAAATTTCAGATTTTTTTTAGCTCACTCAGTTTTATTATTAATTAAACTGACCCGTTATATGAAAAAGGTTCGTCGTCCCGGCCGATTGCAATCGAAAAAATTACGATATATTGTTTTGAATTAAAATAAATTATTGTCTATTTGACAAGTATGACTTGATCAATTTGTTAACTATTCCACGCATACCATGATGTTCAGGATTTTAAGTAAGGTGTGGTGGTTGGCTTGGCCAAAAGCTTTTTTAGTAAAATCCATAAAAGGTACAAAAATAAACATATCTTCATCATTTTCTTACAGAATTGACTCATACCATAAGTTGATTGCTTTGGTTGTAGAGTGAACACTGAAAAGACGTAAATATTGGGTATTTATTCAAGAATTTGGATAATCTTCTAAGTAATATAATGTCAAAAATCTTGTTAAATGGTGATAATATTAGCATTGGACGGTAGTTACTAATTTCATCTGTTTCATTGCCTTTATAAATTAGACTTATTTTAGCCATTTTTAAGACCTCCTGATACGTTCCAGTTTCCATGCATCAGTCAATCGATCGAGCTAATGGGTTTGCAATGAAGTTTAATTTTTAATTGTTGTCGAAGAACGTCATCATCTCCAAGGACTTTCTTGTGATTAGGATTATTTCAATAATTTCGTATTCGTCAGTAGGTGTTAAAATGTCAGTAGGAATTTAATTGCCGCTTATAGCCTAATTAATTTCAAAGCTGTTGTTATTATTCAGTACAGATTTCTCTTTTGTCGTCAGTTTATGTCCTGCGTTTATAAAAAATTTATTCATTTTAATATACATGTTTGTTATATGTATATGTTTTTGGGACCAAAGATTTTTAATAAACTAATTACTTTGATATTTTTGTTAAAATTGATTTCCTGTAAGGCCTTTTTTTAATAGCATATTCTTAAAAAGTGTTTCCGGGGTCACAAGAGTTTTTACTATAAAAGATTTAAAAACTAATCTTTTTTCGCAAGTGGTTTCAATCCATTCACATATTTTCTGTGCTTGTTGTAAGCCGAACCTAACTAAGCATTTTTTAATGTAACAAAAATGTACCTAGTTCACTATCAATTTTACTAAATTTGCTATTTTAAATTTGGACTCACAGCTTGCAGCTCTGGCCATTAGAGGTGGACTCGAGATACGGAGGTTAGAGATCGCGACGAGACGAGACTTTACAAAAGTTGCTTTAGTTTAAGCTAAGGTTGTGAAGTCAAAGCCGAAAGCTGGAATAGCATGTTGTAGAGTGGAAGCGGAATCAAAGTAGTTTCTTAAATATACTAAAACCAAAGTCGCTTTTTTAGATGTGCTGATGTTGGTATCGAATCGTATTTGCCTGTGGTCAGTACGACTATGATTTTCGGTAAATTGCTGAAACCTTTAGCCATATTTATCATTTGAACGATTCAAAAATAAGCAAGCAAAAATACGGAGAGTACTTGAAAGTCATCTTTGGGACTTTAATTTGAAGTGCGAATTAAAAAAATTGGCTTTATATTAGCAAAATCATTTGAAGTTTTGGTTTGGGAGTTGTTTTGAAAAATTCAACTAAAGATTAAAAAAATATTTTTATCAGAAAAAATGTGACAAAATGTTCTTAATTGCTTTTGTGACGAATAAATAAATTTGAAAGTTAAGTGACGAACAAACAGAAAGTTTTCATTTGAATTTAGCCCCCCTAAAATGTCGGGATTCTTTAAGAATTGTAGACACTTGTCTAAAGCTACTGCTTACAATTTCTTATCATTCCTAATATTTATAATATGAATTAACTTAACAAAAAAAAAGTGATTTGGTCAGCGGTTGAATGTAACCAGAGTAAAAATAAAAATTTTTCAGTTTTAATCTACTCTTAATCGCTGAGATGAAAAAGCAATATTAAATGCTAATTCTGCAATAGTAATTAGTATTGTTAAAAGCTGTTTTTAATGTTGAAAAGCTAAAACTTCTAAGGAGGTGTCGCTCCTTATCTTCTGGATTCTCTCTGATTGCTAAGGATGACTTACAATTAGGGTTGTGGAGTCCGAAAATTTTTTCCGGACTCCGACTCCAGTTCTTTAAAATTTTATAATTTCGACTTTGACTCTAGAGCATCCGAGAAAGCAAAACCCGGCTCCGTTCTAAAACATGTGACTCCAGGGACTTCAACTCCACAACCCTGCTTAAAACTATGTTGCTCAGTCGAAGTTGCCGGAGCTGCATATTTTAGCGTGGAGTCAAATATCGTTTTTACTTTTGCGGAAGTTGAATCGTATTATTAGATCTTGTAAAGTTGGAGCTGAAAACTTTAAATTGGTAAAGTTTAAAAACAATTTCTCCCACTCCACAACCGTGGTTAACCAATAAGTACAAAAAATACTTATCTCCAAGACCTTTTTCAACATCAAAAATCTTCAACATAAATCACAAAAAAGTTTATCAATTTTAAATATTGACCATCAACTATTTAACTAGATTTCCAAGTTTTACTTTTAAAGGAACTGCTAGGCATGTCAGTTAAACAGTGAAAATTGTGCAGTTTTAATTGGAGTGATTACATTGCTTTAACGTCGTCGTTTGGAACAGCATTCACCACAGATCAGAAATAAACAGGAATGGGGCCGAGGGTTTATTCTTTTACTATCTTAGGCTTCTGTACTACCCGGATCAGATGCTGGCAGTGATGTTATTCAGCCAGCATCAGGTTTCTTCATCCAAAACCATCAGACCTCTTGCTCCATGTGGTGCCCGATGCATAGGGAACGCTGTTAGAACATGGTCTGTGGTTTGTTCAGAGGCTCCGCACTCGCAATTTGGTGTAGGGGCGAGACCCCATTTGTACATGGAAGAATGGAATCACCCAACACCAGTTCGTTGGCGATTGAGTTTGATCCCAGCTGTTGGGAAAAGTTTATTCCAACAAGCCTGGCACTGCTTCTGGATATAAAAACACGAAGCCTGGATGTATTCTTGAAGTACTCCACGTTCCATCTGTATTCGTCCACTGAGTAGCGCGGATGCCAAGTCCGGCAAGGTTGTTTAAAAAATTTTGTGCAGCTGGCACAAGTGTTTAGATCAGGGGTCTCCAAAATTTTCGAGCAGGGGCCGTATGTAGATTTGTTTGGGCCTCCTTGGGCCGATCAAGGTGTTCTCTAAAAAAAAAGTCCTCACTTTAATTCAGAATTAGATTTTTCAATTTTCGTCAAAAAAAGGTCTTCACTTAAATGCAGACTCATATTTTTCAATTTTCGCATATGTTTTATACAAAGAGCTCCGCGGGTCGTACTTCAAAGACCCCTGATCTAAATAAACTTCAAACCCCTGAACCATGACTGAAGCTTGTTCACTTGGTTCGTCCAGTTAACTAAAATTTGATAATATTTTTTAATATTTTTTTAGTGTTTTAGACGGGTCGGATAAAATCACCTCGCGGGCCGTATTTGGTGACTGGTCTAGATTGTAGTTTCTCTTGGCGAGCATCTGAGGAACTACTTAAAAGACATACTGGATATAATCAGGATCCGCTGATCCACAGTAAGCCAAGGAGAGTGTCGTTTCTATTCGGCTAAGCTCAGCTGGTTGTATGCTTGAAGGTATGGGTAAGTGGTCCGTTGTAGTGGAATGAAGGCATCCAGTGACTATGCGCAAGGGATCGTTTAAAACACTGTCTATAATGCGAGTGTGAGCGCAACGGCACCAAACTGGTGCGCAGTACTCAGCTGTTCAGTAAACCAGAGATAGGGCAGCTGTGCGCAGTATTTTGGCAACAGCACCTTATCCTGAGCCCACAATTTGCCTCAGTAGTGTGATAATTTTTAAGTGCAATGCCACTATAGATAATGACGAAACATTAGAAAGCAATCAAACAATCTATTCCGTGCGGTCACCAAAGCAACCGTATACCGCATTGGTATGCAAAGTGTAAAATTCTCGATGTAACTTTACTGCAGTGCCTCGAAATAAAAAACGACTCGATTTTGGTTGTAAGGGATTTATTGACCAGACTTGACAGAAAACTGTGAGATTGATGGTTTTGATCAGAGCATCGACTTTCAAACTCTCGTTGAAAAGCATGGAATACGTTAAAATATTTTCATTGGTAGGTCACAACACTTCTTTTGTTACTCTCGCATTTCAGCTGATGCTATTGCATTTTAATTATTTAGAAACGGGAGGTACAAGGCTGTTGATTGCAAGTCAACTCGATTTCTTTCCCAAGACGTGTTTCACTTTTAGAGGGCATCAACATTAAAATCAGTAACCATCTCTAAAAATTAATTTTATATACACAAAATTTCTTGCTGACCTGCAATATTTAAAACCAGATCGATCTAAAGCTCCCGGCCCTGCTTCTATCTGCTATGACCAATGCGGGAGTTACTTTGAATTCCTAGTTACGTGACTTTATTTTTTTTTGCTTTGTGACCAATCAAAATTTCCGAAGTCTGAAGAAGTGCACTTTTAGTCGTGATTTCAAATCCGATAAAGCCTGTAGAGAACTCCAAGAACAATCACCGGGGATCTGTGCTCTCTGTACCTTAAGGAATTCTCAAAAGACTTAAGTAGGGCGGCGTCGAGCAAAGCCAATTATTCATTTAATGCTCCGTAGGAAGCAAGCAGGATTTTGTCAACCGTAAATCAATCTTGTTCTGTTATATAATACAAGAGACATCGAAGATCCTTTTGAAGCAAAGAACGATGTTGTCGTAGCCGTCGCTTTGACAGGTGCTAATGACAGCTTGGCATTGTGGCCTTATCTGCAAGCTGATGAGACTTCTTATAGATAAGCACATGGTTAGAATGACCATGGAACTTGCTCAAAACCAAAACGTCGCCATTATTACTGGTAACAAACAAAGCAAACTCTGGTGTCTGAGAAACGACGTTGCTTAGAGATTGGTTTTGACTCACTTTCTTTTTGACCTCTATAGATACTATCTGGCTTTCAAAATCTTTACAAATTTGCCTATGCTGGCTATCCGGCATTATTGCACTTTTTAAGGTGAGAAATACTCTCGCCCAGATTGTAGGTGCTTTCGCGCAGCCTGGGCCGTGAGTAAGTCTGCTCATTGATCTTAAAATGACAGACCGAAACCGAACCTACCAAAACGGAAGGGTATCCACCCATTCCGATGTTCAGTGTGGGTCTGCTAATCGGCAAACGTCCTTTTCAGGACGGGGCAATGTCAGGATAAAACTGCTCTTTTCAGGGCACATTGCCAACAAGTTCCGAAGACCCACTATTCTTCAGCTGAACATCGAAGGTCTCACTGCAAGCAAGATGAATGTTCTTCATCACCTCGCTATGCAGTCTGAGGCACCCGTTATCCTACTGCAGGAGACCCACTGCACTGATGCAGAGAAGTTGGTGCTACCAAACTACCAACTAGCTGGGTCTTCTTTAAGCAGGAAGCATGGCCTTGCCACGTTTGTCCACGAGCGACTGAGATACACGCTTTTGGACCAATCTCCACCGACATCGGAGATCGAGTGGTTGTGTGTGGACGTTGATGGCTATAAAATAGTCAACGTCTACAAACCACCGCCAACGCGATTGCGAACCCTGGATCTAAACCCTGGATTCGAGGCTAAAAAGAAGGCCGGTGCCGTATTTATCGATCTGACAGCTGCTTATGACACTGTCTGGCACCGTGGCCTTACCTGCAAGCTGCTGAGACTACTTCCGAATAAGCACATGGTCAAAATGATCATGGAGCTTGTCCGAAATCGAAGTTTCACCCTTACCACCAGTGACAGCAAGCAAAGCAGGCTACGCTGTCTTAAAAACAGTGTTCCTCAGGGATCGGTCTTGGCTCCCCTCCTATTTAACATCTATACGTACGATCTTCCTTCCATGATTTCGAGAAAGTTTGCTTATGCTGATGATCTAGCATTGTTGCATTCTTCTGGAAACTGGAAGGACTTGGAGGGGACTTTAAGCCAAGATATGTCCACATTGTCAGCGTATCTCCAGACTTGGAGGTTGAAGCTCAGTCACACTAAGACGGTGACGGCAGCCTTTCACTTAAATAACCGAGAGGCCAAACGTGAGCTAAAGGTCTACAATAACGGTAGACTTTTACCGTTCTGTCCAACCCCTACTTATCTTGGGGTAAAACTGGACAGATCGCTCACGTTTCGTCACCATTTAGTGACATTGCGCAAAAAACTATCATCGCGCGTCACACTGCTGAGGCGACTCGTGAGCTCGGGATGGGGTGCTGGTGCTAAAACACTACGCATAGCCACCTTGTCCCTAGTCTACTCAACAGCTGAGTACTGTGCGCCAGTCTGGTGTCGCAGTGCTCACACTCGCCTCATTGACAGTGTCTTGAATGACGCCCTGCGCATAGTTACTGGATGCCGGCGTCCCACTCCAACGGACCACCTACCTGTACTCTCAGGCATCCAGCCATCTGAGCTTCGCCGAATGGGAGCGACACTCTCCTTGGCTTACCGTGGATCTCTGGACCCCGATCATATCTTGCATGGTCTTTTAAGTTGGTCCTCAGATACTGGCCAAGTGAGACTAAGATCCAGACGCCCGTTTGTGCCAGCTGCGCGGAATCTCTTGGACAATCTTGCCAGACTTGGCATCCGCGCCTCTGAATGGACAAATCACAAATGGAACACGGAGTATTGTGAAAATGCTTCCAGGCTCCGTACTTTTGTGCCCGGGACCAGTGCCAGGCCTGTTGGGATGGGCTTACACCGAGCAGCTTGGGTTAAGCTCAACCGCCTGCGGACTGGTGTTGGGCGATTCCATTCGTCCATGCACAAATGGGGTCTCGCTCCTTCACCGAATTGCGAGTGTGGCGCCTCTCAGCAAACCGCAGACCATGTACTAACAGTGTGCCCTATACATCGGGCACCACATGGAGCACGAGGTCTGACGGTTTTGGATGACGAAACTCGATGCTGGCTTAATGACATCACTGCCAGCATTTGATCCAGGCAGTGCAGCAGTCTGGGGTAGTAAAAGGATAAACCCTCGGCCCCAGTCCTGTTTGTGTCTGGCCTGGAGTGGATGCCCTTCAAACGACGACGACGACGATACTCTCGCCTCGTGAAAATACCACGTGTATTGTATATTTGTTGTCTTTTTTTTTCTTCGTGGTTGCTTTGGATCTATCTCATCGCTTTTCTTTGTTCGCCTATCACGTGCAATTAATCAAAAACAGTTTTACCGTTGTCGTGCATTTAAATTCTCGTGTTATAGTTTTTTTGTTGGTTAGTTTATATTATTTCAAATTCGTAATGTGCTAATAATTCTAATGGTAATTCTAAGCAATATTCTATTTGAATAAGGCAGGTCTAAAGCAGTTTTTTATTCTCTTTTTCATTCGCATAAATTCTTATAACGTTGTTAGTTTGTCTGTGATTATCAAATACACTCTCCTTGGCTAGCGTTCGTGTTGAGAACGCGTGCGAGAATTAAAAAACTAGGTCTTCTTAGAATCATCCTAGTTAAAGTGTTCACCGTAACAGCACTTTTCTAGAAACTGGAAGGACTTAAAGGGGATTTTAAATCAAAACATGATCACACTTTCACCATTTCCCCAGACTTGAAAAATGAAACTCAGTCACTCAAAGACGGTGGTTCATTTTAACAAACAAAAGGTGAAACCGAGTAAAAAGTTTACACCACAGTAAACTTTTACCATTCTGTCCGATCCCTACATATCTTGATATAAAACTAGACAAATCGCTCACGTTTTGTCACCACTTTGCGGCATTGCAGAAACACATCTTCCCGCACCATGCTGTTGCCCTAATTGAGTCTACTTGACGGCTGAGTAGTTTGCAATGCACATGCTCGCCTCATGAATAGTGTCTTGCAGTGGCGTGCGAAGGCTCTAAGACTGGTTAGTGGTCGTACAACTGGCATGCCAAAAACTGGTCATGCAATTAGATATTTTCTGGGTAATTAATGGATAGGACATGCAAATTTTCTGGGTTGCAGAAAGAATTCTGTCTGAAATTCTAAAACATGGACCGATTATTTTTCCCTAAACCATGGTTATCTCTAAAATAAAAAAGTTATCCTCTAAAATCATTCGCAGATTTTATACTTTTCGTCCTAAATTGTGGTGTTCTCTAAAGAAAAAAGGATCATTATTAATAAATTTTACTTTAAATATTTAAACCAAGGTCGTCGTCTCCGATCAACCTCAAATATCTCAAATTTCATCCCAAATCAATACCGTTTCTTATTAAATTAAAAAATATATATCTCATCTTGCAAAAGTTCGTCATGCAATCCCTTCAAATTTGGTCATGCAAAGCATGACTTGCATGCCCTGACCGCACGCCACTGGTATCTTGAATGAACCTTGAACATTGTCACTGGGTGCGTGCGTCCCACTCCAACAAACCTTTCACCAATTCTTTCAGGTATCAAGCCAGCTGAACTTTGCCAACTAAAAGCGGAACTCTTATTGACTAAAAGTAGAGCTCTGTATTATGACCATCTACTGCGGTCAATTAATACGACTTGCTTTTGAAAATGCCAAGATATTGCTTTTGGGTTGAAATTTCTTTTATTAATTTGTAATATGACCGAAATTGAAAGTGAAATACAATGCTATGAAGTTTAGTTTAGTTTATTATTTTCTCTAAAAACTCAATCGCCATCACTCTGCTTTATCAATGCTGCAATTATGAATAACCTTTATCCAGACTACGTATTCCATAAAAATTATTTACTTTTCTGCAATGCAGCAAGCAACTTGCATCAACATATGTCGCGCGCCTTATAAGTAAATACTTTGCGACTATTATCTGTTGTTCTACAGTACAACTTTGCTATTATGTGCTTTAGATATTTTGAAAGAATCGATAAAATCGGATTAAAATCAACAAAAAGAAGACGTTTTGACCTTTACCCCAAGGTTATCAAGCTGAACAAGCTGCTCAAAGAATGAACTACAAAAATAATATTTGTGAATGTATATACCTGTATGCTCCTAAAATATAATTTTAATAAATTGTGACATTGAATCATTGTAAAAACTACTATCATATGATACTAAAATATTGTAAGCGCTCGTAAAAATGACAAAATTTATTGTAAAATTCACTAAGATGCGATTGCATAATCCGCTAATTATTTGCATAATTTACAAAAGATTTTGTAGAGTTTGCAACCTTGTGTTAGTAAAAATGACAAATTCTTTTTAAAAATTACATTTTTTAAAAATAATTTTGAAAATAAAATAAAATTTAAAAAATAAATAAATAAAATAATAAAAAATAAAACGGAATTTGAAAATAATTTTAAAAATAACATCTTTAAAAATAATTTTGCAGATTTTACAACCTTGTATTGGTAAAAATCACATATTTAAAAAAAAATTACAAAACTTTTTTTAAAAATTAAAAATACGTGTTTGTAGAAATTACACTTCGGCAATCTAAAACTGCTTCCAATCATATGATTGCAAAATTTACAAAATTTTTTTACAGTGTACCTACAAAAAAGATTAACCAACAAAAAGATTTACCTACCAAAAAGATTTACCTACAAAAAAGATTTACCTACAAAAAAGATTCACCTACCAAAAAGATGCACCTAACCGAAAAGATGCACCTACAAAGCAAAGTAAGAGTTCCAAAAAACTATTTTCAGGCTTCTGATTTGAAACAAATATTTTTTATCAAAAAGATGTGAAGTGAAAAAATTTGATAAAAAAATTTCCCATAAAAGGGTTTAAAAATGTTTCAACAATTAATAGATGGTTGTAGAAAAGCAATTACGTTTATAAAAAATGTTCCGACCAACCCTTGTGTTGGAAGTTTCTTGATACTGGCATCAAGTTGAAGTTGTTTTTGTATGATCGTGGTCATTGAAACGTGTCGAGAGTGATTGGTTTTGACCGGAACGGTGCGCCCCCGGTTGGGTGATCGAGGCCCATCGTGCGGAGCCAAAGTGGGTGATTTTTGATAAATAAGCGATTGTCTTTGACGGCAGTGAGTAGGTTTTAAAGTTGTGCGCAGCTTTAATTGTTGACAAATATAGAGTGGTCAAACCAAGTGTAAACAAGTTTTTAGTTAAAAAAAATACAAACAAAAGAATGTCTAAGCGAGAAATTTTGGCAACCACAATTGCATATAGTTATATAGAAATCAAATATAATTTATTTTTCAATATCCGCTCTTTTGGCTTCCACTACACGTCTTAATCTGCCCATAACCTGGTTACATGAAGCACGGATGGTTTCTGAAGAGGTTTGGGCCCAGCAATGCTCTATTTTTGCTTTTAATGATGTAATACTTACTGTATATAATAGGACAAAAAAGCATTGCTCTCCAGAATACTCCAAATTGCAAAATCCATCGGATTTAAATATGATGAAGAAGGAAGTCTAACTATTAGTCCAAAAACACTCTATATTTTTGTTGCACCACTCTTGGAAAAGATTACCAGTGTAAGATGTGGTGCCGTCTTGCTGGAAAGTAATATCTGAGTCCTTAAATGTCACATTGATCCAAGAAACTAATTGTTTGTTTAACATGTTTATATTCATATCTGAATATAAAAAATCATTTAAAAATGGCTCTATATGTTATATCCTATTTTAAAAAATTAGTAAGGCTTGCTCTGATCACCCTGTGAATACAGATTTGCTGCTTGCCGAAGAAAAAGACAGTATTATTATGAAGAAAATTAAAGATAATACCGAATCTAATTTCGAAAAACTTTTAGTTAATTTAAGCAAATAGTTTTTCCGAAAGAATGTTTTCGGGTTTAGATCAATTGCAAATAACTTTGGGTACATTTGATTAAATTTTGTTTTCTACCTTTTTGAAAATTTTTTTTAAATATAGTTAAGCTTTATTGTAATGACCCATGTTTCATATACGTAATGGAAAGTATCATTTTATGACGACTGTAAGTTTAGATACCTATTCATTTTCATTGTCTTCTGTAAGTCTTTACTTGTTTTAGTGCATTTATATTTCAATATTACTTATCATTTTTTATGTTTCGAGTTACTCCTCATTATGCTTTGCATATACCGTGAGCATGCTGTTGGTGGCCGGAAAGTGAGAATGAGGACTCTGCAAAAAACAAGCACGTCATAATGAGTTAAAGAGAACGCGGGGCTATGCCACTGGATCTGTGACGTCATTTAAAATGAACACAAAGCAAAAAGCAAAGCCAAACTATTTACCAAAAAAGCGGTTTTTCAGCAGGAAGCAGTCGATTTAAGCAAAAAAGTTGTACCCAAAGGTTCATTTGGATTTCAAACTAATGAAAACTATTTCAAGTATGAGGGTAATCTAGTTTGAAATGGGCTGATTATGGGATGCGGTGAAACACAAATTATTTTGAAATACAACTTTTAAAGCATTTTAAATTTCAAAATCAAAATTAAAAAAATTTTAAAATATTTTCAAAATATTTTTTTGTTTTGTTGCACGTATAACTTCTAATTTTCACTTGTAGCCTAATGGTTTTTAGTTGAAATTTTTTGTCTTGTTTTTATTTACGTAGTTTGATAATTTGGAACCTATGCGAGAGCTAGGCTACATTATTATTTATGATGCCGAATTTGTTTTTCCAAACTTTTCCGTTAAGTTTGCCTTTGATGTTTGGTAAATAGAAATAGTAAAATGAAAATTTTTTTGGATTAAATTAGTCAATTAATTATAAATATTGAGTAAACTATGTAAAAAGCTTTTCGGGTCAGTTCCAGGAAGTGATAATAGTTGACCCTGACTGCATTTTATTCTTTGATGATTAGCTTATTTTAATTAAAAAGCAACTTGATGAAGAACAACGACTTAAAAAAGTTTTAATTGTTATCATTTCATTATTGATCTCAATCATTCGATAAACAATTGCATTATCAATATTTTTAATAGGACATCTTATTTCCATTAATAAAACAATAATAAACGTAATTCTACAAAAATAACATGTTCTTTAATATATATATCTACAAAAATAACAAATTTATTAATCATATGAATTGAATAGATTGCAGATTGCCACGAATAGTTAAGATTTAATGAATTTAATGAGAGCAAAGAAAAACCAACAGAATAAAACAACACAATATTTTTTTAGAAAATTTTTTTTTATAAATTACGTTGCCTTCATTACAAACTAAAATTTCAAAGAAAAAAATTCTTTATTAGATTTAAAAATCAGCTAGTAGAAAGATCCCTTTTGATTGTTTTGAGTTTGAGGTTTTTTTTCACCTGAATGAAAGAAACATTTATAAAGCATTTAAAAAATAATAAATGTCTCAAAAAGTAATTGTGCTCAACGAATTTTAACAAAGACTTTTTTTGCATATTCTTTCTCGTTTCATAGATCTTTATAAATAAAGTTTTTTAAGCAGTTCTTTTGAAATATTGTACATTAATTATTATTTATCAAGTTTTGATTTTATTAAGAAAATAGAATAACAGGATGTTGGCTTGTTGAAGATTTTAATTTAACAATATTGATTTTTAATTAAATTTATCTTGGGATCTTTCAGTAGGGCCGCAACCTCTATACGTTTTGAATAATAAATTTATTTCGGCTAAAATGATTAAATTCACTAAAATGTATAAATTTATAAAGTAAAATTTTAAAACTGTCTTGACAGAATTCTTGTTAGAACATCACAGGATTCCTTGCTGATTAAACTGCAAGCTTATTTTACAGATGCTTTTTGAGCAGATAAAGAAGTTTGTCAACTTAACCAAGTGACGAACCTTGCAACATACTTCCACCTTCTCCCATGGCGATCTCGGAAAATTTCCTCGATTCGACTTCAAGCAGAGAAGGTTCTTTTTCTAAATAAAAAAGCAAAGTTAAAGAACCAAATCGAAAATGATAAATTGGGGGTGAGTAACCAGATGACAAACCTTTTTAATATCAAAATCTAGAAAAGATTGGGTGGTTTATAACAATTTTTTTTCATTTTATCAATTTTATACTTAAAATTTTTTGAAAAAAATTTTATAGAAGGAAATAAATTGTAAAGTGACCAAGACGCTACAATGTTAAGAAATCGACAACAGCGATTCAGATCCTATTGGAGTTTGTTTATAAATTTTAGCAAGTCACTAAAGAAGGTTTTAAAGTTTCCATTTATTTTTTTATCTTCTTTTATTTTCCTAATTTAGTTAAATTTATGAAACTAAAACTGAACGCTTAGCAATTGTTCCGGATGTTTTACTGGTGAAAACGTGTATGGCAGAGATTCGTTGTAAAATTTGATACAAAGCACAGTCGATTTGTTGATCAATCAATGACAAAATTAAAAAGTTTTTTGAATTTAAGTGTAGTGTGACAAAGCCTGATTTAAACAAGGCTTATAATTTTAAAAAAATATTTCTAATAACCGTATTGAATATTAATTTTTAAAAGCAGGATGTTTGGACCGAAACGGAAAAAGCCTATGATCGTTTTGCCCCAAACAACTGAAACTGTGCCAGATAAAATTTAACACAGTTTCTCATGTAAAAAGCTGATGAATTGGGTGTCTGATTTAGACTTTGATATATTTTTAAACTTTTCTGTCTTCCAATGTAGCTGCGACAAACATGTCAAACAAAAAATTAAATCTACTGTGGATGATTGCAATGAGTTGGCTAGCTGTAGTGTTTCTAAAGATGAAAGAGTTTTTCAATATTTTTTAAACATATCTTTTTTTCATTCTGCAAAGTTAACACATAGATAGCGTAAAGCAAAACATGCCATTCATATAACTAGTTTTTAGTTTAAAAAATCTATTATTGTGAGTGGAGCAGCATCAAAGGAACTGAAATAAGTCTACGATATATAACCTCAAGCAATTTTTAAAGCAAATAAAAACAATAAAGCAAAATATATCTGCTTGTTTTGCACACAACCTTGTCAAGATTCACGATCTGAAAATTGGATTTAATGTGATTAATGTTTGTAGTAGTGTCACGTTAGATGTTCAGATTATGCTCGCCAAGGATTTTTTGGAGGCAATTTTTGTCGTGATTAATTTTTTTGACATTTCCATGTCTGTATAAAAAAATCTTTCTATTTGATTTTTTTAGTTGCCACAAAGCATAAATACTTAAATTGATAATTGAAGTTCAAAACAAAGGTAAAAAACTATTTTTAGTTTTACCTGGGGCAAAGCGGACACACTATGACCGTTATTCCCCAAGCTCAAGGCAAAACGGGCGTCTAAGTGAAATATAAATTTTTCTAAAATAAAATTTTTATGCTGTTGTCACGGGTTTTAAATTATACGTATTTGTGAGATAGTATATTGTCAGAGCAATTATAAAATCGTCTTTTGTTAATTTAAGCCCATTGAAAATGTGATGCCAATTTAAAATAACTATGACTGCTTTGCCTCAACTTCCCCTATAACCGTGGTTTTAACTTTATTCACTTTTAATTAGTAGTTCAAACTAAAAATCAAAGAAAAATATCTTTGTAAATTATTGTTGAAAGAAAAAAAAGCTGTTACTATGTTTGTTCAGTGTTGTGATTTAACTCGATTAACTTGAAGCTTAGTCGAGGTGTTGAATCTGTAAAGTTAATCTGTAAAAGTAGAAGGATGCGTCCTGCCTTTCAGGTTAATTCAAATAGAGTTTGCTTTATACAATTGCACTTAGTTTTAATTTCATTTTTCTCCAATTGATCCAAATAAAATTTATTTGAATTGTTCATTGTAAATAAATTCTAATTACAGATATTATTGTCATAAGAATGACAAAAATAAACGAAATATTTGTTGAAGAAGCTTGAGAAAAATCCGATTTTCTGGTTCCATCTTGGCACAACTTGTGTACACAAGTCGTTCCTTTTTCACACTGAAAACACGTGGTACCCGTTCTGTATGGTTTTTGACCTATGTAGTTTCCTGGCGGACCACAACTGCAAACAAGTAAGGATCCCTGCGAAAAAGTTCCCAAATTATTACATAGCGTTATGCCACATAATTGTTTGTAAGTAGACTTAATAAAAGTTTTTGTTTATTTTACTGTGTTTATTGAGTGCATATAAAGTACTTGATTAGACTTTTTAACAAAATTGATTTTTATCTCATATAAATTCCATTGCTTTTGCTCTTCTTTTTTGCACAGATGAGTAAACCTGGTTTCTGTTTTAAAGTCACCATAGTAGGCAAGCAGCAAGACCTTATTGATGAAATTGTCGGAAAGTGGATGGTAACGTACTTACAACCTGTATTACAACTTGATTACTTAAAGTTATTTGTGTTAATGGTGACAATGAAGATGATTAGTCCAA
This sequence comes from Diplosoma virens, assembly GCA_963680785.1. NCBI lineage: Eukaryota > Metazoa > Chordata > Ascidiacea > Aplousobranchia > Didemnidae > Diplosoma > Diplosoma virens. Next base: position 70,048,557 of record OY796882.1, on the reverse strand, counting down.
TAATTTGTTTATAAAGTCAGGTTTGGATTTCAAAGTAGTTAAAAAATGCATCAGTTTTCTTATTATAGCGTACGTAGTATACTACTGAAGCCCAACGGATTGTTTAGAACGCGTCCGAATAAACTAATGATTATCACGAGTTATTTCATTAAAATTCATTTTACGCCATAAAACCAGCCTTCTTTGGAAAACGACAGCAAAGAAAATATTATCAAAACTGTCCAAAGCTGCTAATGACCAAACCAGGTATACACTGGTAAGGAATGGTAAACTAAACTAACCATAGCATTGGTAAAAACTATTAGTTCATGCGAAAAAACTATGGAATTTAAAACCAAGAAAAATTACAATTTACTATATAATACTCATTCAACATAAAAAAACCTTGCCGAGTAACTTATTTATTGCTTTATCAGAGCGTTTTTTTGAAGAACAAAAGCGTCATTATCAAGAGCAAATGAAGACGTTGAAAAAATCGCGACCAAATACTGCTGAACAAAAAGCCGCTTCCATTCTTACTACAGTGCCTACTCCTGTCTCAACTGTCTCACCAAATCCGTATGTTTCTTAAGACGTCGGTACTTATACGTAATATAATTTGATTATTTTCAACTGCAAGGTTTGGGAATTTACAGGGGTATTCATCATGTGGTCAATAAGTTAGAATGTTTGAGAACCCCTGCACTTTACTGATATAATTTTAAATAAAAAAACTTAAAATATTAGACTTAGCCTAATAACTAAAAAGCATTAAAAAAACTGTTGTTAATTTTTAAAATGATTGCGAAAAAGAGTAAAAAGTCAAGTAAACAATAATCAAAAAAAGCATTATTCATATTAATAATATTTAATTCTATAAATATTTTTAGTTGTGTTTTCAGTTTAAACTATAGTTTATTATAGTAATTTCTTTTCGATAAACTTATTCATCAGTAACTATTTTTCTCTCAAAAATTCTTTCAAAGTTTAAAATTAAGTTAAATTCTAGTTATATATCTTATGAATTAATGTAAAAAAACCTGAACCAAAGTGGAAATAAAGAAAAATAAAATAGTGAGACTCACCTCGCCAATTTAAGCTCCTCCTTCTAAAAAACACTTTCTCAATTAATAGGGAAAAAAGTGGTTAAATAGAAAAAACTGTTGTGATCCCATTTATTGCAAACAATCCTTCAAGCGTTTACTTATGTTGGTTTTTTAAAATATTGTACCTAGTTATATTCGCTCCCTGCATTGTATCTTTTGGGCATAGCTGCAATCAATTGCAGGATTTTCTTCTCAAACCTTTAATCTAAAATCGTTATTTTTCCCAATTTTTTTATTTCCTTTCTTTATACGCGTTGACTGGTTGGTAAATTGGTAAACAGATTTACCCGTCTTTATCTTTACCGCATCTTAAAGGGGAAGTCCAGTCAAAACACAGGTTGAGTTAAAAATATTCTTTAAGTAATTAATAATCAACTCTGAAAAAGCTTTTACTCAAAGATCTCTATTATGATAGTTATCCTAAAAAGAATAAATTGCCATTGGTGGCGCACGTAAGTGATGAAGTCATGAGTGGCAAAGCAACTAAGTCAACATTGCTGTTAGTGATAACTACAGCTGCAGCTGCTATCAACTACCAAAAGCACAATTGTAAAGCTGTTGAAAAGAAAAAAAATAGAAAGGATTTTTATATGAACCTACAAAAGAATTTAATAAAATAAACCAAGGACAACAGTATGATATGACGTCGAACGATTTCCCAAAAGCAATTGAAGAATATTTTCACTGCTCCTGCGAGCATTGCTATATTATGCCCTCAATAATTAAAAAACAAATGCTGCAGAAAAGTTAAAATATTCCAAGAAAAATTAATGAATGAAAACTGCATCTCTAGCACACCGAGCTTCAACAAACTGTCTGGAAACCGCGGGAGGTGCTGATGTTCAGTCTTACACCTGCTTGTGCAGTAATTGCCATAAGAAAACGTTTCCGGAAGATGAAAGGTAAGAAGGTTTTTATGAAGCCAATATGCCGACGGTCTTCACATAAGAGTAAACAAATAAATCATTGTATTTTGAATAAAATGTTGATTTGTCAACATAATTGCTTGCTATTCTTTCGTATTAAATCTGATATTAAATATTAGTTTAGTCAGAAGCAGGACCTTGAGTAGGAATGTCGGTTTGAGGGGGTTTGCAATCTTCAGGGTTTTCTTTCAACTCCTAAGCTCGTCAAGCTGTTGTGTTCTTAGGCAAAACATTAAACGGCACTTTTATTTGATTGGCGGTCTAAACATGCAGTTCTAAATTCAGTCATATGACAAAAATTAAGTTCAAATAGACTGCAATATCTTTGCATCTCGATTGAGTTGCTCAACAATTGCCCTATTTTTCACGTCTTCGACGTTGTCATAGCCGTACTTTATTTAAATTTAATTTAAGCAAAATTAGAAATTTTAGGGCAGCGACAATGATCAATTGCAAAAAAAATATATATGGTATATACATTATTTTTTAGAGAACACCTTGATTTTAGGACGAAAATTGAGAAATAAGAGTCTATTTTTTTGAGAACACCATGATTTTAAGACAAAATTTGGTCTTTGTATGCGAATCTCAGAAAATTTTTTTGTCCTATCAGTGATGAGATACCAAAAATTGTCTAATTAATTATTGGCTTTATTAAACTAAATTCACGCTACAATAAATCAGATTCTAAAGTAAAGCAAAATGCATTAAACAAGAACAAATTAACGCATAAACAAAATATAAAATCAGCTTAGTAGTTATTAATAGTGTAGCAGCAAGTAGCTCACACTGCAATAACAATTTAGTCGCAATTTCAACAAACAAAAATAGTAATTCAGAGAAATTAAAGCGCCGCACATTTTAAGTTTAAACGAGCGTTTATTATTGAAGTAAAGAGTTTAAGATTGCAAGCTCAAATTTTATCAAAAACATAATAACCTAAAGTATTAGAAAATCATGTTTTGGGCCATTGTCACAAAAATGAGCAAACCTTCATTGGCCCTCAAAATTTTTTTAGCTGATACGCCTATGGACGTTATGCTGAGCAGAACATATAGTTGATATGATAAGGTTTACTTTTAACTAGTAAATTGTATTACAAAATTTAAGGTATCAAAAATACATATTTTCAGATAAAAAATATACTGCATATACAAAACATCAAGTACGAAAACGTATTTTTGAAGCTTTACAGCTTCAATCTTAAATGTTTTCTGTTCACGAACTATTGTTTGCATCGCGAAAGCAGGCACGTGTAGGTCTTGAATTTCTAAAAATCAAAAAAAAAACAAACTAATAATTAAAAAATTCAAAAACAAAACAAACTAAATTTCTAAAAATCAAAAAATTAAACTGCATTAACGGCGGGTAATTTTCAATTTATTTGATCACAAAGGTTTTTCAAAAATAGGTTCGGATACGATTCGCAAGGCGATTAAATTCCTTTTAATCTAAATAAACGATTTGCTGAAGCTAGCCTACTTGTAGCAGCTTCCTTATTGCCAGGTGTTACGCAGCCTTTTACGTGGCGTGGAGCAACTCCACGAAGAATCAATAATCACGGAATCCAAAGGATTCACAAGGTGATAGTGAAACGCAGAAAATGTGAAGTTAAATAGAGATGTGAAACAGCTTGTATTAAGTTGACACAGGTGCAGCACTATAAGCCTACCATCGACCAATCTTATAAGAGGTCATAATCTATTGCAGCGACAGCATGTAGGGGTAGAAGCAGATGTCATCAGCAAAAAACAATTTCTACTTGTAAAATTTTTTGGTGTGAAAGCATGCAGCGAATTTACTGCAAAAATAGGTGAGCGGGATTAAGCATTTTATCCCGCTTCTATATCTATAGCATAGCTGAATTACATCAGGGTTATGAAATAGTTAGTATTTTTTCTTTTGAGTCAGAATTGAGGTGAATTCATGTAAATGACATTAGATCTTTGCAGTTTGCAAGCAGTCTTTTGGGGCACATTGCTTATTCACAATGAAAGTTTGGCTATGTTTGGATCATTGAAGTTTCGAACTACTTTTACCAAATTCACCTTAGACTTACCGCAACTTTGTTTATTATTATCCAAAGCAGCCAACATAGTACAAGCAACCATACGTAATTACAAATGCATATGGTTAAAAAAATGTTGCGTAAGACTATTTTATAACTGTACAATAATATATCGGGATATAGAATAAAATGAAAATTTAGTTTATTTTTAAATCTTTAGAAACAAAATTTTCATATCAATTGTTATATTATTTCATACAATACTGTATATTTCAAGCATTAATGTTTCATGTATTTAATGTTTCAAAAAATAAGAATGTTTTTCTTAAGTGGCTGTAAGTTTCAAAACAGATAAGAGAAATTTTTAGATTGATTTTAAGTTCAGCAATTTCAAGTTTATATTAATCTACAACCAATTAGCTAGACAACATTTATATATGTCGCGACAAGTGCCTTAAAATTGTGAGCAAGAAGCACAAAAGAGTTCTCTAAACATGTCAGTCAAAGTAAAAGCACTAGGAGTTAATAACTTTTGCAATTTCCGCAATTTCAAGTTTATACAGTATAAGTTTATAACCAATTAGCTAGACAACAGTAAATAATTCATGAAAAGTGCATTGAAATTGTGAGAAAAAACACAACAGAGTTCTCAAAATGCGCTAGTCAAAGTAAAAATAGTAGAAGTTGCTCACCTTTTACAAAAATTTGTTTTGTTCTCTTTATTTTATCCTCCTTTGACTTGTCTTTGATTTTTTTGACATTTTTTTAAAAAAGTTTTTACCAGTTGACATTATAGCACAAAAAATCAAACAAAGTTGGAACCGCATCATTCTTTAATTTAACTTGTTTTTTAATTTCCAGCGATTCCGATCTCAGGTCTCGTTCATAACAATCTTTAATAGAATGTTTGTTGCATAACTTGCAGTATTTCAAATTAGGTGGATTTTTTTATTTCATATTGTTCAACCGCTTCTGTAGCCTTGTGAAATCCTTTATTGGTAATAGGTGAAAACTAATACAATTTTGTTTTAACCTGTTAAAAACAACCGAGAGCCATACAAAAAACTCCGATCAACCAGATTAAAATTGTTACATGTACTGTACTTAAGCAGTCTTTGCTTAATTTGCCACTTATTACCGTCATAAAACTGAGGACCAATCAAAACCGGTCATTTTAAATTTAGTTTTTTTGAAATATTAAGGCAACGAGACTTGGATTTACAACAAACCAAAACCAATCGGTTTAAAAAAATTCTACTTTATTTATGAAAAAATTTTAGAATTTGGATGGACCTAAACTTTAATCCTTAGCTCTTGAACTCTTCGTCGCTATGTACTACGCGCTAGTATGGTGCTGCAACGCTCATACCCACCAGCTCGATAAACCTATTACAAAGCGCTGCGCATTTTGACAGAATGCCTGAAACCAAAACTCTCGGAGTTTCACCAGCTTTGTTTATTTATATATTTTACCTCTATATTTATCCTCTCACTTGCAGGAAAGCGACGGAGGCGCTAATACATAAACTAAAGAATTACCCCGACCTGCTTTCGAAGATGCCAATATATTGCTGTCCGCTTGAAATTTTACAGAGATATGACCGAAATTTAGAACTGCTTGCCAAGACCACCAAGCAGAAGAAAGTGCCGTTGTCAAGCTTCATTCGCGATAATTTTACTTTCACAAAACTGTAGTTCATTTTCTGTTTTAAAATAATTCTAATTTTTATTTTGACAGGATATTCTCATAACAAATAATAATCAGATAGTCGAAAAAGCTCCTCTTTACCTTACCTAAATTTATTTGCAAACTATTTTATGATCGCTTTGAATATTTTTTTAACCAGACAGTTAATGACGTAATGCGCTTTTTGTCGCGACTCTCCTATTATTTGTTTTCTCTGTAGGGCATACACGACCGAGTGTAAACTTCGCTCTACAATGTAATAGAAGTTTCGAGCATAGTATAGCGAATGCTATTGTAATGGAGCGTCATGCGACGGTATTCTACATAACCGAAGCGAAATGAGGTCAAATCAAATCTGATCCAAGATTCAATTCCAGTGATGGTTCGAGCGCAAAGTTTCCAGCGCAGTGGGCCCGGCCGTTATAGCGTATTGATTTATAAGTGTTGGAATTATTTTGCGACAGTGTTGTCAAAGATTAATTCTACAGCAATAGAATTATTTTGTGTTGAAGAACAGTTTGTTGATTTTGCAATATAGTCTTTCTATTTAGAGACAGTGGTCTCTGTCTGTTTGCGAAGGGAAGTTTTTAAACGAATCAATTTGAACTTAGTTAAAGCCAACTTTATAAAAGCTTTAATTTTTAAAAGAGTAGACGAATTCTTTTTGTTTACACACAAGGGAATTAAGAGATTTAATGAAAGTCGCTTTTAAGAGCAGAAAGGTGAAAAGAAGAGCGTCCTCTAGCAAGAATAGAAAATGTTTTGTTAAGAGGGCATTGGGCGTTATCAAGAAGATGTTGACCCATGGCGAATTCGTGAAATGCTGTGGGCATGTGTTGGCCTTGCAAGGGTGGGAAAGGCTTTAGCGGTTGTGCGAGGCAGGAGGATTGGCGATGGATCAAGGAACGCGTTGTTTAATTCGTTGTTTAAATCGCTCTTTGAAGAGCAATAATGTAATCCATGCAACATGCAGATAGAAAGCTGCTTGTATTTTTTGTTTATTTTTGAAAAAGGAATGCATTATAGTAAAAAATTCACATTCTAAAAAAGTAAATGCAAGCACATTTTGATTAATGCCATGCCATTCTTTAAAGCAATGGTCATGGAGCCCACAGCCATACTTTTTGTACCCTTTTCTTGTATTCTTCTTGCAGACATCGCATTTGTGTTGAGTGCTCAGGTGGCTTTGGTAGTGATCCACTCTATCGGTTCGCACATCTATGCTCACACAGCGGCTTGCTGGAAGTATTCTGCCGCAGGTTCTGCCACTTTGAGATTGAGGTTGCATGAATTGTTTTAAATAAGATTGAACAATGTTTCTCCGATACGCCAACAGGTCGAGGATCTTCCGCCTTCTTGTTCTCTAGATACAAGAACCAGCAGTTCTGCACTACCGTGTCTGGTATTCAGGCAAACAATGCCCACCAACATTTCTTGCTTCTCGTGGAGATGCAATAGTTGCTGATGCTTTGATCACATCTATCTCTTCATCCATGTTCTTATTATAAAGGTTGATTATGTATGGCTGGTCAACCTTAAGGCTTTTTTGTTGCTCTTTACAACAGCGACAAACAGACGCTCATGGGGAGGAAGAAATGGCGTTGGATGCAATATATACACGTTTGTTGTCGTTCCAGCCGACAACGGTTACTCTGGCCAAGCTATCAGTACATTGGTCATAAAATCCTCTTGCCTTTTTTCTAACAACTTATGATTAGAAATCGGGCAGTTTTTTATTCGTTTGCTTCAGATTGTACCAGTGATTTTGATACCTTTACCCTAAAGATGACGGAAATGATGTAGTGAAGAGAAAAAATTGTCACAGAAGACGTGATAGGCGCCATTGCTCGGAAGCGAGCATAGGAGCTCTAAGGCTACTTTTTCACCAAGATTCCACGATGTTACAGATCGCCGAGTAAGGCTTTTTCGTTTTGCTCCCTGATAAGGATCAAATTGCAGCACGCACCCCCTGCTTTGTGCCAGCACCCACGTTTTATAGCCCACGCGCCCTGGCTTGCCAACAATCCTTTGCTTACTGCTATGTCGTCCGTAATATGGAATCATTGACTCATCCACACAAATAAATAATAAGTCGGAATGAAATTTCAGGCAACGTTAATTGCTCACTTTTGACATCTTGTCATTTTTATTAAGATGATTGTTGTCTTAACAGTGAAGCAATGACATGATCTACTCAAATCTGTTTCATGACATGGCAATAGAAATGGATTCGTTTTTTACGTCACTGCTATTTTCCCAATACAACATTCGACGTGGAAGTACGTTATATCCAGATAGCAATAAAATTGCAATGGAAAAACGCATCTCAGATTGATTTTTGTTAAACGAATGCTTTTCTTTTTCTTGGTGAGCATAAAGCTTAGTCATTTTTATAGGATATTCTACCACTTCATCATCGAAAAATAAATTGAATAATATAGTAGGAGATAAATAATCCTAAGCAACTTTTTTGGTGGTGGATTTGCAGAAAATTTTATTGATAAATCTTTTTTTCTCAGTCGCTTGTCGTCGTCGTCATCGTCGTTTGAAGGACATCCACTCCAGGTCAGACACAAACAGGACTGAGGCCAAGGGTTTATCCTTTTACTACCCCAGACTGCTGCACTGCCTCAATCAGATGCTGGCAGTGATGTTATTAAGCCAGCATCGAGTTTCGTCATCCAAAACCGTCAGACCTCGTGCTCCATGTGGTGCCCGATGTATGGAGCACGCTATTAGTACATGGTCTGCGGTTTGCTTAGAGGCGCCGCACTCGCCATTCGGTGAAGGAGCGAGACCCCATTTGTGCATGCACAAATGGAATCGCCCAACACCAGTCCGCAGGCGGTTGAGCCTAACCCAAGCTGCTCGGGGTAAGCCCATCCCAACAGGCCTGGCATCGGTCCAGGGTACAAAAGTACGGAGCCTGGAAGCATTTTCACAGTACTCCGTATTCTATTTGTAATTTTTCCATTCCGAAGCGCGGATGCCAAAAGTGGCAAAGTTGTTCAAAAGATTCCGCGCAGCTGGCACAAACGGGCGTCTGGATCTTAGTCTCACTTGGCCAGTATCTGAGGACCAACTTAAAAGACGGTACAAGATATGATCAAGGTCCAGAGATCCACGTTGAGCCAAGGAATGTGTTGCTCCCAGTCAGCAAAGCTCAGATGGCTGGATGCCTGAGAGTATAGGTAGGTGGTCCGTTGGAGTGGGACGCCGGCATCCAGTAACTATGCGCAGGGCGTCATTTAAGACACTGTCAATGAGCGAGTGTGAGCACTGCGACACCAGACTGCTGCACAGTACTCAGCTGCTGAGTAGACTAGAGACAAGGTGGCTATGCGTAGTGTTTTAGCACCAGCACCCCATCCCGAGCCCACGAGTCGCCTCAGCAGTGTGACGCGCGAGGATAGTTTTTTGCGCAATGCCACTAAACGGTGACGAAACGTGAGCAATCTGTCCAGTTTTACCCCAAAATAAATAGGGGTTGGACAGAACGGTAAAAGTCTACCATTGTTGTAGACCTTTCGCTCACTTTGGCCTCTCGGTTATTTAAGTGAAAGGCTGCCGTCACCGTCTTAGTATGATTGAGCTTTAACCTCCAAGTCTGGAGATACGCTGAAAGTGTAGACATATCTTGGCTTAAAGTCCCCTCCAAGTCCTTCCAGTTTCCAGAAAAATGCAACAATGCTAGATCATCAGCATAAGCAAACTTTCTGGAAATCATGGAAGTAAGATCGTACGTGTAGATGTTAAATAGGAGGAAAGCCAAGACCGATCCCTGAGGAACGCCATTTTTAAGACTGCGTAGCCTGCTTTGCTTGCTGTCACCGGTGGTAAGGGTGAAACTTCGATTTCGGACAAGCTCAATAATCATTTTGACCATGTGCTTATTCGGAAGTAGTCTCAGCAGCTTGCACGTAAGACCACAGTGCCAGACAGTGTCATAAGCAGCTGTCATATTGACAAATACGGCACCGGCCTTCTTTTTTTAGCCTCGAAAGAATCCTCGATGTTCTGGGTTAGCAGAACAACTTGATCTACGGTTGACTTCGCGCGTCGGAACCCAGCCTGCTCTTTAGGGAGCAGTGGATCGATTAACGGTTTGATGCGGGCGTAGATAAGCCTCTCGAGAATCTTGTAGGGGATACAGAGCAGAGATAAGTTGATAACTCTTTGGGTCCCCCACGGGCTTTCCTGGTTTTGGGATCGCGACCACAAGCGCTCTTCTCCACATCTTGGGAATTTTGAGTCGGCGCAAACAGGAAGAAAGAAAGTCACGTAACCAGGACTTCAAAGCAGCTCCGGCATGGAGTATAAGCTCGGGGCAGATGGAGTCAGGTCCCGGAGCTTTACCTGGTTTTAAATGTTGGAGGGCAGCAGTAAATTCTCTCTGTGAAAAATTGTCAGAGATATTTACTGCGTCTGGTGTTGTAGCTCTCCAAAGTCAGACACTTCTTGAGAGACAAGTCGAGATGACTTGCGATCAACAGCCTCGTATTTCCCATTTCTAACCAGCTGAGATGCAATAGCATCGGCTGAAACGGGACAGTGACGAGGAGAGTGTCGTGACCTACCAGTAAGGTTGTTCAAAATACTCCACGCTTTTCGACTAGAGTGTGAGAAGTCAATGCTCCGAACTGCTTCGGACCATCGATCCCTCCGCTTTCTGTCAAGCTTGACAAGCAGAGCTGTAGCAGCCAAACTTGAGTCGTCTCCCTGAGGAGACTGCAGAAAGGTTTTATAGAGGGATTCACACTCTGCATCCCAACACGGAATATAGTTGTTTCGATAGCCGCGTGGGATATTCTTTTTGGTTGCTTTCTTAATGGTGTTACAGAAGTCCTGGTAAGCCGCATCCACATCAAGTGAATCAGGCGGCAACAAAGTCTTTGCGAATTTATTCGTCAAGGCAATTTAATGACTGCATTTGGCCTTGTGGAAGTTCCATCGCTTAACAGGCATGCTTGGCACTGCCATAGCAAACCTTGGTGGTGTAATAAGCGAAAGTCGATGTTGTGACCTGGGGAACTTGTCAAAGACACATCTATCCGGTAAGCGACTGTTTGGACCTACGCTGGCGAAAGCTAGATCTGGATTGGTGCCAGTGTTCCAGCGGCCGGAGTAAAAACTGGCAGCGTCCTTGGTATTATATAGGAGGGTAAGACAATTAATACTTGCCCAGCCAGCCAAGCACTCACCGTCCGGACTGTTGTCATCGTAACCCCAGTCAGCATGACGACAGTTAAAATCGCCAGCGTAAAGACAGGGGTGAGGAAACACTGGGAGATCCAGGGTTCGCAATCGCGTTGGCGGTGGCTTGTAGACGTTGACTATTTTATAGCCATCAACGTCCACACACAACCACTCGATCTCCGATGTCGGTGGAGATTGGTCCAAAAGCTTGTAACTCAATCGCTCGTGGCAAGGCCATGCTTCCTGCTTAAAGAAGACCCAGCTAGTTGGTAGTTTGGTAGTACCAACTTCTCTGCATCAGTGCAGTGGGTCTCCTGCAATAGGATAACGAGTGCCTCAGACCGCATAGCGAGGTGATGAAGAACGTTTATTTTGCTTGCAGTGAGGCTTTCAATGTTCAGCTGAAAAATAGTGGGTGTTCGGAACTTGTTGGCAATGTGCCCTGAAAAGGGCAGTTTTATTCTGACATTGCCCCGTCTTGAGATGGACGTTTGCCGATTAGCAGACCCACACTGAACATCGGAATGGGTGGATACCCTTTCATTTTGGTAGGTTCGGTTTCGGTCTGTCATTTTAAGATCAATGAGCAGACTTACTCACGACCCAGGCTGCGTAAAAGCACCTACCATCTGGGCCTGAGTCGCTTGTGTTGGTGGCAATAGTAGAAACTCAAACTGGGCATAACTTGAAACTTTAAACCTGGTCACACTGTTAATTGGTCTATTTATCTTTATTGTTTTGTGAATAAAGAGCAATCGAACGTCATCATTAGCAAATGATGCAATTTTCGAATGATACCCTATTAGGATACAATAGGCACTAATGGATTTTAGTTTTAGAGATTACATTCAGAATTTTAGACACATAATTTTAGAGATACACACATAATATTAGAGATTACATTCAGAAACACCAAGCGCATTTCTACTCTATGCAGTAGAATAGAAAACTAAAAACTACGCTGGTTCACGAGCATAAACATGCCGCTCACTCATGCCTGACAAACTCAACACCGATATCATATTTAATTAGGTAATTGAGAACTAACCATTGTCATACGTAGTACAATTAAGACAATTAACATAGATTGTATGTTTTTTTCTTTAATCGTTTTTACGTTTGCGCAAATGCATGTATAATCAGTTGACGCTCATGGAATCCTTTAAAAATCTGATTGGAACCCTAGGTTTTGCGAAACCTACTATGGAAATTACTGCATCATTCGTTTATTTACATTTTGTTTCTATTTAAATAGAAAAATTAAAACTCTCACCTTTTTGAAACAAAACAAGCAACAACGGAAAAAAAGATGATAATTGCAAGCACACCGGCAATTATGATGCCGCTTGATAAGCTTTGCTTTTCTGAAAGAAAATCAAATATTATTATTCCTACCTAAAAAAAAAACTTCTAAAACTGTTGCGTTTAAGTGATGACAATCTCATGTTAACACGTCACAGCTGGTACCAAGTTTAATTAATTTCAAAACAACAACTTTTGTCGCTCGTTTGATGCCATTGCAATGTAAAAATAAATTCTTACAACTATATAAATGTTTGGTGCAGTTATAAACCAAAGTGTAAAGCAATAAGGTGCTGGCAGCGTGTGCACGCGCAGCTGTTTATTAGAAAAGCAAATGAAACAAAATAAACACGTTCGTTGGTACTTTTTTACGGAGTATCTACGCATTTATTAGATCCTTTTTGAATTGAACACTTACACAGCTTAAGCTTACAATTCAAAAATCTTCAAAGTTTTTACTGAGGGTTCTACACATAAGTTTATAATTAGGAGACATTAAGGTGGCTCACGAATGCATGGAAAATTTTTTTTCTAAAATTTTTTTCTGCAACCTTCTAAAAAGGTGATGTATTGTGAGAAAAGATATTGTGCCAAATATTTCTAAAATCTAACAAGGCTTAGAGGTGGCACGAAGGCTTGCTAGATTATACCATGCACATGTACAGTGAAAAGCAGCATTTTATTTTAAGAATCACCTGGTCATTGCTTACCTACCGTGCAAAAACGTTAAAATGCCTATAAGAGAGATTAAATTGAGTAAAATTTTTTTTAATTTGTCGGCAGCATGGTCGAATGTTTAGAGCGCCGTGCTTATGATCAAAATGTTTTCAGTTGAAAACCCTCTCGTGCCATTCTGTTGTGTCCTTGGGAAAGACACTTTACGGCACTTTCCCCCTGCTTGGTAGTATGGGAAGCAGTTTTAAATTACAAGCGGGCAGCAATATCTTGGTATCTCCAGAAGCAGGTTGGGGTAATTGCTTACCTTACGTATTAGTGCCTCCGTCACTTTCCTACGAGTCAGGAGGATAAATATAGAGAATAATAAAATAAATAAAAAAATTATGAGTAGTGTAAGCCAAATGATCTTCTGTTAAAATCGTTGAAAACAACCAACTATAGTACAGATGATGTTGGTAATGACAAGCGGGTGGTCTGCAATCAGTGTAATCATTGCTGGAAATAGAATATTTGTCGATTGTGCACTCTATTAGCTTGTTACAACAATAATCACTGCTTGATAACAAATCAAGTTTTTCTAGTAGTGTCTAAGTGTATTTTCAATGATGCACTCATATTGACCCCAAGGTACTGCTAACGTGTTTTTTTTTATAGTATTGGAGCAGGGTTAAGCTGCCCTTCCTTTATTTAGTCTACATGACTAATTTTTTGCTTCAACGTATTGCCTGTAATGTTGTTCATGGTAAAATTTTACAACAACTACATGACAAAACATATTGCATCAACTTCAACATAAAATTCATAATCTAAAACCTTTGAATAAACAAAAATCAATATAAAAGGGTCGAACCAGAACCGTTTAAAATAATGTTCCGGTTTCAGTTTAGATTTAGCAAATTTTCGGTGTTACCGGTTCAGTAACGGTTCAGGTCCAAAAAATAATGACAATTCATACAGGGCAACAGTTTTGGCATTGGTTCAGGTTCAGTTCAACGCCATGATTCTAATTAAACTACCTGATTCAATTTGTACGATGCTTGATCCGGACAAAAACTCTGCATTGGTTGTTGTACTTGGAGCAATTGCAGTAATTCCAATTCTTTCAGTAGTTGAAGTAGTTTCAGTAATTGCAATAGTTGTGCTTACTGTAGTTGAAGTAGTTGTTATAGTTGTTGCCGTTGTTGTGATAGTCATTGCTGTAGTTGCAGTAGTTTTTATAGTTGTTGCCGCTGTTGTGATAGTCATTGCTGTAGTTGCAGTAGTTGGAGTAGTAATTGTAATAGCAGTTGAAGTGGTTATAAAAGTAGTGGTAGTAATAGTTGTAGTTATACTTGTAGTAGGTTTAGTAGTTGTATTAGGCTGAGTAGTATTACTACTTGTAGTAGAGCTGGCAGTAGTAGTTATTGAAGTAAGCATAGTAGTAGTAGTAGTAGTAGTTGTGGTAGTTGTAGTTGTGGTGGTTGTAGTTGTGGTGGTTGTAGTAGTGGTAGTTGTAGTTGTGGTGGTTGTAGTAGTGGTAGTTGTAGTTGTGGTGGTTGTAGTTGTGGTTGTCCGCCAAGGGCATCTTTCTAAAATCATGTTTTTATGTTACTCGTAAATCAAAAGTCAAATTTTATGTTAAATCAAAAAACAGCTAATCAAATGTTTAGGTTGTGTAAAAACTGTTCCTAACTTTATATTCGTTGGGTTTTTTTAAAGTTTACTCTTAGGGGTGGTCAGGTGCAACAAAAATCAAACTTTTGAAGTTTAAAAAATAATATAAAAATTTTTTTATAAAATTATGAGCATTAAATTAAATTTTTTTTCTCACGTTTACGAATTTTTAGATGGGGTCGCTGTTCTTCGCTTGTCGTTTTCATCACTTCTTTCTCGTTTTATTCTCTGTATTTTCTAGAAATTCTTTTTTCTTCATGTTGGCCCATTACTTGTAATTTTATCTAAATTTTGATCTTTTTTTTTGCGTTTCCATTTTTATATTCATTCCTTTTTTTATCTACACAGTTTTTATCTCTTCTCATTTCAAGAACACACCAATTGCATCTTTTTTCTACAGCTTTAAGCTTATTTGAAAAACGTCCACTTTTTTTGTATCAACTCGTTCCGAATCCTATTTTTTCTTGTCACTCTACTCATCCCACATTTTCATTTTAACTACGCCTACTTTCTTTTTGTGGACTTTTTTCATTGCCGAAGTTTTACTTGCATACATCACTGCAGGTTAATTTTTTTTATTTTATTTTTATTTTATCTCTATATTTATCCTCCTGACTCGCAGGAAAGTGACGGAGGCGCTAATACATAGGGTAGACAATTAACCCAACCTGCTTTCGGAAATGCCAAGATATTGCTGTCCGCTTGTAGTGTAATAGAGATATGACTATAATTTAGAACTGCTTGCCAAGACCACCAAGCAGAGGAATGTGCCATAAAGTGTCTTTCCCAAGGACAGAACAGAATGGCGCGAGTGAGTTTTGAATCGAGACCGTGTTGGTCACAAGTCCGGCTCTTTAACCATTCGACCACGCCGCCGACAGGTTGTACTGCTGTTTCTTCATTTTTTTACTCTTGCATTTACCATTCTATACATAAGAGCTCCTGTCAGTCTTCGCCAGTAATCCCATCCACATCGAATCCAATGATTTATATCCACTTTTATTTTACTATCAGCCGTTATATTTGATTTACAATGTTTAAAAAAAGCAATTTTCTCGATGAATTCTTCATCTTTTCAGTTCAAACTCCATTCTTCTTTGTGTTAAAAGGAAAGCATACAGTATTGGTTCTGTTGATTTTAAACTCTTTGTTCTGTTATGTATAAGTATACTGTCGTATAAATGCATAAAATTATTGAAAAATGATATACGGCCATGGTTTCCCTTTTATTTGTATTTGGGAAAGATAACGTTTTTCCTCCATTGAGATGGAAACTTTTTTTCTTCATAGATATTTTACATCAAATTCCGCATTGCATCAATGTTCTAATCTCTTACGGATGTCTACACATCCATTGGGATGTTATCTGGCCCTGTTGCTTTGTTTTTTCATTGGTTTTACTACTTTTTTTTACTTCATCACGTTTGATACTTTCAGTGATCCTCTCTATTTGTGCTTTTTTTCCCACTGATGTTTTAAAGTTTTCTTTATTTAGCAAGCTATCGAAATAAATCTTCCATATTTTCTTAATCAGTGAATCTTTATACAAAACTGAGCTGTTGTTATCTTTCAAGTGATTAAGGTGGGATTTATATTTTATCTTATTTCTTGCTTTAGCTATTCTATAGATCTTCCTTTGGCCTTATTTTCTTAATGCATAAAGTAGTTCATCAACGTTGTTGTTTTATGTTTAATATTTATGCTTAATAAGCTATTTTCAATCAACTGCTTTTCAAAAATACCTGGCAATTTTTTTATAAAGATGTTGTACAGGGGTTAAAACATTTTTACGACGCTACCGTCAACGTCAGCTTTTCGCGTCACTTTTATTTTAAAAAAACGTCAGTCCGCAGGCGATTGAGGCTAACCCAAGCTATTCGGTGCAAACTCATTCTAACGGCCTGATGCTGGTCCCGAATATAAAAACACAAAGCCTGGAGTATTCTCACAAACCTCCGTTTTCTATCTTTAAGTCTTCCACTCAGAAACGCGAATGCCAAATCTAGCAAAAGATTCCGCGCAGCTGGTACAAAAGGGCGTCGGGATCTTAGTCTCGCTTGGAGAGTATCTGAGGACCAACTTAAAAGACTATGAAAGATATAATCAGGGTTCAGAGATCCACGGTGAGCCAAGGAGAGTGTCGCTTCCATTCGACGAAGCTCAGCTGGCTGGATACCTATTGGATTAGAGTAGTCAATAAAATTGATTTTAGGGCACCGGTACTTTTAAGTACAGGTGCCACTATATTGTCTAGTACTAGAAGGGTTTTCCAAAAGATACTGTCTGATAGCAGAGTTATCGCCGGGAATATCAAAAGTGCTGTTTGTCTTGCAGGACGGGAATGATTAGAGTGGTCTTGAAAAGAATGATGGTTCTAATCATCCTGGAAGGTGTTGCTTAATGCATTTTTAAAACCTTGCTACATTGCAACATCGCAGCCTCATTACAATTTTGCGACCGAAAGATGTGCATTCTAAAGGTTGCAAGCAGCATTACTAAGCAACACTACTAAGCAACACGTTCAAACCCGAGGATGTACTTTCTTCCATCTGTCCACTCTTGAAGCTAATTTTATCACATGTTTTCAACATAATCGATGCCAACACAAATAATTTCATTACAGTCTAAAACTCGTTCGCTAACGTTCTTTTTCTTATGCTTCTGATTATTGATTTTTTGATTAATCAGACGCGCTCTAGTTTTCCTTTCTTTTTTTCAATTTGTTGCTTTCTTAACCTATCAGATTTCCTCTTATTTCTTACCTGGACGGTATATAAGCTCAATTAAATTGCTTTTAGTTCATTCTAACGATTCTTTCCAAAGTTCCAGATGAAAAGTTCTTGATGAATAAACATGCTTTTTAAAGCTAAAAGTTTTGTACAACGAATCAAATATCAAAACTCGAACAAATTACCGTCTATATTGTCATAAGACAGAAGTAAATATTTTTATTCAAAATTCTATAAACAGGCTAGTTTAAAAGCGTTTTTAAGTTTCTTACTTTCACATACAGCACCATGCATATATTTAATTCCAGCGAGGGGGACATGTTTGATGTCTATGTGACAATAGGAAAATTTGTAAATCGCAGCCAAATACCGATTTGTATTTGTGGCTCTATCTTTTAACCCTCTATCAATACGATTAATGATTTGGTGGTACATGTGGTATCCATATCTGTCTTTATGGTTCCTTATACTTGGAATGTATTGGTAACCGACGTAGAACCCTGCTTGACCTTTACAAATAAAAAGTAAACAAATTAAGATTTATTAAAACAATTACTTAACCAAATTACTAAAACGAAGTAAGGTTAAAGTCCAATTTTTATTGCCTAAATTTTCAGCAGAGAATTGTTAGCTGCCCGAACGTCGGGTTAACCGAGAACATCGAATCAACACTGGAATTCAACTATAATACCGAGAACAGAAGTTGGTCGCGCTAACAATCATCTTAACACGTTTTCAAAACTAAGGTTTACTACTTCTCGGTTTTGAAAAAATAATCAAATTTTATAAAGTTTATTTTTCATCCTTGATTTTGTTAACTCTTATAAAGTTATTTTCTTTAAAAAAATGCATAAAATATCCTATCATGTTTAAAAACATTTTGTGGAGTATTTTTCATGTAAACATAACCTGCACGTATTCACCAATATCCAAGATCATTTAAACACGTCCATTACTTACTGCAGACATGGCACAGGAATAATATTTAAATAATTAACATGACACAAAATAACATTGATACACTATGCATGATTAATACTCATATTCAAGCTACATCTTTTTTATCAAATATGTTCTGTTCACAATAATTAATGCATATTTTCATCATGTCATCGTGTAAAAATTATTAAAAAACGTAACAAATGAACTCAAACGCCACATTTACACCTAAAAAATTAATCTAAAAAACAGAACTATTATTTTGATTGAGGATTTTCATTTTGTTCCAAATGAAATTGAGCGTAAAGGAGAACTATCTGTCAATACCAACAACATCATCGTTTTGTCGTCATCGTTTGAAGGGTATCCACTCCAGGTCAGACACAAGCAGAACTGGGGCCGAGGGTTTATCCTTTTACTACCCCAGACTGCTGCACTGCCTGAATCAGATGCTGGCAGTGATGTTATTAAGCCAGAATCGAGTTTCGTCATTCAAAACTGTCGGACCGTAGTAGAACACACAAAACGTCAATTTAAATTGTTACTAACATGTTAGATGTGTTTTTAAACTATTTTACAAACTGAAGTTTGACAAAAAAGCTTAAAGATTAATCGGGTAGAAATGCGTAGCTTGGTAAATAAAAACATACCAAGCTACACCTCAGTTTAATGATAAACTTATTATTTTTGTGTCAAAACCCAACTACTATCATAGTAGAACACACAAAATGTCAATTACATTTCTTACAAATATGTTAGATGTGTTTTTAAACTACTTTACAGCTGAAGTTCGACAGAATAACCTTAAAGATTAATCGGGTAGAAATGCGTAGCTCAATAAATAAAAACATACCAAGCTACACCTCAGTTTATTGACAAACTTATTATTTTTGTGTTAAAACCCAACTACTATCATACTAGAACACACAAAACGTCAATTTAAATTGTTACTAATATGTTAAATGTGTTTTTAAACTACTTTACAAACTGAAGTTCGACAGAATAACCTTAACGATTAGTCGGGTAGAAATGCGTAGCTTAATAAATAAAAATATACCAAGCTACACCTCAGTTAATGACAAACTTATTACTTTTATGTCAAAACCCAACTACTATTATAGTAGAACACACAAAACGTCAATTACATTTCTTGATAGCATGTTAGGTGTGTTTTTAAACTATTTTACAACTGAAGTTCGACAGAAAAACCTTAAAAATTAGTCAGGTGGAAATGCGTAGCTCAATAAATAAAAACATATCAAGCTACACCTCAGTTTATTGACAAACTTATTATTTTTGTGTTAAAACCCAACTACTATCACAGTAGAACATACAAAACGTCTATTTAAATTGTTACTAATATGTTAAATGTGTTTTTAAACTACTTTACAAACTGAAGTTCGACAGAATAACCTTAAAGATTAGTCGGGTAGAAATGCGTAGCTTAATAAATAAAAACATATCAAGCTACACCTCAGTTTAATGACAAACTTATTATTTTTGTGTTAAAACCCAACTATTATCATAGTAGAACGCACAAAACGTCAATTTAAATTGTTACTAACATGTTAGATGTGTTTTTAAACTATTTTACAAACTGAAGTTCGACAGAAAAACCTTAAAGATTAGTCGGGTAGAAATGCATAGCTTGGTAAATAAAAACATACCAAGCTACACCTCAGTTTAATGAAAAACTTATTATTTTTGTGTTAAAACCCAACTACTATTATAGTAGAACACACAAACCGTCAATTACATTTCTTGATAACATGTTAGGTGTGTTTTTAAACTATTTTACAACTGAAGTTCGACAGAAAAATCTTAAAAATTAGTCAGGTAGAAATGCGTAGCTCAATAAATAAAAACATATCAAGCTACACCTCAGTTTATTGACAAACTTATTATTTTTGTGTTAAAACCCAACTACTATCACAGTAGAACATACAAAACGTCTATTTAAATTGTTACTAATATGTTAAATGTGTTTTTAAACTACTTTACAAACTGAAGTTCGACAGAATAACCTTAAAGATTAGTCGGGTAGAAATGCGTAGCTTAATAAATAAAAACATATCAAGCTACACCTCAGTTTATTGACAAACTTATTATTTTTGTGTTAAAACCCAACTATTATCATAGTAGAACACACAAAACGTCAATTTAAATTGTTACTAACATGTTAGATGTGTTTTTAAACTATTTTACAACTTGAATTTGACAGAAAAACCTTAAAGATTAGTCGGGTAGAAATGCATAGCTTGGTAAATAAAAACATACCAAGCTACACCTCAGTTTAATGAAAAACTTATTATTTTTGTGTTAAAACCCAACTACTATCATAGTAGAACATACAAACCGTCAATTACATTTCTTGATAACATGTTAGGTGTGTTTTTAAACTATTTTACAACTGAAGTTCGACAGAATAACCTTAAAGATTAGTCGGGTAGAAATGCGTAGCTTGGTAAATAAAAACATATCAAGCTACACCTCAGTTTATTGACAAACTTATTATTTTTGTGTTAAAACCCAACTACTATCATAGTAGAACACACAAACCGTCAATTACATTTCTTGATAACATGTTAGGTGTGTTTTTAAACTATTTTACAACTGAAGTTCGACAGAAAAACCTTAAAAATTAGTCGGGTAGAAATGCATAGCTCAATAAATAAAAACATATCAAGCTACACCTCAGTTTATTGACAAACTTATTATTTTTGTGTTAAAACCCAACTACTATCACAGTAGAACATACAAAACGTCTATTTAAATTGTTACTAATATGTTAAATGTGTTTTTAAACTACTTTACAAACTGAAGTTCGACAGAATAACCTTAAAGATTAGTCGGGTAGAAATGCGTAGCTTAATAAATAAAAACATATCAAGCTACACCTCAGTTTAATGACAAACTTATTATTTTTGTGTTAAAACCCAACTACTATCATAGTAGAACACACAAACCGTCAATTACATTTCTTGATAACATGTTAGGTGTGTTTTTAAACTATTTTACAACTGAAGTTCGACAGAAAAACCTTAAAAATTAGTCGGGTAGAAATGCGTAGCTCAATAAATAAAAACATATCAAGCTACACCTCAGTTTATTGACAAACTTATTATTTTTGTGTTAAAACCCAACTACTATCACAGTAGAACATACAAAACGTCTATTTAAATTGTTACTAATATGTTAAATGTGTTTTTAAACTACTTTACAAACTGAAGTTCGACAGAATAACCTTAAAGATTAGTCGGGTAGAAATGCGTAGCTTAATAAATAAAAACATATCAAGCTACACCTCAGTTTAATGACAAACTTATTATTTTTGTGTTAAAACCCAACTATTATCATAGTAGAACACACAAAACGTCAATTTAAATTGTTACTAACATGTTAGATGTGTTTTTAAACTATTTTACAACTTAAATTTGACAGAAAAACCTTAAAGATTAGTTGGGTAGAAATGCATAGCTTGGTAAATAAAAACATATCAAGCTACACCCTAGTTTAATGATAAACTTATTATTTTTGTGTTAAAACCCAACTACTATCATACTAGAACACACAAACCGTCAATTACATTTCTTGATAACATGTTAGGTGTGTTTTTAAACTATTTTACAACTGAAGTTCGACAGAAAAACCTTAAAGATTAGTCGGGTAGAAATGCGTAGCTTGGTAAATAAAAACATATCAAGCTACACCTCAGTTTAATGACAAACTTATTATTTTTGTATCAAAACCCAACTACTATCACAGTAGAACATACAAACCGTCTATTTAAATTGTTACTAATATGTTAATGTGTTTTTCAGCTACTTTACAAACTGAAGTTCGACAGAATAACCTTAAAGATTAGTCGGGTAGAAATGCGTAGCTTGGTAAATAAAAACATATCAAGTTACACCTAAGTTTAATGTGAAACTTATTAATTTTATGTTAAAACCCAACTACTATCATAATAGAACACACAAAACGTCAATTACATTTCTTGATAACATGTTAGATGTGTTTTTAAACTATTTTACAACTGAAGTTCGACAGAAAAACCTTAAAGATTAGTCGGGTAGAAATGCGTAGCTTGATAAATGAAAACATACCAAGCTGCACCCTAGTTTAATGACAAACTTATTATTTTTGTGTTAAAACCCAACTACTATCACAGTAGAACACACAAACCGTCAATTACATTTCTTGATAACATAGTAGGTGTGTTTTTCAGCTATTTTACAACTGAAGTTTGACAGAAAAACCTTAAAGATTAGTCGGGTAGAAATGCGTAGCTTGATAAATAAAAATATTCCAAGCTACACCTCAGTTTAATGACAAACTTATTATTTTTGTGTCAAAACCCAACTACTATCATAGTAGAACACACAAAACGTCAATTTAAATTGTTATTAACATGTTAGGTGTGTTTTTAAACTATTTTACAACTGAAGTTCTATAGAAAAACCTTAAAGATTAGTCGGGTAGAAATGCGTAACTTGATAAAAAACATACCAAGCTACACCTCAGTTTAATGATAAACTTATTATTTTTAAGTTAAAACCTAACTACTATCATACTAGAACACACAAAACGTCAATTTCATTTCTTACTAACATGTTAGATGTATTTTTAAATTATTTTACAAACTGAAGTTCGACAGAAAAACCTTAAAGATTAGTCGGGTAGAAATGCGTAGCTTGGTAAATAAAAATATACCAAGCTACACCTCAGTTTAACGATAAACTTATTATTTTTGTGTTAACCCAACTACTCGCTCGGTCGCGATACGAAATGAAAACTGTGTTAAATCAATTCCTGTAAAACCTTTTTTTCCTTGAAACCTTAAATTTTGCCCCCTGATAAAATATTTTTCGGCGCCGTTGCTGAAGACCAGACACCATTGGGCCGGGACAATTACGTTTGACGTTTTTTAGGACACGGTGCTAAAAAAGGTTGAGAACCCTTGGCTTAGATGCTAAACCGTCGCTTGACTAAAAAATCGAAACGAAAGCAACTAGGTTTTCAATTGCTGGAACAGAAGTTCTTAAAAAGATTCTGACGCCGCCAAGGAGGCCACGGGGTCTTAACCGGGGGTCTGCAAGAAGAATCCTTAGTTTGGACTTTAATTTACTGTTTTTAAATTGCCCTGTCAGACATGCACATTTTAACAATGTTTACTTTATACTCAGTATAATGTTGACAATTGCGATATTTTTAGATTGCAAGAAAAGACATAGATCGTTATGGAAAACTTACGTTGCTGAAACACCTGATGACTTTTCGGAAAACTGGCTATGAACAAATCAATTTTGCTGAAGTTGTTTTTATGGTGAGTTATGTAGTCAAATTACGAAAGACCAAAGAGGGGAGGATATCAAGGAAACTTATCATTTAGCGAAAGAAAAAGTGGCGCTTCAAGCTACTGCTGACGGTAACTGTTTTTACAATGCCATTTCAATTGCTCTTTTGGGCAATGAAAGCCTTGCTTTAGAGCTCAGAATTGCTTTTAAACAGAAAAAGATATATATATCATCCTCCAGCAGACGGGCTCGCAAAAGTAGCTGGTGGCCCACTCACAAGCAATTCTTTTGAAGAACCTACGTTGTCGTGCGCGCAAATAGATGGGTGGGCAGGGCCTTAGAAAATTTTGGCAATGGCCAACGTAATAAAAGTTCCGATAGTATCTGTTTATCCTCCTGTCAATGTAAAAGGCGGTAAAGTGTGCTAAGACATTTTAAATACTGTTTTTAATCCTAGTATATGTACAGTATCAAAAAGACAACCGCTTCATATTATTTGGACAAGCACGAGCCTTCAATATTTTTCCAAACGTGACAATTGGTAGCTTAATCACTTTACCACTTGTATCGCTCCAACTTTACCATCAATTTACAATCCAGCCTTTAAAAAAATAAAAATCTGCAACAAACAGACTATTTATACGATATCGAAAGCACTTCTATACTTAGTGATAGTGATTTATCCGATAAAGTAGAATCTTTATCAAAGCGCCCAGTTAGTTGGAAAATAAAAACCTGTAAAAGAATAAAGACAGGAAACGATATGTTTGGCTTGATAGAAACATCGCTATTATGTGATTCAGAACAGAAAGTGATCACTGTTCACCTTGCACTGCACTACCAACGCAACCAAAAACCGTCAATAATGAAAACTTTTGTAAATTTGAAGAAATAAACATTGAAATATTGGATAATAGTGGGCCTTTAGCGCGACACTTTTTTACTACAGAAGAACTTTTGGATAAATTAGAGAATTTTAGGGGTGAGACATTGCAATTCATTCCAAACGGTAAGAAATGTTATAAATATTTTCTGTTTAAAAATCAATTTATACATGGAAAGAAAAATGTCTTTGTCGATGATTGTGGAGCATGGGTTGGAGGAAGTGTGAAACATACGTATTATGTTAAAGAAAATAATGGTTCTCGTCTGCGGTTAGAAAAAAAAGGAGTTTATTGTACTTATAAAAGATCTGAGGGAACAAAAAGTCACCCGGTGTATAACCCCTTAAAAAAAAATCATCTGAACAAAAATTAGTTGGACTGTATTGCTACAAGACTAAATTAAAAGCAAATGAAAACTCTAAACGTCGGATTAGTTTTTTGGTGTCGAAATCTGAAGTTGCATTAGTTGAATATATCGGACAATATGTGGATCCTACGCTTTCTCATGGAAATGTAAAAGAAGTAATAAACCTCCCTGTTGTTGCACCCCCTTACGTAAGAACCCATAAGCATATTTTATAAAGCATAAAGGAAGCTATGAAAGAAGCTGCAGAAACTGTTGTTCAGAATTTGATCAGTGAATATGGAATTGCGAGCGTCAGAGATAAAAAACAAATTTACAATGTAAAAGCGGTTCAGAAAAGGAAGAAAAGATCTATTTTTGGAGCGTTTCCTAAAACTTTTGTGGACGAAGTTCAAGAATAATGACTGCATCAACTTTAGATTCTTCTTTTATTAGACGAGTTGTGCAATTTGGAAAACATGGGTGCATCATAATCCTTTACAGTGATGAAATGATTTCAATGATTCGAAACGTTTGCTGCAACCAACCCGCGCCCACTGTAATTGGAGTAGATAAGACTTATAATCTTTCAAAAGCTTTTTTAACAATTCTTTCTTTTAAACATCCTAAAATTTGGCGAAAAAGTACTTGTTGCCCACCTATTATACATGGTTCAATCGCAATTCATTCATCTTCAAACGCAGAAGTGTTTTTAGAACTGTTTTCAGCACTACGACTAGCGCTTAAAATAACTGAACCCGCTCATATATCGAAAATGGCGTTTGGGTCTGATGCAGAAAAAAGCATTGCTAATTCAATCAAACAAACCTTTTATGGAGCTTCACATTTTTTATGCACCAAACATATAAAAGATAATGTAAAAGAAAAGATAAGAAGCGTTAGTCAGGTGAATTTTGATAACAAAAAAATAGCTGAGAAAATTTTGGGAAGCAATGGCTTGTTTACTCACAACGATTTAAAGTCTTTTCACATCGCATGGGATGCATTTTTAAATACTGTAGAATCAAGCAAGGATTTTAAAAATCACTACAACTCTACTGTGCACCCAGCTTTATTGGAGGGTGTGGTCAAACCCAGTATAAAACCAGAATAAAAAATTAGACCAATAACAACGCTGAATCCATTAATCATGCCATCAAGCATGCTCTTGACTGGAAAAAAGTGTCATTGATGCAACTAATTAGTACCTCAAGCAAACTGGTTTCCAGTCAACTGGAGAACGGGAACATTAAACGGGCATTATTTGGATTTGGTGATTTTGTTTTTGCTCCAAATTGGAATCAATATGTCGTAAGCAAAAATCAGTGGTAGAAAATGTCAACAACACAGCAACAATTTCAACTGAATATGTTTCTGGAAAAAGGGAAAAGAATGACGGGAAGAATGAAATGTTCGACTGACGGAAAATTGACCATTAATGATGGCAACCAATCTGGAAAAAAGCCATTTCAACGTACCAGAGCAAAAGCAAATAAAACAAAAGGTTTTCCAAAACAACTAATATAAGACTTTTTGTAAACTCATTGTAATTAATTCTAACACAATAGTTGAATAATGGTTTTAATTATTTAAACTTATTGGCTGTCACAAAGTTTGAAAAATAATTGAAAACTACCTTAAACTTATAACAATAAACTAAATTGACGGTTTGTGTGTTCTACTATGATAGTAGTTGGGTTTTGACACAAAAATAATAAGTTTGTCATTAAACTGAGGTGTAGATTGGTATGTTTTTATTTACCAAGCTACGCATTTCTACCCGACTAATCTTTAAGGTTTTTCTGTCGAACTTCAGTTTGTAAAATAATTTAAAAACACATTTAACATGTTAGTAACAATTTAAACAGACGGTTTGTGTGTTCTACTATAATAGTAGTTGGGTTTTGACATAAAAATAATAAATTTGTTATTAAACTGAGGTGTAGCTTGGTATGTTTTTATTTATTAAGCTATGCATTTCTACCCAAGTAATCGTTAAGCTTTTTCTGTCAAACTTCAGTTGTAAAGTAGTTTAAAAACACACCTAACATGTTATCAAGAAATGAAATCGACGTTTTGTGTGTTCTACTATGATAGTAGTTGGGTTTTAACATAAAAATAACAAGTTTGTTGTTGAATTGAGGTGTAGCTTGGTATTTAGTAATTACGTTCAGGTGTAGCTTAGTGTAGCTTGGTTGTAGCTTGGCGTAGCTTGCATGTAGCTTGGTGTAGAATGGTGTAGCTTGGGTTTAATTATTTCGACTAGAGGCTCCTCCATTCGAGCTCCAACAATTTGCCCGTTTTCGAAGTCGTGGAGGTCATGCATTTGCTTAAATTTTCACTCAATTTTATTAGAAAGTGAAAAAATGACAGTAAATTACAGCATTTGAATAAATTTATCTACAACATATATGACCTGCAATTAAGAAGCTGTAATTAATATTCTTTATATAACACTGGTCAACAATTTTTCAAAAGTTGTTCATTTCGGAAATGAAAACCGCTGATTCCTACGTACTTTCAGTCACTGAATTTAAAAATGTAAGTTAAAATCGCTGATTGGTTCTAGTTTAAAAGATACAAAAGATTGTATTTTTACATGTGGATGTATATGTAATAGCTATGGTGCACTTTACTAACCACTACAGTAACGTTTTGCCACAATCGATATCATCATTGCATGCGTTTAGAACAATAAACACAGAACACATACCAGTGATTGTCATTTTTTATAAATAAAATGTTTATCCTTATCTTTTCTTTGCCTTTTTGCTTCTCACTTGTATATATTAAGTGAAGCCTTCCTGGTTATCATCCAGCAAAAGTCTGCAAGCATTGATGAGCTTCATTTTCTCTGGTATCTCTTTTTCATTGCAGATATTTGTTGGTGAAATTGTTTACCGTGCTCATTACTTACTGCTCCACAGTTCGGTGGAAAAAATCCAGATGAGAGTCCAAGAAATATACCTTAAGTGAAATATTGCACCACATGCAACTGTATGCTTTTATGAGGTTGGACACCAATTTCGTTTAGTTGTCTGCTCTTTTATTCTCTAAAAATTTTGTGACCACCAACTTAAATGCTTCCCATGCTATTTTCTCTTTGCAAACTAGTGTTTGGTCAAATGCTTTGTCTTGAAGAAGCTACCTTATCTGGGGACCTATGAACATACCTTCCTTTATTTCAACTTCACTCAATTCGGAAAACTTTGTTGCTAGGTATTTAAAACCAGCTTCTGTTTTGTCCATGGCATTGACAAAGTTTTTTATGAGCAATGATGGCAACAAAATCTTATTAGATTCAACAAGTGGTGGATATTAAACGTTTTTCTCCCAGAAGTCAATGATTTGCGGAAAGGCATGTTTTTCATAATGTAGTAAAGATCTTTTGCTCGGCTATTCCATTCGCAAAGAAATCAACTGTATTTTGTATAACCTAATTGCAGATCCATCGCGCTTACTACTTTCTGCTTACTACTCCTACTACTCCGAGCTACTACCTCAAGTCACCACAACAGCTGCCATCGATGTTGATCATAGTTTATACACCTTAAAAGCTGCTTTATGTTGTTATACGTCTCTCTCATATGGACTGCATAAACCACTAGAATTAATGGTAAGTTATTTTCATTATGCAGCAAAATGGCCAAATGCTGCTCTTGGATGAATCTATAAATAGTCTTTATTCGGATGGATTATAACTATGTTGAAGGATACCGTTAATTCGTTTACATTCCTGCATGCTACAAGATTACCTTCCATGACATAGAATGGTTCTAGTTCTTCTTGTCGATTACGACATTTGGATATCCTTAAACCATCTGCTAAAGCATTCCATTGCTGGAGTCTAGAGGCCAAGAGTTCAGCTTTAATTTTGAATAGTTCCAAATCTCGGATAAGGTCATGCAGTTCGCTCTGAGTTACGAGATGAGGTTCATGGGAAATAGATGGTGCAAAATAAGATTCTTGCGGCATTGACAATCTAATACTATTGTTTATCATCTGAATCAAGTGTAAATTCTTGAGGTGTCTCAGGTACAGGTAGTGTTCTTTATGAGGTATTGGACGAATTGCTGATGAAATATTACGACATTGAATATTTTGGTTCCTCTTTCTTGACAATCTTTTGCCTACTGATGGGGTCATGCAAAAGTAGCAGTTGCTGTTATAGTCAGTGGGCTATCTTCAAACCATTGGCACAGCAAAGAGCATTCATTTCCTTTTCCTGCTTGGCTATTGCCAAAGGTTTGTAGCACAGGTGTTGCAGCATATATAAGGGACCTAACTCCTATCCTGATCATCAATTTTGCACCCAAAATACAAATGGTACGCCTTCCTGACTAGGGCTGTTATGCTGCGATTTTGTGAAGCAAAAGTTATTTTACCGCAAAAGTAACAAACGATATCTGCTTTATTTACACATTTACGAGACATCTACAGAAAAAACAGAAAACACTAAACACATTACTACAATTTGTAACAAAAAGTTAATTTAGAACAAAGAGCTCAACTCAAGGACTAACACCAGCACAAGATAAAACTCTTTAAACGAAATAAAAGCAATAGTCTACAACATTATAGAAAACTGATATTAAAAACAAACTATTTTTCGCACACGCGCATATAAAACAAATTTTGGCATAGTGCCATATCTTAAAAACTAGAGCCAATCAACAAGTTTTAAGCCAATATTTGTGCTCAGCGACCTCAAATTAGTCAATATTGACCTAATTTGTTTCCGAAGAACATTTTCTGTTGACCAGTGTTTTAAGTTGTTGTAATAGGTCGTTGTAATAAGGAAGTTATGTTTGAACCTGTTTCAATTAATTTGTCCACAACCTGAATCTTTTTCCTTGTAATTCCCATCTAATCAGTGGAATCAAATGGAGCTGCTAAGAATAAAAATGAGTTCTGCATTAAATGTTTTGTTAAATTGTAATACGCATGCTTTATTTTTATCTGCAAACTATCGAAGTTGCAAAAAGATTTGCAAATTTGCAATAAAAATCATGCCGTTGTTTGGGCCAAATTATGTTTGGAAAAAATAGTTTTGTTTTTTTTCTGAAAAATAATAATAAATATTGTAAAAGCTAAATATAATGGAGAACCAAACCGAATAATACTCATTTGTCTTTGCTGGTCAAAAATGGGAGTTGTCAAGGTTGCAAGTATTGAAAACCTATTTATCAAAAAAGTCAGGCACTGGGGCAGAATACTTGTACATAATCAAGTGTTAAATACCAAACCAACAATTCTTTATGCATAATTGCCACCAATTGGATTAGGTTTACAGTATAAAAATTTTAATTTTGAAAATACAGCATTTAAATGTTTTATTTTGATTTAAAAAAATTAAATTACAAAGGAGAGGGAGCATTTCAGACATAGGCACTGAATCAAAATATTGCAATAAGATATTACAATCCAAATTTCCAAAAATTGTTAGCGTCCGTGAATTTGCGTTTCGAACTCTCTTTTATGCCATGAATGGCATGCATAAGCTTACGTATTTTACATGCCTGGCATAAGTGGAGGCTAAGCATGGCTTTACAAGCATTACAAAAAAGAAGTGTTTTTGAAGCAAAAGCAACACGTAATTTAATTTGGTTATTTTCTTTTATGATTAACAAGATTTGGAAATATTTATTTTGAAATTGACTGCGTTTAGGCTGTAAATATTGTCTTTATCAGAAAAAAAATTCAACTGCAGCCCTGGGTAGAGAAGAGGTGGTGTTAGATATGGCTTCATATGGCTCAATTGTCTACACTTGTATAAAATTTAATTTGAATTTTTTTTACTTTTCTCTTTTGTTCTTTTGGTGACGCAGGCATGCTTCATAGTCTTTTTCTTTTACTTTTTTCGGTGCCTTTCTCTTGCATGTTTTAACGTCTGACGTTTTCCTGCGTCTACCTTTTGACTCTCGACTGCCTTTTAATGTGTAAAATTTACTGATCATGTTGGCGGTCAAGAATATAATGAAAATGAAATGAATGAATGAAATATAAATATTTATTGGGAAAAGGTTTAGAAAGTGATCTTTTTAGAAACTTTGTTAAAAAAATTTTGTAGCATCTTTTCACTTTCTCCATTGTAGCAATCATCGTAAGGTGCTTGAAAAGTTTGTATTAATGAGAAATATACAAAAAAATGAAAACTGAAGTTAATTCGTCGTCGTCGTCGTTTGAAAGAGTATCCACTCCGAGTCAGTCACAAACAGACCTGGGGTCGAAGATTTACATGTATTCCTTTACTACCCCAGGTTGCTGTACTGCTCGGATCACATGCTGCCAGTGATGTTATTAAACCAGCATCAAGTTTCATTATCAAAAACTGTCAGATCTCGTGTTCCATGCGGTGCCCAATATATGGGACTGCGAGACACCATTTGTGCATGGACGGCTGGAATCGCTTAACACCAGTCCGCAGGCGATTGAGTTTAACCTATGCTATACAAAGCAAACTCAATCTAACAATCATGGCACTAGTTCTGGGTGTGAAATGATCCTGGATGTATTCTTGCAGTATTCCACATTCAGTTTTTCTTGACGAGTAACTCTCGGTTATTAACGGTCTCTCGGTTATTTAAATAAAAAACTACTAGTATATATTATAAAAATAAATAAAAAAGTACCGATTTAGTGTAACTGAGCTTCAACCTCCGTGGTTGGAGATACGCTGAAAGTGTAGTTATGTCGTGATTTAATATCCATTCAAAGGCCTTTCAGTTTTCAGAAGAGTGCAGAAATGCTAAATTGTCTGCATAAGCCAAATTTTTGAAAATCGTGGAATACAGGTCGTTTGTATAAATGTTTAAAAGAAAGGCAGCCAAGACCAATCCCGGAGGAACTCCGTTTTTTAGACGACTTAACTTGCTTTGCTTGCTGTCACCGGAAGTAAGGATGAACCTTAGGTTTTAGAGAAGCTCTATGATCGTTCTGACCATGTGCTTATCCGACAGAAATCTCAGCAGCTTGCAGGTAAGATCACGGTTCCAGACAGTGTCGTATGCGTTTAGATTAATAAACATGGCACCGGCCCTCTTCTTGACCTGAAAAGAATCCTTCATGTTCTGTGTCAACAGAACAACTTGATTAAGGGTTGACTTTCCGAGTCCAAACCCAGCCTGCTGTTTTAGGGAGTAGTATATCATTAATTGGTTCGACGCGGGAGTAGATAAGCCTCTTCAAGATCTTCCAAGGAACACAGAATAGAGATATCGTTTGATAACGTTTTGGCCTTTCTCCGGGCTTCATCAGCTTTGGGATCGCAACTACAAGCGCTCGTCTCCAGATCTTGGCAATTTTGAGTCGGCGAAAGCAGAAAGAAAGGAATTTACGTAACCAGGAATACAAAGTAGCTCTAGCATGGATCATAAACTCTGGAAAGATGGAATCAGGGCCCGGGGCTTTACTGGTTTTAAGTGTTGAAAAGCAGCAGTGAATTCTCTCTGGGAGAAAAGGACAAAGATATTCTCTGTGTTTGGTGTTGTGGCCCTTCAAAGGTTACAGACGCTTCTTGAAAAACAAGTCTAGATAACTTGCGGTCAATAGCCTCGTATCTCCCATTTTTAACTAGTTGAGATGAAATAGCATAAATTGAAATGGAACAGTGGCAAAGAGAAGTCGTGACCTACCAGTAAGATTGTTGAAAATACTCCATGTTTACGACTACAGTTTGAAAATTTGATGCTTTTGTTGTTGTTTTTGCCCCTCCTCCAAGGATATCTTGGAGTAACTATCCCTTGATCTCTCAAAGAATCCAATCTAGATTCCCACTCTTGGACTACCTTTGCTGCTTCTAACAACTTATTACACAAAATAGTGATATTGTGTTGTTTAGGTAGTTGACTGCAATTAAAGAGGTGATGTAATCTATGGTGTTGTTTGTGTTGGTAGTTGACTACAGTTAAAGAGGTGATTTAATCTATGGTGTTGTGTTGTGTTGGTAGTTGACTGCAGTTAAAGAGATGATGTGTCAAGTGTGTGAGACAAGCATAGTGGGCATTATGACATGTAATTTTTAGAGTTCACTGTGTGTTGGTAACTTTGCAAGAGTGGTGATTTGTCGACTCTGACCTGTGCCAGTTTTGTACGCATATGACGTGGCAATGTTTGTCTGATGAATGAATGTCATAGGGTCATAGGGTGTAGCGTAAGTAACTCTGCTAGTTTTTCTAGAACTGAGGTATTGTGAGAAGATGATAGCGTGAATGTGTTTGAGGTTTTCTTTACATTCCTCATGTGTTATGTCTGGTTTTGAGATGATGGTGTTAGTGTGCTTACTGTTATCAAAGATTGTGACTTTCATGTTTCTGGGCAGATTTAAGTATGGATTAAGATCATGCAAAGGGTGTGTTTTGTTTGAGTCAGTTGTTTAAGTTAAGTAGCATGAAGTTTGAGCTGCGTTTCAATTGGAAGGACTTTGGTTTCGTCGTGTAGGTGTTGAGTGTTTGTTTCTTGTGTGCAGCCAGTAGCGATTGGCAAAGCTGTGTTTTAAATTGTTTGCAGTTTCTTGATGTTGTTGTTTGATATGATAGGGCTCCAAATGCGTATTCCGAAATGGGGCAAGTGATAGCTTTGAATGTCGAGACAATTAATTCCTTTTGTTTACCCCATTTGGTGGAAGTGAGTGCTTTCAGAATGTTAAGTGTTTGTTTTACTTTAGTGATAGTGACATTTATATGATGTGAAAATGTTAATTTTGGGACAAAATGCTAAAAGTCTTTTATCAGAAATCTGTTACCCTTTTTTTCAGTAAAGTCATATTGACAATTTTATTTAACTGATCAAATTGCGATGCATGAATTTATTAATAAAATTGGTCAATTTTCAATTTAATATAGAAAATAAAAATTAAAAATTAAAAATCCATTGTATCATTACAAAAAATCGATTTCGACTTATAAAGACATAAATATTTCCGTTCAAATTTTAAACAAAAAATAACAGGAATTATGTTGGAAATTGCTAAACACTGGGAAGATCGCTTCGAACCAAAATCAAAACATTACAAGAAAAACAGAATTGTTTGGGCAACGCAGTTTACCAAATTACTTCAACTTTCTAACCAAGAAAAGAAACTAAAACCAGAGGCAGCTATTGTATATAAAAACCACCCACATCAGCTACTAAATTAACGAATTACAAAAAATTATCACAAATTCTTCCTAATACGGATAACCGAGGTTCATACCCATGTGGAAAATGTGCTTTATGTGGAAACTTTAAAAATTATAAAAATATGGTGAAAACAGTTGGTTCTATTATTTCGCACTCAAATAGCAAAAAGTTTAATTTAAAACAACAGCTTACGAGAAAAATTATGATATTTACGTGGCAGAGTGTAAATTTTTTAAAATCCTATACGTAGGACAAACAAAAAATAAATTTTCTTCCCGGTGGAATAACCCCCGCTCATTCTGGAACAAATTTAACGTTAAGGATAACAGTGACCGAGCTGCCCTCCTTAAACATTTTTATAAATTTCATTTGAACGCTTCTAATCCAAACCTGATATCACTGAATGCTACATGTTCATATTTGTAGAACAACCAGATAAAACTTTATTGGATTGGTGCAAAAATAAATGGATTAATTATTTGAATGCTAAAATTAATTTTAATAGAATTTTTCTGTCTTATAATTGCGATTGAGTTTTAAACCCGTGTATTTGTTCACTACCGTTCAAACTATAGTTAGTTAACCTACAGGAGCTTTGTTAATCTTTTCTGTCAACACTTTAGTTAAATTACAGGTTAAACTAATCAAACCACAGCAGCTTTGTTAATCTTTTCTGTCAACATTTTGAATCTTAGCAAGAGTTTGCGGTTTTTAATTTCGTTACAAGTTTTACACTGTGCGCTTTTTCATTTTGGTACATGATCCATAATCATTATGTCACTTGTTGTGTCGTTTGCCTCTTAGTTTTTATTGGAAGCTTCACTTTGTGTCTTTTGAGTAAGGACCCGAACAGTATGAGTAGAGTTTATAAATTTTCAAAAAAATTTTTGTAAAAATATAATTTAATTTATTTTTTTACAGAAACTGATAATGACCTTTTATAAGTCGAAATAGATTTTTCGTAATGATACAGTTGGTTTTAAATTTTCAACTTTTATTTTCTATATTAAATTGAAATTTGACCGATTTTGAGTCAAAAGTGATTCCAAGAATTTTTGGTTGTTTTGTTGTTGGCAATGTTTGGTTGTTCAATTTAAGTGAAAGAGTTGTGCTATATTCAGCTGGGTCTGGTGTAAAAAGTCTGGTGGTAGTCTTGTCTGTCTTTATATGAAGATTATTAGTGGTGGCACATTCATATATTTTGTGGAGATATGGTTGAATAAGTTGTTGGGCCTTTCGGTGTTTGGTGTGAAATACAGTGATTGTTATTTTATCAGTATATGTTGTGATTTGTATGTCTTTCTGAAGAAGTGGAATGTCAGAGGTGTAAATGTTGAATAATATTGGAGACAGAACTCCACCTTGTGGTACTCCAGTGTTGATTCGTTTGAGTTTTGAGAGTGTCCCATTTCATTGAATGCATGCTTGTCGTCCTTTTATGTAGTTTGCTGTGAACTTGATAATGATGTTAGGAATGTTTGTTAATGTAAGTTTGTGTATAAGTTTGCTTATGTTTACTGTATCAAATGCCTTGCTCAATGTCCAAAGTTACAGCTATAGTGCGTTGTGGAGGCCTTGGATTGTTAAAATCTTTTGTAATTTGGTGGCAGATGTTGCGCAAAGCAGTTTGTGTGGAGTGTTTGTGTTTGAATCCATTGATGAGAAATCGCTTGAATGTTTTCTGTTATGTATGGTAATTATGTTTTTTCTAGTGTTTTGGCAATGGGTGATAGAAGTGATATGGGTCGTAGTTTGTGCCTTTGTGCTGTATTTTGTGGTTTTTATTTGGTTTTGAAATGGAGATGATTGTGGCACGTTTCCAAAGATGAGGTATTGTGTTAGTGTTTAGGGTGTTGTACATGTTTGTGAGGTACGTATCTGATGGAAAGTGGTCTAGGTGTTTGAGGTGTCTGATATTTGTGCCATCAGGTCCAGTGAAATTGTCGTTGGTACTGTTTGAGATGGCTAATTGCACTTGTGTAGTGGTAAGTCGTATTTCCTTTGTAGAAAGATTCTTGATTTTTATTGTCTTTATGCCTGTTGATTTTGTTTGTGCTATATGGAATGACGTTTGTGAATTGTTTATTAAAAGCTTTTGCTTTGTCTATGTCAGTGATGGCTGTTTTAGTTCCGAAGCGAATGCTTCTGTTGCATAGGTTGTTTTTTGTTGGATAGCTTTGCTATGGTGCCCCACAGGGAGTGTGGATTGTGTTTGTGATCAATTTTGTCAAGATGTTATTTTCAAGTATTTGTTTTGTGTTCATGTATTTGTTTGTTTATGTGATTGTTAAGAGTAATGATTTGTGGGTCTGATCTGTTGTGTTTGCGGATATGGTTGCGGTGATGGATAAGCTTGCGGATATGCATGGGTTGGTGAGTGCTATTCGTGCTGTGGTAATTTCCTTTAGGGATGAAGAGTTTGTCAGCATCCAAAATTGCCTTGATATGGTGTTTGCTTGCCGTATGAGCATTGATTCTGTGGAGTCTGCAGGAGATAAGATTCTCAAAATGATGATTAAATGATGTCCAATCGGCCTTTTGGAAGTTTGTTATTGTTTTAGTAAGAGAGAGAGAGAGAGAGAGAGAGAGATCTGTTTATTTGCATCAAACATTTTCAATAAACTACCGCTTAAAACACACACAAAAAAAAAACAATGATTTTACGTTTTAAAATAAAACAAACTGATAATAATGCATGTATATCAAATCAAAGAGCACTATAAAGATATGATGCAGGGGTAGGAAGGGACAAAAGTCATTTAATCACTAACCCCAGCTTATTTAAAAGTTTCATTACAAACAATTTAATAAATTAATAAATTAATTAAGTAAAATTGATTACTAACTAAGAAAAAAATTAGCATAAGACATTTTACATCATAAATTAAAAATCACCTTACAAACATGATGAAAACAAAAAAACAACAACAACAAAAGCAAAGGCCGCATACATGTAGATAAAATTAAATAACAGAAAATAACTCGGGATAAATTCGATTTGAAATAAAGGCAAATAGTGTAAAAAACGACAGCACAACGATGGAAAAAAAAACAACAACAATGAAACAGGCAATAAAAGGACGAAAAAAAAATACAAAAGCTTATAAGATTTCTTACCATAAATGAAATTGAAAATAAAAGTAGTAGCATAAAACAAACAACATAACAGATTTCATAGTAGATACAAATAGCACAAATTCAGCAGCACAATAATAAAAAGGAGCATAAAAAAAAAAAGAAAAGTACAAAAACAAAACAAAACAAAGACCAATAAGATTAAATCAAACAACAGAATAGGTCTCAACATAAAATTAATTGAAATAAGGCAGTTAGCATAAAACAAAAAATAATAGATTTCAGCAGGCAATTAAGGATTAAAGAGGTGCACAAAGAGCAATACAAAACATAATATTTCTTTAAGTAAAACCTTAGAACGTTAAATTAATTTTACAGTATATCTACATATAGTTCATTTTGTATTAATACTAAGAATTTATAATTTATATGGGTAAAATTTGGATGTTGATTAAATTTCATAGGCATCTAGAAGGTATTTGTACAATAATCTATTAAATGGTTTAATTCTTTGTTCGGTTCTTATATTAATTGGCAGCTTGTTCCACATTTTCATACAATTTACTATAAGGCTATTAGAAGATTTACCGTACAAGCCAAAAAAATGTGAAATAAAGATGTTGTTATTACTTGATTGCCGTGTGTTATAAGCATGAATTTCATTTACTAAAGGGATTTTATCTTTAAACTCTCTGTTATTGTATAATCAAAACATGAATTTCATTCCAGAATATTGGTACAATTCATTTATCTTTAATAATTTAGAATATGCATACAATTTATTTAATCTCGTTCTATATGGTTGCATACTAATGTATTGTATAGCTCTACAGTATTATGTATTTTATTAAGGTGTTTTAGTGCTGATTGATTTGCATTTCCCCACAGAACTATGCCATATTGCAATCTGCTTTTTATAAGTGCATGGTACACGAGCTTTAGATTATTAAAGGAAAGGTATTTTTTTAAATGATACAGCATTCCCACAGATTGAGATATTTGGGTAGTTAATTTATCTATATATGGTTTCCATTTTAGATTTTTATTAATTACAATTCCCAGGTATTTAACTTCGTCTTTTTGGTAAATTTGACTGTTATTTATATGAATGTTTATCATGTTATTTTCAGTTTTCTTTTCTCCAAACATTATAATGCTTGATTTTTGGGTGTTTAAAGTAAGCTTGTTTTTAAGCAACCAATTTTAAGCAAGCAATTTTTAAGTAAAGTGAGAGCGTTGGTTTGATCTTGTGATTTATGCTGGGGATGGTAAGTAAAAATAAATGATCTGATGTGAGGGAGTGGATGGTCTTCCAGTTAGTGCATGATATGGTTGGTAGTCAAACTTGCCATAATCAATTGAACTAATTATGATAAGCGTGCACCTTTTGTCGGGCCTTGATTGCTGCATGCTGCAGCGGCTTTTCGTTTTCTTTCTTTTTGCAGTTGCAGTTATGTTGTGGTGATTTATGTTTATTGGGTTATCGGTTATCTCAATGTCTTATGTATCTAATTATATTGTGTTTAGACGTGCATCGTTTTTAGTTTATTAAGTCTTAACTTAGGCAATGTTGCCTGTGATAGTTTCGTAACAACTTAATAAACTAAAACTTTAAAAATCTGTTGATAACAGTAGCAGTAATGGATATTAAAGATCTCCGTTCGAAAGTCTTCACTACCCATCTTGAAACTGACAATGCGAAAAGGCAGTGGCTTCATTAGATCAAATCGTTCACTACCTATATCGACAAACTGGGCGAAGTAAGTGCGGAAGACAAACTGAATCTTCTCTTCAAACACGTCGACGCTACTGTTTACGAACTATTCTCGGAGGCACGTGATTACGATGACGCTATTAATCTCTTAACAAATGCATACGCACGAGCTCCAAGTCCAATATTCGCGAGGTATGCCTTGAAGACATGTAACCAGAAAGTTGGAGAATCACTGGACGCTAACCTTCAAAAGTTGAAGCAACTAAGTACAGGTTGCAACTTTTCGGCAGTCTCATCAAAACTTCATAAAGAAGCCATCCGAGATGCATTTATAAGTGGAATTTTGTTCAATGAAATTAGACAACGATTGCTTGAAATTCACGATCTTAGCTTGAACAATGCCTTCAATAAAGCAAGGTCGCTAGAGATAGCGCAAAAGAATGCTGAAGCTTATTGCGTAGGACCTTATTGCGATTGCAATAATTGTAGGATAGTGCAAAAGAATGCTCATGCTTATTGCGTAGAACCTTATTGCGTAGGTTTAGTGCGTAGGAACAACTCGTTATTCCATTAAAAACTATAGCTAAAATGGAATCGAAATTAGCCGAGTGCTCATCTGACGAAGAACACAGTGCGGCCATAATCAGAAAATGTAAGTACTGTGGGAATAAAAAACACCCACGTAAATTCTATCCAGCAAAAGATGTAATTTGCTTTAACTGTTCAAAAAGGGGACACTTTTCGAAGGTTTGCCGCTTAAAGGTTGGAACTACTGAAAGACCAGACGTTTCAACTGCATTGCTGTTTGGACTAAAACCTGATTGTCACAGTCTAGCTTATTCAAAGGTAAATCGAAAAGTCAGCATAAACGGTGTAGAAGCAAACGCTTTAATAGACACGGGTTCTACCCTAAGCCACTTGAGTAAGCGGTTCTCTAAACTTTTAAAGTTAGAACTCGAAGAATCTGATTGCTCAATTGGTCTAGCTGTTAAAGGACACATGTCGAAAGGTCTGGGTAGATGTAAAGCTGATGTCCATCTGAATGGTAACAAGTATAAAAATATGTTTTTTACAGTACTTGACGATCTTTTGACCGATGCTATTCTGGGGCAAGATTTTATGCTCCGACATGAAAATATGAAGATTCATTTTGGTGGAAAAATAGGTTATTGATTATAGCCAAACTATAAACAAGTTTACTTTGCTTGATGCGTATCCATTACCACACATGCAAGACATTGTAAGAAGAATTGCTCAATATAAAGTATACTCAACGTTGGACCTGATAATCGCTTATCACCAAGTAGAACTGCCCTCTTCCAATCGCTTGTTTGCAAGCAAGCTGATGGATCTTTATGGCAATGGAAAAGAATACCTTTCGGCCTCACAAACGCTGTTCCATGCTTTTAATGAATCGTCTACGATATCATTAAGTCTAATGGATACAAAGGTGTTTTTTCGTATTTAGATAACATTACTGTTGGTGGCGTCACGCAAGAAAACACGCAAGAAAACTATGATAAAAATCTCTCTAAATTTTTGTCTGTCGCTAAAACACATAATCTTACTTTTAATGAGGCAAAATGCGCGTATTTTACTGACACCATTAAATTATTGGGATCTAAAATCCACAATGGCTCCTTGCGACCTGATCCAGACAGAGTAAAAACTCTACGAGAGCTTCCCCCTCCTAAAACTACCAAAGAGCAACAGCGTGTTGTGGGATTATCTGCATATTTTGCACAGTGGATTTCGCACTATTCCGACAAAATAAAACCGCTTGTCATCAACAGGGTATTTTCATTAAAAGATCAGGCTTTGTCTTCATTTGTTAACTTGAAATCGGAACTTGCGGACGTAACTCTAAGCGTTATTAATGAGAAAGATCCTCTAACAGTCGAAATTGATGCTTCTGATGTAGCGATTTCCGCCATTCTTAACCAAAATAACAGACCAGTCGCATTTTGGTCTCGATCGCTGAGAAGAAACGAACTATCCCAATCCAGTGTTGAAAAAGAAGCGATGGCAATTGTTGAAACTATACGTAAATAGAGCCATTTGCTCTCGAGAAAATCCTCAAGTTGGTCACAGACCAGCGTTCCGTAACTTCCGTATTTAATGGCAAAAGCCATACGAAATTTAAAAATGCTAAACTATTACGTTGGCGTATCGAGCTTTCTCATTTTGAATATGATATTGTTTATCGTGCAAAAAAATTTAATACCGCCGCGGACACGATGTCTAGAATGTATTATGTTAATCTAAATTTTTTGTCATTGTATGAGATACACGCCGGACTCTGTCATCCAGGTATAACTCGTACTTATCATTTTATTAAAATAAAAGATTTGCCCTACTCTATTGATGAAGTTTGTAAAATTGTAAATGAATGTCGCATTTGTGCTGAAATCAAATCTCGCTTTCATAAGCCGATTGAGTCGCATTTAATAAAAGCAACGCAACCAATGGAGCGCTTAAGCATTGATTTCAAAGCCCCGTTACCTTCTTCTTCTAAAAATAAGTATTTATTAACTGTCGTAAATGAATATTCACGTTTCTCTTTTGCGTTTGCTTGCTCTAATATTGAATCACAAACCGTAATTAATTGTTTGCAACAAATTTTTATTTGTTTGGCGCTCCTGGGTATGTGCATTCCGACCGAGGAAAATTTTTGTTTCTAACGAAATTGTATCGTTTTTGCATAGTTTACGCATTTCCACTAGCAAAACATCTGTGTACTAACCTAGGTTACGGTCAGTGCAAAAAAATATAATAATACTATTTGGAAAGGTGTGCAGCTATCTTTAAAATCTCGTGGCCTTCCTATTTCGCAGTGGGAGAAGGTGTCACCGCAAATACTCCATTCTGTCCGGTCTCTGCTCTGCACAACAACAAATTCAACTCCGCACGAGCGTTTTCTCTGTTTCCAAAGACGTTCAGCTTTGGGAATTTTGGCTCCTTCTTGGCTCAATTCTTAATCAACATTACTAGTACGAAGACACAATAGGTCAAGCAAATACGATCCCGTCCTAGAGGAAGCCGATCTCATTCATGCCACTTCACAATATGCTTTGGTCCGATTCAAAAATGGTCACGAGTCAACGGTTTCTTTGAGAATTGCACCGCTGCCAGATAGTGAAGATTCAATTCCGTCAAATACGAGCAACAATAACGTGACCAATGAAGAAACAAACGATGAGACTTTGGCAAAAAAAAAAACAAAGAGACTGGCACTGAAATGGTCACATAAAAAAGTTTTAATGCTGAAATGGTTGCAGAAAGTTCCAGTTCTAATTCTAAAGATGTGCAAGATGAAGCTATACCTTTACGGCGTTCCTCTCAAATAAGAAAAGAACCTGATCGACTAATGTATTACCATAACCATTAATCTCTAGTAGGAGAGAATGATATGGTTGATGGTCGAACTTGCCATAATCAATTGAACTAATTATGATAAGCGTGCACCTTTTGTCGGGCCTTGATTGCTGCATGCTGCAGCGGCTTTTCGTTTTCTTTCTTTATGCAGTTGCAGTTACGTTGTGGTGATTTATGTTTGTTAGGTTATCGGTTATCTCAGATTCTTATGTTATTAATTCTATTTTGTTTAGACGTGCCTCGTTTTTAGTTTATTAAGTCTTAACTTAGGCAATGTTGCGTGTGATAGTTTCATAACAATGCAGTCATGCAAGTCTACTGAAGCAGTAGTGATATCTGGTGAAGTAGGCTGTTGTGTTTGATTGGGTGGTAAATGTGTTGGAGTTTGTGTTTAGTGTGATGTGATTGGCGTTTAGCAGGATGCTTCGATCAGCTCTCCTCTATGGTCTTTGGTTGGCGAATACCATAACGGTGAGTGAGCATTGATATCTGCTGTGATGATTGTGCTTGAAAGATTGGTTATGGTTGTAAGCGTGCTGGATATAATTGAGTCTTTTTCTGTTTGTGGTTGTTGGGTGGAATGTTTGGGTGCAATGTACATGTTTTCGATATGTAATTGCTGTGATGTAGAAAGGTAGATTTTGGCAATTTGTAGTTTAATAGGAAAGGTTTTTGATGTATTGAGTTAAGAGAAACTGATTTTGTTTTTAATGTAAATTAGGAGGCCTCCTCCTTGTTAATGAGTGCGGTCTGTTCTGATAGGTGTGAACTGAGAAAAGTTGGTGTTTTGTGTATTGATCCAATTTTGTCTCTTGTATTGTTAAACATCTGCTTGTGTATTTTTAATGAGTAGTTTTATTTCATCTATTTTGT
This sequence comes from Diplosoma virens, assembly GCA_963680785.1. NCBI lineage: Eukaryota > Metazoa > Chordata > Ascidiacea > Aplousobranchia > Didemnidae > Diplosoma > Diplosoma virens. The sequence goes on along the minus strand of OY796882.1, from coordinate 70,005,673 downwards.
TTCGAATTTTATTTGTATTAAGTTGCAGGATTTTGAGAAAGTTCTTTGGTGATGTTGTGTTCGTTTGTGTTTTGTGGTTAAAAGTGCTGTGAATTGTGCGCGGTACCATGAGTTGTTGTAGACTTTTATTGTAATTTCGGAGCATTTTAAATGTACCAAGTGCTTTGTGTAGTTACATAAAATAGATGTTTGATGTTTAGTGAAAGGTTTGAGACAAATGTCACCAACCCATTTGTGTGTTTGTGTCCAGGATTTGGGTGTAGGTCGCACCCAAGAAGCAGCAATCTGATCATCCAGTTTGTGTGTAAACTGAAAAATTGACTGTCCCGAGAAGCCAGAGACGAGTATTTTCTCACCGGATAAAGCAAAAGCTTCACCCGATAGAGATCAGACAGGAAGCAGAAATGAGCCAATTTGTAGTGGTTGAGAATCGACCACCAGTGCCCTAACCTCAACAAGGCTGACTCATTTAGGAAAGTATTTTTCGAACAGATACCTCTGCCAAGTACCTGAACGCAGACCTTTTTAATCTGTGTGACACCCAAGGCAGCATGAAAATATGTTCTAGTTGACATATCATTATTTTGCAGTGTATCTCTACTACAAGGGGGTTTTTATATTAGAGATTTTTTCTGGATTGCTTGCTTGCCACAGCTTTTGAGCACAGTCTGTCCAGGTTTGAAATTGCCGTCTTTTGAACTACATTTTGTCTGGTCTCCATCTGCAAACCTCTTTGGCATGGATATTCCTAACAGGAGATGTAAAATCTCCGGCCAACAAATCTTTACAGGTCACTGAAACACGTAAACTTTCCTACCATGGTAAGGTAATAGTTCACAAGAAAAAAAATTTAATGTTCTAAAAAATTTTCCGGCTTCCTGTCAAGTTTGGCAAGTAAAGCTGTAGCAACCAAAGTCAATTCGCTCCTTGAGGATACTGCAGGAAAATTCTATATAGGGATTCAAACTTTGCATCCCAACACGGAATATAGATGTTTCGATAATCGCTTTCGATCGTCTTTTTGGCAGCTTTCTTGATGATGTTACAGAAGTCTTGGTAAGCCGCGTCCACATCAAGTAAATCAGGCGGCAACAAATTTTTTACGAATTTGTTCGTCAAAGCAATGTATTGTAATAACTCCATTTAGCCTTGCGGAAATTCCATCGCTTAACAGGCATGCTTGACACTGACCAAGCAAACCTTGGTGGTGTGATGAGCGAAGGTCGATGTTGTGACCAGGGAACTTTTCAAGAACCTTCAATCCGGTAAGCGACTATTTAGACCTACGCCAACAGAAACAAAAGCTGGATTAGTGCCAATGTTCCAGGACCCAAAGTAAATCTTGGAGGTGCCCTTGGCATGGTATAGGAAAAAAAGAGTATTTACTTATCCAGCCACCAAGCACCATCCGCAGTGTTATCGTCGTAACATTAATCAACATGGCGACAGTTGAAATTGCCGGCATAGAGACAGGAGTGATGAAACATTTGGAGATTGTCACACTTCATCTGCAATAATTTTAATTTAATATTCTTACGGCCAAATAATAATCGCATAGTTGGTAAAGCTCCCCTTTATCTTATTTAAATTATTTGCAAACTGCTTCACCATTGTTCTGAATCTTCTAACCAGACAGTTAATGACGTAATGCGCTTTTGTCGAGATTCTCTGATTCGTTTCTCTGTAGAAGCATTCGATGATCAAGTGTGAACTTTGCCTACGATGTGATAGAAAAAACATTGCGAGTCTAGCACATTCGAGCAAAGTAACGTTATGTGACGTTATTTTATGTAAGCAAGCGCTTGGTTTGCATAAGAATAAAAAAAAGCCAAGCCATTCCAGTGTTGATTCGGGCGCGGAGTTTCCAGTGATTATTCCATTGTATAGATTCGAGGGCAGTGAGCCCAGTCGTTACAATGTGTTGAATAGCAAGTGTTGAAATTGTTTGCGTTGGTGTTTTCGGGAATTAATTCTATAGAGATAGAATTAATTGTGTATCAGACGAATTTAAGTTGTAGCGCTGGAACCGCTTTGAAGTTTGGCAAATCAGAAGAAGAGTTTTCGTCAATTGTTAGTTGTGTGGATTTTTGCAATTTATTTTTTCTAGTTAGAGACAGTGGTCTCTGTCTGTTTGTGGAGGGAAGTTTTTAAACGAATTTATTTGAGTTTAGTTGAAGCTAACTGTATAAAACAGCTTCAGTCTCGCAGAAAACTACTTTTTGAGCCGGAATAAATAAAAATTAGACACAGCTTTATTTTACGTATTCAGGTATTTGGGTGAACATGTTCAACTGGTTCGCTAGAATTCCAAAGTAGAGTCTGTAAGAGAGATCTACGGAGATTTGTAGACGTTAACTATTTTATATTTTATTTGTCTATTTCTTGACTATTTTATTTGTCGGCAGCATGGTCGAGTGGTTAAAGCGCTGGGCTCGTGACCAACACGGTCTTGGTTTAAAACCCACTCGCGCCATTCTGTTGTGTCCTTAGGAAAGACACTTTACGGCACTTTCCCCTGCTTGGTAATCCTGGCAAGCAGTTCTAAATTACAGTCATATCTCTATTAAATTACAAGCGGACAGCAATATCTTGGTATCTCCGGAAGCAGGTCGGGGTAATTGCCTACCCTATGTATTAGCGCCTCCGCCGCTTTCCTGCGAGTCAGGAGGATCAATATAGAGTTAAATTAATAAATAAAATATAATTATCAACGTCCACACATAACCACTCAATCTCCGATGTCAATGGATATTGATCAAAAAGGTAAACTTTAGTTGCTCGTGGACAAACGTGGCACGGACATGGGTTCCTGCTTGAAGAAGACCCATCTAATTCAGGTCCAAGAGTACTTGTTTTTTCGCATTAGTGCAGTTGGTCTCCTGAAGTAGGATGAAAAGTGCCTAAAACTTTAAAGCCAAATAATGAAGAACGTTCATTTTGCTTGCATTAAGGTATTCGATGTTTAGATGGGAATAGTGATGGTCTTCGGAACTTGTTGGCAATGTTCCCTAAAAAGGATATTGTATTCTAGGCATTGTCCCGTCCCAAAAAGAATGTTTTCCAATTAGCAGACTCTCGCTGAATATTGGAATGGGTATATATTTTTCAGTTTTTGCAGTTTTGGTTTTGGTCTGTCATATGTAGAAACAAGAGCAGATTTGCTTGGACCTCTGCTCCAAGAAAGCAACCGACATCTGGGTCTAAAGTTAATGAAGTTTTTATTAACTGCACAAGCTTTCGTGACCTCATGCTCACTTCGTCCGGTCAAAGGAATAAATATAAAAATAAACAGAATAAAGATTCTCTTATGATGAAATAAAGATTCTCTGGCACAACAAAAGCTTGTACCGTTGATAAATCATATAAATTAAAAAACTCGGCCGACCTTAGAGCGCGTTCATGTTTTTTCTGATTGATTTCAATACTTGACACGACTCTCCAATTTTGTTTCTTCTTTTGTGTTATTTAATTCTGTTATATTGCTTCTAATCGTAAAGTTTCTGTACAACCCAAATTTTTAACTGATGATAAAATTCTCACCTGTGCAGCTCTCCCGGCAATCGTCCCAGTTATAAGAGGCATCGGAGTATGGATTTGATATTTTGCACCAAAGCGTATGGTACCTTTCCCTTGTGCAAGACCTGTATATTTTACTTCGATAGTGAAAAGGAAAAACACATCTTTGTCCATATCTTGTACCTCTGCAGTAATGCCGTTTGTTTTCTAAAAAAATTTTTTTAGCAGTTTGTTACCATAAAAACAACAAAAACTAGTTTGTGTTATACTTATTTCAATATTTTAAATGCGAAAAAATGCGAAAAAAGATACTAAAGCAATTTTTTGATTGTGATGTAGCCAGAGTTATTCTTTTGCGTCGAATTGTTGATAAAAATTCATAATTTCAATTGTTGATAAAAATTGTCGCAAAAAGATTTTTCGCTAAGCTTGAGCGTAAGAGCAAAGCGTTAATTTTTTTAAAATAATTATAAAATGACTTTTTGCGATCAAATTTTGATGAAAAAAACTTTTTTAATATTGTACTTTGGGATGCCAGTCAAATACTTTATAAAACCGTTTTGCAAAATTTTACAAACTGGAAAAGATCGATTAAAATAGCCAAAAAACTGCAAAATATAGTTTGTTAGAGAACACTTAGGGGTTTAACTCATTCCATTATTAACTGCGTTTAACGAATTAATAATTAGTCGTAAATTTGAAAGTTTAAATTTGATAATTTATCACATAAAACATAGCAAGAAAACAATCTTGCCAAAAGATTTAGTAAAACAAAGTAAAATTAGATGCATACCATGTAGATTAATTTTAAAAATTAAAAATGATTAAACAAAAGTTTAAACTTTAAGCAAAAATTAATCACACGATTCGAGCACTCAACAAGTACTATATTGATTCGATGCTTTGACAAGAAACTGATGCAAAAAACACCAAGTTAGCAATCCGACATACGAAATCAACTTGGGTTAATTGTAAAATTTTAGATTTTTTAAGTCATTGGCAAAAGCAGATAATAAAAGAATCTTTATATATTCAAAAATTTAATCCATTGATGAAAATTGACCCAAAATGACTTTCATTAAATTTATTTAACATATAGTGCTCTTTTCATTTTCATTTTTTTATTTCAACTCTATTTATCCTCCTGACTTCGGATAAGCTATACCTAGGACAAGCAATTACCCCAACCTGCTTCTGGAGATGTAAAAATATTGCAGTCCAATTGAAAATTTTTTTTATTTGGTTTTCTTAGTTATATAGAGGTTTGGCTGAAATTTATAAGTGCTTGCCAAGATTGCCAAGCAGGGGAAAGTGCCGTAAAATGTCTTTCTTAAGAAAGTTACGGAATGGCGCGAGTAGTTTTGAATCAAGACTATGTCAATCGAAATCACGGCAGTTCTAATCACGCAACCACGCTGCGAACTTTTAATTTTATTTTACTTCAAATCCTTCTTGATGATCCATTGTTTCTAAAATTAACACGCTTGCTGAACATTCATCGCTCTTCGTGGTGACATTACTCAAGTCGTATGCACAGACTGCCAATAGTTTTACCAAGTTATTACTAACTTTTAAACTAAACTAGAGAAAATCAAAGCAGTTAAGGAAAAAACATTCTTGCTTCTCTTGACGTTCCTTTTCTTTTTTAGACTAATATCATCCACAAAAGCGGACAAAAAGCATCAAAAAACAAACTTTCAGAAAATTAATTAATTGACATCATCATTTCAATCAACTGACTTCGCTTCAAAACAAAATGATTAGAAACAAAAAATGTTTACAATTGAAAGTTACTGCAAAAATAAAAGAACTACTCTACCATATTCTAATATTTTTTAGGTGATCTAGAAGATCTTTATGAAATACTCAAAGAAATCAACTATTACACCTTAAATACATTGATGATATTTTTCTTTTATGAACAAACGGAGAAGAAGAATACAAAAAATGGACAAAAAATTTTAAGTTTAAAAACTATCCATTAATCTTAAAATGTTCAACTGAAAAAATTAACTTCTAATCAGACTAAAAAATAATACATTCCCTACTCTTCTATTTACAAAACCTACCCATTTCAAAGCATATTTGCGCCCCATGAGTTCGCATCACCCTTTGATCTTTAATATATAGTGAAGCTTTATGCTACAAACCAAGGCATTCTATAACTACAGGCCTGGAAGCTTTAAGAGATTTTACAAATAACGTCACAAACGCAGGCGGTTAGCAATGTTGGTTTTTCAATAATGTAGACTGTAGAAAAAAAATTAGCGAATTTGCAAAGTAAAGAAAGCTTGTTGTTCGTTAATTTTAACATAAATATTCTGAAGGGAGGTTACATAATTCTAAGTTGAAATATGTCATATCAACAATAAAACATTTTGATTCTAAAACTCTTTAACTGTAACAATCTTCAAAAGAGATTTTAAATGTCTGAATAAGTTGAATTTTAAAAAGAGTAAGTGATGACATTATAAAAGTAAGTAAATGGTTTTCTAATAAGCTACCAAATTACAATAGATATTCAATCGTTTTTTTCAATGTTGGTTAGCTTAGATAGTACGTATTTAATTTCAAAGTAATACATTATAAATCTATTTTATACTAGTTTGGTGGAAAACTTTTGCCTGCAGAATTTCTATTTTTCTATATTTATAAAACAAGCAGCATTAATATTTTGGTTTAGATCAAAGAGAACTTGTAGTTTTGATAAGCTTGCTGATACACCTATAAGCAATAAGCCGGTGAGGTTAAAGATAAAGCACAGAAAGACGAATGTTAAATATTAATATTATATTAAGTGCAACAAATGTTTTCGTCATTGACTAATTGATTAGATCTTATGATAACGTAAAAAACATTGCGCTTTAGCAATATTTCACGATTAGTTTTTATGTAAAATAGTTATGGTCAATAAATGTTGCGTGCCCGGATGCAGGTCCAATTACGAAATCAAAAAAGTTGAACGCAGTGTTACTTTCTTTACGTTTCCTATTGAAGAACAATTAAAAGAAAAATGGTTAAGAAAACTTCCTCGTCATAATCTGAAACTGTCAAAACCAGTGGTTTTCAACCTTTTCTTTACCGTGGCCTATTTTTCAACCCAAGTTAACTTCACAACCCACTTTGGTCAACAAAATTAAATTCCCATCCCAAAATCATAGTGTTCTCTAAAAAAAAAAAAAAAAAGGTCTTCACTTGGAATTGCTGTCAATTTTCCCTATTTTTGTCCCAAAATCATAGTGTTCTCTAAAAAAAAAGTCTTCATGTGGTTGACTGCACAGGACGCCAGAAAAATGCTTAAAAAATGGGACGGATGGCAAGCCTAATTATACATATATATTATACATATTGCTTTGAATAAACATTTGGTGGTACAGAATTTGAAGATTGCTTGAAGTAAAAGATTTTTCTTCCCAAAGCTTTTCATCTGACACTCTTCAGGGGAAATCGTCAGAATGAAGTAGAATTGAAACCGAACTAATTTATAAAGGAAGAAAGTAGAGTTCTCATTGGCTGAAAGAGTCAACCAATGAGAGAAAAGATTAAGAAATTTTCAAAGAGTATACGAATTCTTTTTGCTTACACAGAAAGGGATTGAGAGATTTAATGACAGTCGCTTCAAGAGCAGAAAGGTGAAAGGAAGAGCGACCTCGAGCGAGAATAGAAAATTTTTCGTTGCTGTAATGGAGGCCACATTGGGCGTTGTCAAGAAGATGTTGACCAATAGCGGATTCGTGAAATTGTTGTGGGCGTATGTTGTTTTTGCAAGAGCGGGAAAGACTTTGGCGGTTGGCCGAGGTACGAGGATTGGTGATGGATTTAGGAACGTTCAAGGATGGCGCCGTTGAAACGTTCAACGGCGCCATCCTTTCCACGCAACATCTTTGTCGAATTAATGCAGCTAGCCACCTCCTCTGTGGAATTTAGCTTCAATAACAACATGCATCGACAAATCGACGGCGTCGCTATGGGCTCACCACTTGGTCCAGCTTTAGCAAACATTTTTGTTGGCTACCAAGAAGCGAAACTTTTCAACATCGCCAAAAGACCGTTGGTGTACTTCCGGTACGTTGATGATACTTTCGCCGTATTCAACAATGAAGAAGACTGCAACAATTTTTTCATCCAGCTCAACTCTCTCCATCCCTCACTTCGCTTCACCTATGAAAAGGAATCTAATCACTCTCTCCCTTTCCTTGACGTGTTAGTAGAAAGGCATGATTCAGAATTTCTCACTTCAGTATACAGGAAACCTACCTTCACTGGCCAATATCTACGTTGGAACTCTTTTAGTCCACAGAAACGGAAAATCAATCTAATTGGTACTCTCGTTCACAGAGCTTTTATGATTTGTTCTAAAAGCAAACTGGACCAAGAGCTTGGCAAAATTCGTTCAATTCTTTTGGAAAATGGCTACCCGGAACGTGTAATCAATTCGGCTTTCAAGCGAAAACTTCAACAAATAAATTCTAACCCGGTCCACACAGTAAAAAAGTGCCCTGTCTACCTACACATCCCATGGATTGGAAGCGTTTCGATGAAGTTCGAAAAGCAGATTACGTCTGCAGTGAAACGCTGCTTTTTCTCCGTCGAACCACGTGTTATTTTCAACACCCGACAGCTCCTTCCAGCGATTAAGAAAGACGTGCTACCTTCCCATCATCACAGCAATGTTATTTACCAGTTTTTGTGCCACTGCGATAGTCGGTAAGTTGGTCGCACGTCTCAACGGCTAGAAGAGCGAATTAAACAACACGTTCCTAAATCCATCACCAATCCTCGTACCTCGGCCAACCGCCAAAGTCTTTCCCGCTCTTGCAAAAACAACATACGCCCACAACAATTTCACGAATCCGCTATTGGTCAACATCTTCTTGACAACGCCCAATGTGCCCTCCATTACAGCAACGAAAAATTTTCTATTCTCGCTCGAGGTCGCTCTTCCTTTCACCTTTCTGCTCTTGAAGCGACTTTCATTAAATCTCTCAATCCCTTTCTGTGTAAGCAAAAAGAATTCGTATACTCTTTGAAAATTTCTTAATCTTTTCTCTCATTGGTTGACTCTTTCAGCCAATGAGAACTCTACTTTCTTCCTTTATAAATTAGTTCGGTTTCAATTCTACTTCATTCTGACGATTTCCCCTGAAGAGTGTCAGATGAAAAGCTTTGGGAAGAAAAAATCTTTTACTTCAAACATATTGCTTTCATTTTGATTTATACTCCATGGCCCACTAAAAAAACCACTGTGGCCCACTACTGGGCCATGGCCCATAGGTTGAAAACCCCTGGTCAAAACACACGGTTGTTTGCATAAAACATTTTCGTGAAAGTGACGTAATTAAAAATGATGTTTTACCGGGAATTATTTAAAAGCAATTATTCAAAAGCAAAAAGTGACAATGTTAAATATATACCTCTGTAATATACCTCTGTAATAACCAAAAAAGTTGCGAAGTTTTGATGCCTAGAAATTACTAAAAAAATATTAATTCGAATGCATTGTTGTAATTTTAAGTTGTCGGAAAAGTCTGTTTTTTGTTGCTACAAAAAAAGTTGAGAAGATATGAGAATCTATGGTTGATAAGTAACAATTTCTGTGACCAGTATTACCACCAGTTTCTATGCTTTTCTCCAATTATTTGCAATAGTATTTTAGTATTTATTTCATCCAATATTGGGCCTTAATATTGTATTTAAAAGGTACCATATTGTTGAATTTGCTAACTTAGTTTTGTTACAATTTATTAAAAAATACAAAGTATTCCATATCTTTTCATTGTAGCTAATAAGTGAATTAACAACATTTTTGGTAGATTCCTAAAAATAGTCTTATAACGAGCAACAAAACCGAAGTATTTGTATCGTCTTATCTATTTACCAGTGTAGACTTTAAACGCATACGACGCGACATGATCACCTGGATTGGCCGCCATTTTGTTTTGCTTCCAGGCCTGTAGTTATAGAAGGCTTTGTACAAACGCATTTGTACTGATGTTAAAAATTAAATCTGCACATGACAATAATTAAAAAATGCTTTTATCGCTATCGGTTACAAACCTAGAATTATCAGAAAACAAATAATTAAGGGCATATCTATTCCCGACAAGCTTTTCTTAATTACCACTATAATCATTACAGGTCGTATACCTTTAGTCCTCACTTATCGTATAGACCTTAAACCAATCCACAAAATTGCTTAAAATTCGCAACATTTGCTAAATAAAGACCTCCATTTTTACAAAATCTTCCCTAACTCTTCCTCTTATATCATATCGTCAACCTCCAAACCTCAAACTTTTACTTGACTCTGTCTTTTTATCAAATGAAATTTTACCACGGGTACCTTTGCTGGTAAATCTTTTGAATGCCATCTTTGTCCAAACATAAATACCAATTTATCTATAACTGTTTCCAACGGGGATTCTCTAAAAGTTTCTGGACATTTTAAATGCAATTAATTTAATTTATTTTGTATAACGTTTGTCCAAAAACAATTTACATTGCAGAAAAAGTAATTCAATAAGACAACAAATGAATTGACAGGGATGTGAAATTAAGGACAATAGAAACAAACCTGTAGCCGAACATTTAATAAATCGGATCAGATGTTGGAAGATCTCAGATTAAAAGTTATTGATAAAGTCAAAGATACAACCAAACGACAACGGGAAGTTGAAAAACAAAAATTTATTTTCAATTTTGATTGCGTTAATAAAGGTTTAAATAGAGATTATTTGTTCATGTCTCATTATTTGTAATATTTAGCTGTACGAGCTTAAGCGTCAGATATTTTTCTCTTTTTATTTTCAACGGTTTTATGTTCGCATTCCATTTTCTCGTGCACACATAGTTTTTGAATTATTTTAATTTAACCTACTGCGGCATTCAATATTTTTTTGTACTTTATCATGTTATTATTTATCTTTATGTTACCTATGTAAATTTTGTTTTTGATTGCATTTTTATCTTTACTTTGTTGCACCTAAAAAAGTGAGCAGTAGTTCACAAAAGCTTGTGTGATTAATAAAACGCAGTCATATTTTTTCCGGTTTTTGCGTTGTTTATTTTTTATTGATTCCAGTAGTTGGAACGGCTTTTTACCTTTTATTCTTTATTTTAATGCTCTCAAACTTTTTTGCAGGCCGGCCTCAATTAGAAAAAGTTTTTTTAGAGTTCCTGTACCAATGTCTTATTCAGTAAAGATTCTTTTTTTTGTTTTCAGTTTTACGAAATTATTTTATTTGATTATATATGTGTTGTGTATTTCGATTTTAGCGTGCATCGAACTCGGGCGCGTTTCATACTTCGTTCAAGCACGAGCTACCGCGTGTTCTTTTATTGCCTCGTATAATTTAAGAAAATAAAGTACCGTTTTTGTGTTGCTGCAGTTGACCTCATTAGTCATTGATTGATCCCTGGCCATTTATCAGCTCTTTTTCAATTCCTTGGATGTTCTATTTTTGGTTTGTGTCGTCAAGGTAGGGCGCGAGTTCTGCTTGCATGAGGAAGTGAGGTCCCAACTTTTGTTTGCATAAAAAAAAGAGATTTGTTTTATGAGGAAGAGAAGGCGTGATTTTTGTTTGCGAGAAAAAGGGGACTCATCTCAAAGTTTAAGAACCACTGGCCTAAAACTCAAAGCTTTTATCTCATTATATTTGGATTCCTTTTTGCCGGTATTCGGCAAAAAAGCATATTTCGCAAAGCATTCCAATATCATAAGACTTAGACCAAACAGGTCAATTGAGCCCTTGATAAAGTTTTATTTTTCTTGAATTATCTTTTTTTAAAATAGTGTGTTGATATTTTTGAGTTTGCTTTTTTTGGTAGCAAAAAGTTCATCTTTTCAAAAATATTTCATTCCATTACAAGTTATTGCGTCGCACAGGCCATTGAAACCACATTCAAAACCGACAAAAATTCCTAAATATAGCCTTGCGCAGTTTTTCCCAACCTTAGTTTGCAGAAAGCTCTCGGGTGTCTGTAAGCACATCAACTATCATAAAAATGAAATTAGTGCAGCAATCAAAAATTAATATTTTCATCAATTTAACTTGGTGAAGTTTTTGTTGATCACGCGATGTCCTGTTAGTTTCTGTGATATTTCATCAAGCAGCGTTGGCGGGCTAACTCCCCGTTGATGTGCTAACTTCTACAATCAAAATTATTGCGTCCCAAACAAAATGTTGATAAATCAAATTTCTTTTAAATTTAAAAACGAAAAAACGTCAATTTTTGCTCTTGCTGCCGCTCGGCAGTCCATACGCCATTTATACATATGGACGTGACTGAATTGCTTAGTTTTGTCCTTATTCAGGAATCTCGCTGTCAGCTAGCGAGATTTTTACTTGACACGAACTTTAATTCTTTTAGGTTTAATACAGTTAACGAAAAAAGTACAAAAAGTAATACAATCTTTAACACACTCCATTTTAAAGTACGTGCGCTGTAAAATAACTCAAAGGCAATCGCCAAGCAGCTGCAAAAGAAAAAAAGGCAAACGTCACAAGAATAACACAAACAAAAAAATTGTGGCAAACCAACTGTCCGGAACAACTTATTTATATTACTTGAACTGTCTATTATTATTTCAATATTAGCTTTTGATGACGAAATAAAAATAGTGGTTTACATATAAAGAAGAGTACTTAAAATTTGAATTGACTTTCAGTTAAATTTTCATTTGATATGATCAAGAATCTAACCCTTTGTACTGAAAGCAAAATTGACTTTTGTTGAAGTAAATGGTGAAATTCGAAAGCAGTTTGTGTTGTGTTTAGAAGCCTTAACTTACAGCCCTTTGAAAAAAGTGAAACTACATCGATAACCAGAATCAAAACATGAAAACTACCTTGATGAAAGCCAAAAATTTTTTTAGAAATAAAGGACTTCAAGTCAAACAAAGTGATATAGATCGCTTAACTATATGGAAAAGTGTAGCTTATTTTTGAAGTAATTCAAGCTTCCTTTTCTGTTGCTTAGAAAATGGCTCGAGCGAAAGCATCGCATTCAACGGATGAAAGTTGTGTCAAACCAGCAGCCGTAGGAATGGCCAAAATGACGTGTCGCAATGTCATTTATGGTTTGCTGTCCAGCAATATAATCAGGTAGCGCATTTACGGACTCTCAGATGACGTTCTACCACAAACTCTGCTGTAAAACAAACTGAGAAATTTAGTTTGAGGTTGGACAAGTCTTCAAATGTTAAAAACTGTGCACGACTTATGGTGTTTGTGTTATATACTGTGACCGCTGACCGTCTGAAACAATTTTTTTGCTGTAAACGTGATAAAATTACCACTGGAGAAGAAATATTTAACTCCTTCTACAAAAATATCATTTCTCGTGGAACAAATGAGTAGCTGTTTATAACGATGATGCTCCGTCTATAATGAGAGCAAAAAAAATTTGTGAGTTTTGTGAAAAAAGAAAACAAAAATATTTCTATTATTCATAGTCTTCCTTCCCGAGAAAATCTTGCAGCAAAGGAGACTTAGATAAAAACTTATGATTGGGATTGCATCTGGTTTCATTTACGAATATTCTTACTGAATTTTGAACTTCTTAAACATTTTCAACTTCTTTAAATTTTTAAAACAAAACCAACTCACTACTAGATTTAACCGGTGCTTCAACAGTTGATCGAACGACACTTGATCGAAAGATTCTTGATCGAAACGACATTTGATCGAAACGACACTTGATCGAAATGACAGTTGATAAAAAAGAAAGATTTACTTTTGTATGTTTCTGCGATTAAACAAATTCTTTGTTACTGTAAAGTAGATTTATAAAAAGCAAAGCCTATCAGTAAGAAGACAGTTTGTTTTTATTTTTAAATTTTTTTGTCAATTTTAAGGTAAGGGTTTTCTAATAAGGTCCCTAGGCAAAGCATTTTTAGGGAGGGGCAACAACTAGATTTCTTGTTATGTCATCTTGTTTTGTTAAATACCTATTTCTGACATTTTTTGCCTTTTTTTTACATTGCAGTCAGTTATTTGGAGGATGGCATTGTACTATGTTTCCAACCTTGCAAACTTCTTGCAGAAATCAGAGACAGATTAAAAGAGAAAATCTATTTTTTTAAAGGTTACTATGTTTTTTGGGACAAAAAAATCTACAAAACTGGGACAGATTCAAAGTGAAAATCTTTTTTTTGCAGATCACTGTGTTTTTGGAAAGAAAAATTGACAAAATTGGAATAAATTCAAAGTTGTAAATTTTTCTTTTATTATTCCATCAAGTGTCATTTCGATCAAATGTCGTTCGATCAACTGTGATTCGATCAACTGTCGTTCGATAAAGTGTAGAGTCACAGATTTACTGTAATTATGTATGAAGATTGAAATAATAATTTTGAGCGTAAAAACACAGTTAGCATATACTTTTTAATAAAGTTTGCAGCATTTGTGACAGCGAGGCCTGTGAAGATTGTATTTGTGAACGACGGTTTTGGTTCAAACCCTACTCCGCCATTCTGTCGTGAAAAAACTCTTCGAAACTTCTTTTGTTTGGCGTTTTTAACAAGTAGTTCTATATTTCAGTCATATCCCTAAATATAAAACTAAAAAACCCAAATAAAATGGACAGCAATATTTGGGCATATTGGGAAGTAGGTCGGGATAAGTGCTTGCTCTATGTATTAGCGCTTCCGTCGCTTTTCTTCTAGTCATAAGGATAAATAGAAGATAAAATAAAATAACAATTATGTGTGCCGTTTCCAACCTTTTTAACGAGGTAAATTGAGAAAAATAAAAAAATTTATTTGCACCCCAAATTGGCATTTTTGCAAGCGCATTGCTCGCACACTGGTTTGTTGCATTTTTGGAAAGTACCGAATTTTTGAATTTTTGCACTTGTAACACTGCATATCCGACGTTTTATTAAAATTAGATCGGACTTGTAAGAGGCATGCTTAAACTGCAGTCATTTATTTTACATTTTTAAAAATGGAATGGAATGCTCGCAGCTAATTTTTTATCTACTCTTTGGATGTATTTTTTTCCATTGTTGTTGCTTTGATAAATGTCCATGTAAATCATTTAAGTTCAGAGTCAAATATTTTTTAATATAAAATTCGTCCTGTACTAGCCCCGAGGGCGAGTTGGTTTTTCTGAAGAAATTCTTACCGTGTGGTCGTAGACATCAACTGCTACTTTGTTTAGATATAATGCAATATTGAATCTAGTTTGTGATTTGATTTATCTTCCCTCAAAACTTGATATCCAGATAAATACATATTACTCAAAATTTCCACATTTCTTTTGATATACGTTGGCAAGAAGTAAATGCTATGTCAGTTTCCACAACAAGTCTAAACATGTCAATCTCACCGATGCTGTTTTTCTTATTTAAATTTTTTTTCCAATTTCAGAGTATAGTGCCAACTAAATCTTGTGCTGCAGTACCAAGGCGTTTTGAGATGTTTCACGTTTGTCAAATTAGGGCAAATTTATTATAAAAAAGCTTTCTTCGCGTTTCCGTTGTCAAATCGAAACAAAGGAATCTCATCACTCTTATAAATTCATCCACTGGCAATCGTTTCTGAAAACATCGATTTTCTATGATTTCTCCCACACATGCTTTTCTGATGAAAATTGGGTCCTCTTATCATTTCACCACCATCTACCAAATAAATGAATTATCCATTTCTTGTAGAGAGACACATTCCGAATTGAATCGCCCATTTTTAGTTTCTCTTTGAACAACAAACTTTTCTATGTTTTTTGGCATTGCTTCATCGGAGAGCATCTTAAACGATGACGCAGGGACACCGGGGACAACCGGATATCTGGTTCCGTACAATGTTGTACAATGTTGGAATTGTTGTGCAACTGCAGACGTTCCTGGAAAGCATTTAAACAAGAATTTTTTCTACCTAGTCTCGTCTTGCTCTTTAAAAACACCGTTTTGGTCTACGGCCCGGTCAAGTTATACTAGTGAATCTGGATCATCATCGCCTGAATCTAATATGAGAAATTGAACTCTTCTACTTTAGCAACAGTACAGTTTATCATTTTGTCGGTTTTGCAGCTAAAATCTTCATCATCTATGAAGTTGGACAAAAGATTTTGAATTATTGCAAAAGCATGTGTTGCGGTAGACTTTTGCTTAAGATTGAGACGTCGTGCAATGCCGCACTATGGCTTTGGTTCTAATATTTTAAACTAAAAGCAAATTAAAAAAATCATTATCATCATCACTTTTAGAAAAAACATTAAATTAATTCAGTGCGTTTTCATTTATCTACTTGTCTTTTTGGTAGCTCGAGTTGGCGTCTCCAAGCATTCCGATCTAGTTGAACTAGCTGCGATTCCGCTGGTAAAACTCCAAAATGCGACCAGGCCAGGTCTTCAACATAATTCTGCCAAGTTCTTGGTCTTTTTCTAGCCTTGTTGCCACTCTGAAGAGCATCCATTAGTTACTTTGCTGTTTGTTCATGGGACGCTCGTGTCACATGGCCATACCAGTGCAGTTGTGATCGTTCTAAACTGAGTAGCAGCGGTTCGATGTTGAGAGATTGACAAATGTCTGTGCTTTTAACTTTGTCAAATAAGGATAAACCTTTGAATTTTCGCTAGAAAGCCATTTTGGCCGCCTGTAATTGGGATCTCACTCTTTCAGTCACTACTCAACATTCATGATCACAGGTAAGGATAGGAAGAAAAACCTATCTAAAAACAGAAAACTTTGCTTTTGTACACAGCTCTCGTTTCATTACAACCGATCGGCAAACCTGGGACATTATTGCACTTACTTTTTCAATACTTGTGTCCAGTTCGTTGTCCTGTCTACTATTACACGAGTCCGATCAAGTGCATATTGGATATCACTTTTGTTCGAGCATAACAATGCAAGGTCATCTGCAAACAGCAGGTGCCGAAAATTATACTCCCAAATGTGACGCCACCACTGGAGAAATTGTCTCTATCTATCTTATCATCGTATATATTAAACAGAAGAGGAGAAAGAACACAACTCTGTCAAACTCCAACACTAACACTAAAAGGCTTTTTTTTCATGCCTTGACACGGATAGAGACTTCTGACTGTTTGTACAATGATTTGATAGCAGCTAATAACTGATCTCTCACGTCATACTTCAGCAGTATTGCCCACAGCTTGTCTCTTGGAACTCGATCATATGCTTTTTTGAGGTCTACAAAGCATAACTACCATCAGAATATAGATGACAAAGCGATGGTTCAGGCCTTTCAGAATGCAGACAACTAGATGACGGTCAGTAAACAGTTCAACTCCTTTTTTAACTCCTTTTTTAACATCGACCCCAGAAGAAAACAAGTCCGCTGAGACAATACAGAAATCAATGATAGAACGCTGTCCCTCCGAATCTATGTACCAGGTGTACACGTGAATTCTCTTGTGACAAAAAAAGGCATTCATTATGCATACACAGTCCGTTGGCGGCACAGAACTGTAGCAAACACCTTCTGTATCTGTTATTGTCAGAGTATTCTTGTCTTCTGATAACACCTTCCATATCTTGTCGTCAGTAAACACGTGTGCATTAAAATCACCCAGTAGGACAATTGATTCTGCACATGTTACTTTCTGTAAAGCTACATCTACTTTATCTAAGAAAGACCGGTACTATGTTTCAGCGTTTGGTGCGTACACCTGAAAAATGCACAGTGACCGTTTCTGTAGCCTAAGCTTAAGGAGACAAACCCTTCTTCCGAGTGGGATCGAATCAGTGACACAGTGGGCCAGGCAAGAGCTTACAAAGATGCCCACTCCTGCTTGAACAGACATGGTTACATCTACATCTGAGTAGAAAAGCTTCCAACCTTCATTAAACTCAACAGTATAAGAGCCCCAACACTTGGTAGAGGAAAGTCCAACAATATGAAGATGATACTGGTCTGCCTCCCATACAGTTCCTGTTTTTTTTCATTGAGTGAAGAAACGTTCCAGTTGCCCACGTGAAGATCCCGATGTTTGGGACCAACTCGATTACAGATACTTTGCGCTGTCCCCATTTGCCTCCCCAAACGCGTATCAAAGTATTGATGGGTTTCCATTAACAATCAGTTTGTGGAAGAGAATGTAGCTTACTTTTCAAATGGGCCCTTCTGTTTAAGTTCCAAACAGGAGCCTTTTTATCTTGCGCGACGCCCAATAAAGTATAAAATATTGTCCTTTAAACTATTCATTTTGTTACATTTGTTAGATTGCTTTTGGTCTGTTTCTCACCTTCGACCTTACCGCCATGGGTAGCCCTGAAAGGAGTTAAAAACTCCGGACGTCATTGCTCTTCGGGTCATTTATTTACAATTAATCTTGACATTAGGCTCTTAGGATTTACAATTGACCTTTTTTTATTACACCATCAAGTTTTTTACTAGGAATAAGCATAACTGTCTTGAAAAATATGCCTTTACTTATCAATGTTGAGGTTATTTCTGACACTAAATTTTCTGACTTTGCTGCTTATGTAAAACAGAGTTTTTTCAGCTGAAAATCTTAAATTTACAAAAGCGCAATTTTTATATAGTTAGCCGACAAGAGTTAATCCAACCAAGTTCAAAGAACAAAATAGTTTACTGTCATGCATGAGTAACACTTAAACTATGCTTTTGTTGTACAAATTAAATGAGGAAAATATCGTTGATTACTGTGATAACTGATTACAATACGCTCGTATAAAGGTTCGAATTAAATCAAAATCTATAACGTTACCTTCTTACAAAATAAGACATAGCAAAATCATAAAATCCAGCTTGCTAAAAAATAGTATGTTTTCTAATACGGGTAGAATAACGTTTACCAGCCTTACTAGGTTCACAGTCAGACAAAATATCACAATCGTTACAAGGTGATTTAGCAACATGTTTAGTCTCAGAAGCATCTTTAGATTCATTTTGAAAAAAAAGAACTACGTAAAATTCAATTAGTTTTACATTACGCAACCTAGGACAAAGTTTGTCAAACTGTGTTCACAGAACACTAGTGTTCCGCGAGTGTACTTAAAGTATCGTGCAAAACAAATGGTAGGGAAGACCGGGCCAAGTTGTAACATTGGGTAAATTGTAACATTCATATTTGTGAAAATCTAACATAAACCAACAAAATTTTAAATAGCCCCAAATAACAGTCATATTAAGATTAATTGCTAGCAAATAATATTGTTTAATTTCCATGAATAAAAATAGGCTTACTGTAAAACAAGCTTTTTGAGTAGGCAAAGTAAATTTTTCGAAAATTAATTTTTGTTTTCTGGAGAGATAGCGGGTGCGGTTTTATTAAAATGTTTTATATCAGTCGAAGCACAAAACAATAAGCAATTAAATGCCTAACAAGGTTTAGCAACTAAAACCTAACTCTTTGAGATATTAACAAAAACTTGAATAAGAATGAGATGGGGTAAGTTGTGACATAGGCTGATGTCACACTTCATTCATAATTTTAATCATAACAATGTAGTGTATCCCCGTTAAAAGCAGTTCGTAGTTTTATTATAAGAGAATAAATGCGGCTCTTTGAGCGCTGTCTGCGATATACGTCCAATTTGTTATATGGCTCGATACATGTATCTTTTTCTCTTTTTTTTTTTCTTTGTATTGACGTAATATGTTTTTGACTAAGTCATTGTACTGGAAAATTCGCGTATATTCCACTTGATTCGCGTAACGAACTCTCCAGGGGTTTCTGGCTGAATCTTGAATTTACGAGAAAGTTTACGTCACGTGATTTTGTTTTCTATATAAAGCCGATGCGTAGCGAGAAATTATTATGAGGATTATTATCGTTGTGAGGTAATTTGAAGCGACTCGAGTGGCGGCTCGAGCGAAGGTGATTTTGTTTGGCCAGAGGAGGTGGACCGTTAGATTTTGTGTCGGTGGACAATTGTTGAATTTATTTTGTGCCAGTGGTTGGCAGTTTTGTTCTACAGAGGTAGAATTATTTTGTGTTGATTGAATCAAGTTATAGTGTTGATTTCGCTTTGCAGTTTGGCAAAGCGTGGAATAGAAGTTTCGTCGGACGTGATATTTTTGTAATACATCTGTTTTTATTAGAGACAAGGGTCTCTGTTTGTTGTGAGAAAGAATCTTCAACGAAATCAATCCGAGCTTTCGTTAACCAACTGTATAAACCGTCGGGCTCATAGCAAAACTACTTCTTGAGCCGGAATAAAATAAAATTTAGACACAGCTTTGTTTCAGCGCAGGTATTCGGGTTACCTAGCTCAACTGGTCCTTTGGGATTCCCGAACAAAGTTTGTGACAGCTGATGGGGCAAGTTGTAACACATATTTTTTTGCATAGGTTTAACTAGCTTACATTAAAAGTAACTTGGGCAACGACATTTGTGAATAATATGAGAAATTATGAAAGGAAAACTAACAGGAACACCAGCTCATCATTACTAGACAACTTAGAAGCTATTGTAGGATGCAGTTGCTATAATTTAAAAGAAATTAATAAGGGAGTAATAAAACATTGGTGTTGGCCATGTAAAACTCTACCGAGTGCTAAAAAAAACTTGAAGATAGGCTAAGTCCTTGGTGCAAAACGAGGAAAGGTCTAAAATATGTACCATGTTAACAGACACACCAGAAAAGGACAATCTGTTACAGCTCCAAACAAAGAAAAAACAATTTTTGAAAAAACACTAAAAGCAAAAGAGTAGTTTTGCATTACTTTTCTTGAGCCCTATTTTAACAGTCGTCGTGATGAAGAGTGGATGATACAATGCTATGGTTATCTAAAGAGGTCACATTTAGCTTGTGTCGAAAAGTTGAATACATATTTTTGTCACAAATTTGATTATAAAATTTATGATTCAGCTAATCCAGCAGTGAAAAAAACTGTTTTAACATTTTTAGGCAACGGCCAAATATTTCATTTTTTGTGTTTGATACTCATGTCTATGATTAGGCTATGTGTGATTTTATTATCTTTACTTTTTCATATTGCTATTTTCTTTAAATTGCATTCATATTTAAACATTTATTAGTGATTTCGTAAATGTTACAACTTACCCCGACTGGTGTAACAACTTACCCCATTGACGGGGCACATTGTAACGCTTTTTTTAAACTTTTTTAGTCGTAATTTTAACCACTAAGCTTTGAAAAATATTTTTTTTTGGATAGTTAAACAGTGATCCAAATTTTTTATATTAAACAAGAATTTTGAAAAAAAATTTATTATGCGAGAAATAGCAAAAAGAAAAAAAAGTGTTACTACATTGTCCCAATCGCCCTTACTTAACATATTTTTAAAAACCGTGTTCATTCCTCAAAGACTTTTTATCTGACACTTGTTGGGAAAAATTGTCAGAATAAACTTAGAGCAATCCGCTAGTGGTTATAAAGAAAATGACAACGCGTCTGATTGGTAAAAAAAGCGACCAATCAGAAGAGAAAGGAAAGAGCGTTAGTACGTAAATGAGTTTTTTGAGTTCTTTTACACTTTAAAACTTATTCACGACCACTTTTTCCTTTTGGTTCTGATTAATCAATTTTTTCGATTAATCAAAAGCGCTCTTTTTTTTCTCTTCTCGATTGGTTGCAATCTTGACCAATCAGACGCGATCTCATTTTATATACACCGGTACGCACAATCGAATTGCTCTCAATTCATTCTGAGGATTCCTTCCGACGAATGTCAGATAAAAAGTCTTCGAGGAATTAACAAGCTTTTTAAAGCTATCTTAAAGTTTTGTACTGGTAGTCGACTCTTCAATTGCAACTTATTTAAAGTGTTCTGTTGATCTATAAAAATGATAATTAAGCTTAACATACGTCCCAAAGGAGAAGGCTTTTATTTTAGAGATCACTAGCGATTTAGTTTTTTCGACACAAATCGAGAAATCAGAGAAAGATTCAAAGTGAAGATCTTTTTTTGGTTAAGAATCAATAAGTATTTGGGATGAAAATCAGAAATTCAGAAAAACTAAGAAAAAGTGTTCCGTAAACTAAAATGATAAGGTTGGTTGTTCTGCGAACAAGAAACGCAGCTAATCCAGAATTTAATTAATATTGATAAAGTTTCTACAAAACACGCTTAGTACCTACGATATAAAAAACACTACCAATATTTTTAGTTGCAATACCAGGAACCATTTAGCGCAAGATCAGTAAAGCCGAGCCGAGACCACTACGCGGTTCAGGCGCAAAGACAATCAATTTTTTGGTTGGCGATTATGAAGACTTTCAGCAGGTGTGTGCCACCAGTTCAGGTTCGACAAGATGCGAAGACAACGCCCACCGCTTCACAAAGGAATTTCCCTCTTCAGCATTTTTTCTTCAAAAGAACGTTTGAAAGTTTGAATGAGCTGCTTCGCTTTCCCATTTAATGCATGTCACGCTTCATTACTAATAATTTTAATCATAACGATATAGTTTATCTCCGTTAAAAGTAATTCGTAGTTTTATTATCGCGTCTCTTTGAGCGCTGCTCTTGTAGTATGTGAAATGGCGTCCGATGCGCTTTCTATTGCGCGATGCATGTATCTTTTTTTCTTTTTCCGACTGATAGTATTGACCTAATATGTTTTTGTTCGAGCTTCGTAATCTCCATGAATATAGAATGTCCTAGCGCATTCAAGCGTAGCGCTCTCTCCAGGAAAATCGAGTTAAATCTCGACTGTACTAGAATTGTCGTCGGCACATGGCTTTTTTCTATATAAAGGCGATGCGTAGCGAGACAAATTATTATTATTATTATGATTAGGTAATTTAAGGCGACTCGAGAGACAGCTCGAGTGAAAGTGATTTTGTTTGGGCACAGAAGGTAGCCCGTTAGATTTTGTATCGGTTTACGATTGTTGAATGTATTTTGCGCCAGTGGTTAGGAGTTGTGTTCTAAAGAGGTAGAATTACTTGTATTGATTGAATCAAGTTATAGCGTTGAGTTCGCTTTGCAGTTTGGCAAAGCGTGGAATAGAAATTTCGTCGATTGTGATTTTTGTAATGCATTCGTTCTTATTAGAGACAATGGTCTCTGTTTGTCAGTGAAGAACAGTCTTCAACGAACCAATCCGAGCTTTTTTTTAAATCAACTGTATAAAAGCTTCAGGCTCATAGCAAGACTATTTCTTGAGCCGGAATAAAATAAAATTTAGACACAGCTTTGTTTCAGCGCAGTTATTTGAGTTACCTAGCTCAACTGGTCCATTGAGATTCCCGCATAAAGTCTGTGACAATGCAAATGGTAAAGGCAGAATGTTTAACTGGGCACAAAATTGTTGTAGAACTCTGAAACAAACTGGCTGCCATTGCTAATCGCAATTATGTCTGGTAGACCGTTAAATGAAAAGATATTATTGCAAAGTTGCAATATTATGTTTAGCTGCCGTCTGACCAACATTCAACACAGCAACTTTTGGGTAAACAAACCTAACAGGTAGCCTAGCTAATTTGGCTCAAATTTTATTTTGCACAATGTACGATATTTATATGTTAGTGTTGTATTTTATATTGATGAAAGCAAATTTTTTTGTTGATAATTTCTGTTACTTCCAACTTAAACAAACTAAGCGCAACTGTTAAATTTTCACTAATTGCGTGTTTTTTGCCCTGCTTGCGCATTTGCAGATAAAATTGCCTGCTTGCTCATTTGCAGATAAAATGTTTGCAGATAAAATTGTTTTTTGCCGTGCTTGCTCATTTGCAGATAAAGTAGCAAAATTTAATATTTTGCTATACTAAATCGAACAGTAATAACTGCAGATAATGACTTGATTGTAAACAACAGGAAGCTCCTTGAGCTTCTTGGCACGAGTCAATTGAAACCTGACCATGAGATGGAAAACATTAAATTTAGTGAATTGTTTTCTAATTCCTTAATTAGTAATATCAATAAATGTCGTTATTTTGACATACCGTTTATCATCATCATCATCATCGTTTGAAGGGCATCCACTCCAGGTCAGACACAAACAGTACTGGGGCCGAGAGTTTATTCTTTTACTACCCCAGACTGCTGTACTGCCTGAATGAGATGCTGGCAGTGGTGTTATTAAGCCAGAATCAAGTTTCGTCATCCAAACCCCTCAGACCTCGTGCTCCATGTGGTGCCGGATGTATAGGGCACGCTGTTATTACATGGTCTGCGGTTTGATCAGAGGCGCCACACTCGCAATTCGGTGAAGGAGCGAGACCCCATTTGTGCATGGACGAATGGAATCGCCCAACACCAGCCCGCAGGCGGTTGAGCCTAACCCAAGCTGCTCGGGGTAAGCCCATCCCAACAGGTCTGGCACCGGTCTCGGGCACAAAAGCATGAAGCCTGGAAGCATTTTCACAGTACTCCGTGTTCCATTTGTGATTTGTCCATTCAGAAGCACGGATGCCAAATGTGGTAAGGTTATTTAAAAGATTCCGCGCAGGTGGCACAAACGGGCGTCTGGATCTTAGTCTCACTTGGCGAGTATCTGAGGACCCACTTAAAAGACCATACAAGATATGATCGGAGTCCAGAGATACCGTTTATCAATCTTCCTCATTCATTCAATAATAGTATTAATACATTATCTTTTCTTCACGTAAATATGAGGTCATAAAACAACCACGAAAATTTTGATGCAGTTTATGAATTCCTAATCTCGCTACCTTTTATTCCTGATGTCATGTGTATATCGGAAACGAGGTTAAGAGACGATTCATTGACTAATATTTCAACACCAAACTACAACTTTGTTCACACTGACTCAATTACAAACGGTGTGGTCGGGGGTGTAACCGTATACACCTCTTCAAACTACAACTTTGAATTAGATCTAAAACTTGGCATGAAAGTAAACGGTTGTGATGAAGAAATATGGCTCAATTTAAAAAGGGACGTAATTCCCTCCAAGCAAATTACAATTGGAACTGTATATCGGCATCCATACACCAATAGCAATTACATTAAAGTTTTACAGAAGCCTTCGTTAATGCTATAAGTAAAGTGAATAAACGTAAAGGTACGTTTTATCTTGTTGACGATTTAAACATTAATATTACAATTAACTAAAGAACACCGAGTTGCTTATTATTCCTTGACCATCTATTAATAATTGGCCGTGACGCTGAAGTTATTCAAACGACACTTGATCGAAACAATACTTGATCAAAACGACACTTGATCGAAACGAGACTTGATCGAAACGACACTTGATCGAAACGAGACTTGATCGAAACAACACTTGACCAAAACGAGACTTGATTGAAACGAAATTTTTTATATGCTTGTGTGACGTGAACATAAGAAACATTGATATGCCAACCCGACATTTAAGCACTAGAGTTAGGAAGGATTTGGACTTTAACTTTTAGTACCAAGTGCAATAAAAGATTATGTAAGGTGTTGTAATGTTTGTTCTTCTGTGTATAAACTTTCTTAAAATAATGAAAAAGTGCAAGTTCGAATTTCAAACAAAAATACACGAAACATTGTAAAATATTAAGCAAAACATTTATTAAAAAGTTTAATTTTATCTTAAATAAATTAAAAAAAAAACAATGTGTCAGCCAAAAACTTTTATACTTATGGTTTCTTTTTGTTTTATTTTAGTATGAATATATGTATGTTGTAGTATATAATACTGATATGGTTGGATAAAGTATACTCTTTGCCTAACTTGTAAAACAACAATTGTAGATTTTAATTTAAGCAGCCTTTCTTTCTTTCTTTCTGTTGTAAGACAATATAATTAGCAAATTTAACAAAGTTTTAAGCTTATTTTATTTAAACTATATTAACAACTGTTGACGATTGTGAAAAGTATGTAATATACTTAATGTAAACTTGCAATTTTCAAATAAAGAACAATGTAACAAAAGGTCACTTTAAAAAGAGATCTATAGTCCAAAATAAACAAATAAATTTATGTTCAGTCATTCAAAAAAAAAAAAATTTAAAACCTATTTTCTATAAATACACAACTAAATTATTATTTTTTTCATGAACTGTCATTTCGATCAAGTGTCGTTTCAATCAGGTGTTGTTTCGATCAAGTTTTGTAGTACCTAAATGCTTCAGCCAGCGTTGCGTTGTGGGTAATTGTAAAAACTATTCACTGATTAACATGTGAAAAGCAATTATAAAATCTATCCTCGTGCATCACACTGCTGAGGCGACTTGTGGGCTTGGGATGATGCTGGTGCTAAAACACTACGCATAGCCGCTTTATCTCTAGTCTACTCAACAGCTGAGTACTGTGCGCCAGTCTGGTGTCGCAGTGCTCACACTCGCCTCATCGACAGTGTTTTGAACGACGCCTTGCGCATAATCACTGGATGCCAGCGTCCCACTCCAACGGACCACCTATCTATACTCTCAGGCATCCAGTCAGCTGAGCTTCGCCAAATGGGAGCGACGCTCTTTTTGGCTCACCGTGGATCTCTGGTGCGAGGAATCTTTTGGACAACCTTGCCACATTTGGCATCCGTGCTTCTGAATGGACAAATCGCAAATGGAACACGGAGTACTGTGAAAATGCTTCCAGGCTTCATACTTTTGTGCCCGAGACCGGTGCCAGGCCTGTTGGGATGGGCTTACCCCGAGCAGCTTGAGTTAGACTCAACTGCCTGTGGACTGGTGTTGGGTGATTCCATTCGTCCATGCACAAATGGGGTCTCGCTCCTTTACCGAATTGCGAGTGCGGCGCCTCTGATCAAACCGCAGACCATGTAATAACAGCGTGCCCTATACATCCGGCACCACATGGAGCACGAGGTCTGAGGGGTTTGGATGACGAAACTTGATTCTGGCTTAATAACACCACTGCCAGCATCTCATTCAGGCAGTACAGCAGTATGGGATAGTAAAAGGATAAACCCTCGGCCCCAGTACTGCTTGTGTCTGACCTGGAGTGGATGCCCCTCAAACGACGGCAAGCCTTTCGCTGCCCGGCATGGACATAGTTGAATGTTTTCAAAACTAGCTATAGTTTTTTGACAAAAGTTTGTTTGTAGGTATGTTGGGTGTTAGTAGATATTTTGGCCAGCTAGTTTAATAACCAGTTGATAGATTTTTGTTTTTTTAATATGTAGTCTAATTTAAAGAAACGAGTAAAATTGGCTATTACTGAGGTTATTGTAATGAATGGTCATGGCAGAGTCAACTTGAAGGCCACAAGATGAGGCAAACATTTAAGATTAAGATTTTGAGTTTTGGATTTGTTAGAAAGGATTGATATTGACCAAAAAATTGATCGCAAATCTAAATAGCAAATTAACAAATTATAACTTTTTTGAGATTTGGGTCTATCCTGCGCCCGCTGCAATTCTGTCAGTCAACCGAAATTCCAAATTGCAGCATGATTGCTTTAAATTTTGCCCCCTGGAAATAAAAAACTCCGGCCGGATGGAATTCAGAAACCAGCTAATAAAGATAACAAGGTTAAGCTGTAGATATCTAAAATCCTAAATTATAAATTCACATAATTAGCAGTTTATATCAAGATTTAAACACAGCTAAATTTCTTGAAAATGCTTACCTCTTGATTTAAAAGCGCGAAAAATTTTTACTTCTGCATTTTTCGCACTTTCTCGACCAAGAAACCTTGCCAACCCTTCATATCCATGTCTTCTACATAGTAGTTCACCATCAGTTCTGAGAGGAAATGACATCGGTTCTTGAAAATACTTAACTCGCGTAATATAGCATAATCGGTTTATTGGTATATATTGTTCAGTTCCAAAGTCTCGTTGACAGTCATTTGAAACTGCATCTGGTAAACATTCAACTTTAGTAAAAGCAGTAAAACTAAACAAAACGAATAATTTAAAACAACTGTGTTGCATTGCTTTAACTTTTTTTCACTTAAGCAAAATTAACTTTTTTGAACATAGCACTGGTTTAAAATGTCAAGAATTTTTAAATTGAAAATCACTTTTTGACTAATTTTTGTCTTTATAACATAATTGCCATAATGACAAAACTATAGCAACTGTTTAACAATAATTTATTCAAGCAGACAATTTCAAGTTGTTCCTTGCATGCTCTATCATAATGGAATCTACATGAAAATAAGTTGACACAAAAAAAAAAATTGAATGCAAAAAAAATTGAAAAAAATTAAACTTTGATAAGATTTTAAAAACATTTGAAAAAAATACTAAAAACAGTTTAAAAATAGCATATTTATTTAAATAAAACAAGAAAAGTTTAACTAAGGAACTAAGAAAGCCGCGACTGAGAATGCTGAGTTTTATGGCAAGTAAACTTATCATTTACAACCGAAATGATTCTGTTCTGACATTTGTATAAACCATGTCCTTGAAAAAGTAAATTTACAGCACTTTCCGCTGTATGGTGAATTTAGCTGGTAGCTCTAGATTTCTGTCATGCCTATAAATAAAATAGCTAGCTGTTTGAAAAGTAACGGGACTGTGTAAATAATTATTTTATTTGAAATGCCACGTAAAAATTACAATTTGTCCCCTTCAAAGTAATCTCCTTGAGCTCGAATGCACTTTTCTAATCTCTGCTGCCATGCTTCTATGCACTTCTGAAAAGATTTCATTGGGATCGCTCGTAGTTCCTTCGTTACGGCTGTTGTTATGGCTTTTGAGTCTTGAAAACGGGTTCCTTTAATGACTCCCTTGAGCTTAGGAAACAAGAAAAAATCACAGGGAGCCAGATCTGGCGAGTAGGGTGGTTGCTCCAGCACGGCAATGTTATTTTCAGCAAGAAATTGTCGTATGCTTAAGGCATTGTGAGCAGGAGCATTGTCATGATGAAGCAGCCATGACTTTGTCTCCCACAATTCTCTTTTTTTCTCCCTTACCGAACGCATCAAACGTCGCAAGATGTCTTTGTAAACATTCTGGTTAATGGTTTGGCCCTGTGGCAAGAATTCTAGATGAACAATTCCATGAACATCAAAGAAAACAATTAGCATCACCTTAATTTTGGACTTGAACAGCCTTGCTTTCTTGGGTCTTGGTGAGGATGCACTCTTCCATTCAAGGCTCTGCCGTTTGGTGAGTGGATCGTACTCGAAGATCCACGACTCATCACCGGTAACAACTCTACTCAGCAGATCTGGTGTAATTTCAAGTTGTTTCAGGATGTCTTGACACACTTGCACACGATTTTTCTTTTGCCCATCATTCAGCAACCTTGGTACCATTTTCGCACAAACCTTCCTCATCCCCAGATCTTCTGTAATGATCCTCCACACCCTCTCACTATTCATGCTCAACCATCTGCTATCATTCTAACAGTAAGGCGGCGGTCACTGCGCACTTTTTCTCTCACACGCTCAACATTTTCGTTTGTTCTGCTTGTTGTTGGCCTTCCACTCTTAGGATCATCTTCCACATCCTCTCTTCCCTCTCTGAACCTCTTGTGCCACTCAAAAATCCGAGTTCTTGACATCGTAGCATCTCCGTAAACTTCTTGGAGCAAAATTGAATGTTTCAGTTGTAGTTTTTCCAAGTCGAACGAGAAACTTCAAGTTGATTCTTTGTTCAATGCTCATTATTTGTTAACAAAAGAAGAAAAAAAAAGAAAAAAATATTTACTAAATAAATTATCCCAAAACGAACTACAGTAAAGCACCTTTCAAGAAAAGCCTGTAAAAAAGCATATAGTTGTCACAGAATGCTGAAACTAAATTTTTACAACCACAAGACATTGCACCATCTTAAAAAACAAAGCTTTTATCACTGTTGCAAGTGTTGTTTGTGCAAAGCATACAGTCCCGATACTTTTCAAACACACCTCGTATACATACATATAAAATTTAATGTGGAGAGTAAGTCATGAGAAGAGACCAAGAGTATGTAGGAAGAAAAATGATGGAAATGGAGTTACCGGGAAAGAGGAGAAGAGGGAGACCAAAGAGAATATTTTTAGATGTAATGAAGGAAGATATGGGGGAAGTCGGTGTGAAGGAGACGGATGTTGAAGACAGAAAGATGTGGAGAATGATAATACGCTGTGGACACCCCTGACTAAAGGGAAAGGCTGAAAGAAGAAGAAGAAGTAATACTTATTGAATGACAAAAAACTACGTTTTCTTTGCTGAACAACTTAAAACAAGCTACGAGTTTGGCATTTTTTCCTTATACAATATATTGTGACAAAAAAAAGCCGAAGCTTTTTTTCTCGGTCAAAGTCAAAACGCGCAAAGATTTAAACAATGGCGCGCAAGCACACACAGGTAAAGTTAAAAATATGTTTGTTCTAATAAATAAAGTACCGTTCGTCATATTGCCCTGGGAAGTAAATCTAACATAGCGCGGGCGTTTTGCAAAATATCCAGACAAAGCTTTCGCCACCAGACAGAATACAACTGCAGTGACAAGTAGCAACTTGAAAATTTAAATTGTCTTGTGGCTAGTTGTAATTATTGCGAAAAAAGAGAGTTTTTGCAAGGAAAAGTGGGGTCTCTTATTTTGTTTATTGCAAACTTGTTTTTAAACATATGTTTAAAAATTTTATATCATTTTACTCAGACAAAAATTATCTTTTTAATAATAAAAAATTTAACTACCTTTTTTTTTATAATCAATGGGGAAATTATAATTGAATATTGCGTAGTTCTTGAAAAACTCATTTTATAGCGCTGCTAGTGCACAAATGTCCCGTACCGGTAGTGAAAAAATTAACCAGCCATGCGAGACTTGGCATCCGCGCTTCCAAGTGGACGAATTATAAATGGAACGCGGAGTGCTGAGAGGATGCATATAGGATTTGCGTTTACATGCCCAGGACCAGTGTTATGACTGTTGATATGAGTTTGCCCGAGCAGCTTGGGTTAAACTCAACCGTCTGCAAAATGATGCTAGTCAATTCCATTTGTGCATGCACAATTGGGTCTTGCTCCTTCACCAAATTTTAAGTGCGGCGCTCTGAACAAATCGGAAACCAAGTTTTAATAGCGTTGCCCATGCATTGGGCACCACATTGAGCACGAGGTCTGACGGTTTTGGATGACGAAACTTGAAGCTAACTTAATAACATCACTGCCAGAATCTTATCCAGGATGCACAGCATCCAATTTTAGTAAAAGGATAAACCCTCGTTTCCATCTCTGTTGATGTTTGACCTGGAGTGGATGTCCTTTCAAACGGCGACAATGACTATCTTTCAGATGATGCATTGTATGCTCTTAGCGATATCTTCATTTTACCATTCTTTTAAGATAAATTTCTAAATTTCTTCAAAAAAAAAAAAAAAAACAGTCCTATTTTAAAATTCAGTGAAAAATCTTTGAACAGAAATGTAGTAGCTTTTTTAGCAAATTCAAATTGACGATTTCATTTAACTGAAATTGCGATACACAAATTTAGTCATGAAATCAGTCAAAGTTTAATAAACCAAATATTTTATATAGAAATTAAAAGTTAAAACTAACTAATTTATAGCAAAAAATTGATCTTGATCTATAATGGTCATCATCACTGTCTGTAAAAAGTCAAAATTTAAAAAATTAAAAAAATTATAAAAACTAAAAAAAGCTACTAATTCTTATCGGGTCTGACTCTAAAGACCCATATTAAATCCTCATCAAAAGCTACAAGGCAAACGACACAACAGCTGACGTCATGATTATCAATCACCTAAAAGATGAAAACGTACATTTTAAAAAGCTGTACTAAATTCAAAAATCGCAAACTCCCGCTAAGATCGAAAGGGTTGGTTGAAAAAATCAAAAAACCCGCTGTAGTTTCCTCACAATATGTGCACTTTCAAAATAATGAACAAATAAACGGGTTTAAAACTCAATCACAGTTATAAGACAAAAAACTCTTTTAATAATAATTTTAACATTCAAATAATTAATCCATTTATTTTCACACCAATCCAATAAAGTTTTATCCGGTTGTTCTATGATATAACCATAAAGCACTCTGTGATATCAGGTTTAGCATTAAAACCGTCAAAATAAAATTTATAAAATGCTTAAAGAGGACAGCTATGTCATTGTCATCCTTCACGTTAAATTTGTTCCAGAATGAGCTGTGGTTATCACATCGAAAAGAAAATTTATTTTTTGTTGGTCATACGAATTGCTTTTTGCAAAATTTACACTCTGCCACGTAAGTACCATAATTTTTGCGAGTGAGATGTGGTTTTAAATTAAACGTTTTGCTATTTGAGTGCGAAATATTAAAATTAACTGTTATGTGTTGAGTTTATACTTTTTAAAGTTTCCACATAAAGCGTATTTCATACTTGGGTGTGATCTGGGGTGATATTTATTAGGACGAACTTGAGAGAATATTTTGTAATTCGTTAATTTAGTAGCTAATGTGGGTGGGTTTTCATGCACACTAGCTGATTTTGATTTTTGTTTCTTTTTTTGGCCAAAAAGTTGAAGTAATTCGGTAAACAGAGTTGCCCAAACAATTCTGTGTTTTTTTGTGATGCGGTGATTTTGGCTTGAAACGATTTTTATCAGAATTTAAACGAAGACACTATTTTTTAGATTAACTAAACTTTTTAAATAATCTGATTTTTGTTCATAAAGATAACAGAGTGGGACAGCTTCTCCAAAAACAATAGATTTCTATATTGATTCAGGATGTGTTATTGAAAAAATATCAGTCTTCCGCTGTAGATTTTATGAACTTTTTAGTACTAAAGCCATCTTTGGCATTTAGGGTTGTTACATGGAGCATATCTGAAAATTTTAGTTCATTATCAGATAATTTAACAGAATCACATTGTTAATGTGTACAGTTAAAACTAGTTGCAGATTGAAATCATCAAACTAGGCGTGGAGAAGTTCTTTAATTTTGGTTGTTGTAGAATAATCATATGAAAGCTAAATTATGTCATCAATGTACCTTTTAAAACACACTCGAGTTGGTAGGAAACTACCAAAATGTAGAATCGAAAAACTGATTTGAACATATGAAAAGAATAGAATAGGCTCCTGTTTTTTAAAATGAAAACTGCTTAGAAATATCTGAGATTAAACAAAACCTACAGTACCTAAAAAACTTTGTATCCCTAAATTTAACAGACCTGATCAAGATTTAGTAAATTCTAAAACCAAAACATATTGCCAATCGATTACATTTAAATTGCAAAATTTAAAAATCAAAGTAAATTTTTATTTCCATCAAAAAAGCAACTTAAATTTTGAGATGCGTACCAGATTGAAACTCTTATCTAAATTTGTACAACTTTTAATATGTACCACAGACTACAAGGTAAAATGATTATTATAGATTACAAGGACAACCAAAAAATTATGGAAGCGAAGCCAAACTAGAACAACTTAAAATTCTAATTGTCTGGAATATTGACTATAAAAATGCCAAATTTGATGTTATTATGGAGCAATGCTATAAAAAAATAGTTAAACTTCATAGGTTACGCAAGAGAAATTAAAGACGAGGATTTATTTCACACTTGCGTGTACTTTTGATTTTATAGAAAAGTAGTGCACCCACTGACAAATATTTTGCATGCTACAATTTTGCCTACCGATAACTATTGTTTAAAACCCACAAGCTTAAGAAAGATTAGTTAAAAAGATTTTTTGTGGCACAAAATTTTAAAATAGCCTGAAATGTCGCTATAGACGTGGCCATCTATATAGACAAAACTCTTTTATAAAGAGAGGGGTAGCCTTGAAAAAGGCTGTTTAAGAAAACTCGAACGTTTTCGTGTAGCTCTCATCAGGAGAAATCGCTACAATGAGTAAAGAACTGAAATGACGAAATTATATTGAATAAGATTGTTGTTTCGCCGAGTAAGAAATTATACTGAAGCGCAGTTGATTAGAAGCATCAGCCACCAAGCGGTCGAATGTGAAACATTTTGTCGTTTCGTCGAGTTAGAAATGGAACAATTTCTATTGGACGGAATTTGGATGTTTAACTTGGCAAAATTATAGTTGTAATTTGAAGTCTGAAAAAGAATAAAATAAAACCAATATAATTATGTTGATAATTTAAGCCTATAAACGAACTCTTTTTGACGGCACAATGCAGGTTTGCTTGAGGTTATGTGGATGGATTCTAATACAGCAAGCATTTCATTGCATTGCAACTTGCAACCCGATAGTTTTTAAAACGAACAAATATTTTCCGAGTTTTCTATCAATTTTACAAAATTTGCTGTTTAAAATCTGAACTTATTGCTGCCGATAGATCTTGCAATCAAAGCATAAAGCTGATATAGGCTGTGGCCAACCGATAGAAAAATTAACCGGAACCAAGGTAGGAAACACCGTTTTAAATTAAAATGTTGTTTTTAATTTTCCGCCTCTTGGAATGCCTGAAATTCGCACCACGATCGTAATTAGCCCCCTTCCAAAAACATTTCTGATAATCGAAAAAACAAAAAAATTTCAGATTTTTTTTTAGCTCACTCAGCTTTACTATTGTATTTTGACCCGTTATATGAAAAAGGTTTGTTGTCCCAATCAATCAATCAATCAACATGCTTTTATTTGCGGGAAAAAATAATACACATAACGAAAATCAAACAATAAAATAGAATAGAAAAATTTAGCCGCAGGGAGACTGCGATATGACCTTTCGGTCTTCTAGTCAGCAGCCACCCTTGAGAGCAAAACTACAGGTACAACTACTTAAAATTTAAGTGTTGCAGAGAAGAGGGTTTTTCCATTTTAAATAAGAAGGTTCTTTTATTTTAAATATAAGGTTTCAATAAGTACTTTTTAAATTCACATTTAAAAACACTGTAAGAAGCATTTTGAATTTGAATGGGAATTTCGTTCCATATCCCAGCCGATTGCAATCGAAAAAATTACAATATATTGTTTTGAACTAAAACAAATTATTGTCTATTTGATAAGTATGACTTGATCAATTTGTTAAGTATTCCACGCATACCATGATGTTCGAGGTTTTTAACTAAGGTGTTGTGGTTGGCTTGGTCAAAAGCTTTAGTAAAATCCATAAAAGGTACGAAAGTAAATATATCTTCATCATTTTCTTACAGAATTGACTCATACCATAAGTTGATTGCTTTGGTTGTAGAGTGAACACTGAGAAATCCAAACTGAAAAGGCGTTAATATCGGGTATTTATTCAAGAATTTAAATAATCTTTTAAGTAATATAATGTAAAAAATCTTATTAAATGATGATAATATTAGCATTGGACGGTAGTTACTAATTTTATTTGTTTCATTGCCTTTGTAAATTAGATTTATTTTAGCCATTTTTAAGACCTCCTGATACGCTCCAGTTTCCATGCATCAGTTAATCGATCGAGCTAATGAGTTTGCAATAAAGTTCGATTGTTTAATTGTTGTCGAAGAACGTCATCATCTCCAAGGACTTTCTTGTGATTACGATTATTTTAATAATTTCGTATTCGTCAGTAGGTGTTAAAATTATGGAATTTAATTGCTGCTTATAGCCTAATTAATTTCAAAGCTGTTGTTATTAATCAGTACAGATTTCTCTTTTGTCGTCAGTTTAGTCCTGCTTTTATAAAAAATTTATTCATTTTAATATACATGTTTGTTATATGTATATGTTTTTGGGACCAAAGATTTTTAATAAATTAATTACTTTGATATTTTTGTTAAAATTGATTTGCTGTAAGGCTTTTTTTTAACAGCATATTCTTAAAATGTATTTCCGGGGTCACTAGAGTTCTTATTATTTTTACTTTTCTATATTAGAGCTTTTACTATAAAAGATTTGAAAAGTAATCTTTTTTAGCAAGTGCTTTTAATTCGTTCCTATATTTTTTGTGCTTGTTGTAAGCCGAACCTAACTAAGTATTTTTTAATAAACAAAAAATGTACCTAGTTCACTATCAACTTTACTAAATTTGCTATTTTAAATCTGTACTTACCAGGGTCGCCGGAAGCAGGGGCAATTGCCCCCCTGCCTTTTAATATTCTTAAAACTCGGGGGCAGAGGGGGCAGATTGTGCTTTTTAAAATTAGTATTACAGATAAATTTTTTTAGTTATGCTCTACAATTAACCTATATAATCTTGATCACCATTAAATCCAACAATGTTTGTAAAATTACAAAGACAACTGTGATTCATAGTACAGTAATAAAAGCAAAACAAAAGTTTTAACGTATGCAATATAGAGTTATTGATATCGTAGGCGACCTAAACGTCTGGTAAACATCTTATTCTACTTGAATCAGTAAACTGAATTATATCTTAGCCGAAAATCAATTTTTGATTCATTAACTGATGGCAAATAGCCATATAGTGTGCAACAATGAAGCATACCTAAACTACCATCCCGGTAGTTTAGGTATTCCTAACAACAATTATACCAAGCGTTTTAAAAAAAAGAATAAAGCATCAGAAAATTTTTAAGTGCTCACAAAGAGTAAAAGTTTTTAGTAATAATAAAAAAATTTTTTGATTTAGAAACAAAGAAATTGTGGCGTTAATCTAATTTTAACAAGCAACACAAGCTGTCTGACTTGGTTGCTCAATACTCACTTATGGCCGACATTAAGGTCTAAAAATAAAAACTCCAAGACTAAACACGTGACATTCTTAGCCCTTTTGAAGGACTGCGGCACATATGTGTGCCATGATTGTGATTACAATATAACATTTTAAGAGTCTTGTTTGTTTTGATGTGCTTACAGAAGGACTCGCAGATCTACATGTTCATATTAAGTTATTTAACAAAAAAAGTACCACGCCTCTGAAAAAAGTAACAAAGATATTAATAGTTTGCAAAGTTTTAAGCAAAAAGCCCGCAAGCAAGAAATGCTTTTTAGAAATACATAAATTGCTTCAAATTTACTGCGGCGTAGCTCTCGTTTCGGCTTTTGCAGAAAGGTGTTTCAGAGTCATGAAAAGAATCAAAACATGGGTTAGAAGCAATATGAGAGATAACAATCTCCATAATTGAATATTCATTGAACTTATTGCATTATATCAATTTACAAGCCGTTGCAGATGACTTTGCCAGCAAGCAAAACACTAATAAATTATTTTGGGTTACAGTTGCATTAATTGTGCAGCCTTTAATAATTGACATCAAACCTCAATCTGAAGGGACATTCATGCTCATGTAATTACATTTTTTCTTTTACCAAGTTGTTAATAGCTCTTTAAGTTTTTTATTGTTCTATCTATTTTAACCTTTGGTATTCTTGATAGCGTAAATGTTTTAGCCAGTGTTCTGTTGTGCATAACCAAAGACTATTCACTGATTAGCATGTGAAGAACATTTTGTGATATTTCCAAGCAAAATGAATTCGATCTGTATCTATCTGCTTTTGGCTGCAGTGCATGGACTTTGGAATTGTTGAATGCTGTTTTTGAAACTAGCTTGTGTGCTTTTGAAAAAAGTTTAGTTGTGGCTAGCCTATGTTGGATAGTTTTCTTTGGCCACTACGACTCCGATTTTCGGTAAATTGCCGGAACCTTTAGTCATATTTATCATTTGAACGATTAAAAAATAAGCAAGCAAAAATACGGCGAGTACTTGAAAGTCATCTTTGGGACTTTAATTTGAAGTACGAATTAAAAAAAAATTGGCTTTATATTAGCAAAATCAAACTGAAGTTTTGGTTTGGGAGTTGTTTAGAAAAATTCAACTAAAGATTAAAGAAATATTTTTATCAGAAAAAATGCGTCAAATTGTGCTTAATTGCTTATGTAACAAATAAATAAATTTGAAAGTCAAGTGACGAACAAACAGAAAGTTTTCATTTGAATTCAGCCCCCCTAAAGTGTCGGGATTCTTTAAGAATTGTAGACACTTTTCTGAAGCTACTGCTTACAATCTCTTATCATTCCTAATATTTATAATATGCATTAACTTAACAGAAAAAAAGTGATTTGGTCAGCGGTTGAATGTAACCAGAGTAAGAATAAACATTTTTCAGTTTTAATCTACTCTTAATCGCTGAGATGAAAAAGCAATATTAAATGCTAATTCTGCAATAGTAATTAGTATTGTTAAAAGCTGTTTTTAATGTTGAAAAGCTAAAACTTCTAAGGAGGTGTCTCTCCTTATCTGCTGGATTCTCTCTGATTGCTAAAGATGACTTACAATTAGGGTTGTGGAGTCCGAAAATTTTTTCCGGACTCCGACTCCAGTTCTTTAAAATTTTATAATTCCGACTTTTACTCAAGAGCATCCGAGAAACCAAAACTCTAGAGCATCCGAGAAAGCAAATCCGACTCCATTCTAAAACGTGCGACTCCAGCGACTTTGATTTGACAACTTTGGAGGCATAAAGTCTTTAAAAGTTCTAAAGACTCCGACTCCTAACTCCACCAACTTTTACTTGCAACTCCAATTTTATCAAATCTAAAAAAATTATTGCGACTTCGCTCTAAAACATGTGAGTCCAGGGACTCCAACTCCACAACCCTGCTTAAAACTATGTTGCTCAGTCGGAGTTGCCGGAGCTGCATATTTTAGCGTGGAGTCAAATATCGTTTTTACTTTTGCTGAAGTTGAATCGTATTATTAGATCTTGTAAAGTTGGAGCTGGAAAACTTTAAATTGGTAAAGTTTAAAAACAATTTCTCCCACTCCACAACCGTGGTTAACCAATAAGTACAAAAAATACTTATCTTCAAGACCTTTTTCAACATCAAAAATCTTCAACATAAATCACAAAAAAGTTTTTCAATTTTAAATATTGACCATCAACTATTTAACTAGATTTCCAAGTTTTACTTTTAAAGGAAGTGCTAGGCATGTCAGTTAAACAGTGAAAATTTTGCAGTTTTAATTGGAGTGATTACATTGCTTTAACGTTGTCGTTTGGAAAAGCATTCACCACAGATCAGAAACAAACAAGAATGGGGCCGAGGGTTTATTCTTTTACTATCTTAGGCTTCTGTACTACCCGGATCAGATGCTGGCAGTGATGTTATTCAGCCAGCATCAGGTTTCTTCATCCAAAACCATCAGACCTCTTGCTCCATGTGGTGCCCGATGTATAGGGCACGCTGTTAGAACATGGTCTGTGGTTTGTTCAGAGGCGCCACACTCGGAATTTGGTGTAGGGGCGAGACCCCATTTGTACATGGACGAATGGAATCGCCCAACACCAGTTCGTAGGCGATTGAGTTTGATCCTAGCTGTTGGGAAAAGTTTATTCCAACAAGCTTGGCACTGATTCTGGATATAAAAACACGAAGCCTGGATGTATTCTTGAAGTACTCCACGTTCCATCTATATTTACTATCTATATATCTACTGAGTAGCGCGGATGCCAAGTCCGGCAAGGTTGTTTAAAAAATTTTGTGCAGCTGGCACAAGTGTCTAGATCAGGGGTCTCCAAAATTTTCGAGCAGGGGCCGTATGTAGATTTTTTTGGGCCTCCTCGGGCCAATCAAGGTGTTCTCTAAAAAAAAAGTCCTCACTTCAATTCAGAATTAGATTTTTCAATTTTCGTCAAAAAAAGGTCTTCACTTAAATGCAGACTCATATTTTTCAATTTTTGCATATGTTTTATACAAAGAGCTCCGCGGGCCGTACTTTAAAGACCCCTGATCTAAATAAACTTCAAACCCCTGAACCATGACTGAAGCTTGTTCACTTGGTTCGTCCCGTCAACCAAAATTTGATAATATTTTTTAATATTTTTTAGTGTTTTAGACAACATGCCGCGGGCCGGATAAAATCACCTCGCGGGCCGTATTTGGCGACTGGTCTAGATTGTAGTTTTTCTTGGCGAGCATCTGAGGAACTACTTAAAAGACATACTGGATATAATCAAGATCCGCTGATCCACAGTAAGCCAAGGAGAGTGTCGTTCCTATTCGGGTAAGCTCAGCTGGTTGTATGCTTGAAGGTATGGGTAAGTGGTCCGTTGTAGTGGAATGAAGGCGTCCAGTGACTATGCGCAAAGCATCGTTTAAAACACTGTCTATAATGCGAGTGTGAGCGCAACGGCACCAAACTGGTGCGCAGTACTCAGCTGTTGAGTAAACCAGAGATAGGGCAGCTGTGCGCAGTATCAGAACCTTATGCTGAGCCCACAATTTGCCTCAGTAGTGTGATAATTTTTAGTGCAATGCCACTATAGATAATGACGAAACATTAGAAAGCAATCAAACAATCTATTCCGTGCGGTCACCAAAGCAACCGTATACCACATTGGTATGCAAAGTGTAAAATTCTCGATATAACTTTGCTGCAATGCCTCGAAATAAAAAACGACTCGATTTTGGTTGTAAGGGATTTATTGACCAGACTTGACAGAAAACTGTGAGATTGATGGTTTTGATCAGAGCATCGACTTTCAAACTCTCGTTGAAAAGCATGGAATACGTTAAAATATTTTCATTGGTAGGTCACAACACTTCTTTTGCTACTCTCGCATTTCAGCTGATGCTATTGCATTTTAATTATTTAGAAACGGGAGGTACAAGGCTGTTGATTGCAAGTCAACTCGATTTCTTTCCCAAGACGTGTTTCACTTTTAGAGGGCATCAACATTAGAATCAGTAACCATCTGTAAGAATTAATTTTATATACACAAAATTTCTTGCTGACCTGCAATATTTAAAACCAGATCGATCTAAAGCTCCCGGCCCTGCTTCTATCAGCTATGACCAATGCGGGAGTTACTTTGAATTCCTAGTTACGTGACTTTGTTTTTTTTTTGCTTTGTGACCAATCAAAATTTCCGAAGTCAGAAGAAGTGCACTTTTAGTCGTGATTTCAAAACCGATAAAGCCTGTAGAGAACTCCAAGAGCAATCACTGGGGATCTGTGCTCTCTGTACCTTAAGAAATTTTCAAAAGACTTAAGTAGGGCGGCGTCGAGCAAAGCCAATTATTCATTTACTGCTCCGTAGGAAACAAGCAAGATTTCGTCAACCGTAAATCAATCTTGTTCTGTTATATAATACAAGAGACATCGAAAATCCTTTTGAAGCAAAGAACGATGTTGTCGTAGCCGTCGCTTTGACAGGTGCTAATGACAGCTTGGCATTGTGGCCTTATCTGCAAGCTGATGAGACTTCTTATAGATAAGCACATGGTTAGAATGAACATGGAACTTGCTCAAAACCAAAACGTCGCCATTATTACTGGTAACAAACAAAGCAAACTCTGGTGTCTGAGAAACGGCGTTGCTTAGAGATTGGTTTTGACTCACTTTCTTTTTGACCTCTATAGATACTATCTGGCTTTCAAAATCTTTACAAATTTTGCCTATGCTGGCTATCCGGCATTATTGCACTTGTTAAGGTGAGAAATACTCTCGCCTCGTGAAAATACCATGTGTACTGTATATTTGTTGCCTTTTTTTTTCTTCGTGGTTGCTTTGGATCTATCTGATCGCTTTTCTTTGTTCGCCTATCACGTGCAGTTAATCAAAAACAGTTTTACCGTTGTCGTGCATTTAAATTCTCGGGTTATAGTTTTCTTTGTTGGTTAGTTTATATTATTTCAAATTCGTAATGTGCTGATA
The DNA here is from genome assembly GCA_963680785.1 of Diplosoma virens. Taxonomy (NCBI): domain Eukaryota; kingdom Metazoa; phylum Chordata; class Ascidiacea; order Aplousobranchia; family Didemnidae; genus Diplosoma; species Diplosoma virens. Next base: position 69,964,842 of record OY796882.1, on the reverse strand, counting down.
ATTCTAATGGTAATTCTAAGCAATATTCTATTTGAATAAGGCAGATCTAAAGCAGTATTTTATTCTCTTTTTCATTCGCATAAATTCTTATAACGTTGTTAGTTTGTCTGTGATTATCAAATACACTCTCCTTGGCTAGCGTTCGTGTTGAGAACGCGTGCGAGAATTAAAAAACTAGGTCTTCTTAGAATCATCCTAGTTAAAGTGTTCACCGTAACAGCACTTTTCTAGAAAGTGGAAGGACTTAAAGGGGATTTTAAATCAAAACATGATCACACTTTCACCATTTCCCCAGACTTGAAAAATGAAACTCAGTCACTCAAAGACGGTGATTCATTTTAACAAGCAAAAGGTGAAACCGAGTAAAAAGTTTACACCACAGTAAACTTTTACTATTCTGTCCGATCCTTACATATCTTGATATAAAACTAGACAAATCGCTCACGTTTTGTCACTTGACGGCTGAGTAGTTTGCAATGCACATGCTCGCCTCATGAATAGTGTCTTGCAGTGGCGTGCAAAGCCTCTAAGACTGGTCAGTGGTCGTACAACTGGCATGCCAAAAACTGGTCATGCAATTAGATATTTTCTGGGTAATTAATGGATAGGACATGCAATGTTTTCTGGGTTGCGTGTGAAATTCTAAAACATGGACCGATTATTTTTCCCTAAACCATGGTTATCTCTAAAATAAAAAAGTTATCCTCTAAAATCATTCGCAGATTTTATACTTTTCGTCCTAAATTGTGGTGTTCTCTAAAAAAAAAGGATCATTATTAATAAATTTTACTTTAAATATTTAAACCAAGGTCGTCGTCTCCGATCAACCTCAAATTTCTCTAATTTCATCCCAAATCAGTACCGTTTCTCATTAAATTAAAAAATATATATCTCATCTTGCAAAAGTTCGTCATGCAATCCCTCCAAATTTGGTCATGCAAAGCATGACTTGCATGCCCTGACCGCACGCCACTGGTATCTTGAATGAACCTTGAACATTGTCACTGGGTGCGTGCGTCCCACTCCAACAAACCTTTCACCAATTCTTTCAGGTATCAAGCCAGCTGAACTTTGCCAACTGAAAGCGGAACCCTTATTGACTAAAAGTAGAGCTCTGTATTATGACCATCTACTGCTGTCAATTAATACGACTTGCTTTTGAAAATGCCAAGATATTGCTTTTGGGTTAAAATTTCTTTTATTAATTTGTAATATGACCGAAATTGAAAGTGAAATACAATGCTATGAAGTTTAGTTTAGTTTATTATTTTCTCTAAAAACTCAATCGCCATCACTCTGCTTTATCAATGCTGCAATTATGAATAACCTTTATCCAGACTACGTATTCCATAAAAATTATTTACATTTCTGCAATGCAGCAAGCAACTTGCATCAACATGTGTCGCGCGCCTTATAAGTAAATACTTTGCGACTATTATCTGTTGTTCTACAACTTTGCTATTATGTGCTTTAGATATTTTGAAAGAATCGATAAAATCGGATTAAAATCAACAAAAAGAAGACGTTTAGACCTTTACCCCTAGGTTATCAAGCTGAACAAGCTGCTCAAAGAATGAACTACAAAAATAATATTTGTGAATGTATATACCTGTATGCTCCTAAAATATAATTTTAATAAATTGTGACATTGAATCATTGTAAAAACTACTATCATATGATACTAAAATATTGTAAGCGCTCATAAAAATGACAAAATTTATTGTAAAATTCACTAAGATGCGATTGCATAATCCGCTAATTATTTGCATAATTTACAAAAGATTTTATAGAGTTTGCAACCTTGTGTTAGTAAAAATGACAAATTCTTTTTAAAAATTACATTTTTTAAAAATAATTTTGAAAATAAAATAAAATTTAAAAAATAAAAAAATAAAATAATAAAAAATAAAACGGAATTTAAAAATAATTTTAAAAATAACATTTTTTAAAAATAATTTTGCGGAGTTTACAACCTTGTATTGGTAAAAATCACATATTTAAAAAAAAAATTACAAAACTTTTTTTAAAAATTAAAAATACGTGTTTGTAGAAATTACACTTCGGCAATCTAAAACTGCTTCCAATCATATGGTTGTAAAATTTACAAAATTTTTTTACAGTGTTCCTACAAAAAAGATTCACCAACAAAAAAGATTCACCTACCAAAAAGATTTACCTACCAAAAAGATTCACTTACCAAAAAGATTCACCTAACCGAAAAGATGCACCTACAAAAATGATTCGCCTACAAAGCAAAGAAAGAGTTCCAAAAAACTATTTTCAGGCTTCCGATTTGAAACAAATATTTTTTATCAAAAAGATGTGAAGTGAAAAAATTTGATAAAAAAATTTCCCATAAAAGGGTTTAAAAATGTTTCAACAATTAATAGATGGTTGTAGAAAAGCAATTACGTTTATAAAAAATGTTCCGACCAACCCTTGTGTTGGAAGTTTCTTGATACTGGCATCAAGTCGAGGTTGTTTTTGTATGATCGTGGTCATTGAAACGTGTCGAGAGTGATTGGTTTTGACCGGAACGGTGCGCCCCCTGTTGGGTGATCGAGGCCCATCGTGCGGAGCCAAAGTGGGTGATTTTCGATAAATAAGCGATTGTCTTTGACGGCAGTGAGTAGGTTTTAAAGTTGTGCGCAGCTTTAATTGTTGACAAATATAGAGTGATCAAACCAAGTGTAGACAGGTTTTTAGTTAAAAAAAATACCAACAAAAGAATGTCTAAGCGAGAAATTTTGGCAACCACAATTGCATATAGTTATATAGAAATCAAATATAATTTATTTTTCAATATCCGCTCTTTTGGCTTCCACTACACGTCTTAATCTGCCCATAACCTGGTTACATGAAGCACGGATGGTTTCTGAAGAGGTTTGAGCCCAGCAATGCTCTATTTTTGTTTTTAATGACGTAATACTTACTGTATATAATAGGACAAAAAAGCATTGCTCTCCAGAATACTCCAAATTGCAAAATTCATCGGATTTATACATGATGAAGAAGGAAGTCTAACTATTAGTCTAAAAACACTCCATATTTTTGTTGCACCACTCTTGGAAAAGATTACCAGTGTAAGATGTAGTGCCGTCTTGCTGGAAAGTAATATCTGAGTCCTTAAATGTCACATTGATTCAAGAAACTAATTGTTTGTTTAACATGTTTATATTCATATCTGAATATAAAAAATCATTTAAAAATGGCTCTATATGTTATATCCTATTTTAAAAAATTAGTAAGACTTGCTCTGATCACCCTGTAAATACAGATTTGCTGCTTGCCGAAGAAAAAGACAGTATTATTATGAAGAAAATTAAAGATAATACCGAATCTAATTTCGAAAAACTTTTAGTTAATTTAAGCAAATAATTTTTCCGAAAGAATGTTTTCGGGTTTAGATCAATTGCAAATGACTTTGGGTACATTTGATTAAATTTTGTTTTCTACCTTTTTGAAAATTTTTTTAAATATAGTTAAGCTTTATTGTAATGGCGCATGTTTCATATACGTAATGGAAAGTATCATTTTATGACGACTGTAAGTTTACATACCTATTCATTTTCATTGTCTTCTGTAAGTCTTTACTTGTTTTAGTGCGTTTATATTTCAACATTACTTATCATTTTTTATGTTTCGCGTTACTCCTCATTATGCTTTGCATGAAGTAAAAAGTGTACTGCGTATACCGTGAGCATGCTGTTGCTGGCCGGAAAGTGAGAATGAGGACTCTGCAAGAAACAAACACGTCATAATGAGTTAAAGAGAACGCGGGGCCATGCCACTGGATCTGTGACGTCATTTAAAATGAACACAAAGCAAAAAGCAAAGCCAAACTATTTACCAAAAAAGCGGTTTTTCAGCAGGAAGCAGTCGATTTAAGCAAAAAAGTTGTACCCAAAGGTTCATTTGGATTTCAAACTAATGAAAACTATTTCAAGTATGAGGGCACTCTAGTTTGAAATGGGCTGATTATGGGATGCGGTGAAACACAAATTATTTTGAAATACAACTTTCAAAGCATTTTGAATTTGAAAATCAAAATTAAAAAAATTTTAAAATATTTTCAAAATATTTTTTTGTTTTATTGCACGTATAACTTCTAATTTTTACTTGTAGCCTAATGGTTATTAATTGAAATTTTTTGTCTTGTTTTTATTTACGTAGTTTGATAATTTGGAACCTATGCGAGAGCTAGGCTACATTATTATTTATGATGCCGAATTTGTTTGTCCGAAGTTTTCAGCTAAGTTTGCCTTTGATGTTTGGTTAATAGAAATAGTAAAATGAAATTTTTTTTGGATTGAATCAGTTGATTAACATTAGAATTAAGGAAATTTTTGTACACCTTCTTTTGCGGAGGTGTCGTTTTTGACACCGATGTGAGCATGTAGCATATTAATCTGCAAAACCTTAACATTCATTTCCTCATTTGCACATATGTGTTAAAATTAAGTCTGAGATGCTTTCACTTTTCAATACCGCTCAAAAAATCTGTAGTAATTAATACTTAGGAGTTCGATTCCAGTGCACTTCGTAATAAGACAGCAAGTAATAGTACTGTAAACTTTTTGTCATGATAAAAATTATTTATTCCAGAGAATTGCAAATGTAACGATTGAAAAAATCAAGAAGAGCAAAACTTGCATTTAACAAATGTTACTTTCGAATTACCAACAGAGCATGTTCCATATGTTGGTTTTGTGCAGCTCAAACACAAACAAGTGGTTGCATTGTTGCAGCTTTTAGCATGGCACTTCCTTCGTTTGCGATTAGGGTATGCAGCAGGAATAGCATCAGAAAATGAAACTGTCGGTTTTGGTTCATTACATAAGTTTTTTATCAATTGAAAGATAAATTGTCGTCGGCTGATATGTTTTTCATCGGATTTTACGAACAATACTTTCGCATTTATTGCAGCAATATCAAGTATATTTCCCCAAACAGCAAGAGTCCATCGTCTAGATGCAGACCGCGTTGTATAGAGCCGGGTCATTTGGTCAAAGCAGTCGACCCCAACCTTATTTTGGTAGTAGAACAATATAACGCATGGCTTTTGTTTTGAAGATCCAGTATCCACATCTGGCGCGGAATGCATTGTTGACAATAGACAAACGGATTTCTTGAGTTTTGCTTGATAGTTGACGAACAAAGCATTGCTTTTATTGTGCCACATAAAGCAACTATGATAGAGATTGCTTGGCATTGGTTGTGTCATCTGTGGTGACAACTCACGACGATTTTTTCTTATTGTACCAACAATCGAGATCTTGTTACGTGCAAGTTTTTCGGCTGCTGATAATGACGTAAAAAAGTTATCACAGGTTATATTGTAACCTTTTCTTTTTACTTTTTCTGTGAGCTTTACCAGTACGGATTCAGCCAAAGGAGTTCCTCCTCGTTCTTGTCGTTCTTGAGTACCTAAATATGGTACAATGTTCGCAACATACTTTGTTTCAACGTCTGCCAATACCCAAAATTTAATTCCGTACTTATCAGGTTTGTTTGGCATGAATGTGATAAAGGGGCAGCGAGACTTCACAGGCATTAGTTGTTCATCAATAGTTAGAGAAAAGTTGCAATTGTATTTTGTTCGACACATGGACAAAAACGTTTAAAATACTTCACGTGTTGGTGCGAATTTATCTGCATCAGGACCAGACCTTTTCCTGTTGGGCTTGTCATCAAATCTCACATACTTCAGAATAATTAGAAATCTGTCTCGCGGCATAGTTTTTGAAAAAATGGGAATTCCATACTCCTTGTTGTACAAAAATGATACTGGATGATTTTTTCCATAAAGACCTCTTGCGTACTGGAGAGCAATAAAAGCCTCTAAATCACTTAGGCTTAGGGAAAAGTTCGTATCTCCTCTTCGGTGAGCTTCTTCAGTAGTGTATTTGACAATCGAGCGAAGAATACTTTCAGGTATGAAGTGCTTCCAAGCGTTATATGGAATAGTAATGGATTGCGAAACTTGTCTAGGTACGCCACTTGCACCCGTAAATACATTGTGAGCAGGCATTCTTCCAGCAACTAAAGTTGCACTACTTTTCCACACCGTCTTATCCCTTCCCAACAGAGTTGAATCACCAGCAGTTGTTGTTCCTGTGTGAGTATCGGCAGTATCAGAATCAGAATCACTAGATTCGCTGCTTTCAGAACTGTCTGAACAACTGCCAAGCATGCGCCTGCCATTTCCTGGTTTAGTAGCAACAAGAACTGGTTGAAAATCTTCATCATCTTCCTGCTCTTCTTCATCTGATAAGTCATCATCAGTGTGCCAATCCGTAATAATATCGGCAGCTTGTGCTGAATTGTACTGTTGAAAAGCCATGAGGTTTTATATTTTGCCCTTTCAATAGTCAGAAAATACGGTAATATGTCACTGTCGCCCAATAAAATAGAACCAAAATATAAACTAAGCTAAGAGATTTACTGTAAAAAATACAACATTTATTACCGAAGACTAAAAGAGGTATACTGCAGTACAATTTTTATTACCTATGCAATAAATTGAGTTTTTTTACGTTTAGACCACTTTATCGAAAAGCTGTTCTATATTTATATTCTTTGCACATTATCGTTTTGATCAAATTTTTGAAAACTCATTCTGCCCTCTCCAAGCCATGTATCTGCACTTTTCAAAACTGCAACTCTACACTTGATGAGGAGCTGAAGTAATTGCTTCTCACGCCGATAAACAACAAAAACCAGACACGAACGTGTATTGGAAGAGCTTATAGCATCACGCAAAGTTGAAATGGCTACAGTGTCAAAAACAACACCTCCGTAAACAATGGGGTGTTAAATTTAACTGACCAAAAGTACTCATTAAAAATCAAGATTTGGAAACAAAATGCTACTCATACTTTATAATAATAAAGTTTAGGAAAAGTCAAAAAGAATTAGTCTCTTAGAAAGTATAAAACTAAAAATGCGAAACATTAAAAAAGCGTCGGTGTCGAAAACGACACCACCGTAATTCTAGTGTTAATTATAAATAATGAGTAAACTATGTAAAAAACTTTTCGGGTCAGTTCCAGGAAGTGATAATAGTTGACCCTGACTGCATTTTATTCTTTGATGATTAGCTTATTTTATTTAAAAAGCAACTTGATGAAGAACAACGACTTAAAAAAGTTTTAATTGTTATCATTTCATTATTGATCTCAATCATTCGATAAACAATTGCATTATCAATATTTTTAATAGGACATCTTATTTCCATTAATAAAACAATAATAAACGTAATTCTACAAAAATAACATGTTATTTAATATATACGTATATCTACAAAAATAACAAATTTATTAATCATATGAATTGAATAGATTGCAGATTGCCACGAATAGTTAAGATTTAATGAATTTAATGAGAGCAAAGAAAAACCAACAGAATAAAACAACACAATATTTTTTTTTAGAAAATTTTTTTTTATAAATTACGTTGCCTTCATTACAAATTAAAATTTCAAAAAAAAAAAATTCTTTATTAGACTTAAAAATCAGCTAGTAGAAAGATCCCTTTTGATTGTTTTGAGTTTGAGGTTTTTTTTCACCTGAATGAAAGAAACATTTGTAAAGCATTTAAAAAATAATAAATGTCTCAAAAAGTAATTGTGCTCAACGAATTTTAACAAAGACTTTTTTTGCATATTCTTTCTCGTTTCATAGATCTTTATAAATAAAGTTTTTTAAGCAGTTCTTTTGAAATATTGTACATTAATTATTATTTATCAAGTTTTGATTTTATTAAGAAAATAGAATAACAGGATGTTGGCTTGTTGAAGATTTTAATTTAACAATATTGATTTTTAATTAAATTTATCTTGGGATCTTTTAGTAGGGCCGCAACCTCTATACGTTTTGAATAATAAATTTATTTCGGCTAAAATGATTAAATTCACTAAAATGTATAAATTTATAAAGTAAAATTTTAAAATTTGCCTTGACAGAATTCTTGTTAGAACATCACAAGATTCCTTGCTGATTAAACTGCAAGCTTATTTTACAGATGCTTTTCGAGCAGATAAAGAAGTTTGTCAACTTAACCAAGTGACGAACCTTGCAACATACTTCCACCTTCTCCCATGGAGATCTCGGAAAATTTCCTCGATTCGACTTCAAGCAGAGAAGGTTCTTTTTCTAAATAAAAAAGCAAAGTTAAAGAATCAAATCGAAAATCATAAAGTGGGGTTGAGTAACCAGATGACAAACCTTTTTAATATCAAAATCTAGAAAAGATCGGGTGGTTTGTAACAATTTTTTTCATTTTATCGATTTTATACTTAAAAATTTTTTGAAAAAAATTTTATAGAAGGAAATAAATTGTAAAGTGACCAAGACGCTACAATGTTAAGAAATCGACAACAGCGATTCAGATCCTATTGGAGTTTGTTTAAAAATTTTAGCAAGTCAATACAGAAGGTTTTAAAGTTTCCATTTATTTTTTATCTTCTTTTATTTTCCTAATTTAGTTAAAGTTATGAAACTAAAATTGACCGTTTAGCAATTGTTCCAGATGTTTTACTGGTGAAAACGTGTATGGCAGAGATTCGTTGTAAAATTTGATACAAAGCACAGTCGATTTGTTGATCAATCAATGACAAAATTGAAAAGTTTTTTGAATTTAAGTGTAGTGTGACAAAGCCTGATTTAAACAAGGCTTATAATTTTAAAAAAATATTTTTAATAACTGTATCGAATATTAATTTTTAAAAGCAGGATGTTTGGATCGAAACGGAAATAGCCTATGACCGTTTTGCCCCAAACAACTGAAACTGTGCCAGATAAAATTTAACACAGTTTCTCATGGAAAAAGCTGATGAATTGCGTGTCTGATTTAGACTTTAATATATTTTTAAACTTTTCTGTCTTCCAATGTAGCTGCGACAAACATGTCGAACAAAGAATTAAATCTACTGTGAATGAGTGCAATGAGTTGGCTAGCTGTAGTGTTTCTAAAGATGAAAGAGTTTTTCAATATTTTTTAAACATATCTTTTTTTCATTCTGCAAAGTTAACACATAGATAGCGTAAAGCAAAACATGCCATTCATATAACTAGTTTTTAGTTTAAAAAATCTATTATTGTGAGTGGAGCAGCATCAAAGGAACTGAAATAAATCTACAATATATATAACCTCAAGCAATTTTTAAAGCAAATAAAAACAATAAAGCAAAATATATCTGCTTGTTTTGCACACAACCTTGTCAAGACTTACGATATGAAAATTGGATTTAATGTGTTTAATGTTTGTAGTAGTGTCACGTTAGATGTTCAGATTATGCAGGCCAAGGATTTTTTGGAAGCAATTTTTGTCGTGATTAATTTTTTTGACATTTCCATGTCTGTATAAAAAAATCTTTCTATTTGATTTTTTTAGTTGCCACGAAGCATAAATACTTAAATTGATACTTGGAGTTCAAAACAAAGGTAAAAAACTATTTTTAGTTTTACCTGGGGCAAAGCGGACACACTATGACCGTTATTCCCCAAGCTCGAGGCAAAACAGGCATCTAAGTGAAATATAAATTTTTCTAAAATAAAATTTTTATGCGGTTGTCACGGGTTTATATTATATTTGTGAGATAGTATATTGTCAGAGCAATTATAAAATCGTCTTTTGTTAATTTAAGCCCATTGAAAATGTGATGCCAATTTAAAATAACTATGACTGCTTTGCCTCACCTTCCCCTATAACCGTGGTTTTAATTTTATTTACTTTTAATTAGTAGTTCAAACTAAAAATCAAAGAAAAATATCTTTGTAAATTATTGTTGAAAGAAAAAAAAGCTGTTACTATGTTTGTTCAGTGTTGTGATTTAACTCGATCAACTTGAAGCTTAGTCGAGGTGTTGAATCTGTAAAGTTAATTTGTAAAAGTAGAAGGATGCGTCCTGCCTTTCAAGTTAATTGAAATAGAGTTTGCTTTATACAATTGCACTGAGTTTTAATTGTATTTTTCTCCAATTGATCCAAATAAAATTTATTTGAATTGGTCATTGTAAATAAATTCTAATTACAGATATTATTGTCATAAGAATGACAAAAATAAACGAAATATTTGTTGAAGAAGCTTGAGAAAAATCCGATTTTCTGGTTTCATCTTGGCACAACTTGTGTACACAAGTCGTTCCTTTTTCACACTGAAAACACGTGGTACCCGTTCTGTATGGTTTTTGACCTATGTAGTTTCCTGGCGGACCACAACTGCAAACAAGTAAGGATCCCTGCGAAAAAGTTCCCAAATTATTACATAGCGTTATGCCACATAATTGTTTGTAAGTAGACTTAATAAAAGTTTTTGTTTATTCTACTGTGTTTATTGAGTGCATATAAAGTACTTGATTAGACTTTTTAACAAAATTGATTTTTATCTGATATAAATTCCATTGCTTTTGCTCTTCTTTTTTGCACAGATGAGTAAACCTGGTTTCTGTTTTAAAGTCACCATAGTAGGCAAGCAGCAAGACCTTATTGATGGAATTGTCGGAAAGTGGATGGTAACGTACTTACAACCTGTATTATAACTTGATTACTTAAAGTTATTTGTGTTGATGGTGACAATGAAGATGATTAGTGCAATAATTTGTTTATAAAGTCAGATTTGGATTTCAAAGTAGTTAAAAAATGCATCAGTTTTCTTATTATAGCGTACGTAGTATACTACTGAAGCCCAACGGATTGTTTAGAACGCGTCCGAATAAACTAATGATTATCACGAGTTATTTCATTAAAATTCATTTTACGCCATAAAACCAGCCTTCTTTGGAAAACGACAGCAAAGAAAATATTATCAAAACTGTCCAAAGCTGCTAATGACCAAACCAGGTATACACTGGTAAGGAATGGTAAACTAAACTCACCATAGCATTGGTAAAAACTATTAGTTCATGCGAAAAAAACTATGGAATTTAAAACCAAGAAAAATTACAATTTACTATATAATACTCATTCAACATAAAAAAACCTTGCCGAGTAACTTATTTATTGCTTTATCAGAGCGTTTTTTTGAAGAACAAAAGCGTCATTATCAAGAGCAAATGAAGACGTTGAAAAAATCGCGACCAAATACTGCTGAACAAAAAGCCGCTTCCATTCTTACTACAGTGCCTACTCCTGTCTCAACTGTCTCACCAAATCCGTATGTTTCTTAAGACGTCGGTACTTATACGTAATATTATTTGATTATTTTCAACTGCAAGGTTTGGGAATTTACAGGGGTATTCATCATGTGGTCAATAAGTTAGAATGTTTGAGAACCCCTGCACTTTACTGATATAATTTTAAATAAAAAAAACTTAAAATATTAGACTTAGCCTAATAACTAAAAAGCATTAAAAAAACTGTTGTTAATTTTTAAAATGATTGCGAAAAAGAGTAAAAAGTCAAGTAAACAATAATCAAAAAAAGCATTATTCATATTAATAATATTTAATTCTATAAATATTTTTAGTTGTGTTTTCAGTTTAAACTATAGTTTATTATAGTAATTTCTTTTCGATAAACTTATTCATCAGTAACTATTTTTCTCTCAAAAATTCTTTCAAAGTTTAAAATTAAGTTAAATTCTAGTTATATATCTTATGAATTAATGTAAAAAAACCTGAACCAAAGTGGAAATAAAGAAAAATAAAATAGTGAGACTCACCACGCCAATTTAAGCTCCTCCTTCTAAAAAACACTTTCTCAATTAATAGGGAAAAAAGTGGTTAAATAGAAAAAACTGTTGTGATCCCATTTATTGCAAACAATCCTTCAAGCGTTTACTTATGTTGGTTTTTTAAAATATTGTACCTAGTTATATTCGCTCCCTGCATTGTATCTTTTGGGCATAGCTGCAATCAATTGTAGGATTTTCTTCTCAAACCTTTAATCTAAAATCGTTATTTTTCCCAATTGTTTTATTTCCTTTCTTTATACGCGTTGACTGGTTGGTAAATTGGTAAACAGATTTACCCGTCTTTATCTTTACCCCACCTTAAAGGGGAAGTCCAGTCAAAACACAGGTTGAGTTTAAAATATTCTTTAAGTAATTTATAATCAAATCTGAAAAATCTTTTACTCAAAGATCTCTATTATGATAGTTATCCCAAAAAGAATAAATTGCCATTGGTGGCGCACGTGAGTGATGAAGTCATGAGTGGCAAAGCAACTAAGTCAACATTGCTGTTAGTGATAACTACAGCTGCAGCTGCTATCAACTACCAAAAGCACAATTGTAAAGCTGTTGAAAAGAAAAAAAATAGAAAGGATTTTTATATAAACCTACAAAAGAATTTAATAAAATAAACCAAGGACAACAATATGATATGACGTCGAACGATTTCCCAAAAGCAATTGAAGAATATTTTCACTGCTCCTGCGAGCATTGCTATATTATGCCCTCAATAATTAAAAACAAATGCTGCAGAAAAGTTAAAATATTCCAAGAAAAATTAATGAATGAAAACTGCATCTCTAGCACACCGAGCTTCAACAAACTGTCTGGAAACCGCGGGAGGTGCTGATGTTCAGTCTTACACCTGCTTGTGCAGTAATTGCTATAAGAAAACGTTTCCGGAAGATGAAAGGTAAGAAGGTTTTTATGAAGCCAATATGCCGACGGTCTTCACACAAGAGTAAACAAATAAATCATTGTATTTTGAATAAAATGTTGATTCGTCAACATAATTGCTTGCTATTCTTTCGTATCAAATCTGATATTAAATATTAGTTTAGTCAGAAGCAGGACCTTGAGTAGGAATGACGGTTTGAGGGGGTTTGCAATCTTCAGGGTTTTTTTTCAACTCCTAAGCTCGTCAAGCTGTTGTGTTCTTAGGCAAAACATTAAACGGCACTTTTATTTGATTGGCGGTCTAAACATGCAGTTCTAAATTCAGTCATACGACAAAAATTAAGTTCAAATAGACTGCAATATCTTTGCATCTCGATTGAGTTGCTCAGCAATTGCCCTATTTTTCACGTCTTCGACGTTGTCATAGCCGTACTTTATTTAAATTTAATTTAAGCAAAATTAGAAATTTTTAGGGCAGCGACAATGATCAATTGCAAAAAAAAATATATATGGTATAAATATTTTTTTTTAGAGAACACCTTGATTTTAGGACGAAAATTGAGAAATAAGAGTCTATTTTTTTTGAGAACACCATGACTTTAAGACAAAATTTGGTCTTTGTTTGCGAATCTCAGAAAATTTTTTTGTACTATCAGTGATGAGATAACAAAAATTGTCTAATTAATTATTGGCTTTATTAAACTAAATTCACGCTACAATAAATCAGATTCTAAAGTAAAGCAAAATGCATTAAACAAGAACAAATTAACGCATAAACAAAATATAAAATCAGCTTAGTAGTTATTAATAGTGTAGCAGCAAGTAGCTCACACTGCAGTAACAATTTAGTCGCAATTTCAACAAACAAAAATAGTAATACAGAGAAATTAAAGCGCCGCACATTTTAAGTTTAAACCAGGCATGTCCAACTTGTGAGCGTATGCGGGCCGCATTAGTAAAATTTTTATCCAAAAATTTGGCTGCGGGCCGCAATTCGGTTGTAGGTAGTACAGGGGTGTCCAAACTTTTTTCTAGAAGGGCCAGGTTGATAATGTGAAAGTGACCGAGGGTCAAGAACGATCTCTAAAAAAAGGTCTTCACTTCGATTTGATTTCAAATTTTGCTATATTTCTCCCAGAATCGTTGTGATCCCTAAAAAAAAAAAAGGTCTTCACTTCAATTTGATGTCTAATTCGATTGTTATTCCGTATTAACATGGTAAAATCGGTTATTTCGGACATAATTCTATCCAACTACGATTCAAAGTGAGTGCATATCACCACATTTATTCCGCGGACCGTATTCTGCCCACCCCTGGATTAGTATATGTCAACTGGGCCGCACAGAAACCTCAAATGGGCCGCGGGTTGGCCATCACCGGTTTAAACGATCGTTTATTATTGAAGTAAAGAGTTTAAGATTGCAAGCTCAAATTTTATCAAAAACATAATAACCTTAAAGTATTAGAAAATCATGTTTTGGGCCATTGTCACAAAAATGAGCAAAACTTCATTGGCCCTCAAAATTTTTTTAGCTGATACGCCTATGGACGTTATGCTGAGCAGAACATATAGTTGATAAGATATGTTTTACTTTTAACTAGTAAAGTGTATTACAAAATTTAAGGTATCAAAAATACATATTTTCAGATAAAAAATATACTGCATATACAAAACATCAAGTACGAAAACGTATTTTTGAAGCTTTACAGCTTCAACCTTGAATGTTTTCTGTTCACGAACTAATGTTTGCATCGCCAAGGCAGGCACGTGTAGGTCTTGAATTTCTAAAAATCAAAAAAAAAAACAAATTAATAATTAAAAAATTCAAAACAAAACAAACTAAATTTCTAAAAATCAAAAAATTAAACTGCATTAACGGCGGGTAATCTTCAATTTATTTGATCACAAAGGTTTTTCAAAAATAGGTTCGGATACGATTCGCAAGGTGATTAAATTCCTTCTAATCTAAATAAACGATTTGCTGAAGCTAGCCTACTTGTAGCACCTTCCTTATTGCCAGGTATTACGCGGCCTTTTACGTGGCGTGGAGCAACTCCACGAAGAATCAATAATCATGGAATCCAAAGGATTCACAAGGTGATAGTGAAACGCGGAAAATGTGAAGTTAAATAGAGATGTGAAACAGCTTGTATTGGGTTGACACAGGTGCAGCACTATAAGCCTACCATCGACCAATCTTATAAGAGGTCATAATCTATTGCAGCGACAGCATGTAGGGGTAGAAGCAGATGTCATCAGCAAAAAACAATTTCTACTTGTAAAATTTTTTGGTGTGAAAGCATGCAGCGAATTTACTGCAAAAATAGGTGAGCGGGATTAAGCATTTTATCCCGCTTCTATATCTATAGCATAGCTGAATTACATCAGGGTTATGAAATAGTTAGTATTTTTTCTTTTGAGTCAGAATTGAGGTGAATTCATGTAAATGACATTAGATCTTTGCAGTTTGCAAGCAGTCTTTTGGGGCACATTGCTTATTCACAATGAAAGTTTGGCTATGTTTGGATCATTGAAGTTTCGAACTACTTTTACCAATTTCACCTTAGACTTATCGCAACTTTGTTTATTATTATCCAAAGCAGCCAACATAGTACAAGCAACCATACGTAATTACAAATGCATATGGTTAAAAAATGTTGCGTAAGACTATTTTATAACTGTACAATAATATATCGGGATATAGAATAAAATGAAAATTTAATTTATTTTTAAATCTTTAGTAAACAAAATTTTCATATCAATTGTTATATTATTTCATACAATACTGTATATTTCAAGCATTAATGTTTCATGTATTTAATGTTTCAAAAAATAAGAATGTTTTTCTTAAGTGGCTGTAAGTTTCAAAACAGATAAGAGAAATTTTTAGATTGATTTTAAGTTCAGCAATTTCAAGTTTATATTAATCTACAACCAATTAGCTAGACAACATTTATATATGCCGCGACAAGTGCCTTAAAATTGTGAGCAAGAAGCACAAAAGAGTTCTCTAAACATGTCAGTCAAAGTAAAAGCACTTGAAGTTAATAACTTTTGCAATTTCCGCAATTTCAAGTTTATACAGTATAAGTTTATAACCAATTAGCTAGACAACATTAAATAAGTCATGAAAAGTGTATTGAAATTGTGAGAAAAAACACAACAGAGTTCTCAAAATGCGCTAGTCAAAGTAAAAATAGTAGAAGTTGCTCACCTTTTACAAAAATTTGTTTTGTTCTCTTTATTTTATCCTCCTTTGACTTGTCTTTGATTTTTTTGACATTTTTTTTTTAAATTTTTACCAGTTGATATTATAGCACAAACAATCAAACAAAGTTGGAACCGCATCATTCTTTAATTTAACTTGTTTTTTAATTTCCAGCGATTCCGATCTCAGGTCTCGTTCATAACAATCTTTAGTAGAATGTTTGTTGCATAACTTGCAGTATTTCAAATTAGGTGGATTCTTTTATTTCATATTGTTCAACCGCTTCTGTAGCCTTGTGAAATCCTTTATTGGTAATAGGTGAAAACTAATACAATTTTGTTTTAACCTGTTAAAAACAACCGAGAGCCATACAAAAAACTCCGATCAACCAGATTAAAATTGTTACATGTACTGTACTTAAGCAGTCTTTGCTTAATTTGCCACTTATTACCGTCATAAAACTGAGGACCAATCAAAACCGGTCATTTTAAATTTAGTTTTTTTGAAATATTAAGGCAACGGGACTTGGATTTACAACAAACCAAAACCAATCGGTTTAAAAAAATTCTACTTTATTTATGAAAAAATTTTAGAATTTGGGTGGACCTAAACTTTAATCCTTAGCTCTTGAACTCTTCGTCGCTATGTACTACGCGCTAGTATGGTGCTGCAACGCTCATACCCACCTGCTTGATAAACCTATTACGAAGCGCTGAACATTGTGACAGAATGCCTGAAACCAAAACCCACTGAGTTCCCACCAGTGACTTGGTGAGCATAAAGCTTAGTCATTTTTACAGGATATTCTACCACTTCATCATCGAAAAATAAATTGAATAATGTATTAGGAGATAAATAATCCTAAGCAACTTTTTTGGTGGTGGATTTGCAGAAAATTTTATTGATAAATCTTTTTTTCTCAGTCGCTTGTCGTGGTCGTCGTCGTCGTCGTCGTCGTTTGAAGGACATCAACTCCAGGTCAACACAAACAGGACTGGGGCCAAGGGTTTATCCTTTTACTACCCCAGACTGCTGCAGTGACTGAATCAGATGCTGGCAGTGGTGTTATTAAGCCAGCATCGAGTTTCGTCATCCGAAACCGTCAGACCTCGTGCTCCATGTGGTGCCCGATGTATGGAGCACGCTATTAGTACATGGTCTGCGGTTTGCTCTAAGGCGCCGCACTTGCAATTCAGTGAAGGAGCGAGACCCCATTTGTGCATGGACGAATAGAATCGCCCAACACCAGTCCGCAGGCGGTTCAGCTTAACCAAAGCTGCTCGGGGTAAGCCCATCCCAACAGGCCTGGCACCCGTCCGGGGCACAAAAACACGGAGCCTGGAAGCATTTTCACAGTACTCCATGTTCTGTTTGTGATTTTTCCATTCAGAAGCGCGGATGTCAAGAGTGGCAAGGTTGTTCAAAAGATTCCGCACAGTTGGCACAAACGGGCGTCTGGATCTTAGTCTCACTTGGAGAGTATCTGAGGACTCACTTAATAGACCATACAAAATATGATCTGGGTCCAGAGATCCACGTTGAGCCAAGGAAAGTGTTGCTCCCAGTCGGCGAAGCTCAGCTGGCTGGATGCCTGAGAGTATAGTTAGGTGGTCCGTTGTAGTGGGACGCAGGCATCCAGTAACTATGCGCAAGGCGTCATTCAAGACACTGTCGATGAGGCGAGTGTGAGCATTGCGACACCAGACTGGCGCATAGTACTCAGCTGTTGAGTAGACTAGAGACAAGGTGGCTATGCGTAGTGTTTTAGCACCAGCACCCCATCCCGAGCCCACGAGTCGCCTCAGCAGTGTGACGCGCGATGATAGTTTTTTGCGCAATGCCACTAAATGGTGACGAAACGTGAGCGATCTGTCCAGTTTTACCCCAAAATAAATAGGAGTTGGACAGAACGGTAAAAGTCTACCATTGTTGTAGACCTTTAGCTCACGTTTGGCCTCTCAGTTATTTAAGTGAAAGGCTGCCGTCACCGTCTTAGTATGATTGAGCTTCAACCTCCAAGTCTAGAGATACGCTGAAAGTGTGGACATATCTTGGCTTAAATTCCCCTCCAAGTCCTTCCAGTTTCCAGAAGAGTGCAACAATACTAGATCATCAGCATAAGCAAACTTTCTGGAAATCATGGAAGGCAGATCGTACGTGTAGATGTTAAATAGCAGGGGAGCCAAGACCGATCCCTGAGGAACGCCGTTTTTAAGACGGCGTAGCCTGCTTTGCTTGCTGTCACCGGTGGTAAGGGTGAAACTTCGATTTCAGACAAGCTCAATAATCATTTTGACCATGTGCTTATTTGGAAGTCATTTCAGCAGCTTGCACGTAAGACCACGGTGCCAGACAATGTCATAAGCAGCTGTCAGATCGATAAATACGGCACCGGCCTTCTTTTTAGCCTCAAAAGAATCCTCCATGTTCTGGGTTAGAAAAACAACTTGATCTACGGTTGACTTCCCGCGTCGGAGCCTAGCCTGCTCTTTAGGGAGCAGTGGATCGATTAACGGTTTAACGCGGGCGTAGATAAGCCTCTCGAGAATTTTGTAGGGGACACAGAGCAGAGATATCGGTCGATAACTCTTTGGATCCTCCACGGGCTTTGCTGGTTTTGGGATCGCGACTACAAGCGCTCTTCTCCACATCTTGGGAATTTTGAGTCGGCGCAAAAAGGAAAAAAGGAAGTCATGTAACCAGGACTTCAAAGTAGCTCCGGCATGGAGTATAAGTTCGGAGCAGATGGAATCAGGACCCGAAGCTTTACCTGGTTTTAAATGTTGGAGGGCAGCAGCAAATTCTCTCTGTGAAAATTGTCAGAGATATTTACTATGTCTGATGTTGTGGCCCTCCAAAGGTCAGACACTTCTTGAGAGACAAGTCGAGATGACTTGCGATCAACAGACTCGTATTTCCCATTTCCAACCAGCTGAGATGCAATAGAATCGGCGAGGAGACGAGGAGAGTGTCGTGACCTACCAGCAAGATTGTTCAAATATACTCCATGCTTTACGACTAGAGTGTGAGAAGTCAATGCTCCGAACTGCCTCGGACCATCGATCCCTCCGCTTTCTGTCAAGCTTGGCAAGCAGAGCTATAGCAGCATCTCGCTGAGTCGTCTCCCTGAGGAGACTGCAGAAAGGTTTTATAGAGGGATTCACACTCTGCATCCCAACACGGAATATAGTTGTTTCGATAGCCGCGTGGAATAATCTTTTTTGCGGCTGCATACATAGTACAATTAAGACAATTAACATAGATTGTATGTTTTTTTCTTTAATCGTTTTTGCGTTTGCGCAAATGCATGTATAATCAGTTGACGCTCATGGAATCCTTTAAAAATCTGATTGGAACCCTAGGTTTTGCGGAACCTACTATGGAAATTACTGCATCATTCGTTTATTTACATTTTGTTTCTATTTAAATAGAAAAATTAAAACTCTCACCTTTTTGAAACAAAACAAGCAACAACGGAAAAAAAGATGATAATTGCAAGCACACCGGCAATTATGATGCCACTTGATAAGCTTTGCTTTTCTGAAAGAAAATCAAATATTATTATTCCTACCTAAAAAAAAAACTTCTAAAACTGTTGCGTTTAAGTGATGACAATCTCATGTTAACACGTCACAGCTGGTACCAAGTTTAATTAATTTCAAAACAACCACTTTTGTCGCTCGTTTGATGCCGTTGCAATGTAAAAATAAATTCTTACAACTATATAAATGTTTGGTGCAGTTATAAACCAAAGTGTAAAGCAATAAGGTGCTGGCAGCGTGTGCGCGCGCAAAGAAACAAAATAAACACGTGCGTTGGTACTTTTCTAAGGTGTGTCTACGTATTTATTAGATCCTTTTTGAATTGAACACTTACACACCTTAAGCTTACAATCCAAAACTCTTCAAAGTTTTTACTGAGGGTTCTACACATAAGTTTATAAGTAGGAGACATTAAGGTGACTCACGAATGCATGGAAAAAGTTTTTTCTAAAATTTTTTTCTGCAACCTTCTAAAAAGGTGATTTATTGTAAGAAAAGATATCGTGCCAAATATTTTTAAAATCTAACAAGGCTTAGAGGTGGCACGAAGGCTTGCTAGATTATACTATGCACATGTACAGTGAAAAGCAGCATTTTATTTTAAGAATCACCTGGTCATTGCTTACCTACCGTACAAAAACGTTAAAATGCCTATAAGAGAGATTAAATTGAGTAAAGTTTTTTTAATTTGTCGGCAGCATGGTCGAATGTTTAGAGCGCCGTGCTTATGATCAAAATGTTTTCAGTTGAAAACCCTCTCGTGCCATTCTGTTGTGTCCTTGGGAAAGACACTTTACGGCACTTTCCCCTGCTTGGTAGTATTGGGAAGCAGTTTTAAATTACAAGCGGGCAGCAATATCTTGGTATCTCCAGAAGCAGGTTGGGGTAATTGCTTACCTTACGTATTAGTGCCTCCGTCACTTTCCTACGAGTCAGGAGGATAAATATAGAGAATAATAAAATAAATAAAAAAATTATGAGTAGTGTAAGCCAAATGACCTTCTGTTAAAATCGTTGAAACCAACCAACTATAGTACAGATGATGTTGGTAATGATAAGCGGGTGGTCTGCAATCAGTGTAATCATTGCTGGAAATAGAATATTTGTCGATTGTGCACTCTATTAGCTTGTTACAAAAATAATCACTGCTTGATAACAAATCAAGTTTTTCTAGTAGTGTCTAAGTGTATTTTCAATGATGCACTCATATTGACCCGAAGGTATTGCTAACGTGATTTTTTTCATAGTATTGGAGCAGGGTTAAGCTGCCCTTCCTTTATTTAGTCTACATGACCAATTTTTTGCTTTAACGTATTGCCTGTAATGTTGTTCATGGTAAAATTTTACAACAACTACATGACAAAACATATTGCATCAACTTCAACATAAAATTCATAATCTAAAACCTTTAAATAAACAAAAATCAATATAAAAGGGTCGAACCAGAACCGTTTAAAATAATGTTCCGGTTTCAGTTTAGATTAAGCAAATTTTCGGTGTTACCGGTTCAGTAACGGTTCAGGTCCAAAAATAATGACAATTTATACAGGGCAACAGTTTTGGCATTGGTTCAGGTTCAGTTCAACGCCATGATTCTAATTAAACTACCTGATTCAATTTGTGCGATGCTTGATCCGGACAAAAACTCTGCATTGGTTGTTGTACTTGGAGCAATTGCAGTAATTCCAATTCTTTCAGTAGTTGAAGTAGTTTCGGTAATTGCAGTAGTTGTGGTTACTGTAGTTGAAGTAGTTGTTATAGTTGTTGCTGTTGTTGTGATAGTCATTGCTGTAGTTGCAGTAGTTTTTATAGTTGTTGCCGCTGTTGTGATAGTCATTGCTGTAGTTGCAGTAGTTGGAGTAGTAATTGTAATAGCAGTTGAAGTGGTAATAAAAGTAGTGGTAGTAATAGTTGTAGTTGTACTTGTAGTAGGTTTAGTAGTTGTATTAGGCTGAGTAGTTATTGTACTTGTAGTAGAGCTGGCAGTAGTAGTTATTGAAGTAAGCATAGTAGTAGTAGTAGTAGTAGTAGTAGTAGTAGTAGTAGTAGTAGTATTAATAGTAGTAGTGGTTGTAGTCGTTTTAGGAGTTGTGGTAGTTGTATTGGGTTTACTCGTAGTGGTAGTTTCAGTAGGCCTAGTATAAATGGTGGTTGTTGTAGGTCTAGTTGTAGTAGGTGTTGTAGTAGTAAAAGTGGTAGTAGTTGTAGTAGTTTTAGTTGTGGTGGTTGTAGTTGGGGTAGTTGTAGTTGTGGTAGTTGTTGTTGTGGGAGTTGTAGTTGTGGTAGTTGAAGTTGTGGTGGTTGTAGTTGTAGTGGTTGTAGTTGTGGTGGTTGTAGTTGTAGTAGTTGTAGTTGTGGTAGTTGTAGTTGTGGTGGTTGCAGTTGCGATGGTTGTAGTTGTGGTAGTTGTAGTCGAGGTAGTTGTAGCCGGGGTAGTTGTAGTTGTGGTAGTTGTAGTTGTGGTAGTTGTAGTTGTGGTGGTTGTAGTTGTGGTTGTCTGCCAAGGGCATCTTTCTAAAATCATGTTTTTATGTTAAATCAAAAGTCAAATTTTATGTTAAATCAAAAAACAGCTAATCAAATGTTTAGGTTGTGTAAAAACTGTTCCTAACTTTATATTCGTTGGGTTTTTTAAAGTTTACTCTTAGGGGTGGTCAGGTGCAACAAAAATCAAACTTTTGAAGTTTAAAAAATAATATAAAAATTTTTTTATAAAATTATGAGCATTAAATTAAATTTTTTTCTCACGTTTACAAATTTTTAGATGGTATCGCTGTTCTTCGCTTGTCGTTTTCATCACTTCTTTCTCGTTTTATTCTCTGTATTTTCTAGCAATTCTTTTTTCTTCATGTTGGCCCATTACTTGTAATTTTATCTAAATTTTGATCTTTTTTTTGCGTTTCCATTTTTATATTCATTCCTTTTTTTATCTACACAGTTTTTATCTCTTCTCATTTCAAGAACACACCAATCGCATCTTTTTTCTACATCTTTAAGCTTATTTGAAAAACGTCCACTTTTTTTGTATCAACTCGTTCCGAATCCTATTTTTTCTTGTCACTCTACTCATCCCACATTTTCATTTTAACTACGCCTACTTTCTTTTTGTGGACTTTTTTCATTGCCGAAGTTTTACTTGCATACATCACTGCAGGTTAATTTTTTTTATTTTATTTTTATTTTATCTCTATATTTATCCTCCTGACTCGCAGGAAAGTGACGGAGGCGCTAATACATAGGGTAGACAATTAACCCAACCTGTATTCGGAAATGCCAAGATATTGCTGTCCGCTTGTAGTGTAATAGAGATATGACTATAATTTAGAACTGCTTGCCAAGACCACCAAGCAGAGGAATGTGCCATAAAGTGTCTTTCCCAAGGACAGAACAGAATGGCGCGAGTGAGTTTTGAACCGAGACTGTGTTGGTCACAAGTCCGGCTCTTTAACCACTCGACCACGCTGCCGACAGGTTGTACTGCTGTTTCTACATTTTTTTACTCTTGCATTTACCATTCTATACATAAGAGCTCCTGTCAGTCTTCGCCAGTAATCCCATCCACATCGAATCCAATGATTTATATCCACTTTTATTTTACTATCAGCCGTTATATTTGATTTACAATGTTTAAAAAAAGCAATTTTCTCGATGAATTCTTCATCTTTTCAGTTCAAACTCCATTCTTCTTTGTGTTAAAAGGAAAGCATACAGTATTGGTTATGTTTGTGTTAAAAGGAAAGCATACAGTATTGGTTCTGTTGACAAGTATACTGTCGTATAAATGCATAAAATTATTGAAAGATGATATACGGCAATGGTTCCCCTTTTGTTTGTATTTGGGAAAGATAACGTTTTTCCTCCATTGAGATGAAAACTTTTTTTTTTTAGATGTTTTACATCAAATTCCGCATTGTATCAATGCTCTAATTTCTTACGGATGTCTACACATCCATTGGGATGTTATCTGGCCCTGTTGCTTTGTTTTTTCATTGGTTTTACTACTTTTGTTTACTTCATCACGTTTGATACTTTCAGTGATCCTCTCTATTTGTGCTTTTTTTCCCACTGATGTTTTAAAGTTTTCTTTATTTAGCAAGCTATCGAAATAAATCTTCCATATTTTCTTAATCAGTGAATCTTTATACAAAACTGAGCTGTTGTTATCTTTCAAGTGATTATGGTGGGATTTATATTTTATCTTATTTCTTGCTTTAGCTATTCTATAGATCTTCCTCTGGCCTTATTTTCTTAATGCAAAAAGTAGTTCATCAACGTTGTTGTTTTATGTTTAATATTTATGCTTAATAAGTTATTTTCAATCAACTGCTTTTCAAAAATACCTGGCAATTTTTTATAAAGATGTTGCACAGGGTTAAAACATTTTTACGACGCTACCGTCAACGTCAGCTTTTCGCGTAACTTTTATTTTAAAAAACGTCAGTCCGCAGGCGATTGAGGCTAACCCAAGCTGTTTGGTGCAAACTCATTCTAACGGCCTGATGCTGGTCCCGGATATAAAAACACGGAGCCTGGATGTATTCTCACAAACCTCCGTTTTCTATCTTTAATTCTTCCACTCAGAAACGCGAATGCCAAATCTAGCAAAAGATTCCGCGCAGCTAGCACAAAAGGGCGTCGGGATCTTAGTCTCGCTTGGAGAGTATCTGAGGACCAACTTAAAAGACTATGCAAGATATAATCAGGGTTCGGAGATCCACGGTGAGCCAAGGAGAGTGTCGCTTCCATTCGGCGAAGCTCAGCTGGCTGGATATGTGTTGGATTAGAGTAGTCAATAAAATTGATTTTAGGGCACCGGTACTTTTAAGTACAGGTGCCACTATATTGTCTAGTACTAGAAGGGTTTTCCAAAAGATACTGTCTGATAGCAGAGTCATCGCCGGGAATGTCAAAAGTGCTGTTTGTCTTGCAGGAGTGGGAAAGATTAGAGTGGTCTTGAAAAGAATGATGGTTCCTGATCAGCCTAGAAGGTGTTGCTTAATGCGTTTTTAAAACCTTGCTACATTGCAACATCGCAGCCTCACTACAATTTTGCGACCGAAAGATGTGCATTCCAAAGGTTGCAAGCAACATTACTAAGCAACACTACTAAACAACACTACTAAGCAACACGTTCAAACCGAGAATGTACTTTCTTCCATCTGTCCACTCTTGAAGCTAATTTTATCAAATGTTTTCAACATAATCGATGCCCACACAAATAATTTCATTACAGTCTAAAACTCGTTCGCTAACGTTCTTTTTCTTATGCTTCTGATTATTGATTTTTTGATTAATCAGACGCGCTCTAGTTTTGCTTTCTTTTTTTCAATTTGTCAATTAGACGGTATATTTTCAATTTGTTGCTTTCTTAACCAATCTGATGTCCTCTTATTTCTTACCTGGACGGTATATAAGCTCAATTAAATTGCTTTTAGTTCATTCTAACGATTCTTTCCAAAGTGCCAGATGAAAAGTTCTTGATGAATAAACATGCTTTTTAAAGCTAAAAGTTTTGTACAGCGAATCGATTATCAAAACTCGAACAAATTACCGTCTATATTGTTATAAGACAGAAGTAAATATTTTTATTCAAAATTCTACAAACAGGCTAGTTTAAAAGAGTTTTTAAGTTTCTTACTTTCACATACAGCACCATGCATATATTTAATTCCAGCGAGGGGGACATGTTTGATGTCTATGTGACAATAGGAAAATTTGTAAATTGCAGCCAAATACCGATTTGTATTTGTGGCTCTATCTTTTAACCCTCTATCAATACGATTAATGATTTGGTGGTACATGTGGTATCCATATCTGTCTTTATGGTTCCTTATACTTGGAATGTATTGGTAACCGACGTAGAACCCTGCTTCACCTTTATAAATAAAAAGTAAACAAATTAAGATTTATTAAAACAATTACTTAACCAAATTACTAAAACGAAGTAAGGTTAAAGTCCAATTTTTATTGCCTAAATTTTCAGCAGAGAATTGTTAGCTGCCCGAACGTCGGGTTAACCGAGAACATCGAATCGACACTGGAATTCAACTATAATACCGAGAACAGAAGTTGGTCGCGCTAACAATCATCTTAACACGTTTTCAAAACTAAGGTTTACTACTTCTCGGTTTTGAAAAAATAATCAAATTTTATAAAGTTTATTTTTCATCCTTGATTTTGTTAACTCTTATAAAGTTATTTTCTTTAAAAAAATGCATAAAATATCCCATCATGTTTAAAAACATTTTGTGGAGTATTTTTCATGTAAACATAACCTGCACGTATTCACCAATATCCAAGATCATTTAAACACGTCCATTACTTACTGCAGACATGGCACAGGAATAATATTTAAATAATTAACATGACACAAAATAACATTGATACACTATGCATGATTAATACTCATATTCAAGCTACATCTTTTTTATCAAATATGTTTTGTTCACAGTAATTAATGCATATTTTCATCATGTCATTGTGTAAAAATTATTAAAAAACGTAACGAATGTACTCAAACGCCACATTTACACTTAAAAAATTAATCTAAAAAACAGAACTATTATTTTGATTGAGAATTTTCATTTTGTTCCAAATGAAATTGAGCGTAAAGGAGAACTATCTGTCAATACCAACAACATCATCGTTTCGTCGTCATCGTTTGAAGGGTATCCACTCCAGGTCAGACACAAGCAGGACTGGGGCCGAGGGTTTATCCTTTTACTACCCCAGACTGCTGCACTGCCTGAATCAGATGCTGGCAGTGATGTTATTAAGCCAGAATCGAGTTTCGTCATTCAAAACTGTCGGACCGTAGTAGAACACACAAAACGTCAATTTAAATTGTTACTAACATGTTAGGTGTGTTTTTAAACTATTTCACAAACTAAAGTTTGACAAAAAAGCTTAAAGATTAGTCGGGTAGAAATGCGTAGCTTGGTAAATAAAAACATACCAAGCTACACCTCAGTTTAATGACAAACTTATTATTTTTATATTAAAACCCAACTACTATCATAGTAGAACACACAAAACGTCAATTACATTTCTTACTAACATGTTAGATGTGTTTTTAAACTATTTTACAACTGAAGTTCGACAGAAAAACCTTAAAAATTAGTCGGGTAGAAATGCGTAACTTGGTAAATAAAAACATACCAAGCTTCACCTCAGTTTAATGACAAATTTATTATTTTTATGTTAAAACCCAACTACTATCATAGTAGAACACACAAAATGTCAATTACATTTCTTGATAACATGTTAGGTGTGTTTTTCAGCTATTTTACAACTGAAGTTCGACAGAAAAACCTTAAAAATTAGTCGGGTAGAAATGCGTAGCTAGGTAAATAAAAACATACCAAGCTACACCTCAGTTTAATGACAAACTTATTATTTTTGTATCAAAACCGAACTACTATTATAGTAGAACACACAAAACGTCAATTACATTTCTTGATAACATGTTAGGTGTGTTTTTAAACTATTTTACAACTGAAGTTCGACAGAAAAACTTTAAAAATTAGTCGGGTAGAAATGCGTAGGTTAATAAATAAAAACATACCAAGCTACACCTCAGTTTAATGACAAACTTATTATTTTTGTGTCAAAACCCAACTACTATCATAGTAGAACACACAAACGTCAATTACATTTCTTGATAACATATTAGATGTGTTTTTCAGCTATTTTACAACTGAAGTTCGACAGAAAAACCTTAAAGATTAGTCGGGTAGAAATGCGTAGCTTAGTAAATATAAACATACCAAGCTACACCTCAGTTTAATGACAAACTTATTATTTTTATGTCAAAACCCAACTACTATCATAGTAGAACACATAAAACGTCTATTTAAATTGTTATTAACATGTTAGGTGTGTTTTTAAACTATTTTACAAACTGAAGTTCGACAGAAAAACTTTAAAGATTAGTCGGGTAGAAATGCGTAACTTGGTAAAAAACATACCATGCTTCACCTTAGTTTAATAACAAACTTATTATTTTTATGTCAAAACCCAACTACTATCATAGTAGAACACACAAAACGTCAATTACGTACATTTCTTGATAACATATTAGATGTGTTTTTCAGCTATTTTACAACTGAAGTTTGACAGGAGAACCTTAAAGATTAGTCGGGTAGAAATGCGTAGCTTAGTAAATAAAAACATACCAAGCTACACCTCAGTTTAATAACAAACTTATTATTTTTATGTCAAAACCCAACTACTATCATAGTAGAACACATAAAACGTCTATTTAAATTGTTATTAACATGTTAGGTGTGTTTTTAAACTATTTTACAACTGAAGTTCGACAGAAAAACTTTAAAAATTAGTCGGGTAGAAATGCGTAACTTGGTAAAAAACATACCAAGCTACACCTCAGTTTAATGACAAACTTATTATTTTTATGTCGAAACCCAACTACTATCGTAGTAGAACACACAAAACGTCAATTTCATTTCTTACTAACATGTTAGATGTGTTTTTAAATTATTTTACAAACTAAAGTTCGACAGAAAATCCTTAAAGATTAGTCGGGTAGAAATGCGTAGCTTGGTAAATAAAAACATACCAAGCTACACCTCAGTTTAACGATAAACTTATTATTTTTGTGTTAACCCAACTACTCGCTCGGTCGCGATACGAAATGAAAACTGTGTTAAATCAATTCCTGTAAAACCTTTTTTTGCCTTGAAACTTTAAATTTTGCCCCCTGATAAAATATTTTTCGGCGCCGTTGCTGAAGACCAGACACCATTGGGCCGGGACAATTACGTTTGAAGTTTTTTAGGACACGGTGCTAAAAAAAGGTTGAGAACCCTTGGTTTAGATGCTAAACTATCGCTTGACTAAAAAAATCGAAACGAAAGCAACTAGGTTTTCAATTGCTGGAACAGAAGTTCTTAAAAAGGTTCTGACGCCCGACAAGGAGGCCACAGGGTCTTAACCGGGGGTCCGCAAGAAGAATCCTTAGTTTGGACTTTAATTTACTGTTTTTAAATTGCCCTGTCAAATATGCACATTTTAACAATGTTTACTTTATACTCAGTATAATGTTGACAGTTGCGATATTTTTAGATCGCAAGAAAAGACATAGATCGTTATGGAAAACTTACGTTGCTGAAACACCTGGTGACTTTTCGGATAACTGGCTATGAACAAATCAATTTTGCTGAAGTTGTTTTTATGGTGAGTTATGCAGTTAAATTACGAAAGACCAAAGAGGGGAGGATATCAAGGAAACTTATCATTTAGCGAAAGAAAAAGTGGCGCTTCAAGCTACTGCTGACGGTAACTGTTTTTATAATGCCATTTCAATTGCTCTTTTGGGCAATGAAAGCCTTGCTTTAGAGCTCAGAATTGCGTGCTGTACAGAAATGCTTTTAAACAGAAAAAGATATATATATCATCCTCTAGCAGACGGACTAGCAAAAGTAGCTGGTGGCCCACCCACAAACAATTCTTTTGAAGAACCTACGTTGTCGTGCGCGCAAATAGATGGATGGGCAGGGCCTTAGAAAATTTTGGAAATGGCCAACGTAATAAAAGTTCCGATAGTATCTGTTTATCCTCCTGTCAATGTAAAAGGAGGTAAAGTGTGCTACGACATTTTAAATACTGTTTTTAATCCTAGTATATGTACAGTATCAAAAAGACAACCTCTTTTTATTATGTGGACAAGCACGAGCCTTCAATATTTTTCCAAACGTGACAATTGGTGGACTAATTACTTTGTACCACTTGTATCGCTCCAACTTTACCATCAATTTACAATCCAGCCTTTAAAAAAATAAAAATCTGCAACAAACAAACTATTTATACGATATCGAAAGCACTTCTATACTTAGTGATAGTGATTTATCCGATAAAGTAGAATCTTTATCAAAGCGCCCAGTTAGTTGGAAAATAAAAACCTGTAAAAGAATAAAGACAGGAAACGATATGTTTGGCTTGATAGAAACATCGCTATTATGTGATTCAAAACAGAAAGTGATCACTGTTCACCTTGCACTGCACTACCAACGCAACCAAAAACCGTCGATAATGAAAACTTTTGTAAATTTGAAGAAATAGACATTGAAATATCGGATAATAGTGGGCCTTTAGCGCGACACTTTTTTACTACAGAAGAACTTTTGGATAAATTAGAGAATTTTAGGGGTGAGACATTGCAATTCATTCCAAACGGTAAGAAATGTTATAAATATTTTCTGTTTAAAAATCAATTTATACATGGAAAGAAAAATGTCTTTGTCGATCATTGTGGAGCATGGGTTTGAGGAAGTGTGAAACATATGTACTATATTAAAGAAAATAATGGTTCTCGTCTGCGGTTAGAAAAAAAGGAGTTTATTGTACTTATAAAAGATCTGAGGGAACAAAAAGTCACCCGGTGTATAACCCCTTAAAAAAACAATCATCTGAACAAAAATTAGTTGGACTGTATTGCTACAAGACTAAATTAAAAGCAAATGAAAACTGTAAACGTCGGATTAGTTTTTTGGTGTCGAAATCTGAAGTTGCATTAGTCGAATATATGTGGATCCTACGCTTCCTCATGGAAATGTAAAAGAAGTAATAAACCTCCCTGTTGTTGCAGCCCCTTACGTAAGAACCCATAAGCATATTTTAGAAAGCATAAAGGAAGCTATGAAAGAAGCTGCAGAAACTGTTGTTCAGAATTTGATCAGTGAATATGGAATTGCGAGCGTCAGAGATAAAAAACAAATTTACAATGTAAAAGTGGTTGAGAAAAGGAAGAAAAGATCTGTTTTGGAGCGTTTCCTAAAACTTTTGTGGACGAAGTTCAAGAAGTAATGACTGCATCAACTTTAGATTCTTCTTTTATTAGACGAGTCGTGCAATTTGGCAAACATGGGTGCATCATAATCCTTTACAGTGATGAAATGATTTCAATGATTCGAAACGTTTGCTGCAACCAACCCGCGCCCACTGTAATTGGAGTAGATAAGACTTATAATCTTTCTAAAGCTTTTTTAACAATTCTTTCTTTTAAACATCCTGAAATTTGGCGAAAAAGTACTTGTTGCCCACCTATTATATATGGTCCAATCGCAATTCATTCATCTTCAAACGCAGAAGTGTTCTCAGAACTGTTTTCAGCACTACGACTAGCGCTTAAAATAACTGAACCCGCTCATATATCGAAAATGGCGTTTGGGTCTGATGCAGAAAAAAGCATTGTTAATTCAATCAAACAAACCTTTTATGGAGCTTCACATTTTTTATGCACCAAACATATAAAAGATAAGAAGCGTTAGTCAGGTGAATTTTGACAACAAAAAAATAGCTGAGAAAATTTTGGGAAGCAATGGCTTGTTTACTCACAACAATTTAAAGTCTTTTCACATCGCATGGGATGCATTTTAAATACTGTAGAATCAAACAATGATTTTAAAAATTACTGCAACTCTACTGTGTACCCAGCTTTATTGGAGGGTGTGGTCAAACCCAATATAAAACCAGAATAAAAAATTGGACCAATAACAACGCTGAATCCATTAATCATGTCATCAAGCATGCTCTTGACTGGAAAAAAGTGTCATTGATGCAACTAATTAGTACCTCAAGCAAACTGGTTTCCAGTCAACTGGAGAACGGGAACATTAAACGGGCATTATTCGGATTGGGTGATTTTGTTCTTGGTCCAAATTGGAATCAGTATGTCGTAAGCAAAAATCAGTGGGAGAAAATGTCAACAACACAACAACAACTTCAACTGAATATGTTTCTGGAAAAAGGGAAAAGAATGACTGGAAGAATGAAATGTTCGACTGACGGAAAATTGACCATTAATCATGGCAACCAATCTGGAAAAAAGCCATTTCAACGTACCAGAGCAAAAGCAAATAAAACAAAAGGTTTTCCAAAACAACTAATATAAGACTTTTTGTAAACTCGTAATTAATTCTAACACAATAGTTGAATAATGGTTTTAATTATTTAAACTTATTGGCTGTCACAAAGTTTGTAAAATAATTGAAAACTACCTTAAACTTATAGCAATAAACTAAATTGACGGTTTGTGTGTTCTACTATGATAGTAGTTGGGTTTTGACACAAAAATAATAAGTTTGTCATTAAACTGAGGTGTAGCTTGGTATGTTTTTATTTACCAAGCTACGCATTTCTACCCGACTAATCGTTAAGGTTTTTCTGTCGAACTTCAGTTGTAAAGTAGTTTAAAAACACATTTAACATGTTAGTAACAATTTAAATTGACGTTTTGTGTGTTCTACTATGACAGTAGTTGGGTTCTAACATAAAAATAATAAGTTTGTCATTAAACTGAGGTGTAGCTTGGTATGTTTTTATTTATTAAGCTACGCATTTCTACCCAAGTAATCGTTAAGCTTTTTCTGTCAAACTTCAGTTTGTAAAGTAGTTTAAAAACACACCTAACATGTTATCAAGAAATGAAATCTACCTTTTGTGTGTTCTACTATGATAGTAGTTGGGTTTTAACAGAAAAATAACAAGTTTGTTGTTGAATTGAGGTGTAGCCTGGTATTTAGTAATTACGTTCAGGTGTAGCTTAGTGTAGCTTGGTTGTAGCTTGGCGTAGCTTGCATGTAGCTTGGTGTAGGACGGTGTAGCTTGGGTTTAATTATTTCGACTAGAGGCTCCTGCCATTCATGCTTCGACAATTTGCCCGTTTTCGAACTCGTGGAGGTCATGCATTTGCTTAAATTTTCACTCAATTTTATTAGAAAGTGAAAAAATGACAGTAAATTACAGCATTTGAATAAATTTATCTACAACATATATGACCTGCAATTAAGAAGTTATAATTAATATTCTTTATATAACACTGGTCAACAATTTTTCAAAAGTTGTTCATTTCGGAAATGAAAACCGCTGATTCCTACGTACTTTTAGTCACTGAATTTAAAAATGTAAGTTAAAATCGCTGATTGGTTCTAGTTTAAAAGATACAAAAGATTGTATTTTTACATGTGGATGTATATGTAATAGCTATGGTGCACTTTACTAACCACTACAGTAATGTTTTGCCACAATCGATATCATCATTGCATGCGTTTAGAACAATGAACACAGAACACATACCAGTAATTGTCATTTTTTATAAATAAAATGTTTATCCATGTCTTTTCTTTGCCTTTTTGCTTCTCACTTGTATATATTAAGTGGAGCATTCCTGGTTATCATCCAGCAAAAGTCTGCAAGCATTGATGAGCTTCATTTTCTCTGGTATCTCTTTTTCATTGCAGATATTTGTTGGTGAAATTGTTTACCGTGCTCATTACTTACTGCTCCACAGTTCGGTGGAAAAAATCCAGATGAGAGTCCAAGAAATATACCTTAAGTGAAATATTGTACCACATGCAACTGTATGCTTTTATGAGGTTGGACACCAATTTCGTTTAGTTGTCTGCTCTTTTATTCTTTAAAAATTTTGTGACCACCAACTTAAATGCTTCCCATGCCATTTTTTCTTTGCAAACTAGTGTTTGGTGAAATGCTTTGTCTTGGAGAAGCTGCCTTATCTGGGGACCTATAAACAGACCTTCCTTTATTTGAATTTCACTCAATTTGGAAAACTTTGTTGCTACGTATTTAAAACCAGCTTCTGTTTTGTCCATGGCATTGACAAAGTTTTTTATGAGCAATGGTGGCAACAAAATCTTATTAGATTCAACAAGTGGTGGATATTAAACGTTTTTCTCCCGAAAATTAATGATTTGCGGAAAGGCCAGTGTTTCATAATGTAGTTGTCGTGTAATCGAACCCGCATTATGCGCGCGCGTACTGTCCTAATCACACGTCATTTGCCTGCATAATTCGTGGTGTGCTTGCGGCTGCCTTGGCAGTTACGCACGTGGTAAAATTTCTATGTTTTCAGTTGTTATTATCACAGTTGGTAGATGCAGCGTTTTTCAGTTGAATAAAGCTAATGTTTATTTGCTTGCATTAGTCTACAACAGTAGTAAAGATCTTTTGCTCGGCTATTCCATTCACAAAGAAATCAACTGTATTTTGTATAACCTAATTGCAGATCCATCGCGCTTACTACTTTCTGCTTACTACTCCTACTACTCCAGGCTACTACCTCAAGTCACCACAACAGCTGCCATCAATGTTGATCATAGTTTATACACCTTAAAAGCTGCTTTATGTTGTTATACGTCTCTCTCATATGGACTGCATAAACCACTAGAATTGATGGTAAGTTATTTCCATTATGCAGCAAAATGGCCAAAAGCTGCTCTTGGATGAATCTATAAATAGTCTTTATTCGGATGGATTATAACTATGTTGAAGGATGCCGTTAATTCGTTTACATTCCTGCATGCTACAAGATTACCTTCCATGACATAGAATGGTTCTAGTTCTTCTTGTCGATTACGACATTTGGATATCCTTAAACCATCTGCTAAAGCATTCCATTGCTGGAGTCTAGAGGCCAAGAGTTCAGCTTTAATTTTGAATAGTTCCAAATCTCGGATAAGGTCATGCAGTTCGCTCTGAGTTACGAGATGAGGTTCATGGGAAATAGATGGTGCAAAATAAGATTCTTGCGGCATTGACAATCCAATACTATTGTTTATCATCTGAATCAAGTGTAAATTCTTGAGGTGTCTCAGGTACAGGTAGTGTTCTTTATGCGGTACTGGACGAATTGCTGATGAAATATTACGACATTGAATATTTTGGTTCCTCTTTCTTGACAAGCTTTTGCCTACTGGTGGGGTCATGCAAAAGTAGCAGTTGCTGTTGTAGTCAGTGGGCTATCTTCAAATCATTGGCACAGCAAAGAGCATTCATTTCCTTTTCCTGCTTGGCTATTGCCAAAGGTTTGTAGCACAGGTGTTGCAGCATATGTAAGGGACCTAACTCCTATCCTGATCACCAATTTTGCACCCAAAATACAAATGGTACGCCTTCCTGACTAGGGCTGTTATGCTGCGATTTTGTGAAGCAAAAGTTATTTTACCGCAAAAGTAACAAACGATATCTGCTTTACTTACACATTTACGAGACATCTACAGAAAAAACAGAAAACACTTAACACAATACTACAATTTGTAACAAAAAGTTAATTTAGAACAAAGAGCTTAACTCAAACACTAACACCAGCACAAGATAAAACTCTTTAGACGAAATAAAAGCAATAGTCTACAACATTATAGAAAACTGATATTAAAAACAAACTATTTTTCGCACACGCGCATATAAAACAAATTTTGGCATAGTGCCATATCTTAAAAACTAGAGCCAATCAACAAGTTTTAAGCCAATATTTGTGCTCAGCGACCTCAAATTAGTCAATATTGACCTAATTTGTTTCCGAAGAACATTTTCTGTTGACCAGTGTTTTAAGTTGTTGTAATAGGTTGTTGTAATAAGGAAGTTATGTTTAAACCTGTTTCAATTAATTTGTCCACAACCTGAATCTTTTTCCTTGTAATTCCCATCTAATCAGTGGAATCAAATGGAGCTGCTAAGAATAAAAATGAGTTCTGCATTAAATGTTTTGTTAAATTGGAATACGCATGCTTTATTTTTATCTGCAAACTATCGAACTTGCAAAAAGATTTGCAAATTTGCAATAAAAATCATGCCGTTGTTTGGGCCAAATTATGTTTGGAAAAAATAGTTATGTTTTTTTGTTGATAGTTGAAAAATAGTTGAAAAAAACTGTATAAAAAATAGATTCTCTTATGATGAAATAAAGATTCTCTGGCACAACAAAAGCTTGTGCCATTGATAAATCATATGAATAATCATAAATCATATGAACTCAGCCGACCTTAGAGCGCGTTCTTGTTTTTTTTGATTAATTTCAATACTTGACACGACTCTCCAATTTTGTTTCTTCTTTTGTGTTATTTAATCCTGTTATATTGCTTCTAATCGTAAAGTTTCTGTACAACCCAAATTTTTAACTGATGATAAAATTCTCACCTGTGCAGCTTGCCTTGCAATCGTCCCAGTAATAAGAGGCTTCGGAGTATGGATTTATTATTTTGCACCAAAGCGTATGGTAATTTTCCCTTGTACAAGACCTGTATATTTTACTTCGATAGTAAAAAGGAAAAAGACATCTTAGTCCATATCTTTTAGCTCTGCAGTAATGCCGTTTGTTTTCTAAAAAAATTTTTTTAGCAGTTTGTTACCATAAAAACAACCAAAACTAGCTTGTGTCATACTTATTTCAACATTTTAAATGCGAAAAAATGCGAAAAAAGATACTAAAGCAATTTTTTGATGTTGATGTAGCCAGAGTTATTCTTTTGCGTCGACGGATTAACGGCATTATCTTTACGTTCGCACTGAGCGGGCGGCGGAAATAATTTCAATCGTTGATAAAAATTGTCGCAAAAAGATTTTTCGCTAAGCTTGAGCGTAAAGGCCCGTTTCTACTACGAGCGTGGAAAAGAGCATTTTTTGTCTCTTTTATTGATCTTCGATTGAAGCGAGCGGTTAAAATTGAAGCGAGCGCAAAAAAAAGCAATAAAGCAAACAAAGAATGCTTTTTTCCACGCTCTTAGTGGAAACGGGCCTTACGTTGGTTTTTTTTAAATATAAAATGACTTTTTGAGATCAAATTTCGATAAAAAAAACTTTTTTATCATCGTACTTTGGGATGCTAGTCACATACTTTATAAAACCGTTTTGCAAAATTTTACAAACTGGAAAAGATCGATTAAAATAGCCAAAAAACTGCAAAATATAGTTTGTTAGAGAACACTTAGGGGTTTAACTCATTCCATTATTAACTGCGTTTAACGAATTAATAATTAGTCGTAAATTTGAAAGTTTAAATTTGATAATTTATC
Source organism: Diplosoma virens (assembly GCA_963680785.1). Classification (NCBI taxonomy): domain Eukaryota; kingdom Metazoa; phylum Chordata; class Ascidiacea; order Aplousobranchia; family Didemnidae; genus Diplosoma; species Diplosoma virens. Next base: position 69,928,694 of record OY796882.1, on the reverse strand, counting down.
ACATAAAACATAGCAAGAAAACAATCTTGCCAAAAGATTTAGTAAAACAAAGTAAAATTAGATGCATACCATATAGATTAATTTTAAAAATTAAAAATGATTAAACAAAAGTTTAAACAATTTAAGCAAAAATTAATTACACGATTCGAGCACTCAACAAGCACTATATTGATTCGATGCTTTGACAAGAAACTGATGCAAAAAACACCAAGTTAGCAATCCGACATACGAAATCAACTTGAATTAATTGTAAAATTTTAGATTTTTTAAGTCATTGGCAAAAGCAGATAATAAAAGAATCTTTATATATTTAAAAATTTAGTCCATTGATGAAAATCGACCCAAAATGACTTTCATTAAATTTATTTAACATATAGTGCTCTTTTCATTTTCATTTTTTTATTTCAACTCTATTTATCCTCCTGACTTCGGATAAGCTATACCTAGGACAAGCAATTACCCCAACCTGCTTCTGGAGATGTAAAATATTGCAGTCCAATTGAAAATTTTTTTTATTTGGTTTTCTTAGTTATATAGAGGTTTGGCTGAAATTTATAAGTGCTTGCCAAGACTGCCAAGCAGGGGAAAGTCTAAAATGTCTTTCTTAAGAAAGTTACGGAATGGCGCGAGTAGTTTTGAATCAAGACTATGTCAATCGAAATCACGGCAGTTCTAATCACGCAACCACGCTGCGAACTTTTAATTTTATTTTACTTCAAATCCTTCTTGATGATCCATTGTTTCTAAAATTAACACGCTTGCTGAACATTCATCGCTCTTCGTGATGACATTACTCAAGTCGTATGCACAGACTGCCAATAGTTTTACCAAGTTATCACTGACTTTTAAACTAAACTAGAGAAAATCAAAGCAGTTAAGGAAAAAACATTCTTGCTTCTCTTGACGTTCCTTTTCTTTTTTAGACTAATATCACCCACAAAAGCGGACAAAAAGCATCAAAAAACAAACTTTCAGAAAATTAATTAATTGACATCATCATTTCAATCAACTGACTTCGCTTCAAAACAAAACGATTAGAAACAAAAAATGTTTACAATTGAAAGTTACTGCAAAAATAAAAGAACTACTCTACCATATTCTAATATTTTTTAGGTGATCTAGAAGATCTTTATGAAATACTCAAAGAAATCAACTATTACACCTTAAATACATTGATGATATTTTTCTTTTATGAACAAACGGAGAAGAAGAATACAAAAAATGGACAAAAAATTTTAAGTTTAAAAACTATCCATTAATCTTAAACTGTACCGTTCAACTGAAAAAATTAACTTCTAATCAGACTAAAAAATAATACACTCCCTACTCTTCTATTTACAAAACCTACCCATTCCAAAGCATATTTGCGCCCCATGAGTTCGCATCACCCTTTGATCTTTAATATATAGTGAAGCTTTATGCTACAAACCAAGGCATTCTATAACTACAGGCCTGGAAGCTTTAAGAGATTTTACAAATAACGTCACAAACGCAGGCGATTAGCAATGTTGGTTTTTCAATAATGTAGACTGTAGAAAAAAAATTAGCGAATTTGCAAAGTAAAGAAAGCTTGTTGTTCGTTAATTTTAACATAAATATTCTGAAGGGAGGTTACATAGTTCTAAGTTGAAATATGTCATATCAACAATAAAACATTTTGATTCTAAAACTCTTTAACTGTAACAACCTTTAAAAGAGATTTTAAATGTCTGAATAAGTTGAATTTTAAAAAGAGTAAGTGATGACATTATAAAAGTAAGTAAATGGTTTTCTAATAAGCTACCAAATTACAATAGATATTCAATCGTTTTTTTCAATGTTGGTTAGCTTAGATAGTATTTAATTTCAAAGTAATACATTATAAATCTATTTTATACTAGTTTGGTGGAAAACTTTTGCCTGCAGAATTTCTATTTTTCTATAATTATAAAACAAGCAGCATTAATATTTTGGTTTAGATCAAAGAGAACTTGTAGTTTTGGTAAGCTTGCTGATACACCTATAAGCAATAAGCCGGTGAGGTTAAAGATAAAGCACAGAAAGACAAATGTTAAATATTAATATTATATTAAGTGCAACAAATGTTTTCGTCATTGGCTAATTGATTAGATCTTATGATAACGTAAAAAACATTGCGCTTTAGCAATATTTCATGATTAGTTTTTATGTAAAATAGTTATGGTCAATAAATGTTGCGTGCCCGGATGCAGGTCCAATTACGAAATCAAAAAAGTTGAACGCAGTGTTACTTGCTTTACGTTTCCTATTGAAGAACAATTAAAAGAAAAATGGTTAAGAAAACTTCCTCGTCATAATCTGAAACTGTCAAAACCAGTGGTTTTCAACCTTTTCTTTACCGTGGCCTATTTTTCAACCCAAGTTAACTTCACAACCCACTTTGGTCAACAAAATTAAATTCCCATCCCAAAATCATAGTGTTCTCTAAAAAAAAAAAGTCTTCATGTGGTTGACTGCACAGGACGCCAGAAAAATGCCTAAAAAATGGGACGGATGGCAAGCCTAATTATACATATATATTATACATATTGCTTTCATTTTGATTTATGCTCCATGGCCCACTAAAAAAACCACTGTGGCCCACTACTGGGCCATGGCCCATAGGTTGAAAACCCCTGGTCAAAACACACGGTTGTTTGCATAAAACATTTTCGTGAAAGTGATGTAATTAAAAATGATGTTTTACCGGGAATTATTTAAAAGCAATTATTCAAAAGCAAAAAGTGACAATGTTAAATATATACCTCTGTAACAACCAAAAAAGTTGCGAAGTTTTGATGCCTAGAAATTACTAAAAAAATATTAATTCGAATGCATTGTTGTAATTTTAAGTTGTCGGAAAAGTCTGTTTTTTGTTGCTACAAAAAAAGTTGAGAAGATATGAGAATCTATGGTTGATAAGCACAGTATTGGTAACAATTTCTGTAACCAGTATTACCACCAGTTTCTATGCTTTTCTCCAATTATTTGCAGTAGTATTTTAGTATTTATTTCATCCAATATTGGGCCTTAATATTGTATTTAAAAGGTACCATATTGTTGAATTTGCTAACTTAGTTTTGTTACAATTTATTAAAAAATACAAAGTATTCTATATCTTTTCATTGCAGCTAATAAGTGAATTAACAACATTTTTGGTAGATTCCTTAAAATAGTCTTATAACGAACAACAAAACCGAAGTATTTGTATCGTCTTATCTATGTACCAGTGTAGACTTTAAACGCGTACGACGCGACATGATCACCTGGATTGGCCGCCATTTTGTTTTGCTTCCAGGCCTGTAGTTATAGAAGGCTTTGTACAAACGCATTTGTACTGATGTTAAAAATTAAATCTGCACATGACAATAATTAAAAAATGCTTTTATCGCTATCGGTTACAAACCTAGAATTATCAGAAAACAAATAATTAAGGGCATATCTATTCCCGATAAGCTTTTCTTAATTACCACTATAATCATTACAGGTCGTATACCTTTAGTCCTCACTTATCGTATAGATCTTAAACCAATCCACAAAATTGCCTAAAATTCGCAACTTTTGCTAAATAAAGATCTTCATTTTTACAAACTCTTTCCTCTCTCTTCCTCTTATATTCAATTCTTCCTCTTATATCATATCGTCAACCTCCTGAAGCTCAGTCACACTAAGACGGTGACGGCAGCCTTTCAATTAAATAACCGAGAGGCCAAACGTGAGCTAAAGGTCTACAACAATAGTAGACTTTTACCGTTCTGTCCAACCCCTACATACCTTGGGGTAAAACTGGACAGATCGCTCACATTTCATCACCATTTAGTGGCATTGCGCAAAAAACTATCATCGCGCGTCACACTGCTGAGGCGACTCGTGGGCTCGGGATGGGGTGCTGGTGCTAAAACGCTACGCATAGCCACCTTGTCTCTAGTCTACTCAACAGCTGAGTACTGTGCGCCAGTCTGGTGTCGCAGTGCTCACACTCGCCTCATTGACAGTGTCTTGAATGACGCCTTGCGCATAGTTACTGGATGCCTGCGTCCCACTCGAACGGACCACCTACCTGTACTCTCAGGCATCCAGCCAGCTGAGCTTCGCCGACTGGGAGCGACACACTCCTTGGCTCACCGTGGATCTCTGGACCCCGATCATATTTTGTATGGTCTTTTAAGTGGGTCCTCAGATACTCGCCAAGTGAGACTAAGATCCACTCCAGGCCAGATACAAACAGGACTGGGGCCGAGGGTTTATCCTTTTACTACCCCAGACTGCTGCACTGCCTGGATCAGATGCTGGCAGTGATGTCATTAAGCCAACATCGAGTTTCGTCATCCAAAACCGTCAGACCGCGTGCTCCATGTGGTGCCCGATGTATAGAGCACACTGTTAGTACATGGTCTGCGGTTTGCTCAGAGGCGCCACACTCGCAATTCGGTGAAGGAGCGAGACCCCATTTGTGCATGGACGAATGGAATCGCCCAACACCAGTCCGCAGGCGGTTGAGATTAACCCAAGCTGCTCGGGGAAAGCCCATCCCAACAGGCCTGACACTGGTCCCGGGCACAAAACCACGGAGCCTGGAAGCACTTTCACAGTACTCCGTGTTCCATTTGTGATTTGTCCATTCAGAGGCGCGGATACCAAGTCTGGCAAGATTGTCCAAGAGATTCCGCGCACCTGGCACAAACGGGCGTCTGGATCTTAGTCTCACTTGGCAAGTATCTGAGGACCCACTTAATAGACCATACAAAATATGATCGGGGTCCAGAGATCCACGGTAAGCCAAGGAGAGTGTCGCTCCCAGTCGGCGAAGCTCAGCTGGCTGGATGCCTGAGAGTATAGTTAGGTGGTCCGTTGGAGTGGGACGCAGGCATCCAGTAACTATGCGCAAGGCGTCATTCAAGACACTGTCAATGAGACGAGTGTGAGCATTGCGACACCAGACTGGCGCACAGTACTCAGCTGTTGAGTAGACTAGAGACAAGGTGGCTATGCGTAGTGTTTTAGCACCAGCACCCCATCCCGAGCCCACGAGTCGCCTCAGCAGTGTGACGCGCGATGATAGTTTTTTGCGCAATGCCACTAAATAGTGACGAAACGTGAGCGATCTGTCCAGTTTTACCCCAAGATAAGTAGGGGTTGGACAGAACGGTAAAAGTCTACTATTGTTGTAGACCTTTAGCTCACGTTTGGCCTCTCGGTTATTTAATTGAAAGGCTGCCGTCACCGTCTTAGTGTGATTGAGCTTCAACCTCCAAGTCTGGAGATACGCTGACAGTGTGGACATGTCTTGGCTTAAATTCCCCTCTAAGTCCTTCCAGTTTCCAGAAGAGTGCAACAATGCTAAATCATTAGCATAAGCAAACTTTCTGGAAATCATGGAAGGAAGATCGTACGTATAGATGTTAAATAGGAGAGGAGCCAAGACCGATCCCTGAGGAACGCCGTTTTGAAGACGGCGTAGCCTGCTTTGCTTGCTGTCACCGGTGTTAAGGGTGAAACTTCGATTTCGGACAAGCTCCATGATCATTTTGACCATGTGCTTATCCGGAAGTAGTCTCAGCAGCTTTCAGGTGAGGCCACGGTGCCAGACAGTGTCATAAGCAGCTGTCAGATCGATAAATACGGCACCGGCCTTTTTTTTAGCCTCAAAAGAATCCTCGATGTTCTGAGTTAGCAGAACAACTTGATCTACGGTTGACTTCCCGCGTCGGAATCCAGCCTGCTCTTTAGGGAGGAGTTGATCGATTAATGGTTCAACGCGGGCGTAGATAAGCCTCTCGAGGATCTTGTAGGGGACACAGAACAGAGATATCGGTCGATAACTGTTTGGGTACCCCACGGGCTTTGCTGGTTTTGGGTTCGCGACCACGAGCGCTCTTCTCCAGATCTTGGGAATTTTGAGTCGGCGCAAACAGGAAGAAATGAAGTCATGTAACCAGGACTTCAAAGCAGCTCCGGCATGGAGTATAAGCTCGGGGCAGATGGAATCAGGTCCCGGAGCTTTACCTGGTTTTAAATGTTGAAGGGCAGCAGCAAATTCTCTCTGTGAAAAATTGTCAGAGATATTTACTGCGTCTGGTGTTGTGGCCCTCCAAAGGTCAGACACTTCTTGAAAGACAATCGAGATGACTTGCGATCAATAGCCTCGTATTTCCCATTTCTAACCAGCTGAGATGCAATAGCATCGGCTGAAACGGGACAGTGACGAGGAGAGTGTCGTGACCTACCAGTAAGGTTGTTCAAAATACTCCACGCTTTTCGACTAGAGTGTGAAAAGTCAATGCTCCGAACTGCTTCAGACCATCGATCCCTTTGCTTTTTGTCAAGCTTGGCAAGCAAAGCTGTAGCAGCCAAACTTGAGTCGTCTCCCTGAGGAGACTGCAGAAAGGTTTTATAGAGGGATTCACACTCTGCATCCCAACACGGAATATAGTTATTTCGATACCCGCGTGGGATAGTCTTTTTGGGTGCTTTCTTAATGGTGTTACAGAAGTCCTGGTAAGCCGCATCCACATCAAGTGAATCAGGCGGCAACAAAGTCTTTGCAAATTTATTCGTCAAAGCAATGTAGTGATTGACTCCATTTGGCCTTGCGGAAGTTCCATCGCTTAACAGGCATGCTCGGCACTGCCATAGCAAACCTTGGTGGTGTAATAAGCGAAAGTCGATGTTGTGACCTGGGAAACTTCTCAAGGACACGTCTATCCGGTAAACGACTGTTTGGACCTACGCTAGCGAAAGCTAGGTCTGGGTTGGTGCCAGTGTTCCAGCGGCCGGAATAAAAACTGGCAGCATCCTTGGCATTATATAGGAGGGCAAGACAATTAATAGTTGCCCAGCCAGCCAAGCACTCACCGTCCGGACTGTTGTCGTCGTGACCCCAGTCATCATAACGACAGTTAAAATTGCCAAAGTACAGACAGGGGTGAGGAAACACTGGGAGATCCAGGGTTCGCAATCGCGTTGGCGGTGGTTTGTAGACGTTGACTATTTTATAGCCATCAACGTCCACACACAACCACTCGATCTCCGATGTCGGTGGAGATTGGTCCAAAAGCGTGTATCTCAGTCGCTCGTGGAAAAACGTGGCAAGGCCATGCTTCCTGCTTAAAGAAGACCCAGCTAGTTGGTAGTTTGGTAGTACCAACTTCTCTGCATCAGTGCAGTGGGTCTCCTGCAGTAGGATGACGAGTGCCTCAGACTGCATAGCGAGGTGATGAAGAACATTCATCTTGCTTGCAGTGAGGCCTTCAATGTTCAGCTGAAGAATAGTGGGTCTTCGGAACTTGTTGGCAATGTGCCCTGAAAAGGGCAGTTTTATCCTAGCATTGCCCCGTCCTGAAAAGGACGTTTGCCGATTAGCAGACCCACACTGAACATCGGAATGGGTGGATACCCTTCCGTTTTGGTAGGTTCGGTTTCGGTCTGTCATTTTAGAATCAATCAACAGACTTACTCACGGCCCAGGCTGCGTGAAAGCACTTACCATCTGGGCCGCCGAACATTTAATAAATCGGATCAGATGTTGGTAGATCTCAGATTATCAGTTATCGATAAAGTCAAAGATACAACCAAACGACAACGGGAAGTCGAAAAACAAAAATTTATTTTCATATTTGATTGCGTTAATAAAGGTTTAAATAGAGATTATTTGTTCATGTCTCATTATTTGTAATATTTAGCAGTACGAGCTTAAGCGTCAGATATTTTTCTCTTTTTATTTTCAACGGTTTTATGTTCGCATTCCATTTTCTCGTGCACACATAGTTTTTGAATTATTTTAATTTAACCTACTGCGGCATTCAATATTTTTTTGTACTTTATCATGTTATTATTTATCTCTATGTTACCTATGTAAATTTTGTTTTTGATTGCATTTTTATCTTTACTTTGTTGCACCTAAAAAAGTGAGCAGTAGTTCACAAAAGCTTGTGTGATTAATAAAACGCAGTCATATTTTTTCCGGTTTTTGCGTTGTTTATTTTTTATTGATTCCAGTAGTTGGAACGGCTTTTTACCTTTTATTCTTAATTTTAATGCTCTCAAACTTTTTTGCAGGCCGGCCTCAATTAGAAAAAGTTTTTTTTAGAGTTCCTGTACCAATGTCTTATTCAGTAAAGATCCTTTTTTTTGTTTTCAGTTTTACGAAATTATTTTATTTGATTATATATGTGTTGTGTATTTCGATTTTAGCGCGCATCAAACTCGAGCGCGTTTCATACTTCGTTCAAGCACGAGCTACCGCGTGTTCTTTTATTGCCTCGTATAATTTAAGAAAATAAAGTACCGTTTTTGTGTTGCTGCAGTTGACCTCATTAGTCATTGATTGATCCCTGGCCATTTATCAGCTCTTTTTCAATTCCTTGGATGTTCTATTTTTGGTTTGTGTCGTCAAGGTAGGGCGCGAGTTCTGCTTGCATGAGGAAGTGAGGTCCCAACTTTTGTTTGCATAAAAAAAAGAGATTTGTTTTATGAGGAAGAGAAGGCGTGATTTTTGTTTGCGAAAAAAAGGGGACTCATCTCAAAGTTTAAGAACCACTGGCCTAAAACTCAAAGCTTTTATCTCATTATATTTGGATTCCTTTTTGCCGGTATTCGGCAAAAAAGTATATTTCGCAAAGCATTCCAATATCATAAGACTTAGACCAAACAGGTCAATTGAGCGTTTGATAAAGTTTTATTTTTCTTGAATTATCTTTTTTCAAAATAGTGTGTTGATATTTTTGAGTTTGCTTTTTTTGGTAGCAAAAAGTTCATCTTTTCAAAAATATTTCATTCCATTACAAGTTATTGCGTCGCACAGGCCATTGAAACCACATTCAAAACCGACAAAAATGCCTAAATATAGCCTTGCGCAGTGTTTCCCAACCTTAGTTTGCAGAAAGCTCTCGGGTGTCTGTAAGCACATCAACTATCATAAAAACGAAATTAGTGCAGCAATCAAAAATTAATATTTTTATCAATTTAACTTGGTGAAGTTTTTGTTGATCACGCGATGTCCTGTTAGTTTTTATGATATTTCATCAAGCAGCGTTGGCGAGCTAACTCCCCGTTGATGTCCTAACTTCTACAATCAAAATTATTGCGTCCCAAACAAAATGTTGATAAATCAAATTTCTTTTAATTTTAAAAACGAAAAAACGTCAATTTTCGCTCTTGCTGCCGCTCGGCAGTCCATATGCCATTTATACATATGGACGTGACTGAATAGCGAGATTTTTACTTGACACGAACTTTAATTCTTTTAGGTTTAATACAGTTAACGAAGAAAGTACAAAAAGCAATACAATCTTTAACACACTCCTTTTTAAAGCACGTGCGCTGTAAGATAACTCAAAGGCAATCGCCAAGCAGCTGCAAAAGAAAAAAAGGCAAACGTCACAAGAATAACACAAACAAAAAAATTGTGGCAAACCAACTGTCCGGAACAACTTATTTATATTACTTGAACTGTCTATTATTATTTCAATCTTAGCTTTTGATGACAAAATAAAAATATAAAGATATAAAGAAGAGGTTTACATATAAAGAAGAGTACTTAAAATTTGGATTGACTTTCAGTTAAATTTTCATTTGATATGATCAAGAATCTAACCCTTTGTACTGAAAGCAAAATTGACTTTTGTTGAAGTAAATGGTGAAATTCGAAAGCAGTTTGTGTTGTGTTTAGAAGCCTTAACTTACAGCCCTTTGAAAAAAGTGAAACTACGTCGATAACCAGAATCAAAACATGAAAACTACCTTGATGAAAGCCAAAAATTTTTTTAGAAATAAAGGACTTCAAGGCAAACAAAGTGATATAGATCGCTTAACTATATGGAAAAGTGTAGCTTATTTTTGAAGTAATTCAAGCTTCCTTTTCTGTTGCTTAGAAAATGGCTCGAGCGAAAGCATCGCATTCAACGGATGAAAGTTGTGTCAAACCAGCAGCCGTAGGAATGGCCAAAATGACGTGTCGCAATGTCATTTATGGTTTGCTGTCCAGCAATATAATCAGGTAGCGCATTTACGGACTCTCAGATGACGTTCAACCACAAACTCTGCTGTAAAACAAAGTGAAAAATTTAGTTTGAGGTTGGACAAGACTTCTTCTTCTTCTTCTTTCGGCTTCTCCCTACTCGGGGTCGCCACAGCGCGACAGTAATCTCCATTTCACTCGGTCTACTTCGTCTCCTTCCCTAGCTCCAACCCTTTCCATGTCTTCTCTCACCAAATCCATCCATCTTTTCCTTGGCCTTCCTCTTTTCCTTCTGCCTGGCACTGCCATCTCCATCATCCTTTTCCCCACGTAGTCTTCTTCTCTCCTTTTTACGTGTCCATACCAACGTAGCCTCACATTCCGAAGTTTTTCTTCCAGCTTTGCAATTTTTGCAGTCCCTCTCACATATTCGTTTCTTATCTTGTCCTTTCTTGTCACTCCCAGTGCCCATCTCACCATTTTCAACTCTGCAACTTCCATTTTTCCCATTTGTCGTTCAGTCACTGCCACCGTTTCCATTCCATAAAGCATGGCTGGTCTAACAACACTCTTGTATATTTTACCCTTAACCTTTGCTGATAACTTCCTGTCGCACAGAACTCCAGATACCTTCCTCCAACTCATCCATCCTGCTTGGATCCTTCTCCTTACTTCTTCTTCACATCTTCCATCATTACTAACTGTTGACCCCAGGTATTTGAAGTTTTTGGCTTTCTTTACCTTTTCTCCTTGCAACTTCAACTCTTCTCCATCATCCACATCCCCAACCCTCAAATATTCTGTCTTTCTCCGGCTCACTTTCAGGCCTCTTCTCTTCATTGCATTTCTCCAAATCTCCAGATCCTCCTCTAGCTCCCTATGATTTTGTCTACACAGAACTATGTCGTCTGCAAACAGCATATCCCATGGTGCGTCCTTCCTGATGTCCTCCGTCAGCCTGTCCATAATGATGGCAAAAAGAAATGGGCTGAGTGCTGAACCTTGGTGGAGTCCAACACCTACCTTAAATTCTTCAGTCAACCCTGCTGCACTTCTCACAGTTGTTGTCGCTCCGTCGTACATATCCTGGATAACCCTTATGTAGCACTCTGATGTTTCAGCTAACCGCAAGCATTCCCACAGTTCCTCTCTGGGTACCCTGTCGTATGCTTTCTCCAGGTCAATAAAGGCACAGTGCACTGCCTTCTGCCCTTCAGTCCATTTTTCCAACAGCATCCTTAGACAAAAGATTGCATCGGTGGTACTCCTTCCTGGCATGAACCCAAATTGTTGCTCAGCAATTGTCACCTCCTTCCTTATCCTTGCTTCTATTATCCTCTCCCACAATTTCATAGTGTGGCTCATCAACTTGATCCCCCGGTAGTTTCCACATTCTTTGATGTCTCCTTTACCTTTGTACAAAGGTACAAGCACGCTCCTCCTCCATTCATCTGGCATCTTCTCTCCTCGCAAGTGTCTGTTGAAAAACTTCACTAAAAACTCCACACCTTTATTGCCTAGAGCAATCCATGCTTCCACTGGTATGTCATCAGGTCCTTGAGCCTTTCCCTTCTTCATCCTCCTCAACCCAGTCCTGACTTCTTCTCCAGAGATATCTTCCACGTCCCTTTCTCTCTCTTCTGTTCTCGTTTCTCTTCTTTCTCTAGGGTTTTCCTGGTTGAGTAAGTTGTCGAAATACACCTTCCATCTCTGTTTCACTTTCTCTTCTTCCATCAGAATCTCCCCAGTTTTACTCTTGATTACTCTTACTTGTTGAACATCCTTGCTTTGTCTGTTTTTCTGCTTTGCTATTTTGAACACCTCATTTTCCCCCTCCTTTGTTTCCAGTTTTTCGTACAGTTCCTCATATGCCTTGTTTCTTGCCTTTTCCACTTCTCTCTTAGCTTGCTTTATTGCAGTTTTATAGGCCAACTTGCTTGCATCATCTCTGATAGTATCCCATGCCTTTTTAGCTTTTTTCTTATCCTTTAGCTTCTCTTGTACGAGTACTTCCTGGTTCCACCACCACGTTTCCTGTCTACCTGCCGTGCTAACTTTTCCTGATGTTTCACCCAGTTCCTTTCTGGCAATGCTCCATATCATTTCAGCTATTTTTTGCCAGTCTTCCTGTCCACTAAGTATTCCACTTTCGATCACATCCATTTTGAATTTACTGTTCACTTTCGAGTCCTTTAATTTCCACCATTTTATTCTCTTCACTAATTTTGGTGCTTTCCTCCACTTTGTCCAGATGATTATCGCACTGACCACTATTCTGTGCTGTTTTGCTACACATTCACCTACAACAACTTTTGTATCCACCACCTCCTTGATTCTTTGTCTTCTCACCATGATATAATCCACCTGCGAACTGCGTCCGCCACTGCTGTAGGTGACTCTATGTGCCGGTTTCTTTACAAAATATGTGTTGGTGATTGCTAGTTCCCTTCTCTTAGCAAAATCCACCACTGCTTGTCCTTCATTATTTCTTTTCCCTAATCCGTGTCTGCCCATGCATTCTTCATCACCATTATTTATCACCAACAAGTAAGAGTAATCAAGAGTAAAACTGGGGAGATTCTGATGGAAGAAGAGAAAGTGAAACAGAGATGGAAGGTGTATTTCGACAACTTACTCAACCAGGAAAACCCTAGAGAAAGAAGAGAAACGAGAACAGAAGAGAGAGAAAGGGACGTGGAAGATATCTCTGGAGAAGAAGTCAGGACTGGGTTGAGGAGGATGAAGAAGGGAAAGGCTCAAGGACCTGATGACATACCAGTGGAAGCATGGATTGCTCTAGGCAATAAAGGTGTGGAGTTTTTAGTGAAGTTTTTCAACAGACTCTTGCGAGGAAAGAAGATGCCAGATGAATGGAGGAGGAGCGTGCTTGTACCTTTGTACAAAGGTAAAGGAGACATAATGGTGATGAAGATATCCGTGTCTGCCCATACATTACTTCTCCTACGTGCCCATTCAGGTCTGCTCCCACCACAATTCTTTCATTCCTTGGTATCTTTTCCACTGTCTCATCTAGGTCCAGCCAGAATGTTTCCTTTTCTTCACGTATGCACCCCACCTGTGGGGCATATGCACTGATGACATTCAACATAACACCATCAAGCTCCATCTTCAAGCATATTATCCTTTCTGATACCCTCCATAATTCCACTACCCTGTCCACATGTTCCTTTTTCAATATGATTCCTACACCATTCTTTTTGTTTCCACTTCCACAGTACCACATTTTATATCCACCATCTATGCATCTTGCTCTCTCCCCCTTCCAGCGAGTTTCCTGCACACACAGATTGGACAAGACTTCAAATGTTAAAAACTGTACACGACTTATGGTGTTTGTGTTATATACTGTGACCGCTGACCGTCTGAAACAATTTTTTTGCTGTAAACGTGATAAAATTACCACTGGAGAAAAAATATTTAATTCCTTCTACAGAAATATCATTTCTTGTGGAGCAAATGAGTAGCTGTTTATAACGATGATGCTTCGTCTATGATGAAAGAAAAAAAAATTTGTGAGTTTTGTGAAAAAAGAAAACAAAAATAAACCACAAACAGAAAGTTGTGCCAGCTGTTTAAGTTTTCAACTTTTTCAGCTGGGGTCAACAACAAGCTGTAGTGTCCTGACGAGTTCTAATAAGGACGAAACAGGTCTGTCGGCACTTGCTTGTTGATTGACTTGACCATTCTTACTATATGTTTGTAAAAATATTTCTATTATTCATAGTCTTCTTTCCCGAGAAAATCTTGCAGCAAAGGAGACTTAGATAAAAACTTACAATTGAGATTGCATCTGGTTTCATTTACGAATATTCTTACTGAATTTTGAACTTCTTAAATATTTTCAACTTTTTAAAATTTTCAAAACAAAACCAACTCACTACTAGATTTAACCGGTGCTTCAACACTTGATCGAACGATACTTGATCGAAACGACATTTGATCGAAACGACACTTGATCGAAATGACAGTTGATAAAAAAGAAAGATTTAGTTCGGTATGTTTCTGCGATTAAACAAATTCTTTGTTACTGTAAAGTAGATTTATAAAAAGCAAAGCCTATCAGTAAGAAGACAGTTTGTTTTTATTTTTAAATTTTTTTGTCAATTTTAAGGTAAGGGTTTTCTAATAAGGTCCCTAGGCAAAGCATTTTTAGGGAGGGGCAACAACTAGATTTCTTGTTATGTCACCTTGTTTTGTTAAATACCTATTGCTGACATTTTTTGCCTTCTTTTTACATTGCAGTCAGTTATTCAGAGGATGGCATTGTACTATGGTCCCAACCTTGCAAACTTCTTGCAGAAATCAGAGACAGATTAAAAGAGAAAATCTATTTTTTTAAAGGTTACTATGTTTTTTGAGACAAAAAAATCTACAAAACTGGGACAGATTCAAAGTGAAAATCTTTTTTTTGCAGATCACTGTGTTTTTGGAAAGAAAAATTGACAAAATTGGAATAAATTCAAAGTTGTAAATTTTTCTTTTATTATTCCATCAAGTGTCATTTCGATCAAATGTCTTCGATCAACTGTGATTCGATCAACTGTCGTTCGATAAAATGTAGAGTCACGGATTTAATTATGTATGAAGATTGAAATAATAATTTTGAGCGTAAAAACACAGTTAGCATATACTTTTTAATAAAGTTTGCAGCATTTGTGATAGCGAGGCCTGTGAAGATTGTATTTGTGAACGACGGTTTTGGTTCAAACCCTACTCCGCCATTCTGTCGTGAAAAAACTCTTCGGAACTTCTTTTGTTTGGCGTTTTTAACAAGTAGTTCTATATTTCAGTCATATCCCTAAATATAAAACTAAAAAACCCAAATAAAATGGACAGCAATATTTGGGCATATTGGGAAGTAGGTCGGGATAAGTGCTTGCCCTATGTATTAGCGCTTCCGTCGCTTTTCTTCTAGTCATAAGAATAAATAGAAGATAAAATAAAATAACAATTATGTGTGCCGTTTCCAACCTTTTTAACGAGGTAAATTGAGAAAAATAAAAAAATTTATTTGCACCCTAAATTGGCATTTTTGCAAGCGCATTGCTCGCACACTGGTTTGTTGCATTTTTGGAAAGTACGGTATTTTTAAAATTTTTGCACTTGTAACACTGCATATCCGACGTTTCATTAAAATTAGATCGGACTTGTAAGAGGCATGCTTAAACTGCAGTCATTTATTTTACATTTTTAAAAATGAAATGGAATGCTTGCAGCTAATTTTTTATCTACTCTTTGGATGTATTTTTTTCCATTGTTGTTGCTTTGATAAATGTCCATGTGTCAAATATTTTTTAATATAAAATTCGTCCTGTACTAGCCCCGAGGGCGAGTTGGTTTTTCTGAAGAAATTCTTACCGTGTGGTCGTAGACATCAACTGCTACTTTGTTTAGATATAATGCAATATTGAATCTAGTTTGTGATTTGGTTTATCTTCCCTCAAAACTTGATATCCAGATAAATATCACTCAAAATTTCCACATTTCTTTTGATATACATTGGCAAGAAGTAAATGCTATGCCAGTTTCCACAACAAGTCTAAACATGTCAATCTCACTGATGCTGTTTTTCTTATTTAAATTTTTTTCCAATTTCAGAGTATAGTGCCAACTAAATCTTGTGCTGCAGTACCAAGGCGTTTTGAGATGTTTCACGTTTGTCAAATTAGGGCAAATTTATTATAAAAAAGCTTTCTTCGCGTTTCCGTTGTCAAATCGAAACAAAGGAATCTCATCACTCTTATAAATTCATCCACTGGCAATCGTTTCTGAAAACATCGATTTTCTATGATTTCTCCCACACATGCTTTTCTGATGAAAATTGGGTCCTCTTATCATTTCACCACCATCTACCAAATAAATGAATTATCCATTTCTTGTAGAGAGACACATTCCGAATCGGATCGCCCATTTTTAGTTTCTCTTTAAACAACAAACTTTTCTATGTTTTTTGGCATTGCTTCATCGGAGAGCATCTTAAACGATGACACAGGGACACCGGGGATAACCGGATATCTGGTTCCGTACAATGTTGTACAATGTTGGAATTGTTGTGCAACTGCAGACGTTCCTGGAAAGCATTTTAAACAGGAATTTTTTCTACCTAGTCTCGTCTTGCTCTTTAAAACCACCGTTTTGGTCTACGGCCTGGTCAAGTTATACTAGTGAATCTAGATCATCATCGCCTGAATCTAATATGAGAAATTGAACTCTTTTACTTTAGCAACAGTACAGTTTATCATTTTGTCGGTTTTACAGCTAAAATCTTCATCATCTATGAAGTTGGACAAAAGATTTTGAATTATTGCAAAAGCATATGTTGCGATAGACTTTTGCTGAAAACTGATACGTCGTGCAATGCCGCACTATGGCTTTGGTTCTAATATTTTAAACTAAAAGCAAATTAAAAAAATCATTATCATCATCACTTTTAGAAAAAACATTAAATTAATTCAGTGCGTTTTCATTTATCTACTTGTATTTTTGGTAGCTCGAGTTGGCGTCTCCAAGCATTCCGATCTAGTTGAACTAGCTGCGATTCCGCTGGTAAAACTTCGAGATGCGACCAGGCCAGGTCTTCAACATAATTCTGCCAAGTTCTTGGTCTTTTTCTAGCCTTGTTGCCACTCTGACGAGCATCCATTAGTTACTTTGCTGTTCGTTCACGGGACGTTCGTGTCACATGGTTATACCAGTGCAGTTGTGATCGTTCTAAACTGAGTAGCAGCGGTTCGATGTTGAGAGATTGACAAATGTCTGTGCTTTTAACTTTGTCAAATAAGGATAAACCTTTGACTTTTCGCTAGAAAGCCATTTTGGCCGCCTGTACTTGGGATCTCACTCTTTCAGTCACTACTCAACATTCATGATCACAGGTAAGGATAGGAAGAAAAACCGATCTAAAAACAGAAAACTTTGCTTTTGTACACAGCTCTCGTTTCATTACAACCGATCGGCAAACCTGGGACATTATTGCACTTACTTTTTCAATACTTTTGTCCAGCTCGTTGTCCTGTCTACTATCACACGAGTCCGAACAAGTGCATATTGGATATCACTTTTGTTCGAGCATAACAATGCAAGGTCATCTGCAAACAGCAGGTGCCGAAAATTATACTCCCAAATGTGACGCCACTACTGGAGAAATTGTCTCTGTCTATCTTATCCACGTATATATTAAACAGAAGAGGAGAAAGAACACAACTCTGTCAAACTCCAACACTAACACTAAAAGGCTTTGTTTTCATGCCTTGACACGGATAGAGACTTCTGACTGTTTGTACAATGATTTGATAGCAGCTAATAACTGATCTCTCACGTCATACTTCAGCAGTATTGCCCACAGCTTGTCTCTTGGAACTCTATCATATGCTTTTTTGAGGTCTACAAAGCATAACTACCATCAGAATATAGATGACAAAGCGATGGTTCAGGCCTCTCAGAATGCAGACGACTAAATGACGGTCAGTAAACAGTTCAACTCCTTTTTTAACTCTTTTAACACATCGACCCCAGAAGAAAACAAATGTGCTGAGACAATACAAAAATCAATGATAGAACGCTATCCCTCCGAATCAATGTACCAGGTGTACAATGGTGAATTCAAATCCAGGTGAATCCTCTTGTCACAAAAAAAGGCATTCATTATGCATACACAGTCCGTTGGCGGCACAGAACTATAGCAAACACCTTCTGTTTCTGTTATTGTCAGAGTATTCTTGTCTTTTGATAACACCTTCCATATCTTGTCGTCAATAACCACGTGTGCATTAGAATCACCCAGTAGGACAATTGATTCTGCACATGTTACTTTCTGTAAAGCTACACCTACTTTATCTAAAAAAGACCGGTACTATGTTTCAGCGTTTGGTGCGTACGCCTGAAAAATGCACAGTGACCGTTCCTGTAGCCTAAGCTTAAAGAGACAAACCCTTCCTCCGAGTGGGATCGAATCAGTGACAAAGTGGGCCAGGCAAGAGCTTACAAAGATGCTCACTCCTGCTTGAACTGACATGGTTACCTCTACATCTGAGTGGAAAAGCTTTCAACCTTCATTAAACTCAACAGTATAAGAGCCCCAACACTTGGTAGAGGAAAGTCCAACAATATGAAGATGATACTGGTCTGCCTCCCATACAGTTCCTGTTTTTTTTCATTGAGTGAAGAAACGTTCCAGTTGCCCACGTGAAGATCCCGATGTTTGGGACCAACTCGATTACGGATACTTTGCGCTGTCCCCATTTGCCTCCACAAACGCGTATCAAAGTATTGATGGGTTTCCATTAACAATCAGTTTGTGGGGGAGAATGTAGCTTACTTTTCAAATGGGCCCTTCTGTTTAAGTTCCAAACGGGAACCTTTTATCTTGCGCGACGCCCAATGAAGTATAAATATTGTCATTCAAACTATTCATTTTGTTACATTTGTTAGATTGCTTTTGGTCTGTTTCTCACCTTCGACCTTACCGCCATGGGTAGCCCTGAAAGGAGTTAAAAACTCCGGAAGCCATTGATATTTGGGTCATTTATTTACAATTAATCTTGACATTAGGCTCTTAGAATTTACAATTGATCTTTTTTTATTAAACCATCAAGTTTTTTACTAGGGATAAGCATAACTGTCTTGAAAAATATGCCTTTACTTATCAATGTTGAGGTTATTTCTGACACTAAATTTTCCGACTTTGCTGCTTATGTAAAACAGAGTTTTTTTCAGCTGAAAATCTTAAATTTACAAAAGCGCAATTTTTATATAGTTAGCCGACAAGAGTTAATCCAACCAAGTTCAAAGAACAAAATAGTTTACTGTCATGCATGAGTAACACTTAAACTATGCTTTTGTTGTACAAATTAAATGAGGAAAATATCATTGATTACTGTGATAACTGATTACAATATAAAGGTTCGAATTAAATCAAAATCTATAACGTTCCCTTCTTACAAAATAAGACATAACAAAATCATAAAATCCAGCTTGCTAAAAAATAGTGTGTTTTCTAATACGGGTAGAATAACGTTTACCAGCCTTACTAGGTTCACAGTCAGGCAATATATCACAATCGTTACAAAGTGATGTAGCAACATGTTTAGTCTCAGAAGCATCTTTAGATTGATTTTGAAAAAAAGAACTACGTAAAATTTAATTAATTTTACATTACGCAACCTAGGACAAAGTTTGTCAAACTGTGTTCACAGAACACTAGTGTTCCGCGAGTGTACTTAAAGTATCGTGCAAAACAAATGGTAGGGAAGACTGGGCCAAGTTGTAACATTGGGTAAATTGTAACATTCATATTTGTGAAAATCTAACATAAACCAAAAAAATTTTAAATAGCCCCAAATAACAGTCATATTAAGATTAATTGCTAGCAAATAATATTGTTTAATTTCCATGAATAAAAATAGGCTTACTGTAAAACAAGCTTTTTGAGTAGGCAAAGTAAATTTTTCGAAAATTAATTTTTGTCTTCTAGAGATAGCGGGTGCGGTTTTATTAAAATGTTTTATATCAGTCGAACCACAAAACAATAGGCAATTAAATGCCTAACATTTTTTATGCAATTAAAACCTAACTCTTTGAGATATTAACAAAAACTTGAATAAGTATGAGATGGGGTAAGTTGTAACATAGGCTGATGGGGCAAGTTGTAACACATATTTTTGTGCATAGGTTTAACTAGCTTACATTAAAAGTAACTTGGGCAACAACATTGGTGAATAATATGAGAAATTATGAAAGAAAAACTAACAGGAACACCAGCTCATCATTACTAGACAACTTAGAAGCTGCTGTAGGATGCAGTTGCTATAATTTAAAAGAAATTAATAAGGGGAGTAATGAAACATTGGTGTTGGCCATGTAAAACTCTACCGAGTGCTAAAAAAACTTGAAGATAGGCTAAGTCCTTGGTGCAAAACGAGGAAAGGTATAAAATGTGTACCATGTTAACAGACACACCAGAAAAGGACAATCTGTTACAGCTCCAAACAAAGAAAAAACAATTTTTGAAAAAACACTAAAAGCAAAAGAGTAGTTTTGCATTACTTTTCTTGAGCCCTATTTTAACAGTCGTCGTGATGAAGAGTGGATGATACAATGCTATGGTTATCTAAAGAGGTCACATTTAGCTTGTGTCGAAAAGTTGAATACATATTTTTGTCACAAATTTGATTATAAAATTTATGATTCAGCTAATCCAGCAGTGAAAAAAACTGTTTTAACATTTTTAGGCAACGGCCAAATATTTCATTTTTTGTGTTTGATACTCATGTCTATGATTAGGCTATGTGTGATTTTATTATCTTTACTTTTTCATATTGCTATTTTTTTAAATTGCATTCATATTTAAACATTTATTAGTGATTTTGTAACTGTTACAACTTACCCCGACTGGTGTTACAACTTAACCCATTGACGGGGCACATTGTAACGTTTTTTTAACTTTTTTAGTCGTAATTTTAACCACTAAGCTTTGAAAATTGTTTGTTTATTTTTTTGATAGTTAAACAGTGACCTAATTTTTTATATTAAACAAGAATTTTGAAAAAAAATTTATTATGCGAGAAATAGCAAAAAGAAAAAAAGTGTTACTACATGCCCCGGTCTCTCCTACTTAAGATATTTTTAAAAACCGTGTTCATTCCTCAAAGACTTTTTATCTGACACTTGTTGGGAAAAATTGTCAGAATGAACTTAGAGCAATCCGCTAGTGGTTATAAAGAAAATGACAACGCGTCTGATTGGTAAAAAAAAGCGACCAATCAGAAGAGAAAGAAAAGAGCGTTAGTAAATGAGTTTTTTAAGTTCTTTTACAGTTTAAAACTTATTCACTACCGCTTTTTCCTTTTGGTTTTGATTAATCAATTTTCTCGATTAATCAAAAGCGCTCTTTTTTTTCTCTTCTCAATTGGTTGCAATCTTGACCAATCAGACGCGCTCTCATTTTATATATACCGGTCCGATCCTAGATCTAAATCTAGGATCCTAGATCCATCACCAATCCTTGTACCTCGGCCAAACGCCAAAGTCTTTCCCGCTCTTGCAAGAACAACATACGCCCACAACAATTTCACGAATTCGCCATTGGTCAACATCTTCTTGACAACACCCAATGTGCCCTTCATTACAGCAACGAAAAATTTTCTATTCTCGCTCGAGGTCGCTCTTCCTTTCACCTTTGTGCTCTTGAAGCGACTTTCATTAAATCTCTCAATCCCCTTCTGTGTAAGCAAAAAGAATTCGTATACTCTTTGAAAATTTCTTAATCTTTTCTCTCATTGGTTGACTCTTTCAGCCAATGAGAACTCTACTTTCTTCCTTTATAAATTAATTCGGTTTCAATTCTGCTTCATTCTGACAATTTCCCCTGAAGAGTGTCAGATGAAAAGCTTTGGGAAAAAAAATCTTTTACTTCAAGAGATCTATAGTCCAAAATAAACAAATAAATTTATGTTCAGTCATTCAAAAAAATATATATTTTAAAATCTATTTTCTATAAATACACAACTAAATTATTATTTTTTTCATGAACTGTCATTTCGATCAAGTGTCGTTTCAATCAGGTGTTGTTTCGATCAAGTGTCGTAGTACCTAAATGCTTCAGCCAGTGTTGCGTTGTGAGTAATTGTAAAAACTATTCACTGATTAACATGTGAAAAGCATTTATAAAATCTATCCTCGTGTGTCACACTGCTGAGGCGACTTGTGGGCTTGGGATGGGGTGCTGGTGCTAAAACACTACGCATAGCCGCTTTATCTCTAGTCTACTCAACAGCTGAGTACTGCGCGCCAGTCTGGTGTCGCAGTGCTCACACTCGCCTCATCGACAGTGTTTTGAACGACGCCTTGCGCATAATCACTGGATGCCAGCGTCCCACTCCAACGGACCATCTATCTATACTCTCACGCATCCAGTCAGCTGAACTTTGCCAAATGGGAGCGACACTCTCCTTGGCTCAACGTGGATCTCTGGACTCCGATCAGATCCTGTATGGTCTTTTAAGTTGGTCCTCAGATACTCGCCAAGTGAGACTAAGATTGAGACGCCCGTTTGTGCCAGCTGCGCGGAATCTTTTGGACAACCTTGCCACATTTGGCATCCGTGCTTCTGAATGGACAAACCACAAATGGAACACAGAGTACTGTGAAAATGCTTCCAGGCTTCATACTTTTGTGCCCGAGACCGGTGCCAGGCCTGTTGGGATGGGCTTTCCCCGAGCAGCTTCGGTTAAGCTCAACCGTCTGCGGACTAGTGTTGGGCGATTCCATTCGTCCATGCACAAATGGGGTCTCGCTCCTTCACCGAATTGCGAGTGCGGCGCCTCTGAGCAAACCGCAGACCATGTACTAACAGCGTGCCCCATACATCGGGCACCACATGGAGCACGAGGTCTGACGGTTTTGGAAGACGAAACTCGATGCTGACTTAATGACATCACTGCCAGCATCTGATTCAGGCAGTACAGCAGTCTGGGGTAGTAAAAGGATAAACCCTCGGCCCCAGTACTGTTTGTGTCTGACCTGGAGTGGATACCTCTCAAACGACGGCAAGCCTTTCGCTGCCCGGCATGGACAATTGTTGAATGTTTTCAAAACTAGCTATAGTTTTTTGACAAAAGTTTGTTTGTAGGTATGTTGGGTGTTAGTAGATATTTTGGCCAGCTAGTTGATAGATATTTGTTTTTTTAATATGTAGTCTAATTTAAAAAAACGAGTAAAATTGGCTATTACTGAGGTTATTGTAATGAGTGGTCATGGCAAAGTCAACTTGAAGGCTTTTAGGCCACAAGATGAGGCAAACATTTAAGATTAAGATTTTGAGTTTTGGTTTTGTTAGAAAGGGTTGATATTGACCAAAAAATTGATCGTAAATCTAAATAACAAATTAACAAATTATAACTTTTTTGAGATTTGGGTCTGTCCTGCGCCCGCTGCAAATCTGTCAGTCAACCGAAATTCCAAATTGCAGCATGATTGCTTTAAATTTTGCCCCCTGGAAATAAAAAACTCCGGTGTCCCTGGATGGAATTTAGAAAGCAGCTAATAAAGATAACAAGGTTAAGCTATAGATATCTAAAATCCTAAATTACAAATTCACATAATTAGCAGTTTACATCAAGATTTGAACACAGCTAAATTTCTTGAAAATGCTTACCTCTTGATTTAAAAGCGCGAAAAATTGTTACTTCTGCATTTTTCGCACTTTCTCGACCAAGAAACCTTGCCAACCCTTCATATCCATGTCTTCTACATAGTAGTTCACCATCAGTTCTGAGAGGAAATGACGTCGGTTCTTGAAAATACAGAACTCGCGTAATATAGCATAATCGGTTTGTTGGTATTTGTTGTTCAGTTCCAAAGTCTCGTTGACAGTCATTTGAAACTGCATCTGGTAAACATTCAACTTTAGTAAAAGCAGTAAAACTAAAAAAAACGAATAATTTAAAACAACTGTGTTGCATTGCTTTAACTTTTCACTTAAGCAAAATTAACTTTTTTGAACATAGCACTGGTTTAAAATGTCAAGAGTTTTTAAATTGAAAATCACTTTTTGACTAATTATTTCTCTTTATAACATAATTGCCATAATGACAAAACTATAGCAACTGTTTAACAATAATTTATTCAAGCAGACTGTTTCAAATTGTTCCTTGCATGCTCTATCATAATGGAATCTACATGAAAATAAGTTGATACAAAAAAAAAATTGAATGCAAAAAAAATTGAAAAAAATTAAACTTTGATAAGATTTTCAAAACACTTGAAAAAAATACTAAAAACAGTTTAAAAATAGCATATTTATTTAAACAAAACAAGAAAAGATTAACTAAGGAACTAAGAAAGCTGCGACTAAGAATGCTGAGTTTTATGGCAAGTAAACTTATCATTTACAACCGAAATGATTCTGTTCTGACATTTGTATAAACCATGTCCTTGAAAAAGTAAATTTACAGCACTTTCCGCTGTATGGTGAATTTAGCTGGTAGCTCTAGATTTCTGTCATGCCTATAAATACGAGTAAAATAACTATAAATATACATACATATAAAATTTAATGTGGACAGTAAGTCATGAGAAGAGACCAAGAGTATGTAGGAAGAAAAATGATGGAAATGGAGTTACCGGGAAAGAGGAGAAGAGGGAGACCAAAGAGAAGATTTTTAGATGTAGTGAAGGAAGATATGGGGGAAGTCGGTGTGAAGGAGACGGATGTTGAAGACAGAAAGATGTGGAGAATGATGATACGCTGTGGCCACCCCTGACTAAAGGGAAAGGCCGAAAGAAGAAGAAGAAGTAATACTTATTGAATGACAAAAAACTACGTTTTCTTTGCTGAATAACTTAAAACAAGCTACGAGTTTGGCATTTTTTCCTTATATATTGTGACAAAAAAAAGCCGAAGCTTTTTTTGTCGGTCAAAGTCAAAACGCGCAAAGATTCAAACAATGGCGCGCAAGCACACACAGGTAAAGTTAAAAATATGGTTGTTCTAATAAATAAAGTACCGTTCGTCATATTGCCCTGGGAAATAAATCGAAAATATATCACGTGTTTTGCAAAATATCCAGACAAAACTTTCGCCACCAGACAGAGTACAACTGCAGCGACAAGTAGCAACTTGAAAATTTAAATTATCTTGTCGCTAGTCGTAATTATTGCGAAAAAAGAGATTTTTTGCAAGAAAAAGTGGGGTCTTTTATTTTGTTTATTGCAATCTTGTTTTTAATTATATGTTTAAAAATTTTATATCATTTTACTCAGACAAAAATTATCTTTTTTATAATAAAAAATTTAAATACCTTTTTTTTATAATCAATGGGAAATTATAATTGAATATTGCGTAGTTCTTGAAAAACTCATTTTATAGCGCTGCTAGTGGACAAATGTCCCGTAGTGAAAAAGTTAACCAGCCATGCGGGACTTGGCATCCGCGCTTCCAAGTGAACGAATTATAAATGGAACGCGGAGTACTTCGAAAATGCATATAGGATCCGCGTTTACATGCCCAGGACCAGTGTTATGACTGTTGAAATGAGATTGCCCGAGCAGCTTGGGTTAAACTCAACCGTCTGCGAAATGATGCTAGTCAATTCCATTTGTGCATGCACAATTGGGTCTTACTCCTTCACCGAATTTTGAGTGCGGCGCTCTGAACAAATCGGAAACCAAGTTTTAATAGCGTTGCCCATACATTGGGCAACACATTGAGCACAAGGGCTGACGGTTTTGGATGACGAAACTTGATGCTGGCTTAACAACATCATAGCCAGAATCTTATCCGGGATGCACAGCACCTAATTTTAGTAAAAGGATAAACCCTCGTTTCCATCTCTGTTGATGTTTGACCTGGAGTGGATGCCCTTTCAAACGGCGACAATGACTATCTTTCAGATGATGCATTGTATGTTCTTAGCGATATCTTCATTTTACCATTCTTTCAAGATAAATTTCTAAATTTCTTCAAAAAAAACAAAAACAGTTTTATTTTAAAATTCAGTCAAAAATCTTTGAACAGAAATCTAGTAGCTTTTTCAGCAAATTCAAATTGACGATTTCATTTAATTGAAATTGTGATACACAAATTTAGTAATGAAATCAGTCAAAGTTTAATAAACTAAATATTTTCTACAAAAATTAAAAGTTAAAACTAACTAATTTATAGCAAAAAATTGATCTTGATCTATAATGGTCATCATCACTGTCTGTGAAAAGTCAAAATTTTAAAAATTAAAAAATTAAAAAAAGCTACTAATTCTTATCGGGTCCTGACTCTAAAGAAATAATGAACAAATAAACGGGTTAAAAAATAATGAACAAATAAACGGGTTTAAAACTCAATCACAGTTATAAGACAAAAAACTCTTTTAACAATAATTTTAACATTCAAATAATTAATCCATTTATTTTCATACCAATCCAATAAAGTTTTATCCGGTTGTTCTATGATATAACCATAAAGCACTCTGTGATATCAGGTTCAGTATTAAAAACGTCAAAATAAAATTTATAAAATGTTTAAAGAGGGCAGCTATGTCATTGTCATCCTTTACGTTAAATTTGTTCCAGAATGAGCTGTGTTATTTCATCGGAAAGAAAATTCAGTTTTTGTTTGTCATACGAATTGCTTTTTGCAAAATTTACATTCTGCCACGTAAGTACCATAATTTTTGCGAGTGAGATGTTGTTTTAAATTAAACGTTTTGCTATTTGAGTGCGAAATATTAAAATTAACTGTTATGTGTTGAGTTTATACTTTTTAAAGTTTCCACATAAAGCGTATTTCATACATGGTTGTGATCTAGGGTAATATTTATTAGGACGAACTTGAGATAATATTTTGTAATTCGTTAATTTAGTAGCTAATGTGGGTGGGTTTTTATGCACAGTAGCTGCTTCTGGTTTTTGTTTCTTTTTTTGGCCAAAAAGTTAAAGTAACTGGATGAACAGAGTTGCCCAAACAATTCTGTGCTTTTTTGTGATGCGGTGATTTTTGCTCGAAACGATTTTTATCAGAATTTAAACGAAGACACTATTTTTTAGATTAACTAAACTTTTTAAGTAATCTGATTTTTGTTCATAAAGATAACAGAGTGGGACAGCTTCTCCAAAAACAATAGATTTCTATATTGATTCAGGATGTGTTATTAAAAAAATATCGGTCTTCGATTGGCATTTAGGGTTGTTACATCGAGCAAATCTGAAAATTTTAGTTCATTATCAGATAATTTAACATTATCACAACGTTAATATGTACAGTTAAAACTAGTTGCAGATTGAAATCGTCAAACTGGGCGTGGAGAAGTTCTTTAATTTTGGTTGTTGTAGAATAATCATATGAAAGCTAAATTATGTCATCAATGTACCTTTTAAAACACACTCGAGTTGGTAGGACACTAACAAAATGTAGAATCGAAAAACTGATTTGAACATATGAAAAGAATAGAATAGGCTCCTGTTTTTTTAAAATGAAAGCTGCTTAGAAATATTTGAGATTATCAAAACCTACAGTACCTAAAAAACTTTGTATCCCTAAATTTAACAGACCTGATCAAGATTTAGTAAATTCTAAAACCAAAACATATTGCCAATCGATTACGTTTAAATTGCAAAATTTAAAAATCAAAGTAAATTTTTATTTCCATCAAAAAAGCAACTTAAATTTTGAGATGCATACCAGATTGAAACTCTTATCTGAATTTGTGCAACTTTTAGTATGTACCGTCGATTACAAGGTAAAATGTTTATTAAGATTACAAAGACAACCAAAAAATTATGGAAGCGAAGCCAAACTAGAACAATTTGAAATTCTAATTGTCTGGAATATTGACTATAAAAGTGCCAAATTTGATTCTATAAAAAAATGGTTGAACTTCATAGCTTCAATTAAAGACGAGGATTTATTTCACACTTGCGTGTTAAAATATTACTTTTGATTTTATAGAAAAGTAGTGCACCCACTTCCAAATATTTTGCATGCTATAATTTTGCCTACCGATATCCATTGTTTAAAACCCACAAGCTTAAGAAAGATTAGTTTCTAAAAGTGGACATATTGGACATACCTAGAAGATTAGCCTATAGG
This sequence comes from Diplosoma virens, assembly GCA_963680785.1. Classification (NCBI taxonomy): domain Eukaryota; kingdom Metazoa; phylum Chordata; class Ascidiacea; order Aplousobranchia; family Didemnidae; genus Diplosoma; species Diplosoma virens. The sequence continues at coordinate 69,901,137 of OY796882.1, read as the reverse complement.
ACATACCCAGAAATATACACCTTTATGGACAACGGATATACCCAGAAGAACCTCCATCTGCAGGTGATATTAAAACGTATAGAATAATTCTGGAAATGATTTTTAAACCCATTAGCATTTTGACCATGTGCTTATTCGACAGAAGTTTTAGCAGCTTGGAGGTAAGACCACGCTGCACAATCTGCAAATGATATCACAACGTCTAGAAGAACAGCGTTTCTGGAAATGATTTTTAAACCTATTAGCACAAGTTTTAACAATTTTAGTTAAATGAGTACTGTAAAGATTCAAAGCATTTCTTAATGGATTAAAAAAATTGGAAATTTACTCAACCAACAAACCTTACCTCCCCAGATTGCCACAAAATTTGGCTCTGATCTCAAAAAACCCTGGTAAAATCCGGCTTAATCTGGGGCCGATATTACCAGAACAAAACAGATCTTTTTCAGATATGGAAAAACAGATTAAATTTTGATCTGTTTTGTCTGATCATTACCAGGTCTTTACCAGATCTGGTGTGATGCATATGTTTCTAAATTATTTAAACCAATAACCAGATCATTACCCGGTCCTTAACAGATCTGTTATTTCCAGTTTCCTATCAGGATCCAATCTGGTAAGTGGCCTGGCGTGCTAAACTGGCTCCAACCTGGCATTTACATCAGGTCCAGATTATTAGCACGCTCGATGTTTTACCAGATCTGAACCAGGTCGTATAGATCTGTATTGCTAGATAAATTGTGATCTGGCACAGATAGAAATGGTTATCAGGGTCCACTCTTTTTATCAATATTACAGAGGTAAAATTATTATTATATCCCAGTGTTAATGTGGTAAAATGTGGCAAATTTAACGTGAAGGATGACAATGACATAGCTGCTTTCTTTAAACATTTTACAAATTTTATTTTGACGTTTTTAATACTGAACCTGATATCACAGAGTGCTTTATGGTTATATCATAGAACAACCGGATAAAACTTTATTGAATTGGTGTGAAAATAAATGGATTAATTATTTGAATGTTAAAATTATTATTAAAAGAGTTTTTTGTCTTATAACTGTGATCGAGTTTTAACCCGTTTATTTGTTCATTATTTTGAAAGTGCACACATTGTGAGGAAACTACAGCGGGTTTTTTGATTTTTTCAACCAACCCTTTCGATCTTAGCGGGAGTTTGCGGTTTTTGAATTTAGTACAAATTTTTAAAATGTACGTTTTTTATCTTTAGGTGATTGATAATCATGACGTGGCCCAGATGGTAGGTGCTTTCACGCAGCCTGGGCCTAAGTAAGTCTGTTGATTGATTCTAAAATGACAGACCGAAACCGAACCTACCAAAACGGAAGGGTATCCACCCATTCCGATGTTCAGTGTGGGTCTGCTAATCGGCAAACGTCCTTTTCAGGACGGGGCAATGCTAGGATAAAACTGCCCTTTTCAGGGCACATTGCCAACAAGTTCCGAAGATCCACTATTCTTCAGCTGAACATCAAAGGCCTCACTGCAAGCAAGATGAACGTTCTTCATCACCTCGCTATGCAGTCTGAGGCACTCGTCATCCTACTGCAGGAGACCCACTGCACTGATGCAGAGAAGTTGGTACTACCACACTACCAACTAGCTGGGTCTTCTTTAAGCAGGAAGCATGGCCTTGCCACGTTTATCCACGAGCGACTGAGATACATGCTTTTGGACCAATCTCCACCGACATCGGAGATCGAGTGGTTGTGTGTGGACGTTGATGGCTATAAAATAGTCAACGTCTACAAACCACCGCCAACGCAATTGCGAACCCTGGATCTCCCAGTGTTTCCTCACCCCTGTCTGTACGCTGGCGATTTTAACTGTCGTCATGCTGACTGGGGTCACGACGACAACAGTCCGGACGGTGAGTGCTTGGGTGGCTGGGCAACTATTAATTGTCTTGCCCTCCTATATAATGCCAAGGATGCTGCCAGTTTTTATTCCGGCCGCTGGAACACTGGCACCAATCCAGACCTAGCTTTCGCTAGCGTAGGTCCAAACAGTCGCTTACCGGATAGACGTGTCCTTGACAAGTTCCCCAGGTCACAACATCGACCTTCGCTTATTACACCACCAAGGTTTGCTATGGCAGTGCCGAGCATGTTTGTTAAGCGATGGAACTTCCGCAAGGCCAAATGGAGTCAATCACTACATTGCTTTGACCAATAAATTCGCAAAGACTTTGTTGCCGCCTGATTCACTTGATGTGGATGCGGCTTACCAGGACTTCTGTAACACCATTAAGAAAGCACCCAAAAAGACTATCCCACGCGGGTATCGAAATAACTATATTCCGTGTTGGCCTGCAGAGTGTGAATCCCTCTATAAAACCTTTCTGCAGTCTCCTCAGGGAGACGACTCAAGTTTGGCTGCTACAGCTTTGCTTGCCAAGCTTGACAAAAAGCGGAGGGATCGATGGTCCGAAGCAGTTCGGAGCATTGACTTCTCACACTCTAGTCGAAAAGCGTGGAGTATTTTGAACAACCTTACTGGTAGGTCACGACACTCTCCTCGTCACTGTCCCGTTTCAGCCGATGCTATTGCATCTCAGCTGGTTAGAAATGGGAAATACGAGGCTATTGATCGCAAGTCATCTTGATTGTCTTTCAAGAAGTGTCTGACCTTTGGAGGGCCACAACACCAGACGCAGTAAATATCTCTGACAATTTTTCACAGAGAGAATTTGCTGCTGCCCTTCAACATTTAAAACCAGGTAAAGCTCCGGGACCTGATTCCATCTGCCCCGAGCTTATACTCCATGCCGGAGCTGCTTTGAAGTCCTGGTTACGTAACTTCCTTTCTTCCTGTTTGCGCCGACTCAAAATTCCCAAGATGTGGAGAAGAGCGCTCGTGGTCGCGATCCCAAAACCAGCAAAGCCCGTGGGGGACTCAAAGAGTCATCGACCGATATCTCTGTTCTGTTTTCCCTACAAGATCCTCAAGAGGCTTATCTACGCCCGCGTTGAACCATTAATCGATCCACTGCTCCCTAAAGAGCAGGCTGGGTTCCGACGCGGGAAGTCGACCGTAGATCAAGCTGTTCTGCTAACCCAGAACATTGAGGATTCTTTTGAGGCTAAAAAGAAGGCCGGTGCCGTATTTATCAATCTGACAGCTGCTTATGACACTGTCTGGCACCGTGGCCTCACCTGCAAGCTGCTGAGACTACTTCCGGATAAGCACATGGTCAAAATGATCATGGAGCTTGTCCGAAATCGAAGTTTCACCCTTAACACCGGTGACAGCAAGCAAAGCAGGCTACGCCGTCTTCAAAACGGCGTTCCTCAGGGATCGGTCTTGGCTCCCCTCTTATTTAACATCTATACGTACGATCTTACTTTCATGATTTCCAGAAAGTTTGCTTATGCTAATGATCTAGCATTGTTGCACTCTTCTGGAAACTTGAGGAGGGGAGGGGACCTTAAGCCAAGACATGTCCACATTGTCAGCGTATCTCCAGACTTGGAGGTTGAAGCTCAATCACACTAAGACGGTGACGGCAGCCTTTCATTTAAACAACCGAGAAGCTAAACGTGAGCTAAAGGTCTACAACAATAGTAGACTTTTACCGTTCTGTCCAACTCCTACTTACCTTGGGGTAAAACTGGACAGATCGCTCACGTTTCGATACCATTTAGTGGCATTGCGCAAAAAACTATCATCGCACGTCACACTGCTGAGGCGACTCGTGGGCTCGGGATGGGGTGCTGGTGCTAAAATACTACGCATAGCCACCATGTCTCTAGTCTACTCAACAGCTAAGTACTGTGCGCCAGTCTGGTGTCGCAGTGCTCACACTCGTCTCATTGACAGTGTCTTGAATGACGCCTTGCGCATAGTTACTGGATGCCTACGTCCCACTCGAACGGACCACCTACCTGTACTCTCAGGCATCCAGCCAGCTGAGCTTCGCCGACTGGGAGCGACACTCTCCTTGGCTTACCGTGGATCTCTGGACCCCGATCATATCTTGCATGGTCTTTTAAGTGGGTCCTCAGATACTCGCCAAGTGAGACTAAGATCCAGACGCCCGTTTGTGCCAGGTGCGCGGAATCTCTTGGACAATCTTGCCAGACTTGGTATCCGCGCCTCTGAATGGACAAATCACAAATGGAACGCGGAGTACTGTGAAAGTGCTTCCAGGCTCCGTGCTTTTGTGCCCGAGACCGGTGCCAGGCCTGTTGGGATGGGCTTACACCGAGCAGCTTGGGTTAATCTCAACCGCCTGCGGACTGGTGTTGGGCGATTCCATTCGTCCATGCACAAATGGGGTCTCGCTCCTTCACCGAATTGCGAGTGTGGCGCCTCTGAGCAAACCGCAGACCATGTACTAACAATGTGCCCTATACATCGGGCACCACATGGAGCACGAGGTCTGACGGTTTTGGATGACGAAACTCAATGCTGACTTAATGACATCACTGCCAACATCTGATTCAGGCAGTACAGCAGTCTGGGGTAGTAAAAAGATAAACCCTCGGCCCCAGTCCTGTTTGTATCTGACCTGGAGTGGATACCTTTCAAACGACGACGATCATGACGTCAGCTGTTGTGTCGTTTGCCTTGTAGCTTTTGATGAGGCTTTAATATGTGTCTTTAGAGTCAGGACCCGATAAGAATTAGTAGCTTTTTTAACTTTTTAAATTTTTTAAATTTTGACTTTTTACAGACAGTGATGATGACCATTATAGATCAAGATCAATTTTTTGCTGTAAATTAGTTAGTTTTAACTTTTAATTTCTATATAAAATATTTGGTTCATTGAACATTGACTGAAGTTAAAAAAACCTGATTTAAAAAAATGTATCAGACTATAGACCTGTAGCGTGAGTGGTTTTTGGCACACAGTTAACCTTTAAACTCCTTTTATTGAAAAGGGGCACAACTAGAAATAAACAGTCAGAACAAAATTTTGGAATTAGATAATAAAGAGAATCTTCGCTTGATCACATTGCAAAAATGAATCTCGCGTTCAATTACACAGCAGCTATATGAGTCTCAATCTGTCTCGAAATATCTCTCTGTGTGTCCGTCTGCGCGGTTTGTGCGGTTTCGGAATCTCTGTTTGAGTCTCTGTGTCTTCCTGGCAATTCGGCCAGCGAGTGTATGTATCAGGGGTGGGAAAAGTTTTCAATGAAAGAGCCACATGTGAAAATTCAAGACTGCCGGAGAGCCACAAATTTTGTTCGAGTTATTAATGCAAATACAATAAACAAAACAAGTTTTAATTAAATAATAAAACCAAATGCAGCTTTACACGATTTACAATTTTTTCGAGATTTTACCAGCATTAGATCTACTGGGGGTTTCCACTTTATTAGTTAGCTTTTGAAATTTTGGGCGATATTAAGCCAAAGCGCTGTGAATTAATTCTCCCAAGTCTTTATTTGTTAGACTTGCACGGTATTATGATTTTACAAATTTCATTACAGAGAAGCGAATCTTAGAGAAGCGAGCATTATCTTTGTTTCTTTTATTCTAATGTTCCCAGCGTGTCTCGACGGGTGAGAAATAAACGAAAGAAAGATAGCGCTCGCTTTGCTCACATTTTTGCTGTAGTGAAAATCAGAGGTCGGCAATCTTTTTTGGGCTGCGGCCCGATTTAAAACTTAAATTTTTTTGCGGAGCGGTCTAAAAAAACACAAATGTTCAGAAATAAAAATTTATTACAATTCATATCAATTCTTACAAATTTGATTTAATGAAAGCCTTGAGCTTGTTTTGCCGCAAAAAGACACTCCCGCCAAGGAATTATGGAACTCAATGACACCCGCAATATGTCTCTCAGGTCTAGCCTGTTTCTCGGTTTCGTCTTTGTTGTTGTCATCACAGAAAATCCCGACTCGCATAAGTAGAATGTCGGAAATGGTGGCAAAGTTTTTAATGCTTTTCTGGCAAAGTCACGGAATTCTGGCAAGACCTTCATCCAAAACCTATGTAGACTCCTTGTATCAAAAATATATTTCAGGCTACCATCATTTGCAATGTCCAACAGCTGATCTTCTTGTTGTACAGGAAAGGTTGATTCACCTGGTTTAAAAATAAATGGATTACGGATCCATTTCTTTGCAGTTTGATGATTTTTAGCACTTGGAAAATAGCGCTTGAACTCTTGCAGAAGAACGCGCAAGTAATTGCTCACAAGGAAGGTCGGAGAGCGCTTACTTAGGTTTGCTGTCTTTCAAAATCTCTGCTAATATTTGAAACATGTCAAATACCCCATTGTTTACGCGCTGCTGCCATAATTTCTGTTTGTCTTTGAATGCAAACACTTTATCTGCCATGAATACAGTTGCTATTTTGCCTTAAAGTGAAAGATGTAGTGCGCTAAACAAGTAGGTAAGTTTGAAAACCCATTTTTCATCACTAACTGTGTTAGTAAGATCTGAATTTTTCTCGAGAGAAACCTTTTAGTGGTTTACGTAATTCAAACACTTTCATCAATGTTTATTCTCTGGAGCCATCTTACTTCTGTATGCAAGAGAAGTTATTTATGCTCTGCTCACATATCTGCTCAAAAAGCCGCGTATGTGAGCTTTAATTAAGCTGATTATTTTAACAATATTATCTAATACACTATTAAGCTCTGGAGATATATTTCAGCTTGCCACCATTTCCCTGTGAATGGCTTAATGAGTGGCCTCGCACTCTGGTGCGACCTCCTTGATCTGAACAGTCAAACCAGACAGACGGCCAATCATGGCTGCAGCCCCATCCGTGCACAGACCGACACAAAAAGACTAGTTCAGTTATTCTGCGAAATAATCATTCAGGGTCTTGAATAGTTTAGAGGCCGTGGTGTTTTTTGGCAATAACAAACACATAATATGTCTTTGTGAATATTCTCTTTATAAAGATATCGAGCAAAAACTAGTACCGCAGCTTTGTTTTTAATATCGGTTGACTCATTAACTTATATAATGAGTTCTTCTTTTAGCTAGCAACATTGCGAGCCAAAAGAGGAACCTGTACTATCTTTTTAGCTGCCGATTCTCTTAAAACTTCACGGCAAATATCAGTACACGCAGGTAGAATCAATTCTTCACCAATAGTAAATCGCTTATTAGCCTTAGCGATGCGGTAAGGCACCAAATACGATGCTCTTAGTGCATTTGAATTTGTTGATAAAGCAATCCTCAATAATCGCTTTTTGCATTCGTGATCATGTTTCTTTCGAAAAACTCCAAAGGTTTATTTTCTTATTCGCGGTGCTTCGTCTTCATGTGCCAAAGTAGTTTTGAAGGCTTCATTGCCTTGTTTGATGACTTGCAATTGCAAATTAGACAGAGCAGACAAGGTGCTTCGGAATCCGTACTTTAAGTACGACTCATTATATTGACAATTGAAACAACCTTTTCTTTTTTGGTGGCTGTAGGCTCCCTCGTCCCCGACGTCAGATTCTTCAAATAGTGTAGATCCGTTTTTAAAAAAAACTCAGCATTCATGATTGTTTTGTACTCATTTTTATCACACTTAAACTTAAATGTTAAAAACCATATATGTCAAAGGACATTCAACAACTACATTATGAGAGTGAAAAACGTATTTTATTACACGACAAGGCCCTGTTTCGCCCTTGTGGAGCTCATCAGGTGCAAGCAAAGTACGAGTTACAATATCAATACGTCAAGCAATACGGCACAACGGTTAGTAAATACAATAAAGTTCAAAACTAAAACTAGCAATAAATTTAACATGACCAGTTTGATTGATAGTCAGGAGGCGGGGAAAACTATTCTTGCGTTGCTTTGGTCATCCTCTTCGAGTCATAGTAGAGTGGTCTTAGTTCGGATTTATAACCACGGTATCTAGTCACCAAGGTGGCCGATCGCACTCTACTATTGAAGTGAGAAAACCAGTTGCTTTTATACACAATTGTTACATTACGTATTACGCAAAATTGGTCATGTTAAATTTATTGCTAGTTTTAGTTTTGAACTTTCCGTTGTGCCGTATTGCTTGACGTATTGATATTGTAACTCGTACTTTGCTTGCACCTGATGAGCCCCACAAGGGCGAAACAGGGCCTTGTCGTGTAATAAAATACGTTTTACACTCTCATAATGTAGTTGTTGAATGTCCTTTGACCTAGCCCAAATCCTCGTTTCTTTTGATTAATAGCCAAAATAGTTGGATCAGATAAGCGCGATGCTTAAATCCTTCTGTATGTTTGTTTTTCATGCCGGTACGAGGTGCTACTTTGGTCTACAGATACGGTGGATTCCGTGCATTCCATTTGTGGCAAATCCGGCTTCTTTCATTTAATCTCTATGTTATTGTGCGCTGTTTATCACTACGTCATTGCTTGTTCATGTTTCGCCTACCTAATTTTGCGTAATACGTAATGTAACAATTGTGTATAAAAGCAACTGGTTTTCTCACTTCAATAGTAGAGTGCGATCGGCCACCTTGGTGACTAGATACCGTGGTCATAAATCCGAACTAAGACCACTCTACTATGACTCGAAGAGGATGACCAAAGCAACGCAAGAATAGTTTTCCCCGCCTCCTGACTATCAATCAAACTGGTCATGTTAAATTTATTGCTAGTTTTAGTTTTGAACTTTATTGTATTTACTAACCGTTGTGCCGTATTGCTTGACGTATTGATATTGTAACTCGTACTTTGCTTGCACCTGATGAGCCCCACAAGGGCGAAACAGGGCCTTGTCGTGTAATAAAATACGTTTTACACTCTCATAATGTAGTTGTTGAATGTCCTTTGACCTAGCCCAAATCCTCGTTTCTTTTGATTAAAAACCATATATCTGCGTGATCATTCAATAACGTGTCTAGACGTTGTTGGTCACTTTTGAGACTACCTTCAAAGATCTCTGCGTATGGCTGAAGCAAGACGTATTAATACGCCAGAATGCATTGAAAGTTTTGATTTATTATAAATGTGCATTGTTACTTTAACATTGTTGACTGCATTATTTTGTGAAATTTGCATTATTTTATCACAGGATGCTAAAAATCGAGCAATCAAGTTTCATTTTCAAAAAATGTCCGAAAATATAGGGCCAGGCAATAAATCCCTCACAGACCGGCATCGGGCCGCGGCCCGGTGGTTGCCGACCACCCGTGCAAATGCTCCTTAACAACAAACAAATGAATGCTTTATTTCCACGCTATAATCCGACTTAGCACCTACGTAGGAGGTACATTGTTCGACTTCGTTATTATTGTTTAGCTAGAAGAGCCGCAAACAAAAGGTCAGCAAGCCACATGCGGCTTGCGAGCCGCAATTTGCCCACCGTTCGTATATATCGTCAGAGTAATGTTATAGATTTTCTATTATGACGTCTGAGCTTTTTTACATGTTAAACCACGAAGCGTAGGTCAGGTGATCAGGCTACATCCTGTATGCGGCGTGTCGAAAATACATTACACGAAAGGCGGTGATAATAATAATAATCACACAAAATAGCATTGATGGCGCGATCAGCCAACGATCAGTTGGGGGGAGCAACGGAAAGGCGGTACAGAAAGAAAATACTAAAAATGCAAAATTATTACATGACGGTTGCCAGGGCAGTAAATAAACGTTGTGCAGCGACCGGAAGGGTGCTGCAAGCCGAGCCTGCAGCGAGCGAAATACAACATGTGAAAATACAATTGTGGCAAACTTTGCAAAATCGAAGCAAATATATGCACGAAAGACGATTTGCAGTGATGAGTTTGCTACATATCTTGCCCCCAGATTTTCGGTGACGAAGCAGACGAAAGCTGATCGATAAAAAGAGATAAAAAGAGAATCGATAAAAAGAGTTTACAACCTGGCGACGAATCTGAAAAAGCAAAAAGGGGGCAGCAAAAAATTTTCAAAAGCAACACATTATTATTTAGACACAAAACGGCACAATATTATGACTACTCTGGGGTGTTGGCTAAGTGGCTTATGGCCGCGAGATTTTGGAAGGCTGAAGGCCAAGAAAATTTAGTTTGAAGAGGAAAAATGAGAAACGAGGGTAATATTGTGCCAAGGAAAGATCTCTCGAGCCCTAGGAGCACAGTCCTCGAACACGAAACCGTTGTAGCAACAGGCCGAAGGCGTGCTTTAGCGAAATAATAAAAGACAATCTGATCGACCACTTAAGGACGTGCAGAACGCTGCGAAAGATAACGGCGGGCCTGAAACGCTGCAGGCCAGTTCTAGGTGAAAATTAAAAAGATTTGATGGGGTGTTGAATCATATCGTCGAGAGTCTAGCTCACAACTTGGCGTAAAAGAAACAAAGTAAAAGCTGCCCACAACTATAAAAATAGGAACAGCCAAAGCAATTGACAGCTGAGGTTAAGTTTAAAGCTTTCTGCATTAAGGTTGCATTAAGGTAAAAGTCGAGACAGTTGCGGGTGCATTGTTGAGCAAAAACTGTTCTTCGAAAAACCGCCGGCAGTGGGCGCAGTTTTGAATGTGATAAAAAGACGTTTAAAAAGAGGGTCTCTAAGTCGCCTGCGATTGAGAGGCGTAAGGAAAAGAAAACAAAAAACACAAAGAATAAGACGAGCGAAAGGTGTACCTTCATTCGGAATGAAAAATGTATTCATGAAGTATCGGTTGGGACTCCCTAATGCACATTATCGGGAGCAAATAGTAATAATAATAATATTTATTTGCCAAACGCACAAACATAAATTTTATAATACACACACACGGTAATGTAAAAGAAAATCGAAATATGTGTAAAGGCAGGGGGCACCGAAGAACATACGTTATCAAGTCAAGATAGTTTTAAAAAAGGAAATCAAGATAATGAGAAAACTAGCAGACGGAAAATATGAGGTGGTCTACCTCGTTGAAAATTGCAGTGTCGCGTGAGAAAGAAGGTCTGTGCCTTGGGAACCGCGAAGTCGATATGATTGTATAAGTTGCTATGTGGTAAGCAAGTGAATAGGCTTACAATAAGAGAAAAATTCGCTGGAGTAAGCGTGTGAGTAAGCAAAAGAAAAAATTACTGATCGAGATCGCAAAAGGCATTTCGACGTCGGCAGACGACGTAATTCGCTTCGTTACACAAAGCCAATTCTTGGTAAAATTCATTTCACTTAATAAAGGCGTGAAATTTAAAATTCCACGCTCTGCTTGCGAAAACAAGCAAAAACTGACAAATTTGTTAAAAACTGTCTATTTTACCCGTTAACTCTTGTTCAGGGGCACCTAAAAATAGTGCCATCTTATTCAGCATTTTAAATAAGTAACAGTCAAGAAATTCCAGAATTTTATCTACAAAGATGAAGTGATTACAAACGTTTTCGCAAGGGCCGAGCTTCAGAAGCCCTTATAACTTTTGATGCGTCGTCAACTCGGGTAATTGCCCAAACATATTTCTATGTGATTTTGAATGGTAACTCTGATAGTAGTTTTAATACTACAGTAAAACTAAAGTATAGCATGCAGAGAATAGTTATTAAAATTAAACCGAAACAGAAAGAAAAATTATTTGTATCAAAAAGAACTTACTCTTGCTTCGTTTAACTACACTTTAAAGGTAAGCACAATTGAATTAAAAAAACTACATTTATTAACTGCCCGGTTATGAAATTGTGCTTGTCTTTCAATTTTAATAGATGGTGAGTTAGTAGCCCTGGCAGTAAGCCTATAAGCTTATTTAAATAAAGAATAAACAAACAGGTATATTACGGCATAGAATGGCGAAACTTGCTAGAAAAACGTTAATAAGCGAAAATACATCACTTTGAAACTAAAGCTTATAGCCAATTAATTTTTTCAAATAGATTATTGAACGTCAGCTGCTACGCTATTAAAATTTTCGTTAAAAAGACCTATATGTTTATAAATTATTTTTTCTCAAATTTTTTTCTAAAGTAAAAACGTTTGGCATGTAAATAAAATGCTTAATTAATTTAGGTTCCTATTAGCTTTCATTAAAACTCATTTATTGAAACAAAGTATCGTCTTGTTTCATTCAACTTGATCCAAATTTTTTTCAATTTCTATTTGGTTTCAATTTACGTAATTAACCAAAGCAGCTTGGTTACAATTCCTTTAAAAAAGGGACAAGTCAAGTCAAATTTGTAACGGAATGATACGAATAGATTTTGAACGGAGACCCTGTCAGACATAATTGCCATCACGGCGCTCTTTAACTACTTGGCCATGGTATCAATTTTTTATAACAAAACTGCATTAGAGACACATATTTTTTTAATTTTTGGGAAAACAATTCAATTCCACATTTACTACCAAACACAACTCCAAGAATTCCCAAAAATAAACTTCAACAATTATCTAAAAAAACTCAAAACATTTTTGATTACTGGGCGCTCATTTAAAGTTGGAGAAACAAAAAAAAACGCGCGGTTGCAAATTAAATAAAACTAATATGTAGTGAGATCGAAACTTGAACCGGGCAGAGTCTGACAAAAAATATTTTATTTTTTTTCAATTAAATTAACGCACTTCCGCCCCAAAATTTTGTGAATTAAAACATTCTAAAAAATTTTAACAAATTTATGCATGCACAACTTATGAAAGTATTCTAACAAATAAAAAAATACGGTCAAAGGATAACGAACGATTGAACTACACGAAGCACAAGGTCTGGAGGTTTTGAATGACGCAACTCGATGCTGGCTTAACGATATCACTGCCAGCGTCTGATCCAGGCAGTAGTAAAAAGATAAAACCTCGAATAAATTGAAGGTTAAACTTTCGGCCCCAGTCCTGTTAGTGTCTGGTCTGGAGTAGATGCCCTTTCAAACAACAACGTCGACGACCCAGCTACCATAGAAAAACTTATGAGTGTCCATATAAAATGTCAAACTTCTATTTGTTAGGCATAAACTTGCAACAAGGAATCAACAGTCAGGAGAAACTGTTGAAGAATTTTTTAATTAGTTTCATCTCTGACCAAAGCTGTGATTTACAATCTATCACCGCAGAGGAGTTTCAAAACGAACTAGTTGAAGACGCTTTGATAAACAGAATTTCATCAATTCCACCCGTCAACATCTACTCAAAACTAATAGATTAACTGTAAATCAAGTCTTTCATAAAGCTTGCTCTCTCAAAACAGATCAGGAACATTCTGAAGCGTATTTTAACCCAACAGATATTGCTGCAGATGTGTCACCTTTTGGCAAGATTACATCGATTTTTAATCAAGCTAACGTCAATGTCGCATTGAATTCGACTACTCGTTCAAATAATTTGCGCTTTCCGTGGTTTTTTATTCCACAACAGAAAGCAATGTCCTGCAAAAGATGCTACGTGTTATGCTTGTCAAATAAAAGAAATTTTGCAATTATTTTTCATTCAACATTTTCTCAAAAAATTCATGGTTTATTCATCTCAATAAGCAAATCTCTCTCAAATCAGTGTTTGATCTCGGCTATTGTCCCAAAAATCTGATTCTTGCGTCGCTACCGATCTTAATAAAGGACACACTTCTGACAGCACTAGTAGACTCTGGTTCTGAGAGCTATATTAATTCTAGTATTTGTTTCAAGTTGGGACTAGATGTGTATCCCACGACCCACCAGGTGCAAAGGGTTTGACCCAATGCTGATCAAATTAACGGGTTTCTTTTTGATTGATTTAAGCGTTCATAAAACGTGATATCTAAGCTTTCGACTAAACATTTTAAAAAGTCTTTGCAGCAATGTTATTCTTGGACTAGATTTTCAGTCCTTACATGAAAATCTGATCATAAATTTGATGAAAAATTTTCCGATTTGGCAATGGCACCGCAATCTTATTGCTTATTATAGCCTCAACGACGCCAAAAGTGTTACTGTTCTCAAACCTGTCAAAGAACTTTATACCAATTGCTACAAGATAGCATCGTTGCAAACCATAAGACAAACATTTATGCAGGAAAACGTCAATAAGCTTCTCGACGAAGAAATTATCCTCACCAGTTCCTCGCCCAGGAAGTCCCACGTATTGAAAGCTAAAGACGAATTTTTTCCGCATAAAAAACATATATGTGTTACTATTAAATTATTATTATGAACTATTCTTAGACAATTGACGTACAATAGTCCGAGCTAGATGCTTATCCGGTGCCGCGAATCAATGCATGGTCAATGAATTGGCCAAATACCTTATTTTTTCTACCTATGACCTATGAAGCGCAAGTGAAAGTTATCGAGTCTGAACATAAATTCATTTTCTTCGAAGCCAATAGCAAGTTATATGAGTTTACTTAAATACCATTCAGTGTTAAGAACGACAGACAGACAGACAAGTTTATTTCATACAATTCCGTATTAATATATGATGCACACAAAACAATAACAGTAAAAATAATTATAATGAAGAAAATGAGTGCGTTTAATTGACGTAATTTGTTACACGAAAAAAAAAAAAAAGATAATAATTATACCGAAGGTATGCGGAGACTGCGAAGTGACCAAAAAAAAATTAATTGGTCTTCAAGTCGAGCAGCCACCGATTAACTAAAGTTATAAAAATAAACGTATGTTATAGAAAAAGATAAAAAATAGACCACTGTAGATATAAGTTTGATTTGAAATATTAATGGATTTAAGGATAAGAATTTAAGATATAACGTTTATACATGTAGCCAAAATTATATATGGAGTAGCAATTTTTTTTTAAATTACAAGGAACATCATTCCAAACTTTAACTCCTCTATATTTAAGAGATCTTTGCAAACGATTGGATCGATATCTTGATAAGTATAACTTATTGTTGACTGATGAACGGGTTACACGGAAATGAATATGAGATACCTTTTTGAAATATTTTGTAAAAGAAGTGGGTAATTTACATCTGTCTAAATTAAACATTAATTTTGAAGTTTCAAGCTTGATTAAGTCATCTAATTTTAAAATTTTGTTTTTTCTAAACAAAGGATCGGAATTTGATGACCATTGCATGTTATTAATGACTCGCATAGCTTTATTTTGCAATTTTCTTAATGGTTCGAGATAAGTTTTATATGTAGCACTCCATATTGTAAGACAGTATAGTAAGTGTGAATGAAAGAAAGCAAAGTAAAGTTTTTTTAGGATACAAGAAGGAAATAAATTTTTTAGTTTGCATAAAATACCAACTGCACGAGAGAATTTGCTACGAATTTTATGAATATGATCATGAAACAATAATTTGGAATCAATTAGGACGCCTAAATAATTAATACTGTCTGAAATCGCAATTATACTAGAATTGAGTTTAATATTAATATTGCTTGGCGAAACTACTTGTGATAGCAAAGGCGGTATTATTATAGCTTGCGACTTGGAGGGATTAATAGTAAGACAATTTTTATTCATCCACTGGGAAACTCTAGACAATTCATCGTTTATTTTGATTTCGAGTTCAGTTATATTGGAAGCATTAATTAACAAGGCAGTGTCATCAGCAAAGAGTCTAGGGATACTTTTCAAACAATTTTGAAGGTCATTGATATAAATTAGAAATAGAAGCGGACCTAAAACAGATCCTTGAGGTACACCCATTATAACTCTTTTTCGTTTGGACTCAATATTATTTACGTACACATATTGCAATCTATTATTTAAATAAGATTGTATCAAATTAAAGGCTGTTCCTCTTATTCCATAATGGTCAAGTTTTATTAAGAGTCTTTTGTGGCATACAGTATCAAATGCTTTGGTAATATCAAGTGTAACCATTCCTGTATATTGATTATTATTAATATTATCATAAGTTGAAGTTACTATATCTAGAATTGCGTGAGACGTAGAGCAATTTTCTCAAAAACCATATTGATTTGAAACAAAAATAGAATGTTTATTAAAAAAATTTAAGAGACGATTAAAAATGACTTTTTCAAAAATTTTTGTGAAACATGTTAATATAGATATAGGGCGATAGTTGCTTACATCAAGTTTATCACCTTTTTTAAACAAAGGAATTACCTTGGATAGCTTTAATTTTTCAGGAAAAATACCTAGGGTCATAGCCGAATTAACCAATGTTGAAAGTACAGGGGTAAGCACTGTGGAAGAAAGTTTAATAAAATAACATGAGATATCATCATAACCTGCAGCTTTGTTAATATTTAATTCATTAATAATATTAAGGATTTCATTGACGGAAGCTGGCTCTAGAAATATAGTAGATGTGACTCTATTAATCAAAAAATCCTTTACGCAGGTTGCAGAGCAATTCGACAAATTACTTACAACACTTCGTCCGACTTCACTAAAATAGTTATTAAAACAATTTGATATTAAAGTAGGGTCAATTATGGTACGATTGTTAATATTAAGTTTATATGGAGTAGACTTAGTATCGTCTTTAGTATGGAGAACTGAATTAATTGTAGACCAGATTTTACGGGGATTTTTACAGTTATTTTTAAATAAATTATAGTAAAACGTTTTTTTAGCTTTGGTTTTAATTTTATTTAATTTATTTGAATATTGCTTATAATATGTCTTTTTGTCTACATCATTCGACAAAAAGTGGGAACGGTAAAGTTTTTGCTTATACTTTATGGAAACAAGAAGACCTTTTGTTAACCAAGGTTTAGCTCGAAGACGCTTTTGTCTGCGAGAGATTTGACGTAAGGGAGCGTAAAAGTCAATTATTAATCTTACCCTTTTTATAAAATCATCAAAAATGAAATTAAAATTATTGGCATTTATACAGTCAAGACAATTTTTGAATTCGTTCATATTTTTATCAAGGTCTAGTAAATAACTTTCTATATCGAGATTTTTAATGTCTCTACAAATATATTTTTTGTGTTTAACAGATTCAGGATTACTTTTTAGAGAAGTTGCACAGTAAGTAATAAAATGATCACTGATATCATTAAGAATTATCCCCGGAAATATAGGATTAGATAAAGCGCTTGTAAAAATATGATCAATTAAGGATGCTGAATTTTTGGTGACCCTGGTTGGTTTAGTTATTAATTGAAAAACACCGTTGCTCTCTAACATAGATAAGTAATTAATAAAAGATGAAGAAAAATCACTTTCCCTAATGTTTAAATTGATATCGCCCATTAAATAAAAATCGTTCTTATTGCAGTCAATTTCACCCAGTTTGTTATTAAGGGTTTCAATAAAAGCATTTGAATCAGATCTAGGATGACGATATATGACAGCTATTACGACTGTGCGCTGGACTCCCGGAAAATTTAAAGAAACCCAGAGATCCTCACAGCCAACATTACTAAGTTGATTTTTACCAAGTAAGTTAAAAGATATCGAACTCAAAATATATAAACCAACACCACCTGCGCGAGTAGTAGAATTAGCATGTAAAAACATATAATTAGGTATAGAAATATTAGTAAGAGGAGTATCATTAATTTTTGTCTCGGAAATTCCCATAATTTGTGGAAGAGTCGGAAGCAACTGCAAAGATTCATAAAAAGTCTCAAAATTTTTTTGAAGGGATCTAATGTTAAAATGAAGCATAAATAAAGAATGGAATACATCTACTCTGTCAAAATTTAAGAAATCTGTATAAACGCAATTTTTCAAATTTGCCGAAATTACCTGATTAATACAGTTGTCATTTAAATTATTTCTAAGATCTGCATCAGAATACTGAAAATTATCTGTATCTGCTCGACTTGAAGCCAAAAATAAATTCAAATCATCTAAACAATCAATAGTAGTCGACAATGAATACGCAAAGCAATTGTTGACAAACAGAACCAGACTGAGAATTATTAAAATTTACCAGAGAAACAAGTAAAGTTACACGAATGGAAAAAGATTTTTTTTTTGTCGCCAAAAATTAATAAGCGAAAACTGTACAAGGTTCGATTCTTCTAAAGAGTAATAAGTAACAACCACTTACAATATAATACAAAAAACTAATTAACTATATTAAATACAAGATAAATTATGCAACGATTAACCCAGTATTTAGATTTACAATTTAGTAAAAGAAGAGGAAGAGCTTTTAACAAAATCTACTTTAACATTATTGACATATAAACAATAATGGCCATTTTCGGCTCTCCAACTTACTTTTTTTTTCATACGCTTGGCCTCTTTAAATTGAGGGAGCAAAGCTTTGCGTTCTTGTTGAAACTGTTTGGGTAAATGCTCGGTAACATAGTGAGGTTTCTTATCGACAGACTTTCTTTTTTTATTATATTATTTGAGATTTTTTAGTTTGGTAAAAATCAGCTTTTTATCTGTCGAGTTAGCTAATTTAATTATAATTGGTCGGTGTACCGTATGATTGTTTCTAGAAATCGGTTGTTGTGGTAGTCGATGATAGTCAGCAAGAGAAATCGTTGATGGATCGTCGATTAGAAGACCATCTTTCATAAAATTATGGATTAGATTTTTGGTTTTTTCAAGCGTTTCCCAAGCATCAGATTCTTCTATTCCATGAATCAACAGATTTAATCTTTTGTCATAAGACTCTTGCATTATGTCTTTCGTTTGTTGGGTAATCTGTTGCTGCTCAATATTTAGTAATCTGAGATTAAAGTTTTCTAAAACTGTACAGTCAACTTTAGTTTCAAGCTTTTTATCCAATTTAAAAATTTGATCGTCAAAAGTTTTTTCTAGATTGAATAGTCTGGTTTCAAACGGTTCAAATTTAGAATCTAGTTTATCAATTCTTGTCGTTAAATTTTCTATTTCTTTCAATATACGATCTAGTTTTTCTTCCATTGTAACTATTCGGTAATCAATTAGTTTTAAAACTCGGAAATTTATCTCTGCATTTTTTTAAAAAACGCTGATTAGGTTTCTGCTTTTCTGTCAACAGAGATTACACACGTCCTTCCATTAGCATAGCAGAATCAAGAACGGAATCGCTGCTTTTCAACGGGTCATTTCAGAGTTTGTTGAAAACCAAAAATTGAAAGATATTTTTCCTTATTTTGATAATGTTACTGTTACGGGAAGAACGCAAAAAACACGACGATAATTTTAGATCTTTTTTTAAAGCAATATATCGCAACAATGTTTCTCTTAAGGAATCAAAAACTGTTAGTTTGGTCGACTCTACAAAAATTTTGCGCTATCTTTTAAAATATGATTGCATTATATCTGACCCAAATTAATTAAGTCCGCTCAAAGATTTTCCGCCTCCAGCAAATTTTAAACAGCTTAAAAGAGTTTTGGGGATATTCGCCTATTATGCGAAAAGGATTGATTATTTTGCAGATAAAGTTCGGTCTTTAGCAAATACAAAAACATTTCCGATTGACAGAAATCGTGACGTTTTAAATTCTTTTCATTCGTTAAAGCAAGAACTCGAGAACGCGGCATTATATTCGATTGACAAAAGTAAATTATTTATTATTGATGTGATGCCTTAGATATCCCAATATTTGCAACTCTTAATCAAGGACGCAGGGCCGTCGCCTTTATGTTACTGACTCTACAGGGTGGTGAAGTACAAATCTTTGCTATTGAAAAGAAGGCTATTGCTATTATAGAAGCTATCAGAAAGTGGTCACATTTGTTATTCAAGCAAACACTTACAATAATAACAGATCAACGTTCTGTGGTGTCCATGTTTGAGAGCCGATGCAAACCGAGCTATATTTATATCAATTATACCGCTTCTTTTGTATCACGTGAATTTACACAATATCTATTAAAGCGAGGGATTGCTAGTAGGAAATGGAACATTTGCCATCCGGCTAGAGACAGGCAAGTTGAAAAACAATGAATACTGTGTGAAAAGCTGTATAGTTGGCACTGAGTTCCAGTAATTTGATATTGTCCCATTGTGAAAGTGGTTTAAATGATGTTCTGCTTTCTCAAGTTGTTATGTATCGCTACTAACTCAACTCTGCACGAACAATTTTTTAATTTTCAACGGGATTTTGTGCAGAACAGTCATTATCGACATGGTTGACGAGTAATAATAAAGCTTTTATTCGACGATTTATTAAACACAGCAAAGGAAACCTTTACGTTGACAAAATAAAACTTGTGAATGTAAATCCTACGTATGCTGAGGTTTGCTACCCCAATGAGAAAAAGGCTATTGCATCTAATCGGCATCTTTTTCCATGTCTGATTGTAAATCTGAACGTAAGTTACAATTTGGGGTAAAACTTTAGAGAGTGATGTCACTGAAAATGATTAAAATGCAGCTGGTGACTCTGACAAAAATACAAGTAAATCATCAGGTGAGAAGAATTCTAAAGAAAGTAATATTATTCTTTATTAAGAAAATGTGAGACGGTCAAATTGTTGCAATAAAGGCGTACTTCCTGCAAGATGTGGCGTTAATCACTGAATGAGTTTTGATGCAAAGGTGAATGAACTGAACTAATCATTAAGTTGCGGTATTTTGCGTTTCTTGATTTTGCTTCCGGGTGAGGCTTCTGTATTTTTTGCTTCTTCTTTGTCTTTTGCTTCTCGAGAAGTGGGTTTTGTTTTCCAGGAAAAAGGTGCTTTTGTTTTTTGTGCATAACTGTGATTTTTTTGGCTTAGATATTGAGTTTTTTTTAAGTTTACATGTACTGTATATAGAATTTTTATCTAGAATATCAATGCTTTGGGAAGAGGAGTGAGAGAGAGCTAAAAAAATTACGCATAAAAAGACAATAAACAGCAGCGCATAAAACAACTAACTTACTTTCGATCAGTTGTAAATTGATTATGAAATAGGAAATTTGGTTTTATATAAGCCTTTTTTCAGCCATCTCACGGCATCAATTCCTCTAACAATCATTACAGCTTAAATTGATTTCACAGTCAGCTAATCATGTGCATAGCTCTCTTAGGTGATTTAAATTTTAATTGTTACATTTAAGGTTATCTTAAATTTTTTAATCGGTTATCAAGAATAATAAAAACTAATTAGTGGTAATTATTCATTCCATTTTACTTGTATAGCCAATAGCGATTGGTGGCTTTTATTTTTAAATAAGTTTCTGAACAAATTTTTTTGAAGTTTTTCATAATTTTTTTAAAAATTGATCTAACTATAATAAGATATAACTTAAATTAAAGCATGGTTGGGTAAGGAACTGTGGTACCTTGTAAATACAATCATGAACAGCGGACCGATTAATATTTTGATTATTGCATCCTGGTACAACTGATATTAACTTAATTACATGTTTGATAGTTTTGAGCAAAAAGTTTTAACCTAGCAAACTGATAGTATTATTAAATTATTAGTTACATATTATTACAGGTTTCATAGTTGAACATTGTACTTTAAAAAGTAAAGCAATTAATGATAAACTAATATACTGAAAAAAATACCTATTGATCTATGAGCTAAATTAAAGTTATTTAGTTGTAAAAAAATACAAAAGTGCTTGCAAAATATAAAAAATTTGGAAAATTTTAAAAACATTTTTGATGATAAAAAGTTTATAGTACAAATTAAAAGTTTATGAATAAATAATCTTTTTAAAATTCATTTTGATTTTTTGTGTCAGAAACACCAAAAAGCAAGTTATTTAACAAGTTGTTAGACTGATTTTACATATCATATGTAATTGCTTATTTCTTGGGGGATTTTTTTTAATCGAAAAAAATTAGTTTAATTCTATTTTGACTTTGCGTTTGCAAGCTTTTATGGACAAATTTTGGTTAAAATATTGTAAAAACGGCAATTTACACCAATTCAGAAAAGTTATTGTATTTTTTATATCGATCCACAATAACGAGCAATACTAAAATGCGTTCTTTTGCATAATAGTTAATACATATATAAATTTCAGCACAGAGCCTAAAAAATATTGCCAAGCGATTTGTTTTTATTGTTTTTATAAAAAATTTGTGTAAAGAGACACATCTCATTTGAACCACATAAGGAAAAGACCTTAATTTTATGGGATTTTTAAATGAGTAAACAATCTTCAAAAAAATTCCTAAACTAAAAACAACTTATTCTGGGGTAGGGCGTAAAAGTCTACAACAGAGAGCCAGAAAATATTATAAAATACGTAAAAGATATATTGCTGATTGTGCTAGTAGAAGGAGAATCGAACCCGCGCATCATTTTAACTGTTTGATGATTGACAGATCATTGTCGCAATAATAATAATTAAAAATAATCAAAACTCTTTTTAAAAATAAAAACTTTTTCACGTCTCAATAATAATTGCGCATAATCATAATAATAATAATAATTGCACATTACAGCACTCCTTATGTTAACTCGTCTATTTGCTTAATTTGCCTTTGTTCAGAATGTTTTTCAGTTTAATAAAGCCTTAGTTTGGTTATCATGAAATAAATCTTATTACAATTTATTAAACTGCATTATGTTAAAAAATCTCAAAAAAAAGCTAAATTTTATGAATTGCTTTGGGAGCGAATAGTTTCATTTACATTAGATTATACCAAAAATGATCAATCGCAGAAATAGAACAGGAAAATACAAAGCAAATATGCAAGCATTAAATTCAAAAGTTGAAAGTTTTGTCACGGTACACAGTATAAATACGATGATTGTCCAACGAACAAACGTCTTTGTTACACGTGCAACCGCCTGGGCATTTTGCAAAGTTTATTTAACAAAAATTACGAAAATTTTAGAGACGCTTGCAACAGTTTGCGAAGACGAAGAAGAATGCCTGTGCATCAGTGCATTAAATAATCTAATTGGCAATAAAAAGATAGATTTCATTTTGTTGTTTAATGGAGAACAAAAAATAGTGACAACTTAAAAATAAAGTTAGCTACAAAAAATTCCGCGGTAAAAACTAAAATTAATGTGCTGCTTTAGTTGAATTTCAAGGCCGAAATTATAATTCTGTAAATTTTTGTTGTTAGACTAACATTAGCCCCATAGCAAACAAGAGGCATGATTATTACAGTACTAGTTTTATTAGAGGTGAAGTTTTGAGATTTCTTGTGTTAACGTCAAAAATCTTTGTTAAGATCAATCTTCTTCTCGTTTGGAGATGGTTTTTTTGGCGAGTATAAAGAGGAAATTATTGGTCAGCCAACTGACTAGGTTTTTGTCCACTGCGGTAAGACCCATTAGAATGACAATAAATAAAGCATGATGTTAGCACAAGGCCTCATCAGCACCTCCACAGATTAAATTTGGAACCACACCCTGCTTTTGCATTGTTAGGCAAAGAAGTCAAAACAAGCCTGAAAGCAATTGAAAGCCCTCTTTCTAAAAGTATTTTTCTTTCAGAAAGCACAGAGGTTTAAAATCTTAACGTATTTTTCTTCAAGAAGTATCAAAGTTTAACTGCTTTATGTTAAAAACTTCTACAAACTCTTGATAACTTATTAAAGCTATTATTTGAAGGCTTGCCCCCCAAAGCAGTCTCACCTGAACAACATTTTTTTATTTTTGTTTAATGAAATTTGAAATAGGAGATTTTGAAAGTTGGTTAAATTAGGTTAGCGATAGAATGAAGTAGGCCTAATGCCTATCTTTTTCATTCGAAACAAGCTTATTCAATAACTTATTCTTGCATCAGGTTTACCTGTATTATTATTTTAATCATTATTTTTAACATAATTGGAAATTCTAACATTTCAATTGGAGTTTTTGATCCTGTCAATAACTTGATAATTTAGCTTCAAATGATTCTATTGGAGTCACAAAGCATCAGTTCATGTATTGACATTAAAAAAGATGTTCAAAAACTATTTGTACTTAATAGCTTTATACCGATTTAGCTTTTAGTTAGTAGTCATTAAAATGCTTTTTTAAATTTTTTTGGTTTAGGTGCGAAAATTTTCAGAAAGATTAACTTCTCATAACGTGGTTTTTGATTTCGTCCTGATTTTAAATTCTTTTTTGATATGTCACTCTATAAAAAATAGGGTACATAATATCATTATTATTACATGTGGTTGACTTGCTTTTTCTGCCAAACTACACTGTCAAATTGATAAAAAAAACACTTATAAAATACGATTGCAATAAAAGTACCAAAGTCTAATTTGCAAAACGAGCTTTAATTCCTTATGAAGTCATAATTTAATTCTAAAAATTGTTCAAGTAGGAACAGATACGTAACCAATAAATTAAAAAGAGATTTTGGGTTTTTTCATCATTACTCTGATTTTCCAGGGTTTTTGAAAACTTTAAACCTCACTCTCTCAAAACTGACATTATGTGACTTAGATACATTTAGAACTAAGCCCTTCAATTAAGCTTTTAAACGGTGGCGCGGTCAAGCGGGTAGAAGCGCTACAATATCGATGGAGAAAGCAATTGCAACGTGATTTAAAACCTATAGTAGTCAAACCATTTTGTTGTGTCCTTGGGAAAGAAAATTTACGGCGCTTTTTTTTGCTTAGCGGTCTGGGCAGGCAGCTCTTAATTTCAGTCATATCTCTAAATAAAAACTAATAACCCAAAAGAAAAATTTTAACCCGATAGCAATATTTCATATCTTCGACAACAAACCGAGGTTTTTCTTGACGTTTGCCTTAAGAATCATGATTATAGAACATTCTCTTCATATGGCTCGGCTGTCTACACTTGTATAGAATTTAATTTGAATTTTTTTTCTTTTTCTCTTTTTATTTTTTGGTGATGCAGGCATGCACCGTACTCTTTTTTTTACTTTTTTCTGTGCCTTTTTCTTGCATGTTTTAACGTCAGACGTTTTCCTGCGTCTACCTTTTCTTTCGACTACCTTTTAATGTGAAAAATCTACTGATCATGTTGGTGGTCAAGAATAAAATAAAAAATGAAATGAAAATGAATAGTGTCGACGATGTTTTTCTTCCGGTCAATACAAGAAATAGATAAAATACTGATAATCAAAAAAAATTTTTAGAACTGTCACTGAATATGAAAGTTGACAAAAAAGTTTGAATCTTTAACTTTAACCTTTTATTATTGCTCACGTCAAACATTGATAAATGACCAAATTACCAACTTTTTAAAAACTAAACTATTCTACAAAGTGATAATGAATGCAAGCCAACAAAAATATTCCTAAAATGACAAATCAAAGATCAAACATTAACCCGTTAACTGCGGAATTAAATTTTCACAAATCGCTCCGAATTACTTTGCGGCTTTAAAAACAAAGCAATACGGGAAACTTTCAAATTCTGTCTGATAAGCTGTTAAAGTGCTTTTTAAATAGAATAGAATAGAAAAACTTGCGCCATTAAAAAATGCGACTGCAAAAAGAAAATTCTCATTTTCCGCAGGGAGGTAGCAATTGCCGAAGACGAGAATTCTCGTCTTCCGCAGGGAACGGGTTAAAATGTTAGGGCTTGATGCAATTCTTAATAATAAAAACAAAAGTATAAAAGATTCATATATTTTACGTCAAATAAAAATTACAATTTTATAATAAAACTTTTCCACTAGGTTTAACGATACTCTACTCATAATATGGTTGGTTGCTCTCATATTCCGATAAATATGCGCCGCTCTCAGATACAGGAAGTTTTTCACCTAAAAAGTAAACACTAAAAAAGCAATTTGAAACTAGTTAAAACTTTTAAAGTAGTAGTGAGCAGCCAAATTTAACAAAGATTTTTGTTAAATGCACACTACTGAAAATATTAGGTATTAATTATTATGAATATTAAAGGATACATACATTTTCTATCTATAAATATTTTATATATATTTCAAGCAACTTTTGTTGAAATAAATTTTAACTAATCTATTTTGGGTTTGCTTAATGCTAGGAAGATTAGAAAGGTTCTATTAGATCCACTTTAAAAAAATATTTTCGTATTTCATGCTAAGTGAATAATTTAATAAATGCAATAAAACGTTTACCATTTATTTCAATCTCAAAAGAATATTAAAGAAAATAAAAAACCAAGTGTCGTGGCTCTGATACTGTTGAGTTAAATTAAGGCTGAAAGCTTTTCTACTTAGGTGTAGACGTAATCATATCTGCTTAGGCAGGAGAAAGCATTTTTGTAAGCTCTTGCTCGGCTCACTATGTCACTGATTGGATCCCAATTGTGGAAGAGTTTGTCTCCTTAACCCTCAAATGCATACAATATTTTGCAAACGTGTTTGAATGAAATGGGTTTTCGGGGACCCAATCGTTTTTATATAAGAACACAACACTTTTAACAAAAAAATTATTGAGAAACAACAGATTTTATGTAGCTGACATGAAAGTCAACATAAAATTGTTCACTTTTTGTTCAAACAGGGCACAAACAGTTTTTTGCAGTTCTCGCAGATGGAGCAGGTTTCCTGAAAAAACACAGAATTCCTGTAACTAACATGGAGATCGGCATTTGATTTCTTGGTAGAATGGTGGGCACAAACAGTTTTAGAAGATGTTAGTGTGATGCCACAAACAGACATGGCTTGTTATATTGGCTTAGTAAGGCCAACAAAAGACATTGCTCTTCTTTCCACCATTGGCTTCACCAAGTATAAGCCCAGATCTTCTAAGAACTGCCTTTGTTTGCGAGATAATTTTTGTCACTATTGCGGATTCCGAGTAATGTAGGTTATATAGGAGTTCAGTCCACCAAGATTTAACAGATTCATGAAATATGCCAAAGCCCATCTTTTAGTCTTCCTCTGCACGCTGTAGGTGTGAGACATCAGCATGGTCTCGGTTCAAAACCCACTTGCGCCATTCTGTTGTGTCCTTGGGAAAGACACTTTACGGCACTTTCCCCTGCTTGGTGGTCTTGACAAGCAGTTCTTAATTGCAGTCATACCTCTACTAAATTAATAGCGGACAGCAATATCTTGGCATCTCCGGAAGCAGGTCGGGGTAATTGCTTACCCTATGTATAGCGCCTCCGTCGCTTTCCTGCGAGTCAGGAGGATAAATATAGAGATAAAAATAAAAAAAAAAAAAAAAAATCTAATTCACTGTATCCACTGCTTCCTTATTTTGATTATAATACAAAATGATGTCAGGCTTGCCAGTTTGATCATTAATCTTGTCATCGTGGCGCATTGTGGAAACAAGCAAAACACTTTTCGACTTATTGGGAACAAATGACACCAGTGTTTTATCTTTATTAAACCAAACGAAGTCGAACCTATTGGTCGTGTTGTGTTAGCTTGGAATTCTGAAGGAATATCAGACTTGTTTTTTTGCAAAGTTCCAACATAAGTAGTTTTTTGAGAAATAGCTCAGATTCCAAAGCAAAATCAGTGAAATAAATGTCTGCAGTAATGTTGCGTCCAGCATGATACAAGGTTTCTGCTAGCGATTTAACTACTTTTGCAGCCAAGCCTCGTGTGATTTTGTTTCTAGTCTTACCAACGTGTGGTTGGCCTGTATAGACATAACCAGTGTTGCAGTCTACAAGTAGGAACAATTTTATGCCAAACTTGTCCGGTTTGGAGGGCAAGTATTGTCGAAATGGGCAACAATCACGAAATGGAATGAGTTGTTCTTCGATGCAAACTTCTGCAGATGGTTTGTAGTTTTCTCTGCATTTACTCTTGAAAAAGTTCCAAACTTCTCTGAAAGGTGCAAACTTTTTTAGAGCTCTTCTCTCTTCTCGTGTATCCATTGAATCAAATCTCAGATGCAGCAAATATTTCAAACCTATTGACAGACATGGTTGCTTTGAAAACATGTCTTGCCATTAGGCCGTCACTCCACAAGTTTCTGATGCTTTCGTGATTGCCTTTACTCACGCCAAGCAAGTATAAGATACCAAAGAAAGCCTTCAGTTCTACCATATCATTGCACTTTCTTTCTTGCATAATGAGCAGCAGCATGCTGATTTGTATACTTCAAAATGTGGTGCAACATAGCTGGTGAAAAGAATGAATCGAAGCATTCTACTTTGTTTTTTGAACTTATCTAAACTCTCCAGTTACTTACAGTAAATATGTTGCTGTTTCTTGTGCGAGATGTGGGTGGTGGGGTATTTGACCAACGCTGCCCTGATTTGCTTAAGTATTCAGCTAATGTTGTAGAAACCACAGAGTTTATAAAAACATCATTTTCTTCCGCACTACTTGAGCTGCTATCGTCAGTTTGTGCTGCATCTTCAATCAAAATATCATCTACTTCGTCAGCACTCGATTCTGCTAAGTTACAGTAACTATCGTCGTCTTCAGATTCCTTCCCTTACCAGGTCCTGATTATGTTCGAAGACTGAGAAGCAGAATATCTTTTCCTTTCCATGCTAAATAATAGTAATGTTTTATCTGCAAGAACAAAATCTAAAAGACTGAAACAAGCTACGGTGTTTGGTTGTTCCTGTTGTTTTTATCATTTACACGTCACAAATGAATTTCGTTCCAAGCTTGAAATTGACTTTTACGTCATAAACATACAATTCAAAGCCAACAATCATGCTGTCAGAAATAAGCTGCACCTCAGAACGTAGTTTGTAACAAAAACAATTTCCTGTGATATTTTTGCATGAAACGTGTCCCGTGGGACCCAAGACATCTTTATTAGTTTTGAGTTTATAATTTTTTTTATAAAGGTTACAAGTGTGACTTTGGGAAAAGTACAAACACATTTTACTAGAAGAGTACAGGAAATAACAATTAAATTGCAGTTCCATAGCGGACACACAATAAAAAACAAAATGTCTTGGGTCCCACGAGACCCATTTCAAGCATTTAAGGGTTAAGCTCAGGCTACAGGAGCGGTCACTGTGCATTTTGCAGGTGCACTTACCAAACGCAAAAGCATAGTACCAGCTTTTTTTAGATGAATTAGGTTTGCTTTACAAAAACTGTTGTCCTACTGGGTGATTTTCATGTGCACGTGGGTGTTGACAGCCAGCTGAGCTTCGCCAAATGGGAGCGACACTCTCCTTGTCTTACCGTGGATCTCTGGACTCCGATCATATCTTGTATGGTCTCTTAAGTGGGTCCTCAGATACTCGCCAAGTGAGACTAAGATCCAGACGCCCGTTTGTGCCAGCTGCGCGGAAACTTTTGGACAACCTTGCCAGACTTGGCATCCGCGCTTCTGAATGGACAAATCACAAATGGAACGCGGAGTACTGTGAAAATGCTTCCAGGCTCCGTGCTTTTGTGCCCCAGACCGGTACCAGGCCTGTTGGGATGGGCTTACCCCGAGAAGCTTGGGTTAAGCTCAACTGCATGCGGACTGGTGTTGGGCGATTCCATTCGTCCATGCACAAATGGGGTCTCGCTCCTTCATGAAATTGCGAGTGTGGCGCCTTTGAGCAAACCGCAGACCATGTACTAACAGCGTGCCCTATACATCGGGTACCACATGGAGCACGAGGTCTGACGGTTTTGGATGACAAAACTCGATGCTGGCTCAATAACACCACTGCCAGCATCTGATTCAGGCAATGCAGCAGTCTGGGGTAGTAAAAGAATAAGCCCTCGGCCTTAGTTCTGCTTGTGTCTAACCTGGAGTGAATGCCATTTAAACGATGACGACGTGGGTATTGACAATAAGACCTAGAAGAATGTTATCAGAAGACAAGGAGACTCTGACATTAAAAAAAACAGAAGGTGTTTGCTACAGTTCTGTGCCAACCACGAACTATGCATAACGAATATCTTTTTTTGTCACAAGAGGATTCACATGTACATTTGGTACCGAGATTCGGTGGGACAACATTTTATTTTTAATTTCTGTATTGTCTTAGCGAACTTGTTTTCTTCTATGGTCGATGTTCGTGCTAAAAAAAGAGCTGAACTGTTCACCGAGCATCTCCGAGCCGTCTGCATTCTGAGAGACCTGAACCATTTGAGAACAAGAAAACAATTGATAACACGAAGAGCATACACAATAAAGTAGGAGTTACAAACAGACAGAAAAGGTGAGACATACCTTTGTAAGCAAAGTTGCTTCCCTGTTCAGAGAACTCCCTGACTTTACTGAAGACGTTGAGACTGGGTAAGATTTATTTAAACCAGCAGCCATTACATCTGAAGGTGCTATTTATGATTGCAAACGTGTAGAAGGTCAAACGGGTGGTAAGAAAAGAACTGTTTGATGGAACTAAAAGTTAAAAAAGCTATCTGTGCAAAGCAAACTGCGTTTAGAGCTTAGTTAACAAACAAGTCATCTGAGCAGCTTCGATTGCGATACTCCGAAGCACGTAAGACTGCCGCCAATATTGTCAAACAATTTAAAGGAAAGTCATGAGAAGAATTTGGACAAAACCTGGATACAGACTACAGATCGGCCAACAAAGTATTTTAACAAACCGTAGGTTGCTTGCATGGCAAACAAACACCAGTTGCCAACTTCATTGAAGATGGTAATAGTGTGCTTCTAAAGCATCGAAAAGACATTTTTTTTTTTAATCTTTTTATTTATCCTCCTGACTCGCAGGAAAGCGACGGAGGTGCTAATACATAGGGTAGGTAATTACTCCGACCTGCTTCCAGACATGCCAAGATATTGCTGTCTGCTTGTAAATTAATAGAGATATGACTGTAATTTAGAACTGCTTCTCAAGACCACCAAGCAGGGGAATGTGCCGTAAAGTGTCTTTTCCAAGGATACAACAGAATGACACGAGTGGGTTTTGAACCGAGACCGTGTTGGTCACAAGCCCGGCGCTTTCACCACTCGACCACGCTGCCGACAATCTTAAATTGTTGAAGAGAATACTTTTGTAAGCTCTTAAATTGAGTAACAGTCCAACATTTGGAAAACATCCAAGGAACAAATTGGTAAAAAACTTTGCTAACTTAAACAGAGGCGAGCACTGCAATCAAATCTTTAAAAGCTGTTGAGGCCCCTAGTGAAAATAACATTCGACACAAAGTGTTAAAAGACATAAACAACTTTGGGTTTGTTGGCGGACTCGTGTGTTCCACGTAGCTTGGAAAACTGGTAAAATATTGAAGCAATGGCAGACCGGTGTGTTAATATCTATTTACAAAAAAAAGGAGACAAAAAAAGCTGCTCTAACTGCAGGGGCATTTCCTTGTGAAGTCTTCCAGGAAAAGTTCAAGCAAAGTGTTTGGAAAAGAAATCCCGTGAAATAGTTAAACCTTAACCTCAGCATGCACAATGCGGATTTCGTCCTGGCAGATTCACCATGCACAAGATCTTTACCTTCTAGCAAGTTTTTCAGTAATATAAATAAAAAAAAAATTAAAAACTTTAATACTGGTCGAACATCGCAGAAGAAGAATTGCACAGATTACATAAGTCTATGTTGTAATCAAAAGAAATTTCTATTTTAATACTCTATGCTTCCTGATAAATCGGTACTGTTAAATCACAATATATGATTATTGTCAACTGTAAGTTTTGGGGATTTACCGGTAGATTTATCATGTGATCAATAAGTTAAAACGTTTGAAAATCCCAGCATATAACTGATGCAAATTTAAATAATCCAATGAATAATTTAGGCTGTACCGTTATAAATGAAAAGTATTAAATTTGTTGTGCTTTACTTTTAAATAAACGTGAAAAAGATGACAAAATCAACAATTAATCAATAAACAAAAACAAGTAAAATTGTTACTAATAATATTTGATTCAATAATTATTTTCTTTTGCTGTTTTGATTGTTTTCATTTTTAATCATAGTTTATTATTTTAGCACGCTTTGATCAACGTGTTAAACCAGGGTTTCCCAACTTTCTGTTTTTGGGTACCCTTTGGATAATTATAGATTCGCTCGTGTACCCCACAATTTTCTCATATTTTTAGCTACAAAGCTCAACTTGCTCTAACGCACAACTTATTTTCTATAGCTAGGCAACTCATTACATTCTCTCTAAATTTGCTAAATCTTAGAAATTAATTATTTTAGTTTAAAACGAAAAAGCTGCGTGATTAGTACTAATCAAAGCACACAAACTTATTCATAACAATGTAATCTATGTTAAACAAACACTACAATCAAACTAACAATATATCGGCTGAATAATCACAGCAGTCCTAGCTAATGTGATGGATGAACCTGGTTTTTAGCAACAAACTCATTAATACGCGGTGAAACATTAGCAACAGCACAACAAAGATCATGTTCAGGTGTTTTGAGCTGTGATTGGTATTTTGATTTGATTCCAAGCATCACTGAAAATGTCGATTCACACAACCATGTTGATGGAAACAACAGCAATGCTTGAATAGCAGTTTCCGCAATCCTTTTGTACGACTTGCACATCGTAAACCAAAAATCTCCCAAATT
Organism: Diplosoma virens; assembly: GCA_963680785.1. NCBI lineage: Eukaryota > Metazoa > Chordata > Ascidiacea > Aplousobranchia > Didemnidae > Diplosoma > Diplosoma virens. The sequence goes on along the minus strand of OY796882.1, from coordinate 69,869,163 downwards.
TTTCTCAGAGTGCAAACCTAACGTGTTGAAGTTCAATCAGTTTCTCTTGCAAACTTGTCCCAGCCTGCAGTGTCTGAGCGTTCGCGGTAAAAGGATTCTTAAGATATGCAACATCGTCTTCACCAAGACTTGGAAAATAGCCGTCAATTTCCTTTTCCAACTTCATGAGATGTTCAGTGACCAATTCCGAGAATCTTGTGTTTCAATTTGGGGATTTTAATACAGAAATTCTGTTACTGCACTAAACATGGAAAAGGTGCCAGAGCAAATATTTCCCCTCCACAACCGAAGTTTGGCCAGAAATACTTTATTTTTAGCTATGAATTCACACACTGTTAGGCCTTTTCCTTGGAGATTCTTGTTTAGCATATTTTGAGCATCAAAAATAGCAACATAGTAGGCAAAGATCAAAATAAAACATCATCCCTCAAGGAAGTGACAAGAGTTTCACATTAGTTGGATTTTTGAAAAAATCCCAGCAATTCTTTGCGAAGCTCATATACAAGTTTAGTAATATTTCCCCTGGAGAGCTAATGCACATTACTGTGAAATAGAAGTACACTGTGATCAGCACCTAAATCTTCACAGAGAGTTTTAAACAACCGGCTGTTTAGCGCACTCCCTTTTATATTGTTGACCATCTTAATCATCAGTGATAAAACGTCAAAGAATTCAGCAGGAAGGACTTTGCATGACAATGCAAACCGGTGGATCATGCAGTGCAAAAATTTCACATGAGGAGCTACTTCCATGACACGAGCTCCAAAACCAGACTTTCGTCCTAACATAGCTGGGGCCTCATCCGTTGTGCAGTCCCTTAGATTTTTCCATTTTAAACCATTTTGCTTGAAAAAAGAATTTACTATTTGAAAAATATCATCTCTTTTAGTTGTTGCTTCTAATGACACATTCATCAAGAACTCTTCCTTAACGCCTTCTTTTCCTGCATATCGAACAAAAATTAGTAGCTGAGCACAGTTTGTTACATCTCTAGACTCGTCAAGTTCATTCATTCATTTCATTTTATTTTCAATCATTAGTGAGCAGTTTAACACTAAAAATTATAAATATTGGAAATATCAAGAAAATTGTTGAATTGCGAATCCACTTTCCAATCTACAAATATCACTAATCACTTGCTGCAAAATATCCACTGACATTTCCTCAATTCTTCGTTCGACTGTATTATTAGGCAGGGAGATAGAGTTAAGTTTTTTCACTGATTCATCTCCAAAGACACAACGTACCATTACTTTTGCAGCAGGTAGGACCAAATTTTCCCCAATGGTATGTGCTTTTTTTGCTTGGCGATCATGAGAGAAACTTCATAAGATGCCTTTAATGAAGCATTGGTTTGTTGGAAATATATGCCATCTTTATCCAAGTATTGTTTCTTAAACACTGATTCTCTATGCTTGAAAAAGTCAAGTTCTTTGTCTTTGAATTCCGGATGAGCTCTCTCCAAATGCCGAATGAGAAAGCTCGGTTTCATCGAATCATTTCCTAATGATTTTTTGACAAAGCACCCATACTGGTATATCCAAACCATTGTTTATCGTAAATGTAAACCCGAACTTTAAATAGGTTTCTGAATACTTTCTTTTTTTGAGACTCATTGCATAGCTTTTTAGAAAATCCGAAAATGGACAAAAATTTTAAGTAAAACTGTAGAATTTTTTTAACTCAGAGGCGCGGTGAGCTAATCGTTAAGCGAATTTACATTGCACAGTGAACCTAAAAGAAATGAAGACCTGAATTAAAGAACCACATAAATCACAAAATAGAGTTTTTGAAAAAAAGAAAATTTAAGTTTTGAAAAACATGGCAAATTTATTTCAATCTCATGTTAAATTTTTTCAGTTTTATCCTAAGGTAGGCTTAGGCTACACCTAAAACTCAAGCAGTCTTCAAGTTTTTTTCCAGTTTGCTCCTTAGGCTTTATTTTCATTTTTTTTGCAATTTTTATCAGTACAGTAGTCCCCCCTTATTAAGTCGACGGTTAATAAGCTCACCCACTTAACAAGCCCATGTCGCGTATTCAATTAAAATAGTTTAAAGCAGTGAATCGAACAAATCTTCAACCTTGCTACGACGATTAATCTTGTCAAATAATAGTGATAGCAGGCTATCTAATTTCTGTTAAGCTAACTTAGCAAATTCAACCGCTCTCTAAACTCACAGACGGAGAGATAAAATCTCAACTTTATTGCTAAACAATGAAGAAAACTCCAACTTCTATCAAGCGGCAATTGCAACGAATCACTAATTCACAATTACAACTTTACACTGAATCACAAATCTCAAATTTACATTCTCGAATGAATAACTTCAAAAATTATCGCCTTATATACAATTCTCATAACATTCTAGAACTTTTTTTCTTATACAAGTACAAACGAATGAGAGCTAGAAAATTCTAAATTAAACGAGAAACAATGAAAATTTACTAGAAAAATAACAAGAGAAAATAATTAACATTATTACGTCACAAGCAAATGAATGTATCAATCAAAATTTCGAATATTTCTTATGTTGCCTTAGCATTAATATAAAACCATGCGATACAAATGATTCTCAGAGTATTTTGGGTTTCAAAAAGGGCCTTATTCGTGAGAACTACATTTATACATAAAAAACTCGTCCTATAAACCCAAAACCTCGCTTAATAACCTACAATTTTTGTCTTGCATTTGACGGGTTCACACTTCGGTACGCTGTTATTTGATTTTGTTTTCAAAATGGCGAAGAGACGTAAATGTTATTTAAAATAAGCGGAGTCGATTGTATTTGCTTTCTAGTCTTTGTAACTAAGGTTCTTGTAGCAATCAATTAGCTGTTTTGTCTTGCGTGCCGTCATTGGACAAAATAAGTCATATAAACTGCGAAAGTGGACTTGCTAGTTACTGTAGTTGTAGTTAAAGCTTTTACTGGGCTGAAAATCTGACTTCCTCAAGAGTTCTTAAACTCAGGTCTTCAAATTATTAACATCAGGTGATAAGAAATATTTTAATACAGATTACAAGTTATGGAAAGAATATCCTTATACTTAATCTAATGTACTCCTTCAGAATCTACCAGAGATTTGTTGTAAAATTTGATACAAAGCACAGTCGATCTGTTGATCAATCGATGACTAAATTTAAAAATTTTTGAATTTAAGTGTAGTGTGACAAAGAATGATTTAAACAAGGCTTATGATTTTAAAAAAATATTTTTAATAACTGCATTGCATATTATTTTCTAAAAGCAGGATGTTTGGACCGAAACGGAAATAGCCTATGACCGTTTTGCCCCAAACAACTGAAACTATGCCAGATGAAATTTAACACAGTTTCTCACGAAAAAAGCTGATAAATTGCGTGTCTGATTTAGACTTTGATATATTTTTAAACTTTTCTGTCTTCCAATGTAACTGCGACAAACATGTTAAACAAAGAATTAAATCTACTGTGGATGAGTGCAATGAGTTGGCTAGCTGTAGTGTTTCTAAACGAAATAATGAATATAAAAGAGTTTTCATTAGTTTTTTAACATATTCTTTCTTCCTTCTGCAAAGTTAACACATAGATAGCTTAAAGCAAAACATGCCATTCATATGACTAGTTTTTAGTTTAAAAAATCTATCACTGAGAGTGGAGCAGCATCAAAGGAATTGAAATAAGCCTACGTTAAAAAACCTCAAGCAATTTTTAAAGCAAATATAAATTTTTTTTAATTTTTATTTTTATCTCTATATTTATCCTCATGACTCGCAGGAAAGCGACTGAGGCGCTATACATAGGGTAAATAGTTACCCCGACCTGCTTCCGGAGATGCCAAGATATTGCTAGTAATTTAATAGAGATATTACTGTAATTTACAACTGCTTGTCAAGACCACCAAACAGGGGAAAATGCCGTAAAATGTCTTTCCCAAGGACACAAAAGAATGGCAATAAAGCAAAAATAAAAATAATAAAGCAAAATATATCTGCTTGCTTTGCACACGACCTTATCAAGACTCACCATCTGAAAATTGGATTTAATGTGCTAAATGTTTGTAGTGGTGTCACGATAGATTTTCAGATTATGCTGGCGAAAGATTTTTTGGGAGCAATTTTTGTCGTGTTTAATTTTTTTGACATTTCCATATTTGCATAAAAAAGTCTTTCTATTTGATATTTTTAGTTGCCACAAAGCATAAATACTTATATTGATACTTGAAATTCAAAACAAAAGTAAAAAACTATTTTTAATTTTACCTGGGGCAAAACGGACACTCTATGACCGTTATGTCCCAAGCCCGAGGCAAAACAGGCATCTACGTGAATTATAAATTTTTCTAAAATAAAATTTTTATGCTATTGCCACGGTTTTTAAATTATATTTGTGAAATAGTATATTGTCAGAGCAATTATAAAATTGTCTTTTGTTAATTTAAGTCCATCGAAAACATGATGCCAATTTAAAATAACTACGACCATTTAGCCCTAACTTCCCCTACAACCCTGGTTTCAACTTTATTCACTTGTAATTAGTAGTTCAAACTAAAAATCAAAGAAATTTCTCTTTGTAAATTATTGTTGAAAGAAAAAAAGCTGTTATTATGTTTGTTTAGTGTTGTGATTAATCTTGATTAACTTGAAGCTTAGTCGAGGTGTTTAATCTGTAAATCTGTAAAGGGAGAAGGATGCGTCCTGCCTTTCACGTTAATTGAAATAGAGTTTGTTTTATATAATTGCACTGGGTTTTAATTGTATTTTTCTCCAATTATTTGTAATTAGATTTAATAAAAGTTTTTGTTCATTCTACTGTGTTTATTGAGTGCATATAAAGTACTTCGTCATCGTTTGAAGGGTATCCACTCCAGGTCAGACACAAACAGGACTGGGGCCGAGGATTTATCCTTTTACTGCCCCAGAATGCTGCATGCCTGAATCATCTGCTGGCAGTGGTGTCATTAAGCCAGCATCGAGTTTCGTCATTCAAAACCGTCAGACCTCGTGCTCATGTGGTGCCCAATGTATAGGGCACGCTGTTAGTACATGGTCTGCGGTTTGCTCAGAGGCGCCACACTTGCAATTCGGTGAAGGAGCGAGACCCCATTTGTGCATGGACGAATGGAATCGCCCAACACCAGTCCGCAGACGTTGAGCCTAACCCAAGTTGCTCCGGGTAAGCCCATCCCAACAGGCCTGGCACCGGTCCGGGTACAAAAGCACGGAGCCTGGAAGCATATTCACGCTACTCCGTGTTCCATAAAGTACTTGATTAGACTTTTTAACAAAATTGATTTTTATCTGATATAAATTCCATTGCTTTTGCTCTTCTTTTTTGCACAGATGAGTAAACCTGGTCTTTGCTTTCTGTTTTAAAGTCATCATAGTAGGCAAGCAGCGAGACCTTATTGATGAAATTGTCGGAAAGTGGATGGTAATGTGCTTACAACTTGTATTACCACTTGATTACTTAAAGTTATTTGTGTTGATGGTGACATTAAAGATAAATAATTTGCTTATAAAGTCAGATTTGGATTCCAAAGGTAGTTAAAAAACGCATCAGTTTTCTTATTATAGCTACGTAGTATGCTACTGAAGCCCGATGGATTGTTTAGAACGCGGTCGAATGAACTAATGATTATCATGAGTTGTTTTATTGGAGCTCTTTTTATGCCATAAAACCAGCCTTCTTCAGAAAACGACAGCAAAAAAATATTATTAAAACTGTCCAAATCTTCTAATGACTAAACCAGGTATACCTTTTACCGTTCTGTCCAACCCCTACTTATCTTGGGGTAAAACTGGACAGATCGCTCACGTTTCGTCAACATTTAGTGGCATTGCGCAAAAAACTATCCTCGCGAGTCACACTGCTGAGACGATTCGTGGGCTCGGGATGGGGTGCTGGTGCTAAAACACTACGCATAGCTACCTTATCTCTAGTCTACTCAACAGCTGAGTACTGTGCGCTAGTCTGGTGTCGCAGTGCTCACACTCGTCTCATCAACAGTGTCTTGAACGACGCCTTGCGCATAGTTACTGGATGCCTGCGTCCCACTCGAACGGACCACCTACCTATACTCTCAGGCATCCAGCCAGCTGAGCTTCGCCAACTGGGAGCGACACTCTTCTTGGCTTACCATGGATCTCTGGACCCCGATCATATCTTGTATGGTCTTTTACGTGGGTCCTCAGATACTCGCCAAGTGAGACTAAAATTCAGACGCCCGTTTGTGCCAGCTGCGCGGAAACTTTTGGACAATCTTGCCAGACTTGGCATCCGCGCTTCTGAATGAACAAATCACAAATGGAAGACGGAGTATTATGAAAATGCTTCCAGGCTCCGTGCTTTTGTGCCCGGGACCGGTACCAGGCCTGTTGGGATGGGCTTACCCCGAGAAGCTTGGGTAAGCCGCCTGCGGACTGGTGTTAGACTATTCCATTCGTCCATGCACAAATGGGGTCTCGCTCCTTGATCGAATTGCGAATGTAGCGCCTTTGAGCAAACCGCAGACCATGTACTAACAGCGTGCCCTATACATCGGGTACCACATGGAGCACAAGGTCTGACGGTTTTGGATGACAAAACTCGATGCTGGCTCAATAACACCACTGCCAGCATCTGATTTAGGCAGTGCATCATGGGGTAGTAAAAGGATAAACCCTTGGCCCCAATCCTGTTTGTGTCTGACCTGGAGTGGATACCCCTCAAACGACGACGACAACTAAACCAGGTATACACTGGTAAGAAATGGTAAACTAAAACCACCATAGCATTGGTAAAAACTATTGATTCATGGGAAAAAAACTATGGAATTCAAAACCAAGAAAAATTACAATTTACTATATAATACTCATTCAACATAGAAAACCTTTCCAAGTTACTTGTTTATTGCTTTACCAGAGTGTTTTTTTGAAGAACAAAATCGTCATTATCAAGAGCAATTAGAGACGTTGAAAAAATCGCAACCAAATACTTCTGAACAAAAAGCCGCTTCAATTCTTACTGCAGTCCTTACTCCTGTCTCAACTGTCTTACCAAATCCGTATGTTTCTTAATATGTCGGTACTAATATGTCATAATATTTGATTATTTTATTTTCAACTGTAAGGTTTGGGAATTTACGGGTGGATTCATCATGTGAAAAATAAGTTAGAATGTTTGAGAACCTTTGCTCTTTATTGATATAATTTTAAATAAAAACTTAAAAATTTAGACTTAGCATAATAACTGAAAAGCATTAAAAAAACGTTTGTTAATTTTTAAAATGATTGCAAAAAAGAGTAAAAAGTCAAGTAAATAATAATCAAAAAAAGCATTATTTATATTAATAATATTTAATTCTATAAATATTTTGGTTGTGCTCATTGTTTTCAGTTTAAACTATAGTTTATTGTAGTAACTTCTTTTTTGATAAAGTTATCCATCATTAAGTTTTTTTCCCAAAAATTCTTTCAAGGTTTAAAATTAAATTCGATTCTAGTCATATATCTTATGAATTAATGTAAAGAAATCTCAACCAAAATGGAAATAAAAAAAATAAAATAGTGAGACTCACCACTCCAATTTAAGTTTCTCCTTCTAAAAAACACTTTCTCAATTAAAATAGAAAAAAGTGGTAAATAAAAAAAATTGTTGTGATCCCATTTATTGCGAGCATTCTTTAAAGCAGGGTTGGCCAACCTTTTCTACCTCAAGCGCCAATTTCATTCAAGTCCAGTTCAATGCGCCGCACAAACGAAAGATTTCAAAACATCAACTCAGAATCGATCTCTGATTTCCCTATTTTTCGTCCCAAAATTATAATGTTCTTCAAAAATTAAAAAAAAGGTCTTTACTCAGAATCGATCTCTGATTTTCCTGGTTGTCTGATATAGCTACTTGGTTTTCTGACATAGCTAGATATAACTTGTGGAATGTTTTTTATTTGAAATATTTTCCCTGACTGCAATGCGCCACCACTAACCCTCCAATACGTCACTTGTGGCGCATGCGCCGCAGGTTGGTCACCTCTGCTTTTAAAGCATTTTAATTGATTGTTGATTTTTAATTGATTCTTTACTTATGTTGATTTTTAAAATATTGTACCAAGTTATATTAGCTCGCTGCATTGTATCTTTTGGGCATAGCTGCAACCAATCACAGTTTTATTCTCAAGCCTTTAATCTTAAATCGTTATTTTTTTCAAGTTTAAATTGTTTTACTTCCTTTCTTTATACGCGTTGATTGGTCGGTAAATTGATTAACAGATTTGCCCTGTCTTTATCTTTACCGCACCTTAAAGGGGAAGTCCAGTCAAAATACAAGTTGAGTTTAAACTATTCTTTAATAATTAATAATCAACTCTAAAAAAACTTTTAATCAAAGGTCTCTATTATGATAGTAATGCCAAAAAGAATAAATCGCCATTGGTGGCGCACGTGAGTGATGACGTCAATGAATAGCAAAACAACTGAGACAACCTTGCTGTTAGTGATAACTACAGCTGCAGCTGCTAGCAACTACCAAAAGCACAATTGTAAAGCTGGTAAAAAGAAAAAAAAATAGAAAGCTTTGCAAGGAAAGGATTTTTATATAAACCTACAAAAAAATTTAATAAAATAGGCCAAGGGCAACAGTATGATATGACATCTAACAATTTCCCAAGAGCATTTGAAGAATATTTTCATTGCTCCTGCGAGCATTGTCATGTTATGCCATCAATAATTGAAAACAAATGCTGCAGAGAAGTTAAAAACATTTTGCTGATTTATATCAGCTACAGAGCTTACATAGGAGTGTAGCTTAGTTAATGTGCATGGTAAACAGTAAAATACAACAGGTAACGCCAGCCAGCAAAATTTTACCTAACTTAGACTATGCAGAAAAGGCTTCTAACAGGTGCAAATATACTGCAAAGTACACCTGTGTAACATAGTTATATCCGAAAACTTCCACTGTGTTCTTTCTTCTTTAGAATTGAGCTCTTTTAACTACAAGTATGATAACCTGTTAAAGTAGCTTTCAGTCAGTATATTTTGAAATGCCTCGTGTTTGTGTAAATTCTGCAGATAACTTTTATTATATCTGTGGGGAGTTCACCGTGTCTTCGCAGAAGCGTGTCTTAATTACTAGAACAAGAAAGTCTTATCATCAGTACTTTGGTTGTAAAGTCGGAGATCAGGAAAAGCCTTGGGCTCCTCATATATGCTGCAAGTCCTGTGTGACCGCGCTTAATGAGTGGTTGAAGAAGAAAAGAAAGGCAATGCCATTTGCAGTGCCAATGATTTGGAGAGAACCTACGGATCTCGTAAAGGATTGTTACTTCTGTCACACGCCTTCCATGAAAAAAGGATTCAACAGGAAGAAGAAGTTTGTAATAAAGTATCTTAACATACCATTTGCAATTCTTCCTGTTCTCACAGTGACGAGCTACCTATTCCTGAACCACGTGAAATAGATCTGTTGAGTTCAGACGATGCAGAAAGCACTGAAGAGTGTAGCGTTTCTAAACCGTGCACATCCAGAAATGAAACATTTTTTATTACTACTGAACCACATTTAATCAATGGAAGTAAACTGAATGATCTTTTAAGGGATTTAGATATGCCGAAATTTAAAGCTCAACTATTGGCTTTCAGATTAAAACATTGGAATTTGCTTCAAAGTGGTGTCAAAGTTTGTAGTTTTTGTACATGTCAACAGTTTTTAGCCCAGTTTTTTAGCATGAAAGGGGGATTTTATATTGCACAGATGTTGGTGGTATCATGCAAGAATTTGGGTACTCCCACAGACCAGAAGAATGGAGACTGTTCATTGATTTGTTGTAACTAAAAGCTGTGTTGTGGCACAATGAAAATATGTTGTCATCAATTCTCGTTGGATATGCAGCTCATATGAAAGAAACCTACTAGAAAATGTAGAATCTTTTACAGTGCATAAATTACGAACAGTACTGCTGGCAATTTTGTGGTGATTTTAAAGTAATTGCAATACTGCTGGGATTGCAGCCTGGTTATACAAATTATTGCTGTTTTTTTGTGTGAATGGGACAGTCGTTCAAGACATGAACATTACCTTAAAAAGGAGTGGACAAAACGAAGCTCTTTGAAAGCAGGTACAAAAAATGTAAAGTACACTCCACTCGTTGAAGCATCAAAGATTTTACTTCCCCCTTTGCATATTAAACTTGGATTAAGGAAAAATTTTGTAAAAGCGATGAATCAGGATGGAGCAGTTTTCAAGTACATTAGCAACAAGTTTCTTGTATTAAGTCAAGCAAAGTTCAAAGAAGATATTTTTGTTGAACCCAAATCAACAAGCTATTAAAGGATGAAGATTTTGATCACACCTTGTCTAGAATAGAGAAAGTTGCCTGGAATGCATTCCAAGATGTGGCACATAACTTTTTTGGGAATACAAAAGCTCTAAATTATATTGAACTGGTGGAACACATGATAGACTTCTACAAAAATATGGGGTACAACATGTCTTTGAAAATATACTTCTTACATTCGCACTTAGATTTTTTTCCTCTAAACTGTGGTGACGTAAGTGATGAACTTGGGGAGCGTTTCCACCAGGATATTGCAGTCATGGAAAAACGGTACCAAGGAAAATTGAGCCCATCAATGTTAGCTGATTACTATTGGACTCTTTTTTCGAGATCAACCGGAATTGTTATACAACAGGAAAGCTAAAAGAATGCGATTGTGAACATGAACGTTGTTGCATTAGCGTTAATGTATGTATTTGTAGAAAACTAAAATTAAAAATATTTCAAAAATAAGAGCTAATCGTAGGTTTTTATTGTCATTTTCAGATTCAGCGCCCAAAAATCTAAACAAATGATTATTTCCTTAAAAGAAAGAAAAATTTTTTGAAATTTTGTAGACCTACCTGTGTATAGTTAATCGGAAGTCATTTTCATAAACTTTGTTAGGTTGTTTATTGTAAATGTAGTTGGTTTTACAATAATTCAGTGACAGTTTATTTTTTCTGAGTAAAATATCCACTTTACGTAACTTGCTATTTATTCGATTTTTCAGAGAATTTGGTTTTGAATCTGACATTAATAAAACTTTGTCATCGGCATATGAAGTTGCGTCAAATTTTTAGATGCTAAATCGTTAATTTATAATAGAAACAATAATGGTCCGAGACATGAGCTTGGGGAACATCAATTGTCAATTTTTGTCTTTAAGAAAAGCATCCAGAAATGTTAGTATATTGATAACGTTCGGAAAGATTCGAAAAGATGGAGATTGTTCAATCATATTTAACATATACCAGTGGCGTGTAGTGACCTCTGTGACTGGCCATGCAATTTGCATGCCAAAATATGGTCATGAAAATGGGTATATTATGGGTAATTAAGGAGTAAGACATTCAATATTCTACAGGAAGGAAAAAAATTTCTGTGTGAGATTCTAACTTATAGTCATATCATGGTGGTTAAGACCAATTTTCGTCATAGATTTTTGGTGACCTCTAAAAAAAAGTTCATCACCCAAAATGGTTGCCAATCAAAAAAAAAGTTCATCACCCAAAATGTTGCACTTTTACTCCTGAAAATGCAGTGATCTCTAACAAAAAAGGTCATCGCTTGAAATCCGTCTACGACTTCTTACTTTTCGTCCTAAACTTACGGTTTTCTCTAAAATCACACAAAAATACGGTCTTTGTTTTGAATCTGCTTCAGATTTCATCCCAAACAAGTAATGTTTCTGATCAAGTTCAAAGATATCTACCTCATCGCGCAATTTGCTAAATGAAAAAGTAGTGGACGATTGGTTCAACACTCGTCATTTATAGTAAAAATGTGTCTTCAGTGAAGTGTTTCTAAAAAAAGTGGGTGGACGACGATCCCCTTTCAATACATCCCTGATTAAACATTAGTTTAATCTTAGATTATAATTAAACTAATGTTTAATCAGAAATATGACCTGAGTAGGAGTGTTGGTTTGAGGGTGTCTGCACTCTTCAGGGTCTTGTTTCAACTCCTAAGCTTGTCAGGCTATTGTGTTCTTAGGCAAGACACTAGACGACACTTTTATTTGGTTGGCGATCTAAACATGCAGTTCTAAATTCAGTCATACAACAAAAATTAAGTTCAAATGGACTGCAATATCTTTGCATATCCGATAGAAAATTGAGTTTTTCAACAATTGCCCTTTTTTTACGTCTTCAACGTTGTCATAGCCGTATCTGGTGGGGGGTAAGGAGGGGAATTGCCCATCCCAAGTTTCCAAAATTTGGATAAAATTAAAAAATTTCTGGCAGTGGCAAGAAAATATTTGAACAAACCAGAATTTTTTGGGCAGCTATATGAAAAATTTGGGAAAAATTAAAAATTTTAGGGCAGCGATAATAATTAATTGCAAAAAAAATATATATATATTTTTTAGAGATATATTGTTTTGAAAACACCTTAATTTTAGGACAAAAATTGAGAAATATGTGTTCATTTTTTTGAGAACACCATGATTTAAAGACAAATTTGTTTAAGAATCTCAGACAATTTCTTTGTCCTATCTGTAATGAGATACCAAAAATTGTCTAATAATTAATAATTATTAGCTTTATTAAACTAAATTCACGCTGCAATAAGTCAGATTTTAAAGTAAAACAAAATGCATCAAACAAAAACACATTAACGCATAAACAAAATATAAAATCAGCTTAATAGTTATTAATAGTATAGCAGCAAGTAGCTCACACTGCAGTTACAATTTAGTCGCAATTTAAACAAACAAAAACAGTAATACACAGGAATTAAAGCGCCACGCATTTTAAGTTTAAACGAGCGTGAAGTAAAGAATTTAAGATTGCAAGCTCGAATTTTATCAAGAACATAATAACCTAAAGTATTAAAAAATCATTTTGGGCCAATGTCACAAAGTTGGGCAAACTTCATTGGCCTCCAAAATTTTTTTAGCTGATACGCCTATTGACGTTATCCTGAGCAGAACATATAGCTGATATGATATGTTTTACTTTTAACTAGTAAGGTGTATTACAAAACTTAAGGTATCAAATATACTTATTTTCGCATAAAAAAATATACTGTATATACAAAACCATCAAGTGCGAAAACGTATTTGTGAAGCTTCACAGCTTCAACCTTGAATGTTTTCTTTTCACGAACTATTGTTTGCATCGCCAAAGCAGGCACATGTACTTCTTGAATTTTTAAAAATCAAAATAAAAAACAACTAATAATTAAAAAATTAAAAAACAAAACTAACTAAATTTCTAAAAATCAAAAAATTAAACTGCAATAACGGCCAGTAATCTTCAATTTATTTGATCACAAAGGCTTTTCAAAAACAGGTTCGGATACGATTCGCAAGGCGATTAAATTCCTTCTAATCTAAATAAACGATTTGCTTAAGCTAGCATACTTGTTGCACCTTCCTTATTGCCAGGTGTTACGCAGCCTTTTACGTGGCGTGGAGCAACTCCACGAAGAATCAATAATCATGGAATCCAAAGGATTCACAAGGTGATAGTGAAACACAGAAAATATGAAGATAAATAGAGATGTGAAACAGCTTGTATTGGGTTGACACAGGTGCAGCACTATAAGCCTACCATCGACCAATTTTATAAGAGGTCATAGTCTATTGCAGCGACAGCATGTAGGGGTAGAAGCAAATGTCATCAGCAAAAAACAATTTCTAGTTTGTAAAATTTTTTGCTGTGAAAGCATGCAGCGAATTTACTGCAAAAATAGGTGAGCGTGATTAAGCATTTTATCCCGCTTCTATATCTATAGCACAGCTGAATTACATCAGGGTTATGAAATAGTTAGTATTTTTCCTTTTGAGTCAGAATTGAGGTGAATCCATATAAATGACATTAGATCTTTGCGTTAACAAGCAGTCTTTTGGGGCACATTGCTTATTCGCAATGAACGTTTGACTGTGTTTGGATCATTGAAGTTTTGAACTACTTTTACCAATTTCACCTTAAACTTGCCCCAAATTCGTAGGCCTATTGTTATTATTATCCAAAGCAGCCAACATAGTACAAGCAACCATACGTAATTATTAATAAATATAGTTTAAAAAATGCTATTTGAGACTACTTTATAACTGTTCAATGATATATCAGGATATAGAATAAAATAAAAATGTAACTTATTTTTAAATCTTTAGTAAAAAAAATTTTCATATCAATTGTTATATCATTGCATACTTTTGGTGCCAATACTGTATATTTCAAGTATTTATTATGTATTGAATGTTTCAAAAAATAGGAATTTTTTCTTAAGCGGCTGTAAGTTTCAAAACTGATAAAAGAAATTTTCTGATTGATTTTAAGTTCAACAATTTCAAGTTTATATTAATCTACAACCAATTAGCTAGACATCATTTATACTGTATATGTCGCGACAAGTGCCTTAAAATTGTGAGCAAGAAGCACAAAAGAGTTCTATAAATATGTCAGTCAAAGTAAAAGCACTAGTAGTTAATAGCTTTTAGAATTTTCGCAATTTCAAGTTTACACAGTATAAATTTATAACCTAGCTAGACAAAATTAAATAATTCATGACAAATACTTTGAAATTGTGAGCAAAAACACAACAGAGTTCTCAAAATATGCTTGTCAAATTAAAAATACTAGATGTTGCTCACCTTTTGCAAAAATTTGTTTTGTTCTCTTTGTTTTATCCTCATTTGTCTTGTCTTTGATTTTTCTGACATTTTTGGTTCGTTTTTTTTTTAAATTTTTCCCACTTGACATATTATAGGAGGAAAAATCAAACAAAGTTGGAACTGCATCATTTTTTAATTTAACTTGTTTTTTGATTCCAAGCTATTTCCATCTCAGGTCTGGTTCACAACAATCTTCAGTAGAATGTTGCTCATAACTTGCAGTATTTCAAATTAGGTGGATTCTTTAATTTCATATTGTTTAACCGCTTCTGTAGCCTTGTAAAATCCTTTATAGGTGATAGGTGAAAACTAATACTATTTTGTTTTAGCCTGTTAGAAACAACCGGAAGCCGTATAAGAAACTGCGATCAACCAGATTAAAATTGTTATATGTACTGTACTTAAGCAATCTTTGCTTAATTTTCCACTTATTAACGTCATAAAACTGAGGACCAATCAAAAACGCTCATTTTGAATTTAGTTTTTTTGAAGCAACGGTACTTGTATTTACACCAAACCAAAACCAATCGATTAAAAAAATTCTACTTTATTTATGAAAAAATTTTAAATCTTGGGTGGACCTAAACTTTAATCCTTAGCTCTTGAACTCTTCGCCGCTATGAACTACGCGCTAGTATGGTGCTGCAACGCTCATACCCACCTGCTTGATAAAAACCTATTACGAAGCGCTGCGCATTGTGATAGAATGCCTAAAACCAAAACCCACTGAGTTCCCACCAGCTTTGTTTATTTATATATTTTATTTCTATATTTATCCTCTCACTTGCAGGAAAGCGACGGAGGCGCTAATACATAAGGTAAGCATTTACCCCGACCTGCTTTCGAAGTGTCGAGATATTGCTGTCCGCTTAAAATGTTATAAAGATATGACTGAAATTTAGAACTGCTTGCCAAGACCACCAAGCAGGAGAAAGTGCCGTTGTCAGGCTTCATTCGCGATAATTTAAATTTCACAAAACTGTAGTTTATTTTCTGTTTTAAAATAATTCTAATTTTTATTTTGACAGGATATTCTTAAAGCAAATAATAATCGGATAGTCGGTGAAGCTCCCCTTACCTTCCCTAAATTTATTTGCGCTTTGAATATTTTTCTTTCCAGACAGTTAATGATGTAATGTGCTTTTTGTCGCGAGTCTTCTATTGGTCGTTTTCTCTGTAGCGTATTCACGACCGAGTGTGAACTTCGCTCTACAATGTAATAGAAGGTTTGAGCATAGTGTAGCGAATGCTACCGTAATGGAGCGTCACGTGATTCTACATAACCGAAGCGAAGTGAAGTCAAATCAAATCTGATTTAAGATTCAATTCCAGTGTTGGTTTGAGCGCAGAGTTTTCAGGGCAGTGGGCTCGGTCGTTATAGTGTATTGATTTGTAACTGTTGGAATTGTTTTGCGCCAGTGTTGTCGAAAATTAATTCTACCGCGATAGAATTATTTTGTGATTACGAATTTAGATGTTAGGGCTGGAATCGCTTTGCAGTTTGGCAGAGCGTTGAAGAACAGTTTTCGTCGATTGTTGATTGTGTGGATTTCGCAATACATTCTTTCTACTTAGAGACAGTGGTCTCTGTCTGTTTGCGGAGGAAAGTTTTTAAACGAATCAATTCAAACTTAGTTAAAGCCAACTTTATAAAAGCTTCAGCCTTGCAGCAAACTACTTTTTGAGTCGGAATAAATAAAAAATAGACACAGCTTTACTTTAGCGCAGGTTTAGTGTACAGGCATCCTATTGCAAGGGTCTCTGCTGTTGATAATTTTAAGAATAGCTTAAACGAAATACTTATATCATTAAATACCAGTAAAAAACAGTATTATTGCTTCGGTGATTTTAGTATTGACTTAATGCAAATATCCACAAATGATATGCGGATATGTATTGAGTTGCACATGCCTCAGTCTAATCGACCTACCAACTCGAATCAATCTCACGTCTAAAACGTTGCTCGATCACATCTACACAAATAACAGAAAAAGACGAGTAGTATCTGGTGTATTGACATGTGATTTAAGCAATCATTACGCAACTTTTGCAATTTGAATAGACGTTTGGTGGTACAGAATTTGAAGATGGCATAAAGTAAAAAATTCTTCTTTTCAAGTTTTTCATCTGACACTTTTCAGGAAAATCGTCAGAATAAAGCAGAAATGAAACCAAACCGGATTATAAAGAGAAAAGCAGATTTCTCATTGGCTGAAAGAAGTTAGCCAATGAGAAATGAGAGAAAAGATTAAGAAATTTTCAAAGAGTAGACGAATTCTTTTTGTTTACAAAGAAGGGGATTAAGAGATTTAATGAAAGTCGCTTCAAGAGCAAAAAGGTGAAAAGAAGAGCGACCTCGAGCGAGAATAGAAAATTTTTCGTTGTTGTAGTGAAGAGCGCATTGGGCGTTATCAAGAAAATGTTGACTAATGGCGGATTCGTGAAATTGTTGTGGGTGTATGTTGGCCTTGCAAGAGCGGAAAAGGCTTTGGCGATTGTGCGAGGCAGGAGGATTGGCGATGGATCAAGGAACGTGTTGTTTAATTCGTTGTTTAATTCGTTAATTGTTTAATTCGTTCTTTGAAGAGCAATAATATAATGCATGCAGCATGCAGATAAATAACTGCATGCATTGTTTGTTTATTTTTGAAAAAGAAAAACATTATAGTAAAAAATTCACATTCTAAAAAAGTAAATGCAAGCACATTTTAATTAACGCCATGCTTTTCTTCAAACCAATGATCATGAACCCCACAGTCACATTTTTTGTACCCTTTCCTTGTATTCTTCTTGCAGACATCGCATTTGCGTTGAGTGTTCAGGTGACTTTGGTAGTGATCCACTCTATCGGTTCCCACATCTATGCTAACACGACAGCTTGCTGGAAGTATTCTGCCGCAGAGTCTGCCACTTTGAGATCGTGGTTGCATGAATTGTTTTAAATACGTTTGAACAATCTCTCTCCGAAACGCCAACAGGTCGAGTATAGGATCTTCCGCCTTCTTGTTCTCTCGATACAAGAGCCAGCAGTTCTGCACTACTATGTCGGGTATCGAGGCAAACAATACCCACCACCATTACTTGCTTCTCATGGAGATGCGTTAGTTGCTGATGTTTTGATCACATCTATCTACTCCACCCATGTTCTTGTTATAAAGATTGATTATGTATGACTGGTCAACCTTAACGCTTTTTCGTTGCTTTTTACAATAGCGACAAACTGACGCTGACGGGAAGAAAGAAATGGCATTGGAGGCAATATATACACTTTTGTTGTCGTTCCAGCCGACAGCGATTACTCTGTCAAAGCTATCGGTACATTGGTCATAAAATCCTCTTGCCTATTTTTCTAACAACTTAGGATTAAAAATTGGGCAGTTTTCTATTCGGTTAGTTTAGATTGTACCAGTGATTGTGATATCTTGATCCTAAAGATGACGGAAAAGATGTAGTAAAGAGAAAAAATTTTCACAGAAGACGTAATAGGCGCCATCCCTTGAAGCGAGCATAGGAGCTCTAAGACTACTTTTTCACCAAGAACCCACAATGTTGCAGATCGCCGAGCAGGGCTTTCTCCTTTTTCTCCCTGATAAGAACTAAATTGCAGCACGTATCCCTTGTTTTTTGCCAGCACCCATATTTTATAGCCCATACGCACTGGCTTACCAACGATCCTTTGCTTACTGCTATGTCGTCTGTGATAGGGAATCATTGACTCATCCACACAAATAAACGATAAATCGGAATGAAATTTCAGGCAACGTTAATTGCTGACTTTTGACATCTTGTCATTTTGGTCAAACTGATTGTTGTCGCAACAGTGAAGCAATGACATGATCTCCTCAAATCTGTTTCATGACATGGCAATAGAAATGGATTCGTTTTTGACGTCACTGCTATTTTCCCAATACAACTTTCGACGTGGAAGTACGTTGTATTCAGATAGCAATAAAATTGCAATGGAAAAACGCATCTCAGATTGATTGATGTTAAACAAATGCTTTTCTTTTTCTCGGTGAGTATAAAGCTTAATCATTTTACAGGATATTCTACCACTTCATCATCGAAAAATAAATTGAATAATGTAGTAGGAGATAAATATTTTTAAGCAACTTTCTTGCTGGTGGATTTGAAAAAAATTTTGTTCTTTTATCCTCCGTCGCTTGTTGGTGGCGATAGTAGAAGCAATGGATCGACATCTAAATTTATGGTTTCATCAGTGCATGGTTGGGCACTTGTAGTTGCTTCATCGACTACTTCAAAATTGTCTTCTTCCAACATACTATCACTTACAAGATGTCCATAATTTACGCCGTACTTTGCTTGTGCTAACAGCTGTGAACCAGAAAGATGGTTGGCAGAAACCGTTTCCTCTTTATCACTATCTTTATCTGAGCACATACCACCATTTGGAGGGGATAAAAATATATCAGCCTACGTAATTGCAGTCTTTGAGCATTTGTAGAACTTCATTAATGTTGCAGGTATTCTTTTTGGATCTGAAAGAGAAAAAAAAACAAATATTTCAATGAAGCACTTAATGTATACTTTTGTGCCCATAGTACCCCAATAGGGTACTTTGCAAATATAGCTATATTTACTTATGCTGAAATAATACAAAATATTTTGTAATTATTCAAGTAGCTACAAACTTGAAAAAAAATTAAAATTTTAATTTCACTAATAAAGTAAATTGTAACTTACCAATTCTGCAGAAAAATTTTAGAGCTCATTTTTCAACTACTTGCTTCTTTAACGACTGTAAAACTCAAACTGCGCATAACTTAAAACTTCAAACGTGGACACATTGTTAATTGGTCTATTCTTGTCATTGTTTTGTAAATAAAGAGCAATCAAACTTCATCATTAGCAAATAATGCAATTTTCGAATGATACCCTATTAGGGTTCATTATTGCAATGCTAACTCTATGCAAGCTAAAGTAATGCCAGAAATTAATAATTTGGATATTCCTAGTATATATTATGATTCAATCTTGAATGATGAACAATATATTCCTAGTGATAAAATACCCAAACTTCTATCAAATCAAAATAATAAAATCTCTTTTACTGCACTTAGCCTAAATGTGCGATCACTAAATAATGTTCATAATTTCTTAAAACTGGAAAGCTTTCTGCAATCAATTAATGTGCAACCAAGTATTTTAGCAATAACAGAAACATGGCTTAAAGAAAATCAAACCGGTCCACATACTAACCTCTATAATTATACATTTGTTTCAAATTCAAGGTCTCAAAGTAGAGGAGGAGGTGTTGGTTTATATGTTAATTGTTCACTTAACTTTACAATGAGATCAGATTTAACCATAATGCATGAAAAAATTTTTGAATCATTATTTTTTGAAATTGAATTCAATAACTCAGCAATGATTTGTGGTGTAATATATAGACCACCATCTAAAAATTCTAAAAGTCATGCATTATTTCTTGAGCACCTCATTAATATTCTCAATTCAATTAAAAATAAACCCTGCTTCCTATTCGGTGATTTCAATTATAATTTACTGAATTGTGATGATCCACACATAGCTAACTATGCAGATATGCTCTTTGAAAACTGCTTTATACCACTTATTAAAAAACCAACTAGATTCAATGCAAATAGTGGATCATTGATTGATCACATCTGGACCAATGTCAGTTTGGACAAATCTATTTGTGCAGCAATTATAACTCATCCCCTTTCGGATCATCTTCCATTATTCCTGAGTTATGCAAACAGCATTGATCCTCAATCTGAACTTAAGATGCAAAGATTCTTTTCAAGTGCCAAAATAACTCTTTTCAACAATGAACTTCAAAAAGTCAATATTGACCCAGTATTAAAAGAAACAGATCTAGATACAAGCTTCAAGGTACTTTTGAAAGATTATATGAATCTGTTTAACAAATACTTTCCCAATCAGGTTATCAAAGACAGTAGAAAGAATCATAACTGGTTTGATGATGAGCTCAAAAAATTATTGTCCAACAAAGAAGCATTATTTAAGAAATACATGCAAACAAAATCCCCTGAAACAAAAAGACAGTTTACAAAAGCTCGCAATCTTTATTTTAGAAAGATTCAATAAAAAAAAAACAAGAACACATTAAAAATAAACTGGAATCTAATAAAAACGACATAAAAGCTACCTGGAGGACTCTCAATAGCCTTTTGGGGAAGAAAAATATACCTGAGTGTAAATCTCTTTACACAAATACAAACAAAATAACTGATCCACAGCAACTAGCTAACCTATTCAATGACCATTTTTCATCTATAGCATATAAATATACTAGTACACTCCCTAAGTATGAAAATAATTATTCTGAATACCTTGGAAACAAAATTCAAGAAACTATGTATGTTTGGCCTACTTGCCCTATGGAAGTAAAAAATATACTTATAAACAGCAAACCAAAACTAAGTGCAGGTTTTGATGAAATCCCACTTAAATTACTGAAATTTTCTTTTGATAATATTATTTTAGCTCTTTCACATATATTCAACCTTTCTCTTTCTACTGGTAAAGTAATTAGTGATTTCAAAATTGCCAAGATCATACCCTTGTATAAAAAGGGTGATGCTAGTGACATAAATAACTATAGGCCTATCAGCCTACTTTCAAATATTTCCAAAATTTTAGAAAAAAAATGTACCGCAGAGTAATTAGCTTTTTAAACAGACATAATTTTTTTCGAAAATCAATTTGGCTTCAGAAAAAAATGTTCTACTTCCCAAGCTATTTCGCTTCTCATAAATAGCATCACCAATTCATTCAACAAAAACGAAAAAAGCCTAGCTATTTTCCTGGATTTATCAAAAGCATTTGATACAATTAGCATTGAAATACTACTAAAAAAACTCGACCACTATGGAATAAGAGGACTAGCATATATCTGGTTCAAAAACTATTTACTCAACAGAAAACAAAAAGTTGTGTGTTCTGGTGTTTTATCATCCTCAATCAATTCATCAACCATGGGTTTTCCACAAGGGTTTATTTTAGGCCCACTCCTGTTTCTTATATATGTAAATGATTTTAACAATTGCTTAACTAAAAGCAAAGCCGTTATGTTTGCTGACGATACAACTGTTTGGACTAGCCATAAAAATACGTCAACTCTATTCCAATTCATGCAATCAGAGATGGAATTAATTGATCGGTGGCCGGTTTCTAACAAATTGTCAATAAATATTGAAAAAACTAAATTTATGCTTTTTAGTACTCTAAACTCAAATGTTGGAGGTAAACATTCTTTATTCTATTAGTTTTGTTACCAGGTAAGTTATTCATAATTTTTCTATGCTCTTCTGGTAAACAGACTTAACTAAAATCTTCAGTTTATTCAAACTAAAAACTTCAAAAACAGTCAACGTTTCAAGCGTTATTACAGACGCTCTTCGTCAGGACTAACTTGAAATAAAATAGATAAAAGCAACGAACGAAAATACGTACAACTGTTAAAATTTTTTTGAAAATGGAAAAAAGAAAAAAGAAAAAGGCAAGTTAAGTGATACAAGGCAGTCAAGGATATAAACAAATGTCTGTTTACCAGAAGAGCATAGAAAAATTATGAATAACTTACCTGGTAACAAAACTAATAGAATATTTAATAACATCAAAAGCCTTTACGGGCTAGGGACCCTTCAACTTTTTCGAAGTTTAGTGTCCCAAGGAAACAGAATTGCACGCCACCAAGGACATTTATTTTTCAACCATAGCTGCTTAAGAGAACAAGTTTTACCGCGTAGCCTAGAATTCAAATCGCCTATAAACACTGTTGCCGGTAAGAAGTTAACTAGAAAATTTGGCTTCCTGTTTTTAAAACTTAGAATAAATGAATCGCATCACTGGATTAGAATTAGTGTTCAAAAGATTGAGAGAATTAAAACTGAATTGCATAAGACTCTATCACTATGTGATTACGAGATGGTCTTGGACTGGTCAAACTTAAAAATGAAGAAGCTTAGTGTCCAGCTAAATAGTCATTACAGAAGCAAAATAAAAAAACTTATTGAATATAATAACAAGATCCACAAAAAGTATACAAATCAACAAAAGAATTGGGTTATCAACTTGTCAAAACAAGAATTAACTAATGCTGAAGAAAGTGTGCTACGTTTTGGTTTAAATTTTGCTGTTACCCCTAAAACCGTACCGAAACTTAATATCATATCTGCAGTTGAAAAAGGCATTCGCCATTTACCTAAATCCTCGGCTAATATTATCAGAAGCAAAGTAGTTAATAGCCTCAATACATATAAAACACCTAAACCTAATTTATCGTCGGAAGATTTTAAAGCGCTGAAAGGGTTAGCCAAACGTAACAATTTAGTTATAACACGAGCAGATAAAGGCAACTGCACCGTGATTCTAGATAAAGATGACTACGAAGAAAAAATTCTAAAATTGTTAGCTGATGATAATACGTATTTGCAATTGAAACGTGATCCTACAAAAAGTTTAGAAAGAAAGGTAAACAAATACGTTTATGAATTATTCAAGAACGATGTTCTATCGCAAAAAGAATACCACCTTCTTCACAGTTCCGATGCCTGCACTCCACGCATTTACGGCTTACCTAAAGTGCATAAACCTGGCGCCCCCCTCCGACCTATAGTGTCATTTATTAATTCTCCTTTATACAATTTATCAAAATTTTTTACTAAAATTCTATCACCGCTAGCTGGCAAAACCGGACATACCGTTAAAAACTCTTATGAATTTGTCGATTTGATAACAGGGTTAAAACTTAATGATGATGAATGTTTTGTGTCTTTTGACGTCGTTTCACTTTTCACCAAAATTCCAGTTGACGTGGCAAAATCAGTTATTTTTGAACTTTTAAGCAAAGATGAATGTTTACAAGACCGCATTAAATTATGTTTAAAAGAATTAATGCTTGGAATTAACATATGTTTGGACA
Organism: Diplosoma virens; assembly: GCA_963680785.1. NCBI lineage: Eukaryota > Metazoa > Chordata > Ascidiacea > Aplousobranchia > Didemnidae > Diplosoma > Diplosoma virens. The sequence goes on along the minus strand of OY796882.1, from coordinate 69,845,614 downwards.
ATACCTATATTCAGTTTAAGAATCAATTCTATAAACAAATTTTCGGCGTCCCTATGGGCTCCCCTATTTCAGTAACTATTGCTAACCTGGTTATGGAAACTGTAGAAACCAAAGCTCTTCAAACATTTCAAAATCCCCCGATTATGTGGAAACGATACGTCGACGATACTTTTGTGGTTTTAAAAAAGAATAATTTGGAAACCTTTCATGAACATTTAAATAACATAGAGGCAAGTATCAAATTTACTCTAGAAACAGAATCAAATAATTCCCTGCCATTTTTAGATGTCTTGGTAGTAAAAGAAAAATCTGGAAATTTGATAACCAAATTATATCAAAAACCAACGCACACCAATCGGTTCCTCAATTTCAACTCACAACATTCATTAAGCCAAAAGCGTGGAATAATATCCACTTTATCCCACAGAATTAATTCTAAACTAATTACGAAAAAGTCAGACAAATCAATAGAAATGAAAAAGTTGATTGAAACACTTAAAAAGAATGATTATCCGGAATGGTTTGTTAAACAAACACTACGTCATACCAACAAGAAGTGGAATGATCATAGCAAAGAAGAAAGCTTTTTTAGTGATGAAAGAAAAGAATTGGTTGTGCTTCCTTATTTGGCAGGTTTTACTGAAAAAATTACTAGAATTTTCAAAACGTTTAACGTAAAAGTTTGCACCAAACCAATCAAGACTATCAAAAATATTCTACCGATTACGAAAGATTTCATTGATTTTAACCAACGAACAGGTGCAATTTACCAAATTCCTTGCAAAAATTGTTCTGGTATATACATTGGAGAAACCAGCCGCAGTTTTAAAACCAGATGTTCTGAACATAAGCGAGATTTGAACCCGAGAAACTTGGCAAAAATTGATGACAATAATATTAACAAAAAAACTGCTCTTGTAAAACATGTGGTAAATTTTCAGCATAACATTGATTTTGACAACTCTTCTATTCTTGCTTTTGAATCAGATTTTTTTAAACGTCGCTTTTTAGAATCTTTTTTCATCAACAACAAAATTACTACAGTAAATGACAAAGAAAATTGCTTTTACAATGAAATTTACAATGAGTTAAAATAAAAACCGCTGCTTCTTTTTTGTTTGATTTGATCGTTCGCTTTTGTTTATATCCTTGACTGCCTTGTATCACTTAACTTGCCTTTTTCTTTTTTCTTTTTTCCATTTTCAAAAAAATTTTAACAGTTGTATGTATTTTCGTTCGTTGCTTTTATCTATTTTATTTCAAGTTAGTCCTGACGAAGAGCGTCTGTAATAACGCTTGAAACGTTGACTGTTTTTAAAGTTTTTAGTTTGAATAAACTGAAGATTTTAGTTAAGTCTGTTTACCAGAAGAGCATAGAAAAATTATGTAAACATTCTTTATCAATAAGAAATAGACAAATTGATCAGGTAAATTCTCTAAAATTTCTGGGTGTATTCATTCACAATAATCTTTCCTGGAGTCTACACATGAAATACTTAATTTCAAAGCTAAGAAGCTGTTATGGTGTAGTGTGCAAAATAAAATCACTTGTAAACAAGGATTCACTACTCCTTCTGTATCATTCTCTAATTAACAGTCACCTCCAATATTGCATTTCAAACTGGTGTTTTGGTAATTCAACTCTAATTACAAAGCTTCAGCAAATTTGTAACAAATTCTTGAGAATGACATTTGAATTGCCCTATTGTTCCAACATAAATGACATTATGAAACAATGCAACATTTTAAAAATAAATCAATTATATAAATTGGAAACGGCGTCCCTTATGTTCAAACTAATACAAGGTGGAAACAAATCTCCTGCTTTTAGTTGTAATTTGCATTTAAATCCATGCAAACACAATACAAGAACCAAAGTTCAATACATAACACATCATTGTAAAACAACTGTTGCAAAACAATCTTTTTCTTATCAAGGCCCTTTCATTTGGAATTCTCTCCCAGCCAATTTAAAAACTAGCAACCAGACTTTCAAATGTTTCAGAAACAATCTTAAAAAATTCCTACTCAATGAATCAATATAAATAAGGTTCAATAAAAGATTTTTCAAATTAAGTTATAAAACTATAATCACGTCTTAATGGCGCTTTGTCTTTTCGGCGCCATAACTTGACAGTGCATAAAGGTATTGCTTTTATACATCTGTAAACTAGAATTAGTGTATAATTAAATATTCAATAAGATCTAAACTTAATGATTTCAGTGAGCTACTTACTGCGGAAAAGCATTTTTATTTCAGATAAAAATGAATTCAGGAAATTCAAGAACATGTCTTTCTAAAGAACAATCATCAACATTGGTTCTCTTATCAATTCTCAATCAGGCTACAATCTTCAAAACATTTTCAATCTCTATCAAGAAAGAGTGTATGCTACGCAAGAAAATTGGAATCAATTGATATAACAAATTCAAACCGTTGAATGGACAATCAACCTTATTTTATTTATTTATTTTTTTAACTGATTATTCAAATCAATTTACACAGTTGGCATGTTCTATTCTTTTCTAAACTTTATACTTCTTTATTCTCTCTTCATAATGTATATATATACGCATAAGTATATTTTGTTTTATTTTTATGTTTGTATTTGCAGTGCATCCAGAAAAGGTTCCGGACCTGGTGAGGTTTCTTTTCGGGAGGTTTTCTTTACTCACCATGCTCAGTTGAGCTAAATTTATAGTTAGCTATACGTATAGGGCGGTTGTGCCTCCCAATGATTTACATAACCGTTCCTGCACTGCACATTTTTTTGTCATTTTTTTGTGTCTTTTTTGTCTTTTTAAATAATAATATTTAGTTTGAATTAGGTAACGCGGCCGTGCTTCTTAGTTTTTCTCTTTCTTACCCCCTCTCTATACTTTCTGCATGTTTAACGTTCGTCGTTGTGTCGCGTTTCCTTTTCATGCTTTGCTTAATGTACATTGCATATACTTAAATATTGTTACTAAGCGTGAATAAAATATCATCATCATCATCATCAGGGTACAGTAGGCACTAATGGGTTTTAGCTTTAGAGATTACATTCAGAATTTTAGACACATAATTTTAGAGATACACACATAATTTTAGAGATTACATTCAGAAACACTAAGCGCATTTCTACTCTATGCAGTAGAATAGAAAACTAAGAACTGCTCTGGTTCACGAGCATAAACATGCCGCTCACTCAAGCCTGACAAACGCAACACCGCTATCATATTTAATTGGGAAATTGAGAACTAATCATTGTCATACGTAGTACAGTTAAGACAATTAACATAGATTGAATGTTTTTTTCTTTAATCATTTTTCCGTTTGAGCAAATGCATGTATAATCAGTTGACGCTCATGGAATCCTTTAAAAGTTTAATTGGAACCCTAGGTTTTGCGGAACCTACTATGGAAATTACTGCATCATTTGTTTATTTACATTTTGTTTCTATTTAAATAGAAAAATTAAAACTCTCACCTTTTTGAAACAAAAGAAGCAATAACGGAAAAAAAGATGATCATTGCAAGCACACCGGCAATTATGATACCGCTTAATAAGCTTTGCTTTTCTGAAAGAAAATCAAATATTATTATTCCTAAGTAAAAAAAACTTGTAAAACTGTTGTGTTTATGTAATAACAGTCTCATGTTAACACGTCACAGCTAGTACCAAGTTTAATTAATTTCAAAACAACAACTTTTGTCGCTCGTTTGATGCCGTTGCAATGTCAAAATAAATTTTTACAACTATATAAATGTTTGGTGCACTTATAAACCAAAGCGTAAAGCAATAAGGCGCTGGCAGCGTGTGCGCGCGCAAAGAAACAAAAACACGTGCGTTTTCTACGGTGTGTCTACGCATTTATTAGATCCTTTTTGAAGTGAACACTTACACACCTTAAGCTTACAAGCCAAAAATCAAAAATCTTCAAAGTTTTTACTGGTGGTTCTACAAATAAGTCTACAAGTAGGAGACATTAGGGTTGCTCACGAATGCATGGGGAATTTTTTTCTAAAATTTTTATCTGCAACCTTCTAAAAACGTGATGTATCGTGAGAAAAGATATTGTGCCAAATATTTCTAAAATCTAACAAGGCTTAGAGAAGGCTTGCTTGAAGCTTTGCTTGCCTAAAGAAGGCACGAAGGCTTGCTAGATTATACCATGCACATGTACAGTGAAAAGCAGCATTTTATTTTAAGAATTACCTGGTCATTACTTACCTACCGTGCAAAAGCGATCAAATTAAAATACCTATAAGAGAGATCAAATTGAGTAAAGTTTTTTTAATTTGTCGGCAGCATGGTCAAATGTTTAGAGCGTCGTGCTTATGATCAAAATGTTTTCAGTTCAAAACCCACTCGCGCCATTCTGTTGTGTCCTTGGGAAAGACACTTTATGGCACTTTCCCCTGCTTGGTAGTATTAGGAAGCAGCTTTAAATTACAAGCGTACAGCAATATCTTGGCATCTCCAGAAGCAGGTTGGGGTAATTGCTTACCCTAAGTATTAGTGCCTCCGTCACTTTCCTACAAGTCAGGAGGATAAATATAGAGAATAATGAAATAAATAAAAAATAATGAGCAGTGTAATCCAAATGACCTTCTGTTAAAATCGTTTAAACCAACCAACTTTAGTAGAGATGATGTTAGTAATGATAATTTTTAATGTGCAGGTTCTTTCTGGATAGGCTTTGAGAATTCATGGTTACTAAAACGAATCTGTTTTTAGGAAAGTTTATTTCTGATTTTTCTTGTAACTTTCAAAATTTTATTGGAGACAAGGCAGAAAACATCACTGTATTTACATTCCTCATCAGAATCTGAAATACGGTGTAACAAACGTTCTTCTAACAGTCAGGTCTTGAAAGTTTTCTTCTACTATCATGTTGAATTGAAACAAACTATTTGTGAAGCATCTACTGCTGCAGTTGAAGCTGCCATTCTCTTCTCGGAACGATCGAAGATTTCAATAGAAGAAAAACTCTTATTCACTAAGTTAGAGAGACTCCGTGATAGATGAAAGACATTGAAAAAGATTAGATATCGACATTCAGAAAAACAAACAAATAATAAAGAAGGATTTTTGAAGGTCCTCGACAACTTGTTTCACATGCCCACTTGGAGTGGATTGCAAATGATGAAAATCGAAGAGGAAAAACATTTTCTTTTTGCTCAGTGAAAAGAAAGTTGCCGTGGAACTTTGGGGACAGTTGACAAAACACTAGCAGCTAAACAAAAGAGGGTTAAAAAGAGAAAAGCTTCTGAACAAGTTACAAAATACAAACGGAGCAGGCCTAACCCATGATATGCTGACACAAACCAGATCAGTAGCGGCTCTGCAAGTGGTAAGAAAACTGATAAAAAATACATTTCTATTTCTGGACCAAAGCCTCCAGATCCGAAAAAGCCAAGGACATCTGTACAAGCTCAAAAATATCACGACATCTTGTCTAGCAGTAGCACTGATTGCAGTGTTGTTTCTGACAGAAACGCTGTTTATGTTTTTTCAGAGGCTGTGGCTAGAATGGGCCATAATCCAGCTAGTTTTGTCCTCAGCCGTGCATCTGTTGGACTTCAGAGAACTGAGTAAGCCTTTTTATTGTCCAAGAACTTAAAGAACAATTTTATCCTACTGAACCTTTGAGAGCTTATTGGGATAAAAAACTGCTTGAAACTCTGGTGGGGAAGAAGTATGTTGACCACTCACCTATACTTGTTTCTAGGCGTAGTATTTCTAAGATTCTGGGAGTGCCAAAGCTTATTTCTAAAATAGGGAAAATTTTGGCAACGACAGTTTTTAATAGAATTGTTGATTTTGGGTATAATTGCCGGGTCAGTCCCATCTGCTTTAATACTACTTCATCGAATACTAGTCAACGTGCTGGTGCATATGTGCTTTTGAAGAAAAAGCTGGAAAAAATTTTATTCCATTTTGGTTTGAAGGCACCACATAATGAGATTGAGATCCAAGATGTATGTTTGTTTTGTTTTATTAGGGTTCATAAGATCATGGATGACTTGCTCATTACCAACTAAAGCTAAAGCTCAACGACAAGATCTGCATCTCACAAAACAACTTATTAACTATAAACCGATCAGCCCAGTCACACCAAAAGCTACTGCTAAAACGTTTTCCAACTATATGTGGTATTTATCAGAAAAAATGTTGGCTTTAGAATTTTCTGACTAGTATGCGACTGTAGCAACCGAGCACAAGATGGTGAATTTTCTTGAAAAAACACCAAAAAAGTGACCTTCAATTGCATTAAGTTTGACTTCACAATGTATGAGCAAAGGAAGCTGGATGACTTTGGGTCAAAAAATACTTCAAAATTTTTTAAAAAACTAAACTTTACTCATCAATTTCTTTCCATTGACCCGGTCAGTTAGGCTGACCGAGATGGTTACACCGTTCAACAAAAATTTTTTTTGTGATATTTCAAAATTTTTATCTGTTTTTGGGTATATCTGGGGCGCTGAATTTGAATCTGTTGTCCGTTTTTATTTATCACGTCAGATTTTTAAGTTACCTCCATTCTGAAGTCTACCGTAATTAGCAAAAATAAAGGCATTATGGCTATTGATAAATGTTTTTATACGCATATTTTTGTCCACATTTCTATTCAAAACTGGTAGCAACACAGCGAACCCGTAACTAGGGTGGAGGAGAGAGTAACTTTTCTGGTGTAAAATTTATCCCCGTTTGAAATGATTACATGTACATGTAAAAATTTTGATTTACCCCTAAATATTTTTCTTTTCCCCCTAAAACATTTTATCCCATCAACATATATTGTCCAGTTGCTTTCTTACAAGACACTGCAAAACAAATAATTTATTGTTTTGAGAAGCACACCCCACCATACATTTGTTCAAAAATGTTTATGGTTTCTTGCTTTGCGTCTATGTAAGGCGTCAGTTTTTCTCTGCAGGTACCAGAAATAGTCGCCCATCATTCTATTGTTTGGCTTTCCTTCGTAACGTGTTTTAATGTCAGAAATGTCTTAGTGAAACCTTTCACCGTGCTCATCATTTACATCTCCTGAATTAAAGCTTCCATAAAAAGTTGTTTTTTTCAACCAGACAACAATTGAAAAAGCAGCCATAATGGATTCAGCATTTATTAAACAAACATTAAACAATTATTATTTAAAGACGAACGTTTTCGGCTTACTTCAGCCCTCATTAGGTTTCTACAATTTTAGTAATATTAATTAACTTTAAATTTACACACACACATAAAAAATTAACAACAGCAAAAAACAATGTATATTTTTTAAAAAAGGCTGTATTTTTGACTAACACATTGACTGCCAAGCCCATTTTCAGAAAATGGTTCCCAGAGGCCATGGTGCAAAAATTTTTTTTCTGATGTATTTTAACTAAAAATTACTTATATATATCGAAATTTCCTATGTTAGTGCATTTTAGGTATGAAATTTAACTTTTTCCGTGTCAGTCACTAATGTCTGACGCGGCCCCAGATTGAAACGTTTTTGCGCCAGGCCACGTCAGTCATTTTTGGTAGACAGTAATTGCTACACATTTTGCTGTTCTTGAAACCCCCAACTATCAATTTACCGAAAACGTAAAGGATTGCGGTGATTGTTGCTCTTTTACTGTATTTCAGATAGGCTAAATATAGAAATTTTCAAATATGACTAAACGAAAGTTAACTGCTGATGATATAGATATGCTTATGCAAGAATCTGATTTTGACTCTAGTGAATCAGACCATGATGATTCTTGTGATGATGCGCATTGGGATCCGGACCCTCTTTCTAGTGATGGCAGTGATTTTGACTCTGATGAATCAGAAACTGAAGCCGCTGCCATGGACATGGATGACAGCGTCACTGCAGCATCTGACACTAATGGCAGTAGCCTAGATCAATCAGCATCCGAAGATGATGATGACAGTAACGACAGCACAATATTGATCAGTGGCAACTGGACCGATTTTGTTGGAAGGCAGCAGCCCTTTACTTTCAGTGACCAACCTGGTTTGTTGAAAACCCTTGCGCCTAATTGCTCCCCACTGGATGTGTTTTCACTTTTAGTGGATGAAAATGTCATTCATCGTATTGTTGCAGAAACAAACCGGTACGCTGCACAAACAATAGCAAATAGGTCTCTCACCAAATTTGCCCGGTTGAATAAGTGGGTAGATACAGATGAAGTCGAAATAAAAAAGTTTCTCGGCTTAATTTTTTGGATGGGGCTTGTTAGACTAAACTCTCTTGAAAAATACTGGTCAACGAATCCTCTCTTTCAGCAAACTGTTCCTCGCGCAACCATGTCTCGCAATCGCTTCCAGTTACTTTTGAGTATGCTACATTTCAGCGACAATGAAACTTCGGAAAGTGGTGATCGTTTAGCCAAAATACAACCATTGATAGATATGCTGCAAAAAAACTTTCAAACTTTGTTTCGTCCAGAAGAAGATGTTGTTATAGATGAGACTTTAGTGCCATGGCGAGGACGCTTGATCTTCAGGCAATACATCCCAAACAAAACGCATCGCTATGGAGTCAAACTTTTCATACTTTGCTCAATGGTTGGGTATACATGGGCTCTGAAGGTCTATTCTGGCAAATCCCAAACTGGAGAGCGTGAAATTGGGCTGGCTAAAAATGTTTGCATCGAGCTGATGAAAGACCTGATAGGTCAAGGTCGTACATTATATGTAGACAATTTTTATACTAGCTATGAGCTAGCAAACTACTGCCTGCAAAAACAGACCCATCTTGTTGGAACCCTTCGTGCAAACAAGAAACACATTCCGAAAGAAGTTCTGCAAGCAAAGCTAAAACGAGGTGAAATGGTTGCTAAAGAAGACCAACAAGGAGTGGTTATTTTGAAGTGGAGAGACACTCGTGACGTCCGTGTTTTGTCAACGAAGCATGCACCGGTTATGAAGCCAATCACACAACGCGCTCCACGTGCTGCTTCATCAGACGCAGTTGGACAAAGAAGACGACGCCAAAGAGCTACCGAAAAACCACTTGCTATCTTGGAATACAACAAAGGCAAAGGTGGAATCGATCTTTCGGACCAAATGGCGTCATACGCTACTACCCTTAGGAAGGGGGTCAAATGGTACCGAAAGCTAGCAACCGAACTATTGCTGGGGATGTCGGTTGTAAATGCTTGGGTGGTCTATAAAGAAGTGACCAAAACAAAAATAAAAATTTCTAAGTTCAAGGAACTGCTCGTGGAGCAACTGTTATCAGATGCCGGTGTTGTCACACCTTCAATTTCAGGTTCTTCTGCGCCACATCACCATCTGGTTGAGCGTACAGGAGCCCTTGGAAAAAAATTAGACGAGCATGTGCCTCCTGTTACGCAAAGGCGAAGCAAGAAGGTGGCCGTGATGGGGCAAGAAAGAACTCTTCAAAATCATACACATATTGTGATTTGTGCCCTGGACAACCACAGATGTGCCGAAAATGCTTCAATGAAGTTCACAAATGAACAGACGTGATATTCACATTTACGTTGTTGTCGCTTTTCGTTGTATTTCTTTCAAATAAATAAAATTTGCTAAAATTTGTGTGTCGGTTTATAACTTTTTTATTTTTTGCACTTTGCTAAAACCAAAGCTACCAAAATATTCCTCAGAGGCCACGCTATCAAACCTCCATTCGATTTGCACGTACTGTCACCCATAAGTGAGAGACGTGGCCTAGACGGAAAATTCGAGTGTCACCCACATATGACTGACGGTGATCGTAATGAAACATTACGTGTCACCCATATATGACTGACATGGCAGTCAAAGTGCTAACAGGCTAAATTTTAAATCAAAACGAGAGAGAAACCAAATTGATACAAATTAAATTTCAGATTATGATGTCATTGAAAAAAAAAAGAAAAAATATTACAATCAAAATATATTCAATAAATATGAAGCACCGTTTGCGAACATTTGTCGATTTAATTTTGGACTTAACTTTTTTATGAGTAGAGCTTCGTGAATCTTAGAACAAAATTCTGATTTGCATTTACGTATTATTACAAAATTGTTTTCATCAAACCGATTATTAGAACACTTTTCACACTACAAAATATGATCTTTAATTGCACTATCCTGTAGACTTTTGAAATTCAGATGCTGCCGGACTCTAGTGATCAAATGTGTGGAGGACATACCGATGTATGTCTTGTTTGTATCGCACGAACACGAGAATTTATAAACAACATTTGAGCAAAGAGCCACAGGAGTTTTGGATTTTAACTGAAGTAATTGACTACTACCCCAGAGAACCCACTGTGACATATGTGTAACATAAACTTTAAACGTTTTTAACTCTTAAAATTTTAATTTTTTGGAACAAAAACAATTGGCAACACCTAATGTGATCCATATCCAATAATTCTAAACTGATTTTTATTGGTTTTTAAAAGTCATATGACAATAGTTTTCTTTTAAAAATTGTTGGCTTCATGCTTTCGGCTACAGCGGAAATTATCAAATTCGTAGCTAAAAGCATGAAATTTTCAAACCTTTTAAATTGTGTTATTTTACTTTCTTTGTTTGATCAGAGTCTGTAGCAGTTGTCAATATTCCTAAAAAATACTTTTTTTTTGTTATCTTGTTTTACTGTGTCAAATAAAGTTAAAGAAATTTTACGATTTTGCCGCTAAAACATACAGAAAGGCCCAGTGTGACATATATGTCACATCCCCAAAAACAACTAAAATGAGCCCCAACAAAATTTTTAAAATAAGTTTTAAAATATAGAAGGTAAAAATTACTCAATTACGTGAAAATTATTTTTTTTCTACAATTGCTTAATAGCGTGGGTTTTCTGGGGTTAAAAGTTTTATAGATAGGAGATATTTTTAAATTGTACTTGTTTTTTATTAATGCAGAAAGACGATTTGCAAAGTGATGTGATTCCTTACCCAAATACGGTATACAAAAACTATTTTCAAAGCTAATGTTTTGAGAAAATTTGTTAGAAGATTGAAAGCTCGCAAGAATTTTATCAAAAAACGATGAAGAATAACCATTATTTAAAAACATCTTTTTTAACATACTAACTTGTTTATGAAACAAAAAATCGGAGGAACAAATACGCTTGGCTCGATTTAAAAAACATAAAATTAATCCAGACTTCCATTTAATGGGACACAGCGCGTTAAAATTCAAAATTATATTGGTGTTTGTAGGTTTCCTGTATACCCAAGTATCAATCCCTGTTTCATTGAGCCTAATTTCAACGTCAAGAAATGGTATGGTGTCAGAAGGGAGCTCCACTGTTAATTTAATATTATTATGTTGAGAATTAAGCAAATCGAGAAATTTAGTGGAGTGATTAGAATTATCAAATACAGCAAATATGTCATCAACGTATCTAGAATACAATTTTGGATGAAAGTCTAATTGTTTCCCTAATAACTTATTTTCTATGTGAGCAAGAAAACGTTTGTCTTTAAATAATAATTTTTTAATGTTTGTTTAATAATTGCTGAAACTATTATGACTGCTTTTTTCAATTGTTGTCTGGTTGAAAAAAACAACCTCTTTACAAAAAATTTACTTTAGAATTAGCAGCAAAAGAGGCACACCAGTAAAAGATCTTCGGCAGATCGAAAGGTATGGTTTAAAGATAGTGAAATTAAAATTAGACGTACAATTTTTTGAAACTTGCGCTAATCTTGACATTTGCCCACAATTCCTTAAATTCAAAGCACCAAACCTCAAGATTTACAGGAACACAAAAGATTTGTATCGTGTAATCGTTCTTAAAAAGTTAAAAGAAATTAAGAAAGATCTTGGACGAGCAGAAAGTAGTTATATCACCAAAAAAGCTATTCTGCAAAATCTAAGCACCATAGAAAAATTATGCTTAAACTCAATGCTTAGAGAAAAATTTCAAGCTATTGCCAAGAACATTTTGGTCATTCACAGGAAAAAAACTGATTCACCTTTGGTTAAGAGAACGCCGTAAATCTCCGGATTGTGTAAAAAATTTAAGTAGTAGAAATTTAACCATTGAAGAAGAAGACGCTCTACGGTTTGGTCTTGATAACCATATTTTACCAAAAAAACTAAGAACAGATGATATCAAAGCGCGGATAGAAAAACTGTTTTATTTTATCAACAAGGAGAATAAACTTATTGACGACAACTTTAAAGACGAAGTCAAATTTATGTTCAAAAAATTCGTTAATGCCGGTAAGAGAATTTGTGCTCACCCCAAAAACGCAGCTCTTCATAATACCTTAAAAAAACTGGGCGATAACTCCAGAATTAAAGTTTGTAAATTCAATAAAGGGAAAGGGTAGTCATTTTGGACAGCCATGACTACTACGCAAAACTGGATTGCATAATCAATGATAGCTCAAAATTTCATGAAATTAATCAAGACACCAAAGTTCATCCGATAATTAAAAAAGAAAAATCCATTAATTATTATGTCAACAAATATCTAAAATCATGGGGAAGTGAAATAGTAAAAAACCTCATTCCGAAAGGCAAGTAGTCCAGGAAAAATTTACGGTCTCATCAAAGTCCGCAAAAATAATAACCCAGCAAGACCAGTGATATCGATGATTGGCACTCCAGAATATCAACTTGCCAAATTTCTTGATTCAATAATCAAAAGTTACATACCAGATTCATACATGTTACATTCTACTGATTACTTTTTTGATGAATTAAATACCTTTCAATTTAAAGCGGATCACAAACTTGTTAGTTTTGACGTTTAATCTCTGTTCACAAATGTTCCTCTGGATGAAACCATTAATATAATTGCTGACTACATCTACTCAAAAGATAACCAGATTAAAAGACAATCTACCTTCAATGAAAAAAGAAGTATTTATAAAACTGTTGCGTTTGGCCAACCAAGAAATGTTTTTATATAAAGACAAATTATATCAACAATATGATGGTGTCAGTATGGGTTCTCCACTGGCTCCGACTTTAGCCAATTTTTTTCTTGCTCACATAGAAAATAAGTTATTAGGGAAACAATTAGACTTTCATCCAAAATTGTATTCTAGATACGTTGATGACATATTTGCTGTATTTGATAATTCTAATCACTCCACTAAATTTCTCGATTTGCTTAATTCTCAACATAATAATATTAAATTAACAGTAGAGCTCCCTTCTGACACCATACCATTTCTTGACGTTGAAATTAGGCTCAATGAAACAGGGATTGATACTTGGGTATACAGGAAACCTACAAACACCAATATAATTTTGAATTTTAACGCGCTGTGTCCCATTAAATGGAAGTCTGGATTAATTTTATGTTTTTTAAATCGAGCCAAGCGTATTTGTTCCTCCGATTTTTTGTTTCATAAACAAGTTAGTATGTTAAAAAAGATGTTTTTAAATAATGGTTATTCTTCATCGTTTTTTGATAAAATTTTTGCGAGCTTTCAATCTTCTAACAAATTTTCTCAAAACATTAGCTTTGAAAATAGTTTTTGTATACCGTATTTGGGTAAGGAATCACATCACTTTGCAAATCGTCTTTCTGCATTAATAAAAAACAAGTACAATTTAAAAATATCTCCTATCTATAAAACTTTTAAAGTAGTCAATTACTTCAGTTAAAATCCAAAACTCCTGTGGCTCTTTGCTCAAATGTTGTTTATAAATTCTCGTGTTCGTGCGATACAAACAAGACATACATCGGTATGTCCTCCACACATTTGATCACTAGAGTCCGGCAGCATCTGAATTTCAAAAGTCTACAGGATAGTGCAATTAAAGATCATATTTTGTAGTGTGAAAAGTGTTCTAATAATCGGTTTGATGAAAACAATTTTGTAATAATACGTAAATGCAAATCAGAATTTTGTTCTAAGATTCACGAAGCTCTACTCATAAAAAAGTTAAGTCCAAAATTAAATCGACAAATGTTCGCAAACGGTGCTTCATATTTATTGAATATATTTTGATTGTAATATTTTTTCTTTTTTTTTTCAATGACATCATAATCTGAAATTTAATTTGTATCAATTTGGTTTCTCTCTCGTTTTGATTTAAAATTTAGCCTGTTAGTCAAAAATACAGCCTTTTTTAAAAAATATACATTGTTTTTTGCTGTTGTTAATTTTTTATGTGTGTGTGTAAATTTAAAGTTAATTAATATTACTAAAATTGTAGAAACCTAATGAGGGCTGAAGTAAGCCGAAAACGTTCGTCTTTAAATAATAATTGTTTAATGTTTGTTTAATAAATGCTGAATCCATTATGGCTGCTTTTTTCAATTGTTATCTCCTGAAGTGTCAGGAAAAAATTTCAAGTGTGAGTACAAGAAATGTATCTTTAACAACATAGGACACCCTAACTTCTGATACGCGATGAACATCTCCTGCACGATATCGGCATAATTCTTGCTTTTTTGCTGCCTAGAAAAGTTGTGTACCACTTGCTTGAACGATTTCCAAGCTCTCAACTACAGGCTATTCATATATTAATCGAATTTTTCATCCTTCATGAGATCTCTGATATCTGGTTCAACAAAAGCATCTGCTTTTAACTTGGCATCACTCTTCTTTCGGCCAAATTTTTCTATCAAGTACTAGAAACCCTTTCGATGATGATCCATTGCTTTGACAAAAATTTTATGAGTCCGAGTTTTATATTCAGTGGTGGCAGGTATACTTTCATTGAGAGGTGGATCAATGAGAGGTGTATGCTTCACGTTATACCTACCAACTGCAAGCTTTTCTTGTGGAGGATCAAATAGTTTAAGTATAGTGATTATTATCGTCACGACTATCCTAAAGACATAAAAAACACATATGCTTTGTGTAGCCCAGATGTAAGCTAGAAAGTTGGGAAATCAACTTCAAATCTCCACAGATATTCTAAGAATACTTTTGCTACTTAATTGCTTCTCAAAAAGTTTTTATAGATTCATAAGTCTCTTTCACATTGACTGCGTATGCTACTGGCACAGAAGGCTTTGTGTTACCTTTATGAAGTAAAACAGCTTTACGGCTGGTTTTACTAGAATCAATAAACAACCTCCAATCATCAGAAATATGTTGGTAGCCCAGCAATTGCATCAAAGCAGATATGTTGTTGCAAAAACACAGCAATTTTGTGATGGTGAAAACAAAGACAGCTCATCTTGTCGTTGGCAATAAAAGGTGCTCTTAGTGCTATTTCAAGAAGATTTCATTGTTTTAACCGCAGCTCAAAAGTTTTGCTTTCTCTTGCGACAAAATTAAATCTCTCACAAGGTCATTTAACATGTGTTGGTTAATCAAAATTAGAAAATTAGGCTTATTCTCTTCTATAATCATTTCACAAACAGAAGTTTCACTTGAAATTTTAGGTTAAGAAGATGAGGCATTTTGACTTAAGGGACCAGTTGGAGGGTTAAAAGGATGGAAACCGTACTGCTATGTTGAACTGGCTTCATAGCGGATCTGCAATTTGTACAGTTATCTAATTTGTACAATAATGGAACTATTAAACAAGGTCAGGAAAAGACAGGATAAGTATGAAAAAGATTATTTTGAAAAAGACCATGATACTGCTTCTTGTAATTGTTTTGCAGGTGAAAAAGAAAAAAATGGAACAGCATCAAGAACTTATGAAATTATCAACTATTATTGATTCTATTAAAGTTGAAGTTGGACAGTTGGCAGAAATGGTGGAAAAACAGGAACAATATCTAGATGACTCAGAACAATATGGAAGATCTAATTGTCTCATATTGCATGGGAACAATATAGATCACAGGATAAGTAGCATTGATGTTGAGAAGTATGTGCTAAATATATTAAATACTAGATTAAATTTGCCTACTAGTGTTAGTGACTCTGATATTGATATTTGTCACTCTCTTCCTTCAAAAACCAACAAAAAACCACTTATTATTAAATTTGTTCGCAGGTCAGTAAGGAATATGATATATTCGCATAAGAAGAACCTAAAAACATCGAATGGACCCAAACTATCAATCACTGAGTCATTAACCAAAAAAAGACTAAAGATTGTGGAGGAAGCCAGAAAGGTATTTGGTTTTGGAAATGTCTGAAGCATAAAACGTATTCTATACTGTTCATTCAAAGGTAAGAAACAAACTATAATTAAACTATCCGATATTAGTAAGATAAGATTTTCTTCTTAATTAATTAGTAGTTTCAATAACCAAAACTAATACAATACTTGATTTAACCTTACCACGACACATCATAATTTTCTTGAAATTAACTTTAGCTTATCTTTATATAATTATTCATTTTATACATCTTAAATTAATTTAAAATTTGTTAATTTATTTATTTGTATTTTTTTTTTACTTTTTGTTTATTTTATTACATATTATTATTTATTTATTTTAATTTAATTTTTTTGTTTTATTTATATATATATATAATTACTCATTTGTGCAACATAAATCTTAAATATTATGACTTTGAGAAAACTTGTATGTAAATTTGGTCAAAAAAACAATCAGAAAAGACTTTGTGCCTATTCAATGCCAAACATGTTTAGCTCACTTTCATAAAAAATGTGCTAAAATACTTAACAACCAAGCAATAGCCTCAAATAATTTTTACTGTGAATGTAATTGTTATGAACATAAAAATTTCCATGTTTCACATAATTCTGGTAAAGAAAAAATTGTTAGTAGTAAATCTGAAAAATGTTTTAATGCTGAAAAATTAAATTTAATTTTTGTTGATGACAGTAATTCTGAAAATAAAGAATATGATAACTTAATTGACCCAAATAGTCATCACTTTCAAGAGCAATACTTGGAAATTCACTCTACAAAATCATTGATCTTTAATAAAAATATTTGTAATAGTTTTCTTATTATTTGTGTTAATATTTGGTCACTCTCTAATCCTTTAAATTTTAATAAATTAGAAAGCTTTGTTTATAATCTAAACCCCAAACCGGACATAATTGCTGTAACTGAAACATGAATTCAGAATAATTCACCTGGCCCATACTGTTATCTTGAAAATTATAATTTTAGCTCTAACAGCAGAAAAATTACCAAAAGTGGTGGAGTTGGTTTATATATTAAAAATTGCTATAAATTTAACCTAATTGATGAATTAACAATAATGAATGAAAAAATTTTTGAATCAATTTTTATAAAAATTAAATTACATAATGAAAATTTATTCTGTGGTAACATTTATAGATCTCCTGCTAATGACAGTCGTTTAAATGAAAACTTTTTGAATAATCTTTACAACTGTATCCATAATAGTAATGAATCACTAAACAAATGTTTTATCACTGGAGACTTTAATTATGATTTATCAAATCAAGATAATGAACATGTATGTAATTTTATTGAAATGATGCTTGAAGGTCATTACTTCCCAGTTATTAACAAACCGACTCGCATCACAGATACAAGTGCAACAGTATTAGACCACATCTGGACAAATTTACACCATCAGCAAATAAAATCAGGAGTCATTTTAAATCCACTTTCTGACCATCTACCAGTATATATGTGTTTTAATCTTAATAAACAGAATTTGTATAGACCTCAACAAAAAAGATTTTTTACCCCCCAAAATATAATTAAGTTTAATGAAATGTTAGAAAATATTGATATTAATGCAATACTAAATGAAACTAATACTAATTTAGCATTTAAATTATTAATGGACAGTTATAAATCTACTTTTAACTACTGCTTCCCTTTTATCAAGCAAAATATTGAAAACAAAAATAAGCAGCCATGGTTTGATAATGATCTTTATTTACTAATGCTTAAAAAAAAACAAGTGTTTTAAAAAGTTTTTGAAAAATAGGAGTGTTTTAAATAAAGCAAACTTCAATAAAGAAAGAAATACATACAATCGCGCCTTACAAGAAAAAAACAGAGTTATTTTAGACAAACATTTAAGAAATTAAGTAATAATTTAAAAGAGACCTGGAAAAATATAAACAAGCAATTAGGTAAAGTTAAATCATCTGTATGTTCTTCCATATCCATAAACAATAATTTGGTGAATGACTCTCTCCAGATTACTAATTATTTTAATGACTACTTTGTCAATGTTGCAAATAATTTAGTATCAGATTTACCCCAAACATCTCATAGTTTCCAAACATTTATGCAATCTCCCACATTGAGCACACTTTATCTCTATCCCACTAGTTTAACTGAAATAAAAAAACTAATCAGTAACCTTCAGCCTAAAAAAAGTAGTGGCATTGATGAAATTCCCCCAACTATTTTAAAAGGCACACCAGACAATATATTAATAGCTCTAACACATGTGTTTAATCTTTCGTTAGCTTGTAGTGAATTTATCTCTGACTTTAAAACTGCAAAAGTAGCACCAATTCATAAAAAGGGTAGTGTAACTAATGTATGCAATTATCGCCCAATCAGCTTACTTTGCTCCATGTCAAAAATATTGGAAAAGTTAATATTCAATCGTGTAGTATTATTCTTAAAAAAACAAAACTTTTTTTATGAATGTCAATTTGGCTTCAGAAAAAATCACTCAACTAGTCACGCAACTTCATTATTAATTGAAAATATTGCTGAAGCTTTTGAAAACAAAGAATATGTACTAGGCGTATTTCTTGATCTATCTAAAGCATTCGATACCATTGATCATAAAATTTTATTATCCAAATTATGGCATTGTGGAATTCGTGGTGTAGCGCATGATTGGATTTGTAGCTATCTTAGTAACAGAAAACAATTAATTGAAATAAATAATATTTGCTCCAATACTAAGTCAATAAAATATGGTGTCCCTCAGGGTTGAATTTTAGGTCCTTTACTATTCTCAATTTATGTAAATGATTTAAATAATTGCTTGACCTTAGGAAAATGCATCATGTACGCAGACGACACTAACATATTTTTAAAAAGTAATTGCTATGAAACCTTATAGGAAGCTGCAAACAAGGAGTTAGTGAACGTAGATAAGTGGCTTCTAGCAAATCGGCTATTTCTAAACACTGACAAAACACATTATGTGATCTTTCGCACACCCAAAACAAAGCCTCCATCAAAAAAACTGACAATTTCAATCAGAAATAAATTTATTTCTTAGCAACAAAAAACGAAATTTTTGGAAATAATATTTCATGAACATTTAAGTTGGAAATTGCATATGGACTTTGTTCTACGAAAAATCTGCGTAAGTTATGGTACTATCAAAAAAATTTCAAAACACTTTGACAAAAAAACGTTGCTTGTATTGTACAACTCCCTGATAATCAGTCATATAAGATATTGCATTACAACTTGGCATATTAATAATAAAACCACAGCCTCAAAAATTCAACAAATCGCTAATAAATTTATACGATTGACATTTGGATTACATCACAGAGCTAACGTTACTGACATCTTGCGAAACAACAACATAATGACAATTGATCAAATAACCGAATTAGAAATAACTTGTTTTATGTATAAATATATAAAAGGCATGTTACCGCCATGTTTTGATCATTTTTTTCAAAATAACCTGGTAAGCGACAATTTCACTAAATGTACAAGAAGCCAGTCCAAATTCTATCCTTCATTTTGTAGATTAAATATAACTAAACAATCTTTAAGATACAGAGGTCCTCTTGCTTGGAATAAAGTCCCATCAATCATTAAACAGATAAAATCATATAGTAAATTTCGAACAGAATTTCAGAAGCACCTTATAGCAACCTAATTTTTAATGGTAACAGACTTCACAAATTTTAAAACATCTGCTGCTGGTTTTTATTATTACAGGTAACTCCACCTAATTGGACAAAGAAATTGAAGGTGATAAAAGCCCGATGCGACTTCAAAGGTAACATCCAGATCATTACGGCCCGTCCAGTTCGATGAAAATTCACATAATTTACTTCTTTTGCATCTATTCTTGTTTGCTATTTGTATGTTTTACGTATATAAATTTTTTGTCCAGCCATATGCTTTTGAAATGGTCCTTTTGACCCGTGGCAGGATTTATTTTGGTGGGTTTCTTTGCCTGTCTGACCCTTTTTGGTCCTGACCCTTTTGGTCTTTGAGTTTGCTGTTTCTCCCACCCATGATTATACAACATTCTCTGAATTTAGCTCGGATGTGTGTATTAATTATCTTCTTTTCGCTTTCCTTTTCTTATTAACATCACATCGCTTTATTCAAAGATATGGCGAGCAACGTCAGTTGTGCATGTAATAACGTACTTCGTTTAGTCGCTGCTTCCTTATTCACAATCTTTATTTCTACATGCACTATGATTAATTTCAAGTTGATTGTGAGTAAAAATGAAAATAAATGAAATAAATACGTAAATAAGTTTTTTTTTTTTTTTTTTTTGCAGTTTAACTATTTTTTGGATTGGTAAATCGTCAGTTAAAAAAAATTAGAAAGAAACTTTCAGTTATAAACAGTAATTAAAAATCATAATTAGTAATTAAAAAGATTCGAAAAAATAGATGAAAGCTCAGAACAATACCGAAGGTTAAAAGCTCGACGCACAGGTCTCAAAGCTTCGATCACAAGACAGTTGAACCAATTAAAAAACTTAGCAAAAGCGAACAACCCAGTTGCGTTTGAAGATAAAAGATTGTCTCTACAAGCTACGCTTAAAAACTTCAGAGAAAATTTAAAATTAACCTCAGATCTTCATATCAAATTACCTGACGACAAATTTGATGAAGCTGCTGCTGATTTAGAAACTAATGAACTCTATCTCGAGGAAAAAGAAAACAATGCAGCAGACCTCAAATGTGCTTTCGATGACATGTTAACACCAAAAATTGAAAACGAATTGAGAAATAGCGAAATTTTAGATTGTAATTATAAACCTAAGTTTAAACCTAAAAGCCTGTGCGCCCCGAAATGGGATGGAGATATAGCTACCGTGAGCTCGTGGAAAACTCGTTTAAAAGATTATTTTTTCCTAACCGGATTAAGAAGACAGAGAACAGTTAGTAACTTTTCTACATGATGATGTACTACCTGAAACCTTAAAATCAACTTTATATAATTGTATCAGCACCAAAGAGCTATTTGATAGTTTGGACGCTCGATTTCCTTCAGAATCTATCCCAGAAGCAGTATTACTCAGACTTAGGGAAACCAAGTCTATGACTTCTGGATCGGCAAAGGAAATGCGACGACTGCTAGAAGTAATAAAAAACTACGCTCGTTCAGCGAAAAAATCAGGATATTCAAGTGATCTTGAATGCTCAGCCATTATCAATTTTATTGAACAAAAATTGACTGACTCTATTGTTCGAAATTTCAGAAGATGGTTATGTCGCTAGCACAAAACAAAACGTCCAAGTGTAGACTTATTGATTATTTTTCTAACGAACGAAACTGAGCTGGAAGAACGTCTCAATCAATCACATTCAAACAACACGCCAAGTAAGTCCAAATTTGTTAACATTAGTAAAGTTCATTCGACGCAATTTTAAAATTCTTGTACTCTCTGTGGAGGAAATCGCCATAAATTTGTGGAATGCAAGACGTTTTATTAACTACACACTGAAACAAAGAACGGACGCGATGAACCGTTTAGGGCGTTGCTACACGTGTCTCTCAGCTATGCATTCCTCGCCTAAAGATTGTAAATATAAGCGTTCTTATAAAATTGCGGTAGATCACACCACACCATGCTTGACTGTGTTCCTTCTAAAACTGTGGCTAGGAGTAACGAAGCTGATCAAATTGCTACACTCTTGCATGCTAGTGCACCACCTTTTCAACCAACTATTCCAACAACTAATTCGTGTACTACTACTAATTTGCAAAAATTTTCTGCACTTATATATATTATATATGTACTCGGTTTTCATGAAAAATGGCATAAATGTGTAGCGCTTCTTGATTCAGGAAGTGATGTCACCCTTGTAAAGAAAGAGCTGCTGTCTTCGCTGAAACTTGATCGTAGGTTTCAAAAACTAAAATTTGGGACTGCTGGAGGAGGCTTTCTAACTAAAGATTCTGCTTTAATATCTTTGTGGGTGCGTAATACTGATAAGCAAGCCTATCACTTTAATATTAACGCTTTTGAATTGTCTAAGCCGGCTCATAAACCCCCTGTCTCGAAGAATTTTTTGAAAAACTTTCTTATCTTGAGCCGATCAAAAACTTTGTTCCTTCAAACTCTAAAAATGTCGACATACTACTAGGCTACGATTATGCTAATCTAATGCAACCTCATGCTTACTTGAAACTCCCAGACTTTTCTGCCGAACTTCCGTAAGCAGCAGAAACACTACTGGGTTGGTATGTTTTCGGAGCAAACACAAACACCCAAAATGGGGTGATTGATGATCATTTAGCGTTCAGTTTGTCCGAACCGAATCGGAGAATATTTAACAGTGGTACGAAGCAGACGTTTGCGGAGTTGAACCGACTCAAATTTGCGCTTGCAGCAAGAAGCAAATTATTGAGTTACAATTTATTAAGCATGTCCAGAAGACAATTTACAAAACAGACGAAGGAAGAGTTGATGTCTCACTCTCTTGGAAAGACGGAACTCCAGGTTGCTTCAAATTAAATAGAAAACAAGCGCTGATGAAACTGTACTCGCTGGAATACAGACTGAAAAAATCAAATTTGATGGAGACTTACAAAATTGAAATGGAAAAAATACTAAATGAGTTTGCTGAAACTGTACCGAATTCAAACCTGAAAGATGAAAACAGCTGGTATTTAGATCACTTTCCTGTTTTACGTTCAGATAAAACAACACCGTGCCGATTTGTATAGAACTCTGCCGCTGCATATGATGGCCTTACTCTAAGTGACGGTTTAAGGAAAGGCCCGGACTTACTCAACAGCTTATTTCTTACTCTAATTTCGTGGCCATTAAGTCCAATTGCTGTAATGGGCGACATCAAAAAGATGTTTAACAATGAGCGTATCATCGGTTTCTTTGGAGAGATGGCAACTCCGACTTACCGGCTAAAGATTATTAATGGAAGAGACAACCATTCGGGAACAAATCTGCTCCAGATCTAGCAATAAGCCCTCTACACTTTGTAGCAAATGACTATATCAATATCTATTCCTTTGCAACGCATATTCCTTTGCAACGAATTTTTTTGTTGAAATTACGAAAAAGCTAAACGAAGTAAATAAGCTTCAAGAATTTTGGTGAAACCGCTGTATTCAACCTATTCCATGCACACAATCTATCGAACTTCACGGATTTTGTGACGCTGAGGAACAGGCATACGGAGCAGTGATTTGGCTCAGATACCCGACAAGTGATAATAATTATTCTTTGCGGTTTGTAACTGCAAAAGCATTTGTTGCGCCGGTGAAAAAACGATCAATACCGAGACTCGAACTGACGGCGGCTGTAATACTTGCACGTTTAACTTTATCGTTAAGCAAAGTTGTAAAATTTGACCACGTTGCCTTTTGGAGTGACAGCGCGGTAGTACTGCACTGGCTTAACAGCACATTGTCTAACTTTAAGCCTTTCGTAGCGACTCGCATACAAGAAATACATGACTCACTTTAGAACATTTCACATGATTTTCTCTACGTGAAGTCTTCACTAAATCCTGCTGATTCGTTAACCAAACCAATTAAAGCTAGCCAACTTTCATCTTGGCATAAAGGCCCTGAATTTTTAAAAAACTTTATTAGTAAAGAGCCCCTTGACAAAGATTTTTTGCAGAATGCTGCTCAAATGTTTAAGCAAGAGGAAGAAAAGAAACTTTGCCTTTCGCTTCACTTATCTATTGTTTTGAGTTTTGCAGAATCACTTGCCAACAGGACCTCGTCTTGGATGAGACTAGTACGAGGAGTGGCATGTGGCTGCGACACCTCTTCTGTTTCGTGAGAACCGCTCAATCGATCTACAACCAAGTGAGTTGAATGATGCAAAACTAACTTTGTTTTGGCTTGCGCATAAAATATTTCGACACCCCAATCAACGCCGCGTCCGACAAAGATTGAACATTGTACCTTCCTATGACGAGCGTGTTGGACTCTTGCGCACTGATGGACGTCTTTCAAAATGTCCTTGGCGCGAAAGCACGATGAATCTAATTCCACTGCCCGGATCACACTTGATTGTGAAGCTTTACGTTACTCGGATCCATCAAATCTTAGGACACCAAGGATATCGCGTCGTATTTTCATACTAACACGAACAAGAAATTTATAATACTCAAGGAAGAAAATTATTAAAATCAATTTCTTTTAACTGCATGAAATGCAGACTGTTTCGACGTCGTTTGCTGACTCAGCAGATGGGACAGTTACCAAAATTCCGATTCAACACCCACTTTCCACCGTTTTCCTCGATCGCACTTGACTATTTTGTACCAGTAAAAATAAAAAAGACTAAAAATGTGACTATTGATGCTTCAATAATTCAGATGACCTGTATCACAACTCGAGTAGTTCATCTCAAAATTACAGAAACTCAATCTACCAGGACTTCTTATTGGCCTGGCGAAGATTTGTGTCCAAGCGTTGTGTACATCCTACCCGTCTTTAGTGACTCAGCAAAAACATTTTTTGGAGCTCAAAAATCGATTCGTGATGGATATCCAACTGGGATAAAACAAAAATTAAGTCTTTTTTTGCAAATCAAGGTACTAATTTCGAATTTATGTGGCAATTTAATGTTCCACACGCAAGCCACATGAACGGAGTTACTAATTTCGAATTTATGTGGCAATTTAATGTTCCACACGCAAGCCACATGAACGGAGTAGTTGAATCTATAATTAGAAACTGCCGAAAAGCCTTGGACAGTACTTGCAATTACCACAAATTTGCTTACGCCCAATCCAAGTGGGAAACGATAATTTCTGAAGTCAACTACTTGGTGAATTTATGACCTCTCTTTCCGAAAACAGCTGAAAATCTAGATGATGAACCATTCAATGGAAACACCTTGTTGTACCCCTATGAACAAAAACCTGTGCCCCAATCATCTGCAGCTGATTACATTGATCCGAGAGTGTCTATTAAACGTGCTCAATGCTTCATCAACACGTTTTGGGACTCTTGGATGCGCAACATGCCACCTCACTTTCTTTTACGAAGTAATTGGTTCAAGCCCAGAGAAAATCTAAAAAACGGAGATTACGTCATTGTCTTAAAACCAGGACTAAAAGGTCAATCAGCCCCTCGAGGACTTTGGGAGCATGCCATAGTCGTGAATACATTTCCGGGATCTGACGGACGTGTGAGAAAAGTTGAACTTTGTTTATATAGCCTGTAGGCCGTATAGCTATAGCCTGTAGGCCGTATAGGTCTAATCAAATCATAATTTCCTATAAGACTCTTAAAAAATTGTGGTATTTAATTTCATTATAATTGGTATGAGTAAACGGTATATCATTGATAAAACGTATTAGTTTATAGTACCGGTCATTCCATGCCAAATGAGCAAATATTTTTAAAAATTACAACAAATGTTTCATATTTTTATGAAATTTGGCACACTTGTAGATCTCACTGAAATAATAAGAATGAAAAAAAAAAGTTTTTAAAAATTCTCATTATTTTTGAAGTTATGATCATTTAAAAAAACGCCGTTTTGCTTGTTCCTCTTCAACGCACATGCTTAAAATTTTATTTAATTTCTATTTTTTTAACCTGTGATCATAGGAGGTTGCTGAAAATTGCTAGGCAGGTGTTCTAAGACCCAGAAGTCCAAAAAATAGCTTAAAAAATCATAAAAAAAACTACTTCATATGATAAAAGAGCTTTGAATTTGTTTTTAACATTTTTCAGAGGTCGAATTTAAAGGCATATAAAAAAATGGGTCTAAAAATTAAAAGCTGAAATTCACCCATTCTATTCTTATACCAATACACTTTTATGCCAAACAAAAAAGTTGAATTAATTTTGATGCTTACTACAAAAAAAATTTTTTTTCAAGGGTAACACATTTTTTTCCAAAAAATAGCATTGAATCAATTGCGACAGGCAAAAACAGCACAAAACCCATGGGAAAAAGAAAGCAGTAAAAGACATAAAAAAGCTGATGCATGCATATCAACCAAAGTTTCATCTAAAAAAATCAAGCTACACAAAATTTGCTTTAATGAGTAGTTCTTTTTAGGGCCAAGCATTTTAATCTCACGAAAAATAAGTGTATATACTATACTATTCATATACTTTAAATGTGACTTTAACTGCAAAAACTAAGATGTTACTGTGGAGCACTGATATTAATAACTACAGAGCACATTTAACAAAATGTTTGATGTCCACAAATAATCATTACAACTTCAACTTAGTTATGCAACTTTAATTGCAAAAGAATAAGCTGTCACTGTGGAGCACTGATACTAATAACTTTATAACAAAATATAGGACAGTCCAACAATGTCTACAAATAATCATTACCACTGCAACTTAGTAATGCAACTTTAATTGGAAAAGAATAAGTTGTCACCATGGAGCACTGATACCAATAACTATATAACAAAACATAGGACAGTCCAACAATGTCTACAAATAATCATTACAACTGCAACTTAAGTTAAGCCACTTTAATTGTAAAAAATAAGGTGTCAATGTAGAGCTTGATACCAATAACTACAGAACACTATTGAACAAAATATAGAACATCCAGTGTCCAATCACTAAAAATAATCATTACAACTTTAATTTACGTTAATCTTTAAAGTTGTAACGATAATTTATGGAGACCCTGTATCATACTGAAAAGAAACAGTGTAAAACATGCAGATCAAATAAACTGTTAAAAATCTATTTAAATGCTCATGTCCGAAAATATTGTCTGCATCATTTAAAAATCCTTATCTGAAATTTTCTATTGTGTTCGGCTGGAAGTTAAACACATGCCAATGCTGAACAGAATATGATTGTATAGTATAAAACACATGTTTTCTCTAGAAGGCCAAACAAAAAGATATTGCAGGCCCATTTGGTTGCAGAAATTGTACTTCTGCATCATGTTCTTAATCGTTCACTGTCATCACCATACTAATCAGGATTGTGAACTTAATAGATTTTTATTTGTGTTCAAGTTCATAAAAAATTGCAAGTCCAAGTTCGAGTTCTTTAATTTTTAATTTTTCGAGTTCTGTTCGATGCTGTAAAAATCAAAAGTTCGATTAAACTTATCTACAAAATAACTTTTAAAAAAATGGGAAGGCTACCACGAAAAGATAAACAAAGTAAAGGAAATAATGAAACAGGCCATTATATAGGCTTACCAGCCAAAAAAATGTTTGGGTTATGAAATACAGTTTTTGTCAAATTTTATGACTTTGCCCAAATCATTATCTTTAGTACTTTACAGATATAAGAAAAAATTTTGCCTCAAATTTAGAGTGAAGATGAAAGAAAAAGATCTTTACTAAGAATCTGTCTTAAATTTCTTGATTTTTATTCCAAAAAAGTCTTTAAACAAAGTTTTTACCTCAAACCATAATCTTTTTTCTAAATTTAAAAACCTTATCCTGCAAATGTAGTTGGTTTTTTGTGCCCAAAAATTATTTGTTGCCCAAACATTTTCCTGTTACTGCACAAAAAATTCTGACTTTGCTCAAACATTTCCTGAGTCAAATACAACTCAACTGCATTTTTGAAATTAAACAATTTAATAACAGTATCAAAAGTAAAATCCTAAATGTTATTCTATTTTCAAAACTGTTCAATTAATGAATTCAAATTTAATTATATACCTTTTGAGTTTGAGTTCAAGTTTGAGCGCAGCAATTTTAATTTTTCAAGTTTCGCAAAAAAACAAGTTTTTTGAGTTAGAGTTCAAGTTTGCAAGCCTGATACCAATCCACCAGTTTCTGTCATACAAGCATATTCTGCTTCATATAAAACCAGTGCTTTGTGTTATGCAATTATATTCTGTTCAGCATTGGCATGTGTTTATTAACCTCCAGCCGACAACAATACAAAATTTCAGATAAGGATTTTTAAATAATGCAGTCAATATTTTTTGACATGAGCATTTAAATAGATTTTTAACAGTTTATTTGATCTGCATGTTTTACACTGTTTTATTTCAGTATGATACAGGGTCTCCATAAATTATCGTTACAACTTTAAAGATTAACGTAAATTAAAGTTGTAAGGATTATTTTTAGTGATTGGACACTGGATGTTCTATATTTTGTTCAATAGTGTTCTGTAGTTATTGGTATCAAGCTCTACATTGACACCTTATTTTTTACAATTAAAGTGGCTTAACTTAAGTTGCAGTTGTAATGATTATTTGTAGACATTGTTGGACTGTCCTATGTTTTGTTATATAGTTATTGGTTAGTGATCCACAGTGACAGCTTATTCTTTTGAAATTAAAATTGCATAACTACCGTATATTTCGGCGTATAAGACGACCCTTAAAGTCAAAAAACCACCCTTAAAAATTGGGGGTCGTCTTATACAACCAATATAAAAGTATATATATTATTTATATTTATAAAATTTTGCTCTAATTTTGTACCTCGTCTTATCTGACGGTCGCCTTATACGCCGAAATATACGGTAAGTTGAAGTTGTAATGATTATTTGTGGACATCAAACATTTTGTTAAATGTGCTCTGTAGTTATTAATATCAGTGTCCACAGTAACATCTTAATTTTTGCAGTTAAAGTCACATTTAAAGTATATGAATGTGGACTGGTGTTGGGCAATTCCATTCGTCCATGCACAAATGGGGTCTTGCTCCTTCACCGAATTGCGAGTGTGGCGCCTCTGAGCAAACCGCAAACCATGTTCTAACAGCATACCCTATACATCGGGCACCACATGGAGCACGAGGTCTGACGGTTTTGGATGACGAAACTCGATGCTGGCTTAACAACACCATTGCCAGCATCTGATTCAGGCAGTACAGCAGTCTGGGGTAGTGAAAGGATAAGCACTCGGCCCCAGTCCTGCTTGTGTCTGACCTGGAGTGGATGCTTTTCAAACGATGACGACGACGAATAGTATAGTATATACACTTATCGTGAGATTAAAGTGCTTGGCCCTAAAAAGAACTACTCATTAAAGCAAATTTTGTGTAGCTTGATTTTTTTAGATGAAACTTTGGTTGATATGCATGCATCAGCTTTTTTATGTCTTTTACTGCTTTCTTTTTCCCATGGGTTTTGTGCTGTTTTTGCCTGTCGCAATTGATTCAATGCTATTTTTTGGAAAAAAATGTGTTACCCTTGAAAAAAAATTTTTTTTGTAGTAAGCATCAAAATTAATTCAACTTTTTTGTTTGGCATAAAAGTGTATTGGTATAAGAATAGAATGGGTGAATTTCAGCTTTTAATTTTTAGACCCATTTTTTTATATGCCTTTAAATTCGACCTCTGAAAAATGTTAAAAACAAATTCAAAGCTCTTTTATCATATGAAGTAGTTTTTTTTATGATTTTTTAAGCTATTTTTTGGACTTCTGGGTCTTAGAACACCTGCCTAGCAATTTTCAGCAACCTCCTATGATCACAGGTTAACCCATTATGTACCAAGTTTTTTATTTTTTAAATATTTTGGCAAAACTTATACAGGTGCTTTAAAAAAGGTTGGAAAACATATTTTTTAGTTTACATTTTCTTTATTTGTAACAAAAAGGAAAATACAGGCCGTCCTATAAATAGAACACTGGTATTATGCATTATCTGCATGCGAATTATAAGCTGTCCTATTTATATGACGCTGGAATTTCATAATAACATTCAATTCTTCTCAAAATACAAATAATAACTCTTTCAAAATACAAAACTAAGTTCCTATAATATACAATTAAGTCCTTTTTTGGTGAAATGGAGCGAAACACTTTAAACATAATGTTATGTTACACTTTTGACAATATTTAGTTGGTTTAGCAGTGTATGGTTTGTTCTGGCATCGGCGTTGCTGTTCACGTTTTACAATAATATGGCCTTTCATGTCAAATCTGATATCGTCTTTGATGTTGCATGGTGGACCAGACGCTTTAAGCTTCCTTCCCATTGATAGCTTGGCACTTGATCCCTTCAAATATGCTACACATATACTTCTTTTGAAATCTAGAAAACTCAAAATACCTTTCTTCCATTCATTCAAAAATTTGTAAATGACCCATGCATTTATAACAGCCATATCTATCATTCTAATGAATAGAGGCCAGTACCATTATTTCCCTCTTATTGACATAGGATATTTGCAAACTAACCAATCGTGTTTGTCTACACCACCCATATTTTCATTATATGTATTCAGTGTATGAGGTTGTGGAACATATCCCTTTCTTTTTATACTTTTCTTCCATCGCAAAATTCGCCCCACTGGTTGCACTGTATCGTAATTGGTACCGACTATGATACATTTATTGTCTAACCATTTAACAATGAGAATTTCATTTTTTGTATCAAATCTATAGTCGTACGACCCTCTTTCTTCTTTTTTCATCAATGATGTTGTTTTCGAAGGGCAATTTTTAATCCTGTTTTCTCTCATGGTACCAATGGCTCTGTACCCAATATTCATGATGTGCACTAATAAATCATAACCTGTAAATAAATTGTCAAAAAACAGGCAGTGTGACTAAGGTGCTTTTACAACATCAACCATTTTCAAAACTACCTTATTCCCCAGTACAAGATCTTCGTGAGGGCCCTCTTGAACACTCTTTCCACAATACAAATCAAAATTATAACAGTAGCCTGATGCCCCGCATAGTGCCCATAATTTATAGCCAAATATAATGGGTTTACTTTTTATGAATTGTTTCAAGCTATTGTGACCATAATATTGAACAATCATTTCATCCACAGCTAAGCATTCTTCAAACACACCAAATTTTATGAAAGATTCTTGAATCATGCTCATCAGAGGTCTAACTTTGAACCCTCTATCTTCATTATTCTTTTCGCTATCACTGTTGTCGCAAAAATGTATGATACTTTTCAAAATTTGAAACCTATTTCTTGCCATTGCAGTTTTCACGAGAGGTATTCCTTAGTCATCATCGTTCGACCAATAATTTTTTGTAGATGACAATTTGTGACAATTTGAAAACATTAGAAGCCCTATGAATGTTTTCATTTTTTCAACAGTAACTATTTTAGATTTATTCTTACTAACTGCAGAGTAGCGTACAGTTTCTTTCACAATATGCTCAAATATTTTTGGCGACATTATTTCTTCAAAGATTGTTACTCGAGTAAATCCTCCAGAGATTCTCTCATTTTTCTCAAACAATCAGAATGTGAATCACTTTTAGTAATCTTTTTTGTATATTCGGAAGTTTTCTTTTCCCATACTGGTTCTGAATTGCATAATTTTCTCTTCTTAGCATTTGCGGGCTTTTTTCTATTTCCAACAACATGTGAAAAATTAGCAGTATCAGTAGCGGCATCGATGTTTTCACTATCAATGTTATTTTCAGTTTCTGCTACTTTATCAGATATTTCGACATGTAACTCTAGAGGACCAGGGACTTCGTTTACCATGTATTTACCTGTTTCATCATCATCGATTTCATCTTCATCAGACAAATTGTTTACATCAGGTGGTGGGATTACTACATCAGATGCCTCAATATCCTCAGTTTCGGAGATTTCTTTCAAATATTCCTCAATTTCGAGCATTGTCATTCCTTTTACACGTTTTCTTGACATTTTTAGATACGAATTATTTGCATAAATATACATAAATATATTTTTAATTGTTTGACATCTGTGGGAAAACTAATTTGCATAAGTATGTATTAATATATTTTGATAGTGATAAAAGTGTCAATAATAACTAAAATACAAAAAAACAGCAATAAACCCTCAATAATTACTGTCAATATTTTATGGTTGCTCCCAATTACACACGATAACTGTTGAAGTTGAACTGATGCAATTTACGCAGTGCCATTGTTATATATAGCTAAATACTGTACAGGTTTCAACTTGTTACAACAGAGTGCTTGAGATGCACATTAGCTATACACGTATTAACATGTTAGAGCGACCCTCATTATGAGCTCAGGAAATCATGCGCCTCCTAACATGTTTCATCCTGTCCTCCAAGAAACACCCCCACTATGTGACACACATTGACCCACTGTCATATGTATAGGACATCAGTTTTCAAACTTTACCTAAACAAAATAGAATGCGTATTTTGAAATAAACTCATGTTATTATTGAAAAATGTATCTTTCCCAATCAACCGATAATATTAGCTGTAGTACAGGTAGTTGCAATTCTACTCAGTAGATCATAAAGTAGTGAGGATTTTGATGTCAAATTTTATGCCAGATTGTCGATCGATTTTGACAGATTTATAACTATTTTTTCATTTGTTTTTTTCTATTTGTCACAAGAATAGAACCTGAAGTCCATGCATATAATTTCAAAATTTAAAAAGAACAACATAATTTTAAAGAATTTAGAGTTTTTTTAGTCGTCCTATATATAGGACAGTTGGACATAATGGGTTAAGAAATTAGAAATTAAATAAAATTTTAAGCATGTGCGTTGAAGCGGAACAAGCAAAAACGGCGTTTTTTTAAATAACCATAACTTCAAAAATAATTGGAATTTAAAAAAAATTTTTTTTTCATTCTTATTATTTCAGTGAGATCTACAAGTGTGCCAAATTTCATAAAAATATGAAACATTTGGTGTAACCCATTTGCTCATTTGGCCATGGAATGACCCGTACATGATTTCATCTATACTTATCATACCTCATTGTAGTAGCTTTTAGGTAAAGGTAGAAAGTAACTCTCTTATGCGGCTGGCAAAAAAAAGTTTGAATCCTCGCACAAACTTATATAACCATGTTAAAAATAACAAGGATAGTCTTGATTTAATTATTTTTTGTATGCTTCAGTACAACTGTGAGAGAAGGGACTTCGTGAAATTACTAAAGTTATGATCCATTTATTTCAGGGGTTTCATGAAATCTCTAGTTTTACAGCTTTATTGTAACATACGAGGTGTGTCCAAAAAGTAACGAGATTGGTGTTATAAAAACTTTAAGGAAAAATATTCAAATATACCAAAGTCAAATTCCTTCAAAGTAATCCCCTTCCACTTGAAAACATTTGTGCGTTTGCCTTTTCCACGATTCAAAACATTTTCTGGGATCTTTTTTAACTTCGTTGTTGCAGCCATTTTAATGGAATCGATGTCATAAAAATGGGTTTCTTTCAGAACAGATTTGATCTTTAGGAAAGTCACACGTGGCCAGATTGGAAGAATATGGGGGATGTTCCAAAGTTGTTATGTTTTTTTCCTGCAAAAAACTAACGAATACTCAGAGCTGTGTAAGCAGGATCGAGGAAGATTGTGATGGAGTGCCATGCGTGGACTTCTCAAAGGCTCCACCTCCTGTCACGAACTGATCGTACGAGGTGCCGAAAAATCTTTTTATAGACTGTTTGGATCACTGTTTAGCCTTGGGGTAGAAATTAAAAATGAACGATGCCTTGATTATCGAAGAACACAATGAGCATCACTTTTACTTTCGACTTTGACTTCCTTGCTTTCACTGGCCTTGGGGATCCAAAACTTTTCCATTTACAACTCTGTCTCTACGTTTCTGGATCCTATTCGAATACTTATGTTTCATCCCCAGTTATGACAGAGTTGAGCAAGTCTGATTCAGCCTCCAGATGCTTGGTAATGTCTTGGCAAACAGTGAATCTTCGTTATATTTGGTATTCAGATAGAATCTTTGGAACCATTTTTGCACACAACTTGCGCATTTCCAGGTTTTCAGTAAGGATTTTCCACACTGTGTCTCTGCCAATGGAAAGCTCCTCAGAAATCATTCTCACAGTCAGTCGACAATCTACACGCTCAATTTGCTTCACTCGATCGATGTTGCTATCAGTCATGCTTGCCTCCGGGTTGCCAGATCTTTGATTGTTCTTGCATTCTTCTTGACCTTCTCGGAATCGTTTGTGCCTTTAAAAGCACAAGCTCTTCACATGGTTTCTTCTTTATAAACTTGCTGTAGCAGGGCAAAACAATTGGAAGGTGTCTTACCAAACTTGGCTAAAAAATTTCAAATTAATTCATTGCTCCACAGTACTCATATTTGCAGGGTATTATGACCGGCACTCCCTACAATGAAACCTGAAAAATGCGGTTTTTCGAGCAGTACGACGTAACTTAAAAAACACGAGGCAAACGAAAAGACACGCTTCAATCAGAACGCATGTGAAATGAAATCCTTTTACCTTGCAACAGTGCTGACGTCTGACACAATGCTGTGACGCAATAAATTTGTCAAAATTCGTTGAAGCAAGCATGTAGTGGTTGCAGTCTTGTTACTTTTCGGACACACCTCGTATACATGATTATCTTTTACATAAATCATTAACGCCATTGCTTTGGCCAAATATTTACTTTAATCTTGCTCTGGTACCATGGGGCCAATATGATCCAAGCTTATTTGATGGGCTAAATATTCCAAACGCTGAGATTATAAGTAGGTGGTCTGCAATCATTGTAATCATTGCTGGGAATAAAATATTTGTCCGTTGTGCACTCTATTAGCTTGTTACAACAATAATCATTGCTTGATAACAAATCAAGTTTTTCTACTAGTGTCTAAGTGTATTTTTAGTGATGCCATATTGACCCCAAGGTACTGCTAACGTGATTTTTTTCATAGTACTGGAGCAGAGTTAAGCTACCCTTTCTTTATTTAGTCCACATGACCAATTTTTTGCTTCAACGTATTGCCTGTAATGTTGTTCATGGTAAAATTTTTACAACAACTATATGACAAAGAATATTGCATCAACTTCAACATAAAATTTATAATCTAAAACCTTTAAATCAGTGGTTCTCAACCTTTTTTGGCTATTGGCACCCTGTAACCACCAAAAAAGTTTTGCGGCATCCGGTTGAACCTAAGAGCTTCCGATTCTAATAAAATCAATTTTAAGTGTAAAGTTTGCATCAAAACACTATATTGAAACAGTTTTGATTAAAAACAGCTAAACAGAACACTAAAAACGTCATAAAAATGATTTAATTTATTTTAAAAGTCAGTGCGAAATTTGTGCTTGATTTTTAGCCAAAATTCTCTCAATGTTGGGGCGCACATTCGATAATGCTACTCGCATTTCTTCCTCCACAACAAGTAGCCTTTCTCTTTTTCTTGTTTTTAGATTTGTTAAAACGAAAAATGCGGTTTCGCGTAGGTACGTTGTGGAAGATTGAAGTAAAATAACCAATGCCTTTTCTCCACTGTTAGGGTATTTATTTTGAACTTTAATCCAAAATTCATCCAGAGGAATCTCCCTGTGCAACAGCTTAATGTTACCGTCGTTACGTATGTCAATAAGTTCTTCTTCTTCTTTCAGATTCAAAATACAATTGGTATCCAGGGGTAAAAATAGATTTCTTACTCATTTATAGTTTTCAGTGGACACTGTTGGAGAATATTTCTTGCAAAGACTTGAGATGTTTAATAACCGATGAAACCATTTCTTTGTTATTCGTTTTTGAAAAATGAAAAAACATGTCAAAGTTTTTTTCCTGTATTCGTAATGACCACACTTTCAATTTTTCTTGTAGAGCTCTCATTTTGTCTGCTGAAGATAAGAGATTTTCATTCTTGCCTTGCATATTGGAATTTGTCTTATTTAAGTTGTCAAAGATGTCTACCAAATATGCTAATTTGGACTTCCAGCTGTCATTGCAAAGCAAATTACAAAATTCTCCTTGTCTTTCAAGACTAAAAAAAGCTAACATCTCCTCTTTCAGCTCATATATCGTGACAATGCTTTTCCACGTGAAAGCCATCTTGCCTCGGTGTGTAACAGAAGATTTTCATAATTTGCTTCCATTTCTTTGCAGAGCTTTGTAAATAATCGTGATTTAAGTAGTCTAGCTTTGATGTAGTTTACCATTTCTATAACTTCTTTCAACACTTGTGTTAAGTCCGAGTTCAATGTTTTTCCAATAAGCACTTCCGAAAACAGTGGGTTGTTACGATTTCACTATTAACTTTTTTTACAAGTGACACAAATCCTTTGATTGACCCAATCATAGATGGAGCTCCATCCGTACACAGTCCTACACATTCTTTCCATGTTAATTCATTTTCTTCCAAATACTTACTAACGAGTATCAAAAATATCTTGACCAGTCGTTTTTTCTTTAAGTTCTTTACAACAGAAAAATTGGTCAGATATCTTTCCATCACTGACAAACCGGATAAAAACTATTAATTGAGCTTTTCCACTGATGTCAGTTGATTCGTCAACTTGCATCGTAAACATTTTGCTTTGCTTTACAGAAGAAATAACAGTACAGTAACTTGTATATCCGTTGACATGTCACAAATACGTCTGCGAATGGTATCATTTGACAAAGGAATCTGTATTATTTTTTCCTCAGCTTCGGACCCAAAAATTACTTATTCGGCTTCCGTGTGAGGCTTTGAATTTTTAGCTATTATTTCTGCTACCAAATAGCTGGCATGTTGACTTTTCGTAGAAACTTGAAAAGTTTTGGTAAATGTCACACTTTGTTGCTTTCGTTTTTCCAATAGTCTTTTGAAATAGCTTGCCGGTTTGTCAGAAAGATCTCCGTGCTTTTTTGAAAAGTGTCTACTCAATTTACTTGGCACCATAGCCTCATTCGACAATTTCGTATCACAGATAAGACATTCTGATAGGGGTTGTTCTTCGTCGCCGCACCAAGTAAAGCCAAAATTCAAATAACTATTGCAATATAGCCGGGGTTTCTTCTTTTTTTCTAATGTACCGGTACCCTTACCTGTACTTTATGCTTCAGCAAATGAAACTGAAACCTTACCAGTACTTTCACTTTCAGCAACTGCAAATGCGCTTTGTTCAATGTTTAAATTTCTTTTCTTCGTGATAAATTTCTCCATTGTATTAATGCGAAAAAAACCTTAAACACTGCTTCTTTCTCTATCAAACTATTCATTTTCTTCTAAGTCAGCAAATTAATCTTTCTTGAATGAACTTATCTGATACAAGCGGGAGTATGAATAAGATAGTATGAAACGTCATAATGAGGCTTCATTGTTGTTCAAAATTTGAAAAGAACAGTATGATTTTAAACAGTAACTGACTGAACTGAAAAGTTGGTATGGCGTCATTGTCAATGTAAAGCAATTATTCGAAGCCATCTCAAATTTTCACCTAAGCATGAACTTGAAAATCACTTTTCTATCAAAATGAATTAACGTTTATACCTTAAAATAACATTACAGCATTTAACCTTTTTCCTAGACAAATAAATAATGTGCAATAGCTCTCGGCACCCCAGCGAATCGCAATTGGCACCCCAGGATGCCGCGGCACCCCGGTTGAGAACCACTGCTTTAAATAAACAAAAATCAATACAAAAGGGTCGAAGCGGAACCATTTAAAATAATGTTCCGGTTTCGGTTTAGATTTAGCAAATTTTTGGTGTTATCGGTTCAGGTCCAAAAAATAATGACGGTTCATACAGGGCAACGGTTTTTATTTTGGTTCTAATTAAACTACCTGATTCGATTTGTACGATGCTTGATCCGGACAAAAACTCTGCATTGGTTGTTGTAGTTGGAGCAATTGCAGTAATTCCAATACTTTCAGTTGTGTTTGTAGTTGTAGCGATTGTAGTTGAAGTGGTTGTAGTTGTGGTGGTTGTAGTTGTGGTAGTTGTAGTTGTGGTATTTTTAGTTGTGGTGGTTGTAGTGTTTGTAGTTGTAGTGGTTGTAGTTGTGGTGGTTGTAGTTATGGTAGTTGTAGTTGTTGTAGTTGTAATTGTGGTGTTTGTAGTGTTTGTAGTTGTAGTGATTGTAGTTGTGGTGTTTGTAGTTGTGGTAGTTGCAGTCGGGGTAGTTGTAGTTGTAGTGGTTGCAGTTGTTGTGGTTGTAGTTGTAGTGGTTGTAGTTGTGGTAGTTGTAGTTGTGGTAGTTGTAGTTGTGGTAGTTGTAATTGTGGTAGTTGTAGTTGTGGTAGTTGTAGTTGCGGTAGTTGTAGTTGTGGTAGTTGTAGTTGTGGTAGTTGTATTTCTGGTAGTTGTAGTTGTGGTAGTGGTAGTTGTGGTAGTTGTAGTTGTGGTAGTTGTAGTTGTGGTAGTTGTAGTTGTGGTAGTTGTAGTTGTGGTAGTTGTAGTTGTGGTAGTTGTAGTTGTGGTGGTTGTAGTGGTTGTAGTTGTAGTGGTTGTAGTTGTGGTGGTTGTAGTAGTGGTAGTTGTAGTTGTGGTAGTTGTAGTCGGGGTAGTTGTAGTCGGGGTAGTTGTAGTCGTGGTAGTTGTAGTTGTGGTAGTTGTAGTTGTGGTGGTTGTAGTTGTGGTTGTCTGCCAAGGGCATCTTTCTAAAATCATGATTTTATGTTAAATCAAAAGTCAAATTTTATGTTAAATCAAAAAACAGCTAATCAAATGTTTAGGTTGTATAAAAACTGTTCCTAACTTTATATTCGTTGGGTTTTTTAAAGTTTACTCTAAGGGGTGGTCAGGTGCAACAAAAATCAAACTTTTGAAGTTTAACAAAAAATGTAAAAAATTTTTCATAAAATTATGAACATTAAATTAAATTTTTTCTTTTGAGTTTACGAATTTTTAGATCGAGTCGCTGTTCTTCGCTGTTCTTTTTGCTTCTCTTTGTCGTTTTCATCACTTTTTTCTTGTTTTATTCTCTGTATTTTCTAGAAATTCTTTTTCCTTCAGTTTGGCCCATTACTTGTTATTTTATCTAAATTTTGGTATTTTTTTTACGTTTCCATTTTCATATTCATTCCTTTTTTATCTCCACAGTTTTTATCTCTTCTCATTTCAAGAACACACCAATCGCATCTTTTTTCTACATCTTTAAGCTTATTTGCAAAACGTCCACTTTTTTATCAACTCGTTCCGGATCCTATTTTTTCTTGTCACACTGCTTATCCCGCATTTTCATTTTAACTATGCCTACTTTCTTTTTGTGGACTTTTTTCATTGCCGAAGTTTTACTTGTATACATCACTGCTGGTTTATTTTTTATTTATTTTATTTTTATTTTATCTCTATATTTATCCTACTGACTCGCAGGAAAGTGACGGAGGCGCTAATACATAGGATAGAGAATTAATCCAACCTGCTTTCGGAAATGCCAAGATATTGCTGTCCGCTTGTAGTGTAATAGAGATATGACTATAATTTAGAACTGCTTGCCAAGACCACCAAGCAGGAGAATGTGTCATAAAATGTCTTTCCCAAGGACACAACAGAACGGCGCGAGTGAGTTTTGAAACGAGACTGTGTTAATCACAAGCCTGGCGCTTTAACCACTCGACCACGCTGCCGACAGGTTGTACTGCTGTTTCTAGATTTTTTTTACTCTTGCATTTACCATTCCATACATAAGAGCTCCTGTCAGTCTTCGCCAGTAATCCTATCCACATCGAATCTAATGATTTATATCCACTTTTATTTTACTATCAGCCGTTATATTTGATTTAAAATATTTAAAAAAAGCAATTTTCTTGATGAATTCTTCATCGTTTTAGTTCAAACTCCATTCTTCTTTGTGTTAAAAGGAAAGCATACAGTATTGGTTCTCTTGGTTTTAAACTCTTTGTTCTGTTATGTACAAGTATACTGTCGTGTAAATGCATAAAATTATTGAAAGATAAAATAATATACGGCCATGATTCCCCTTTTATTTGTATTTGGGAAAGATAACGTTTTTCCTCCATTGAGATGGGAACTTTTCTTTTTCATATATCTTTTACATCAAATTCCGCATTGTATCAATGTTCTAATTTCTTACGGATGTCCACACATCCATTGAGATGTTATCTGGCCCTGTTGCTTTGTTTTTTCATTGGTTTTACTACTTTTTTTACTTCATCACGTTTGATACTTTCAGTGATCCTCTCTATTTGTGCTTTTTTCCCGCTGATGTTTCAAAGTTTTCTTTATTTAGCAAGCTATCGAAATAAATCTTCCATATTTTCTTAATCAGTGAATCTTTATACAAAACTGAGCTGTTGTTATCTTTCAAGTGATTATGGTGAGATTTATATTTTATCTTATTTCTTGCTTTAGCTATTCTATAGATCTTCCTCTGGCCTTATTTTCTTAATGCATAAAGTAGTTCATCAACATTGTTGTTTTATGTTTAATCTTCTTCTTCTTCTTCTTTCGGCTTCTCCCTACTCGGGGTCGCCACAGCGCGATAGTAATCTCCATTTCACTCGGTCTACTTCATCTCCTTCCCTAGCTCCAACCCTTTCCATGTCTTCTCTCACCAAATCCATCCACCTTCTCCTTGGCCTTCCTCTTTTCCTTCTGCCTGGCACCGCCATCTCCATCATCCTTTTCCCCACGTAGTCTTCTTCTCTCCTTTTTACATGTCCATACCAACGTAGCCTCACATTCCGAAGTTTTTCTCCCAGCTTTGCAATTTTTGCAGTCCCTCTCACATATTCATTTCTTATCTTGTCCTTTCTTGTCACTCCCAGTGCCCATCTCACCATTTTCAACTCTGCAACTTCCATTTTTCCCATTTGCCGTTCAGTCACTGCCACCGTTTCCATTCCATAAAGCATGGCTGGTCTAACAACACTCTTGTATATTTTACCCTTAACCTTTGCTGATAGCTTCCTGTCGCACAGAACTCCAGATACCTTCCTCCAACTCATCCATCCTGCTTGGATCCTTCTCCTTACTTCTTCTTCACATCTTCCATCATTACTAACTGTTGACCCCAGGTATTTGAAGTTTTTGGCTTTCTTTACCTTTTCTTCTTGCAACTTCAACTCTTCTCCATCATCCACACCCCCAACCCTCATATATTCTGTCTTGCTCCGGCTCACTTTCAGGCCTCTTCTCTCCAGTGCATTTCTCCAAATCTCCAGGTCCTCCTCTAGCTCCCTATGATTTTGTCTACACAGAACTATGTCATCTGCAAACAGCATATCCCATGGTGCGTCCTTCCTGATGTTCTCCGTCAGCCTATCCATAATGACAACAAAGAGAAATGGGCTGAGTGCTGAACCTTGGTGGAGTCCAACACCTACCTTAAATTCTTCAGTCAACCCTGCTGCACTTCTCACAGTTGTTGTCGCTCCGTCGTACATATCCTGGATAATCCTTATGTAGCACTCTGATGTTTCAGCTAACCGCAAGCATTCCCACAGTTCTTCTCTGGGTACCCTGTCGTATGCTTTCTCCAGGTCAATAAAGGCACAGTGCACTGCCTTCTGCCCTTCAGTCCATCGTTGTTTTATGTTTAATATTTATGCTTAATAAGCTATTTTCAATCAACTGCTTTTTAAAAATACCTGGCGATTTTTTTATAAAAATGTTGCACAGGGTTAAAACATTTTTACGACGCTACCGTCAACGTCAGCTTTTCGCGTCACTTTTATTTTAAAAAACGTCTGTCCTCAGGCGATTGAGGCTAACCCAAGCTGTTCGGTGCAAACTCATTCTAACAGGCCTGATGCTGGTCCCGGATATAAAAACACGGAGCCTGGATGTATTCTCACAAACCTCCGTGTTCCATCTCTAATTCTTCAACTCAGAAAGGCGAATGCCAAATCTAGCAAAAGATTCCGTGCAGCTGGCACAAAAGGGCGTCGGGATCTTAGTCTCGCTTGGAGAGTATCTGAGGACCAACTTAAAAGACTATGCAAGATATAATCAGGGTCCAGAGATCCACAGTGAGCCAAGGAGAGTGTCGCTTCCATTCGACGAAGCTCAGCGGGCTGGATGCCTATTGGATTAGAGCAGTCAATAAAATTGATTTTAGGGTACCGGTACTTTTAAGTACAGGTGCCATTATATTGTCTAATACTGGAAGGGTTTTCCGAAAGATACTGTCTGATAGCAGAGTCATCGCCAGGAATGTCAAAAGTGCTGTTTGTCTTGCAGGACGGGAAAGATTAGAGTGGTCTTGAAAAGAATGATGGTTCTGATCATCCTAGAAGGTGTTGCTTAATGCGTTTTTAAGACCTTGCTACATTGCAACATCGCAGCCTCACTACAATTTTGCGACCGAAAGATGTGCATTCCAAAGGTTGCAAGCAACACTACTAACCAACACTACTAAGCAACACGTTCAAGCCCGAAAATGTACTTCCTTCCATCTGTCCATTCTTGAAGCTAATTTTATCAAATCTTTTCAACATAATCGATGGCCACACAAATAATTTCATTACAGTCTAAAACTCGTTCGCTAACGTTCTTTTTCTGGTGCTTCTGATTGGTTGCTTTTTTGATTAATCAGACGCGCTCTAGTTTTGCTTTCTTTTTTTCAATTTGTTGCTTTCTTAACCTATCAGATGTCCTCTTATTTCTTACCTGGACGGTATATAAGCTCAATTAAATTGCTCTTAGTTCATTCTAACGATTCTTTCCAAAGTGCCAGATGAAAAGTTCTTGATGAATAAACATGCTTTTTAAAGCTAAAAGTTTTGTACAGCGAATCGATTATCAAAACTCGAACAAATTATCGTCTATATTGTCATAAGAAGAAGTAAATATTTTTATTTAAAATTCTACAAACAGGCTAGTTTAAAAGTGTTTTTAAGTTTCTTACTTTCACATACAGCACCATGCATATATTTAATTCCAGCGAGGGGGACATGTTTGATGTCTATGTGACAATAGGAAAATTTGTAAATCGCAGCCAAATACCGATTTGTATTTGTGGCTCTATCTTTTAACCCTCTATCAATACGATTAATGATTTGGTGGTACATGTGGTATCCATATCTGTCTTTATGGCTCCTTATACTTGGAATGTATTGGTAACCGACGTAGAACCCTGCTTCACCTTTATAAATAAAAAGTAAACAAATTAAGATTTATTAAAACAATTACTTAACCAAATTACTAAAACGAAGTAAGGTTAAAGTCCAATTTTTATTGCCTAAATTTTCAGCAGAGAATTGTTAGCTGCCCGAACGTCGGGTTAACCGAGAACATCGAATCAACACTGGAATTCAACTATAATATCGAGAACAAAAGTTGGTCGCGCTAACAATCATCTTAACACGTTTTCAAAACTAAGGTTTACTACTTCTCGGTTTTGAAAAAATTATCAAATTTTATAAAGTTTATTTTTCATCCTTGATTTTGTTAACTCTTATAAAGTTATTTTCTTTAAAAAAATGCATAAAATATCCCATCATGTTTAAAAACATTTTGTGGAGTATTTTTCATGTAAACATAACCTGCACGTATTCACCAATATCCAAGATCATTTAAACACGTCCATTACTTACTGCAGACATGGCACAGGAATAATATTTAAATAATTAACATGACACAAAATAACATTGATACACTATGCATGATTAATACTCATATTCAAGCTACATCTTTTTTATCAAATATGTTTTGTTCACAGTAATTAATGCATATTTTCATCATGTCATTGTGTAAAAATTATTAAAAAACGTAACGAATGTACTCAAACGCCACATTTACACTTAAAAAATTAATCTAAAAAACAGAACTATTATTTTGATTGAGGATTTTCATTTTGTTCCAAATAAAATTGAGCGTAAAGGAGAACTATCTGTCAATACCAACAACATCATCGTTTCGTCGTCATCGTTTGAAGGGTATCCACTCCAGGTCAGACACAAGCAGGACTGGGGCCGAGGGTTTATCCTTTTACTACCCCAGACTGCTGCACTGCCTGAATCAGATGCTGGCAGTGATGTTATTAAGCCAGAATCGAGTTTCGTCATTCAAAACTGTCGGACCGTAGTAGAACACACAAAACGCCTATTTAAATTGTTACTAACATGTTAGATGTGTTTTTAAACTATTTTACAAACTAAAGTTTAACAAAAACCTTAAAGATTAGTCGGGTAGAAATGCGTAGCTTGGTAAATAAAAACATACCAAGCTACACCTCAGTTTAATGATAAACTTATTATTTTTGTTTTAAAATCCAACTACTATCATAGTAGAACACACAAACCGTCAATTTCATTTCTTACTAACATGTTAGGTGTGTTTTTAAACTATTTTACAAAATAAAGTTCGACAGAAAAACCTTAAAGATTAGTCGAGTAGAAATGCGTAGCTTAATAAATAAAAACATATCAAGCTACACCTCAGTTTAATGACAAACTTATTATTTTTGTGTTAAAATCCAACTACTATCATAGTACAACACACAAAACGTCGATTTCATTTCTTGATAACATGTTAGGTGTGTTTTTAAACTATTTTACAACTGAAGTTTGACAGAAAAACCTTAAAGATTAGTCGGGTAGAAATGCGTAGCATGGTAAATAAAAACATATCAAGCTACACCTCAGTTTAATGACAAACTTATTACTTTTGTATCAAAACCCAACTACTATCATAGTAGAACACACAAACCGTCTATTTAAATTGTTACTAATATGTTAAATGTGTTTTTCAGCTACTTTACAAACTGAAGTTCGACAGAAAAACCTTAAAGATTAGTCGGGTAGAAATGCGTAGCTTAATAAATAAAAACATACCAAGTTACACCTAAGTTTAATGTGAAACTTATTAATTTTCTGTTAAAACCCAACTACTACCATAGTAGAACACACAAACCGTCTATTTAAATTGTTACTAATATGTTAAATGTGTTTTTCAGCTACTTTACAAACTGAAGTTCGACAGAAAAACCTTAAAGATTAGTCGGGTAGAAATGCGTAGCTTGGTAAATAAAAACATATCAAGCTACACCTCAGTTTAATGACAAACTTATTATTTTTATGTCAAAACCCAACTACTATCATAGTAGAACATACAAAACGTCGATTTCATTTCTTGATAACATGTTAGATGTGTTTTTAAACTATTTTACAACTGAAGTTTGACAGAAAAACCTTAAAGATTAGTCGGGTAGAAATGCGTAGCATGGTAAATAAAAACATATCAAGCTACACCTCAGTTTAATGACAA
This sequence comes from Diplosoma virens, assembly GCA_963680785.1. NCBI lineage: Eukaryota > Metazoa > Chordata > Ascidiacea > Aplousobranchia > Didemnidae > Diplosoma > Diplosoma virens. The sequence goes on along the minus strand of OY796882.1, from coordinate 69,800,840 downwards.
ACTTATTATTTTTATGTCAAAACCCAACTACTATCACAGTAGAACATACAAAACGCCTATTTAAATTGTTACTAATATGTTAAATGTGTTTTTAAACTACTTTACAAACTGAAGTTCGACAGAAAAACCTTAAAGATTAGTCGGGTAGAAATGCATAGCTTGGTAAATAAAAACATATCAAGCTACACCTCAGTTTAATGACAAACTTATTATTTTTGTGTCAAAACCCAACTACTATCATAGTAGAACACACAAAACGTAAATTTCATTTCTTGATAACATGTTAGATGTGTTTTTAAACTATTTTACAACTTAAATTTGACAGAAAAACCTTAAAGATTAGTCGGGTAGAAATGCATAGCTTGGTAAATAAAAACATATCAAGCTACACCTCAGTTTAATGACAAACTTATTATTTTTGTATCAAAACCCAACTACTATTATAGTACAACACACAAAACGTCAATTACATTTCTTGATAACATGTTAGGTGTGTTTTTAAACTATTTTACAACTGAAGTTCGACAGAAAAACCTTAAAGATTAGTCAGGTAGAAATGCGTAGCATGGTAAATAAAAACATACCAAGCTACACCTCAATTTAATGACAAACTTATTACTTTTGTATCAAAACCCAACTACTATCATAGTAGAACACACAAACCGTCTATTTAAATTGTTACTAATATGTTAAATGTGTTTTTCAGCTACTTTACAAACTGAAGTTCGACAGAAAAACCTTAAAGATTAGTCGGGTAGAAATGCATAGCTTAATAAATAAAAACATACCAAGTTACACCTAAGTTTAATGTGAAACTTATTAATTTTCTGTTAAAACCCAACTACTATCATAGTAGAACACACAAAACGTCAATTTTATTTCTTGATAACATGTTAGGTGTGTTTTTAAACTATTTTACAACTGAAGTTCGACAGAAAAACCTTAAAGATTAGTTGGGTAGAAATGCGTAGGTTGGTAAATGAAAACATACCAAGCTACACCCTAGTTTAATGACAAACTTATTATTTTTATGTAAAAACCTAACTACTATCATACTAGAACACACAAAACGTCAATTACATTTCTTGATAACATATTAGGTGTGTTTTTCAGCTATTTTACAACTGAAGTTTGACAGAAAAACCTTAAAGATTAGTCGGATAGAAATGCATAGCTTGATAAATAAAAATATACCAAGCTACACCTCAGTTTAATAACAAACTTATTATTTTTATGTCAAAACCCAACTAATATCATAGTAGAACACATAAAACGTCTATTTAAATTGTTATTAACATGTTAGGTGTGTTTTTAAACTATTTTACAACTGAAGTTCGACAGAAAAACCTTAAAGATTAGTCGGGTAGAAATGCGTAACTTGATAAAAAACATACCAAGCTACACCTCAGTTTAATGACAAACTTATTATTTTTAATTTAAAACCTAACTACTATCATACTAGAACAAACAAAACGTCAATTTCATTTTTTACTAACATGTTAGATGTGTTTTTAAATTATTTTACAAACTGAAGTTCGACAGAAAATCTTTAAAGATTAGTTGGGTAGAAATGCGTAGCTTGGTAAATAAAAATATACCAAGCTACACCTCAGTTTAACGATAAACTTATTATTTTTGTGTTAACCCAACTACTCTCTCGGTCGCGATACGAAATGAAAACTGTGTTAAATCAATTCCTGTAAAATCTTTTTTTTGCCTTGAAACCTTAAATTTTGCCCCCTGATAAAATATTTTTCGGCGCCGTTGCTGAAGACCAGACACCATTAGGCCGGGACAATTACGTTTGACGTTTTTTAGGACACGGTGCTAAAAAAGGTTGAGAACCCTTGGCTTAGATGCTAAACCGTCGCTTGACTAAAAAATCGAAACGAAAGCAACTAGGTTTTCAATTGCTGGAACAGAAGTTCTTAAAAAGGTTCTGACGCCCGCCAAGGAGGCCACGGGGCCTTGATCGGGGGTCCGCAAGAAGAATCCTTAGTTTGGACTTTAATTTACTGTTTTTAAATTGCCCTGTCAAATATGCACATTTTAACAATGTTTACTTTATACTCAGTATAATGTTGACAATTGCGATATTTTTAGATTGCAAGAAAAGACATAGATCGTTATGGAAAACTTACGTTGCTGAAACACCTGGTGACTTTTCGGATAACTGGCTATGAACAAATCAATTTTGCTGAAGTTGTTTTTATGGTGAGTTATGTAGTCAAATTACGAAAGACCAAGGAGGGGAGGATATCAAGGAAACTTATCATTTAGCGAAAGAAAAAGGGGCGCTTCAAGCTACTGCTGACGGTAACTGTTTTTACAATGCCATTTCAATTGCTCTTTTGGGCAATGAAAGCCTTGCTTTAGAGCTCAGAATTGCGTGCTGTACAGAAATGCTTTTAAACAGAAAAAGATATATATATCATCCTCTAGCAGACGGATTCGCAAAAGTAGCTCGTGGCCCACCCACAAGCAATTCTTTTGAAGAACCTACGTTGTCGTGCGCGCAAATAGATGGGTGGGCAGGGCCTTGGAAAATTTTGGCAATGGCCAACGTAATAAAAGTTCCGATAGTATCTGTTTATCCTCCTGTCAATGTAAAAGGAGGTAAAGTGTGCTACGACATTTTAAATACTGTTTTTAATCCTAGTATATGTACAGTATCAAAAAGACAACCGCTTCATATTATGTGGACAAGCACGAGCTTTCAATATTTTTCCAAACGTGACAATTGGTGGCTTAATCACTTTGTACCACTTGTATCGCTCCAACTTTACCATCAATCTACAATCCAGCCTTTAAAAAAAATAAAAATCTGCAACAAACAAACTATTTATACGATATCGAAAGCACTTCTATACTTAGTGATAGTGATTTAATCGATAAAGTAGAATCTTTATCAAAGCGCCCAGTTAGTTGGAAAATAAAAACCTGTAAAAGAATAAAGACAGGAAACGATATGTTTGGTGCATTTACACAAAAATTAGTAAGTACTGTAATTATTAAGTTGATAAATACGAATTTTGAACTTCAAAACTACTTGGTAAGTCCGTTATTTTATTTTGATTAATTTATGATAATGGAGTCTGGTAGTAATCTAGATGAAGATTGTTGTGAACCTAATGCTCCTTTCTCTAACAATGCTTTAGATGCCAAAGCCACGATGAGGCGTCGTCTTGTTGGCTTAAAGGTTAGAGTAGCTGCCATGAACCGCCGTTTGAAGAGTGCGGTAGGTTCTGATGCATCTAAGAGTATTTTGAGCTTTATAAAGGAAGAAGGTGACCGCTGTTGCGACATCCTGTCATTTCTTCATGCCGATGTTTTGAAATCCTCCGATTCTCTTGAGGATCTTGAGGAAGGTGTATGTGATCTAGAAGACAAGCTTTTTGACATTCGGGAATAGTGTTTGAGGGCTTTGTCAAGAAAGGCCATTAGTTTGGAGCCTCTAATTTCACCTCTTGTAAGCAATAAGATGCCCACCGACTCTAACAGCAGTCGGGAAGAGACTAAGTCACCGGTTATGTTAAAAAGGTTTGCAAGCTGTCCAGTTCAATCTAATTCTGAAAAGGATGTTTCTGTGGATAGGTACATTGATAAAATGAGCCGTTTTTCAGCATCAAACCAAATAAAAGATGATTTTATTAAAAAATGTGAGCCACCTTTAGAGAGATTAAGTCAAGAAAGTTTTAATAAGAATTTTTCGGTGGCTGCATCAAATAACACAAGCAAACAAGGCAATGTACCATTCTTAAGTAAACCCCACTGCAAAGAGCCCTTTGCTAATATAGAAGTGAGAGATGAGGTAAAAAGGCCTGCTTCACTTCTAAATCCATCAGCACCTGCATTTTATTACAATTCAGATTTCTTAAACCCCATTCGAAATATTCATGGTAATGCTGGAAGAGTCTTTGAACAGGCATCCATCTTGACACCAGGACCTAAACTAACTTTAGAGTTCTTCGATGGTGACATTTTTAAATATTTTGGTTTTAAACAACGTTTTAAGAGACATGTGGAGGGGGTATACAATAACTTTGAGGATCGATTAGCCTTTTTAGATAGCTTATGTACCGGGCAAGCTCATGAAGTGATTTCAGGGCTTAGTTGTCTTTTTAATAGTAAGTACGCTTATTTAAAGGCTTGGGAACGTCTTGACTCTCGTTTTGGTGACACTAGAAAATTATTGAACCAGCTTCGACAAAGGTTAGTGCTAGGACCTCAAATTAAGGATGGGTGACGGAAAGGATCTGTTAAGTTTAGCGGACAGCATGTTTCATTGTGAAGTTAGTTTTCAGAGCTGGGATAAGCTTTGGATGTTAGAAAGCCCAGAGCTTATTTGAGTGATTGCCGTATAAAATAAAGGCTCAGTTTGTGTCTGCTCACACTGATGTTTAGAGATTTAAGAATTTTAGTAGAAAAGACTGCTGCAGAAGCCAATAGTGAATTTGGGATGCTTTTATATAATTCTACAAGAAGCAAGTCCTGAGGCCTATGACAAAGAGCCATTTTGTTTGCTCTGCCCATCAAGGGGAACAACAATCTCGAGTCCAAACAACAAAACTTTGCACCCTTTGTCAAGAACTTTATCCAATTTGGAAATGCTCTAAATTCAAGGAGCTATCTGTTCAGGAAAGATATAGTATTGCTAAAGAAAAGGATCTGTGTTTTAACTGTTTGATGCAAGACCATCATGCTGTAAATTGTCACAGCAAATTGTTGTGCAGGAAATGTGGAAGAAGGCATAACAACTTGCTTCATTTTGAAAGTAAGCTAAATAGTAAATGTGTTTCAGTTTTTAAAGAGTCTGTATCAGATGAGGAGATGTGCTCTAATACTTCTAACGATTCTACAAAGAACGTGTGTGCTGCCACGTCTTGCTCAAAGATTTCAGGAAAATCCTTTTTCAAGGTTGTGCAATAAAGATATGGGCCAAAGACCCAGATAAGTTTTTGTATACTTATGCATTTATTGATGAAGGGTCGAATGTGAATATGTACTCGGAGACATTGGTAAAAAAGCTTAGTGTTTCTGTGTCTGGAAGTAATATAGAATTGGTTACAAGTAATACAACTTCGTTGGTTGAGTTGAAAGTGGACAGTCTTGGTATTCAAGGCATAGATGAGCCAGCTGCCTTTTTTTTAAAGGATGCTCTTGTGGTTAAAGAGCTGGTTGATGTGAGTCCCAGTATCCTGACACAAAAAATTGCGGAGTCGTCGTCGTCGTCGTTTGAAGGGTATCCACTCCAGGTCAGACACAAACAGGACTGGGGCCAAGGGTTTATCCTTTTGCTACCCCAGACTGCTGCACTGCCTGGATCAGATGCTGGCAGTGATGTTATTAAGCCAGCATCGAGTTTCGTCATCCAAAACTGTCAGACCTCGTGCTCCGTGTGGTACCCGATGTATAGGGCACGCTGTTAGTACATGGTCTGCGGTTTGCTCAGAGGCGCCGCACTCGCAATTCGGTGAAGGAGCGAGACTCCATTTGTGCATGGACGAATGGAATCGCCCAACACCAGTCCGCAGGCGGTTGAGCCTAACCCAAGCTGCTCGGGGTAAGCCCATCCCAACAGGCCTGGTACCGGTCTCGGGCACAAAAGCACGGAGCCTGGATGCACCTTCACAGTACTCCGCGTTCCATTTGTAATTTGTTCATTCAGAGGCGCGGATGCCAAGTCTGGCAAGGTTGTCCAAGAGATTCCGCGCACCTGGCACAAACGGGCGTCTGGATCTTAGTCTCACTTGGCAAGTATCTGAGGACTCACTTAATAGACCATGCAAGATATAATCGGGGTCCAGAGATCCACGGTAAGCCAAGTAGAGTGTCGCTCCCATTCGGCGAAGCTCAGCTGGCTGGATGCCTGATAGTATAGGTAGGTGGTCCGTTGGAGTGGGACGCAGGCATCCAGTAACTATGCGCAAGGCGTCATTCAAGACATTGTCAATGAGGCGAGTGTGAGCACTGCGACACCAGACTGGCGCACAGTACTCAGCTGTTGATTAGACTTGAGACAAGGTGGCTATGCGTAGTGTTTTAGCACCAGCACCCCATCCTGAGCCCACGAGTCGCCTCAGCAGTGTGACGCACGAGGATAGTTTTTTGCGCAATGCCACTAAATGGTGACAAAACGTGAGCGATCTGTCCAGTTTTACCTCAAGATAAGAAGGGGTTGTACAGAACGGTAAAAGTCTATTGTTGTTGTAGACCTTTAGCTCTCGGTTGGTCTCTTGGTTATTTAAATGAAAGGCTGCCGTCATCGTCTTAGTGTGACTGAGCTTCATCCTCCAAGTCTGGAGATATGCTGACAGTGTGGACATGTCTTGACTTAGAGTCCCCTCCAAGTCCTTCCAGTTTCCAGAAGAGTGCAACAATGCTAAATCATCAGCATAAGCAAACTTTCTGGAAATCATGGAAGGAAGATTGTACGTATAGATGTTAAATAGGAGAGGAGCCAAGACCGATTCCTGAGGAACGCCGTTTTTAAGACGGCGTAGCCTGCTTTGCTTGCTGTCACCGGTGGTAAGGGTGAAACTTCGATTTCGGACAAGCTCCATGATCATTTTGACCATGTGCTTATTCGGAAGTAGTCTCAGCAGCTTGCAGGTATGGCCACGGTGCCAGACAGTGTCATAAGCAGCTGTCAGATCGATAAATACGGCACCAGCCTTCTTTTTAGCCTCAAAAGAATCCTCGATGTTCTGGGTTAGCAGAACAACTTGATCTACGGTTGACTTCCCGCGTCGGAATCCAGCCTGCTCTTTAGGGAGCAGTGGATCGATTAATGGTTCAACGCGGGCGTAGATAAGCCTCTCGAGGATCTTGTAGGGGACACAGAGCAGAGATATCGGTCGATAACTCTTTGGGTACCCCACGGGCTTTGCTGGTTTTGGGATCGCGACCACAAGCGCTCTTCTCCAGATTTTGGAAATTTTGAGTCGGCGCAAGCAGGAAGAAATGAAGTCACGTAACCAGGACTTCAAAGCAGCTCCGGCATGGAGTATAAGCTCCGGGCAGATGGAATCAGGATCCGGAGCTTTACCTGGTTTTAAATGTTGAAGGGCAGCAGTAAATTCTCTCTGTGAAAAATTGTCAGAGATATTTACTGTGTCTGGTGTTGTGGCCCTCCAAAGGTCAGACACTTCTTGAAAGACAAGTCGAGATGACTTGCGATCAACAGCCTCGTATTTCCCATTTCTAACCAGCTGAAATGCAATAGCATCGGCTGAAACGGGACAGTGACGAGGAGAGTGTCGTGACCTACCAGTAAGGTTGTTCAAAATACTCCACGCTTTTCGACTAGAGTATGAGAAGTCAATGCTCCGAACTGCTTCGGACCATCGATCCCTCCGCTTTCTGTCAAGCCTGGCAAGCAGAGCTGTAGCAGCCAAACTTGAGTCGTCTCCTTGAGGAGACTGCAGAAAGGTTTTATAGAGGGATTCACACTCTGCATCCCAACATGGAATATAGTTATTTTGATACCCGCGTGGGATAGTCTTTTTGGCTGCTTTCTTAATGGTGTTACAGAAGTCCTGGTAAGCCGCATCCACATCAAGTGAATCAGGCGGCAACAAAGTCTTTGCGAATTTATTCGTCAAAGCAATGTAGTGACTCCATTTGGCCTTGCGGAAGTTCCATCGCTTAACAGGCATGCTTGGCACTGCCATAGCAAACCTTGGTGGTGTATTAAGTCGATGTTGTGACCTGGGGAACTTGTCAAGGACACATCTATCCGGTAAACGACTGTTTGGACCTACGCTAGCGAAAGCTAGATCCGGATTGGTGCCAGTGTTCCAGCGGCCGGAATAAAAACTGGCAGCGTCCTTGGCATTATATAGGAGAGCAAGACAATTAATACTTTCCCAGCCAGCCAAGCACTCACCGTCTGGACTGTTGTTGTCGTAGCCCCAGTCAGCATGACGACAGTTAAAATCGCCAGCGTAAAGACAGGGGTGAGGAAACATTGGGAGATCCAGGGTTCGCAAACGCGTTGGGGGTGGTTTGTAGATGTTGACTATTTTATAGCCATCAACGTCCACACACAACCACTCGATCTCCGATGTCGGTGGAGATTGGTCCAAAAGCGTGTATCTCAGTCGCTAGTGGATAAACGTGGAAAGGCCATGCTTCCTGCTTAAAGAAGACCCAGCTAGTTGGTAGTTTGGTAGCACCAACTTCTCTGCATCAGTGCAGTGAGTTTCCTGCAGTAGGATGACGAGTGCCTCAGACTGCATAGCGAGGTGATGAAGAACGTTCATCTTGTTTGCAGTGAGGCCTTCGATGTTCAGCTGAAGAATAATGGGTCTTCGGAACTTGTTGACAATGTGCCCTGAAAAGGGCAGTTTTATCCTAGCATTGCCCCGTCCTGAAAAGGACGTTTGCCAATTAGCAGACCCACACTGAACATCGGAATGGGTGGATACCCTTCCGTTTTGGTAGGTTCGGTTTCGGTCTGAATTACGGAGTGCTACCCGCATTTAAGAATTTAAGCTTTCCTATGTTAAAAGACAACAGGGTGGAGTTGCTGCTTGGAACTGATCTACATCAAGCATACCTGCATCGAAATGTTCTTGTGGGCAAGCCTGGTGAGCCATGTGGTTTGCACACTGCTTTGGGTTGGGTTATATATGGCAAGGATGGAGAAGATCGTGAAATTAAAAATGAGTCACAAGTGACGGTAAACTTTTTTGGATTGTAAGGTAAAGGATGAATCGTGTGATCAGTTGTTGCAGGTGCTTGAACGCGACTTCAAGGAGACAGAATGTTCTACGGTTGCTTCGTGGTCTCAAGATGACCGGCATGCTATGTCTATTCTAGACAGCACAGTCAAGAAAATTGATGGTCATTACTCTGTGGGGCTATTATGGAAAACGCAAGAGCCGGACCTACCAAATAATCGATCATTGGCGGAAAAAAGATTGAAGTCCCTCATGAAAAAATTTCGTAAAAATCCTAATCTGTTCAAACGTTATTTCGAAAAAATGAGTGAGTATATAAATAATTACGCAGAGCCGGTAAGTGAAAGGTGTGCAGTTGTAAAAAAGGTAAATTATATTCCACACCATTGTACCTCAGAATCAGTTAAATTTAGGGTGGTTTTTGAAGTTTTTTTTAGGGTGGTAGTGCTAGAACAGAAGGGAAATGTTTAAATGATCAGTTACTGCATGGCCCGGATTTGATGAACAATCTGGTCGGTGTCCTGCTTCGTTTCCGACAGTATCCACTCGTGGTGGTAGGCGATATAAAAGGCATGTTTTCACAGGTGTTGGTCGAGGAGGACGACAGAGACGCGCTTCAATTTTTGTGGTTTGAGGACCACGACTTAGACGGACCAATAGTGGAGTATCAAATGTGATCGCACGTTTTCGGGGCCGAGTCATCTCCTTGTTGTGCAGCGTACGCTCTTCGAAAGGTCGCAAGTGACAATGAAACTAATGCGGATGTCGATGCAGTAGAAACGATTCGAAATAACATATATGTTGATGATTTATGTAAATCATGGCAGACCGAACAAGAAGCTGTCAAATTGGTGACTCAGCTTCGCAGCTACTAGTTAGTGATGGTTTTCGGTTGACCAAGTTTCTTTCTAATGAGAAAAATGTTTTGTTAAATGTTCCGCAGGAGGACTTAAAGGATGGAGTCGCAGTTGGCTCTTCGAGACTTCCAATTTCGAAACTTCTGGGAGTTGTGTGGGATCCTGCGACGGATGAGCTGAAGATCCGCATTGATGTTGATGAGAGACCTTGTACGAGACGGGGACTTCTTTTCATGATAGCAAAAACCTACGATCCTTTGGGTGTCATTCAGCCCTTTTTGTTGCCGGCAAGGCAGCTCTTGCAACAAGCTTGTTCGGCTCAATTGGAGTGGGATGAAACTATAGATGTAGTACCAGGTCTGGAGCTTAGGTGGCGCAAATGGTTTAAATCCTTACCAAATTTACAGCAAGTAAGTGTGCCGAGGTGTTTTTTGCTAAAGGGAAAAGAAGTACTGGAGGTAGAGTTGCATGCCTTTTCCGATGCCAGCTCACATGGTTATGGAGCTTGTGTATATATTCGTTGTGTTTATTCGGACGCTTCTGTGCAGTGTTAACTGGTGATGGGCAAGTCCCGCGTCGCCCCTTTAAAGCGCGTGACTGACCCTCGCTTGGAACTTGTTGCTGCAGTACTGTCCGCGAAGTTGTGCAGTGTAATTCAAAATGAGATGGATTTTAGTTTTAGTCGCGTTTGCCTTTGGACTGATGCATCTGTTGTATTGCGCTATATTTTGAATTCTTCGTCGCGATTTGAAACGTTCGTAGCAAACCGAATCGAACAATTGCATACCATGACGTCGCCTGACCAGTGGCGATTTGTACCGGGCACTATGAGCCCTGCCGATATTGCGTCACGCGGTCTGCTTCCGGAAAAAGTAAAGTGTGCCGATTTGTGGTTTTTTGGTCCACCTTTTTTAATGCAAACTTGTGATCAGTGGCCTGAACAGCCATCCTTCTTGCCCGACCTGACCGATGAGGACTGTGGTGTTAAAAAACATATGACGATTTGTTGCTTTAATTCAATTGAAACATCCAAGGACACGCTTGGTCGGTTGTTCGCACGCTATTCGTCTCTAGACCAATTAGAATTTGTAGTAGCATGGTTGCTCAGATTTTGGTCATTTTTATACTCAAAATGTTTCAATCCAGAGAGTCGTCCTGCTGGTGGCCATATAACTGCGGAAGAGCGTAGAGTTGCCATGAATGCCATCTTGAGGGCCGTGCAAAAACAATCGCTTTTAAAGGTGCTTTCTGTCATACCAGAGCATCCGGAATATGATGAAAGAAGTACAATCACAGAGGATATGCTCAAGCGTTGCAAAGAATTAAAGATTCTCCAAAGGCTGACCCCCTTTATTTCTCATGATTTTTTGAGAGTGGGAGGACGCCTTCGAAATTCGTCTCTTCCATTTGATGCAAAGTACCCAATTCTTCTCCCACATAGTCATCCATTGACTTGCTCATTGTTCGTCATTACGAAAAAAAGACCACATGGGTGTCAATCATGTCCTGTCGGACATCAATCAGCAGTATTGGATTGTCAACGGAAGGTCAGCTGTGATGAAAGTGTTAAATAAATGTGTGGTTTGTCACCTTTGGAACGCTAATGTTGGAAGACAACAAATGGGTGATCTTCCATGTCATCGAGTGGAGAAAAGACGACCCTTTTGAAGTGGTGGAAACAGATCTAATGGGCCCGGTTGCTGTATCAATTGGTCGCAGTCGAGTAAAGCGCTATATTTGCATTTTCAACTGCTTAGCGACAAGGGCAGTGCACTTGGAAGTGGTTCCATCATTAGATGCCGATGGGTTTCTACAAGCATTCCAACGCTTTTGCAGTCGTCGGAATGTTTTACCCACGGACATTTACAGTGACAATGGTACTAATTTTGTGGCTGCTGCAAAGAGTTTGAAGAAGACAAACTGGCATTTTAATCCTCCACGTGCCTCCCACCAGAGAGGCTTTTATGAAGTGTTTTTTCGAATTTTTCTCAAGGTGTTTTGCTCTATTGTTACTCAAGCCACACTCAATGAATTTGATCTGCTCACTTATGTTGCTGAAATAGAGCGTGTAATTAATAATCGGCCAATCACAGCCATGCCATATTCTCCAGATGACTGGGCTGCCCTGACGCTCAGTGCTATCCTAACTGGGTCTCTTGGGCACACCGATGAATCATCTGAAAGGCTTCTCAAAGCGGAGACTTATAAAAGCGCATGGAAGAAGACACAATTCTTAACCGAGAGATTTTGGCATCAGTGGTCATGTCAATATTTGCCGCTTCTTTAAAAAAAAAGCAGAAAGTGGTTTGGTACAGTGCCCAACTTCAAAGTGGGCGATTTGGTTTTAATGATAGACGAAGCGACCTCTAGGGAAAAATGGCCAAAGGCCATTGTCGTTGAATCGCTGCCGGACAATAAAGGTCTTGTACGACGGGTATGCGTGCGAATGGCTGACGATTCTATTTTGCGGAGAGACATACGAAAACTCTGTCTATTGGAAGGAGAAACTCGTTAATGCCTTAATGGTTCATACCTACGTAGTTTGTGTCTTTGCTTGCTAATTGCTTCGTTCGTGAAGTTAGTTTGCTTTTTTGTGTTTTGTTCCAATATTTAACGTATGGCAAGTTGTTGGATTTAAATATGTTTTCTGTGGTAAAAGCTGTTTCTTTTTTTTGTTAAAAGCGTCGTTTTCTCAAGACGGCTTTTAGGGGTGGGAATGTTGGAAACAGCAAATAACTCTTTGGTTTTAATTACCCTTTTTGGTCCAGACCCTTTTGGTCTTTGAGTTTGTTGTTTCTCCCACCCATGATTATACAACATTCTCTGAATATGGCTCGGATGTGTGTATTAATTATCTTCTTTTCGCTTTCCTTTTCTTATTAACATCACATCGCTTTGTTCAAAGGTACGGCGAGCATGCACAACTGACGTTGTGCATGTAATAACGTACTTCGTTTACTCGCTGCTTCCTTATTCACAATCTTTATTTCTACATGCACTATGATTAATTTCAAGTTGATTTTGAGTAAAAATGAAAATAAATAAAAAAAAATAAAAATATATGTAGCGCCGCTAGCGTGTCTTTATAGCGTGGTTATGACGTCATATTATTCGCTTTGTAAAATAGTTCTTTGTTGTGAAGCAGGCTTGCTGAGAGTCGTTAATTTTTGTGTAAATTTTTAAGCAAGTATTAAGTGAATTGTTCATAGAGTAAATTGTTTTAATCAACACTTTGACTCTTCAGCCGCGTAACCTTAAGGTAGGAGACCGGTGAGAAACCTACATTTGGCTTGAGAGAAACATCTCTATTACGTGATTCAGAAACAGAAAGTGATCACTGTTCACCTTGCACTGCACTACCAACGCAACCAAAAACCGTCAATAATGAAAACTTTTGTAAATTTGAAGAAATAAACATTGAAATATTGGATAACAGTGGGCCTTTAGCGCGACACTTTTTTACTACAGAAGAACTTTTGGATAAATTAGAGAATTTTAGGGGTGAGACATTGCAATTCATTCCAAACGGTAAGAAATGTTATAAATATTTTCTGTTTAAAAATCAATTTATACATGGAAAGAAAAATGTCTTTGTCGATGATTGTGGAGCATGGGTTGGAGGCAGTGTGAAACATACGTACTATGTTAAAGAAAATAATGGTTCTCGTCTGTGGTTAGAAAAAAAAGGAGTTTATTGTACTTATAAAAGATCTGAGGGAACAAAAAGTCACCCGGTGTATAACCCCTTAAAAAAACAATCATCTGAACAAAAATTAGTTGGACTGTATTGCTACAACACTAAATTAAAAGAAAATAAAAACTGTAAACGTTAGATTAGTTTTTTGGTGTCGAAATCTGAAGCTGCATTAGTCGAATATATCGGACAATGTGCTTTCTCATGGAAATGTAAAAGAAGTAATAAACCTCCCTGTTGTTGCACCCCCTTACGTAAGAACCCATAAGCATATTTTAGAAAGCATAAAGGAAGCTATGAAAGAAGCTGCAGAAACTGTTGTTCAGAATTTGATCAGTGAATATGGAATTGCGAGCGTCAAAGATAAAAAACAAATTTACAATGTAAAAGCGGTTCAGAAAAGGAAGAAAAGATCTGTTTTGGAGCGTGTCCTAAAACTTTTGTGGACGAAGTTCAAGAAGTAATGACTGCATCAACTTTAGATTCTTCTTTTATTAGACGAGTCGTGCAATTTGGTAAACATGGATGCATCATAATCCTTTACAGTGATGAAATGATTTCAATGATCCAAAACGTTTGCTGCAACCAACCCGTGCCCACTGTAATTGGAATAGATAAGACTTATAATCTTTCTAAAGCTTTTTCAACAATTCTTTCTTTTAAGCATCCTGGAATTTGGCAAAAAAAGTACTTGTTGCCCATCTATTATATATGGTCCAATGGCAATTCATTCATCTTCAAACGCAGAAGTGTTTTCAGAACTGTTTTCAGCACTACGACTAGCGCTTAAAATAACTGAACCCGCTCATATATCGAAAATGGCGTTTGGGTCTGATGCAGAAAAAAGCATTGCTAATTCAATCAAAAAACCTTTTATGGAGCTTCACATTTTTTATGCACCAAACATATAAAAGATAATGTAAAAGAAAAGATAAGAAGCGTTAGTCAGGTGAATTTTGACAACAAAAAAATTGCTGAGAAAATTTTGGGAAGCAATGGCTTGTTTACTCACAACGATTTAAAGTCTTTTCATATCGCATGGGATGCATTTTAAAATACTATAGCATCAAACAATGATTTTAAAAATCACTGCAACTCTACTGTGTACCCAGCTTTATTGGAGGGTGTGGTCAAACCCAGTATAAAACCGGAATAAAAAATTGGACCAATAACAACGCTGAATCCATTAATCATGCCATCAAGCATGCTCTTGACTGGAAAAAAGTGTCATTGATGCAACTAATTAGTACCTCAAGCAAACTGGTTTCCAGTCAACTGGAGAACGGGAACATTAAACGGGCATTATTCCGATTTGGTGATTTTGTTCTTGCTCCAAATTAAAATCAATATGTCGTAAGCAAAAATCAGTGGGAGGAAATGTCAACAACACAGCAACAACTTCAACTGAATATGTTTTTGGAAAAAGGGAAGTGAATGACGGGAAGAATGAAATGTTCGACTGACGGAAAATTGACCATTAATCATGGCAACCAATCTGGAAAAAAGCCATTTCAACGTACCAGAGCAAAAGCAAATAAAACAAAAATTTTTCCAAAACAACTAATATAAAACCTTTTGTAAACTCATTGTAATTAATTCTAACACAATAGTTGAGGTTTGATCATTTAACCCTCTAACGTCCGAATTTTTTTTTTCGTAAAAAAAATTAATAAGTGTGTTTTCTGGTTTACTAACAAAACAATTTTTTTTTCAAAAAAATTGTTTTATTTTCCTATTTTTTAAACGTTACAGATTTTTCCATTTGGTCCACTAATCCAAAAGCATTAGCAACTTAAATATGAAGTAGCATGTTTATTTACAAAAGCAGAAAACGCAAACAACTTTACAAAAAGAAGTGTAAAGAAGAAAAATAATTGTCAGAACACAACACATACAAAAAAAAACGTTTATTTATTTCTTATGAAAATTCCAAAAGCAATTTTTATTCTTATCTATGCAGAGATAGACTTTGCATTTGTGGCAAAAGAAGTGAGGAGAACGTTTGCAACCGGGTAGTTTACATCTTGCCCTCTTTTCTTTATAAATCGGAAAATGATCAGTGTTGTCTTGCCGAATACTTTGTTGAGGGATTGCGTTAGAGTTGTGCCCTCTCGATTTTTTAGCCTCATATGTTGTTTCGACAGAGGTGGATGGTCTTCCACGCTTTGCAGGACCAACAGCCTTATTCTATTTATGTAGAGCTTCTGCTACTTCATACTTGAACTTCAACAAAGGAAGCTGATTCCTTTGAGGCACACCCAATTTGTCACAGTCTCGCCGATACAGCAACCAGCTTGTGACCACAGTCATATCTAAAAAATGAAAAAACAGCCGATGGTAATACTTTTTAGATCGCAGATTGATGCGGTACAGAGCAATTAGAGAGTCAAGAAGATCTACACCTCCCATATGTGCATTGTACTGTATGTCACAACTGCATAGGGACAAGAAACATCAATCCTTTTCTTGCTCTTGGTTTCGTAGCGTTTTACAGAAGTCAGCGGCTGAGCAGAATCAAAACTTGTCAGCAGCGTAACTGCTTTCGTGTCCATCCATCTTATTGTCCTTAGCTTTATGTTGTCTATAGTACATTCTTTTTCCAAATATGCTCCTCTTCCCAGTTTTTTTATGTCTTTGTCGGATGGAAGAGTGCAGCCACGCAGCCTATTGCTTCTAACAGTCCCCAAACATAAAACCTTTGACTTTGCAAGATGACAAATCAGAGGCACAGAAGTAAACCAATTGTCAAAAAACAACAACTGATTTTTATCGGCAGGAATGATTTTTGACAACCTCACCACTATATTTGAGCTGGCACCTAAGTCAGGTTTTCCAGCAGGAGGTTCGATTTTCCCAGTGTATACCTCAAAGTCGTGAATTATCCCTTTATTGCTGCATAGTATAAAAACTTTGTATCCATATTTGTGTGGCTTGCTGGGAATATATTGCTTGAGGGAGGACTTTCCTTTGAATGGTATCATTTGTTCATCTATGCATAGGGTTTGTGGCATAGTAATTGAATTGTATTTTTCCCGAAAATGATCCAGCAAAGGCCTCACCTTGAAAAGCCTATCAAAATTATTATCACCAGAAGGAGGAATTCTGCTATTGTTATTGAAATGAATAAATCGTTTGATTTCTTCGAATCGTCGCCTAGATAATATATCGCTAACTTGAAGAATTCGAAGACCCAGAGACCAAAAGTGCCTTGAGTTTGAAAGAGGAATCAAGGACATAAACATGACAACAGCCAAACATTTTTCGAGTTCATCGATAGAAAGTCCCAACGGTCTTGATGCATCAATCGTAGCAGAATAAAGGTTCGATTCGTATACTATGTAATCCATAATTGTGGTGTCAAAAAAATAACGAAAGTACTCAATTGGTGCTTGAATAGAATCGGTCTGGTAATCACTTCCAAGCCATTGTGGTGGTGTACGAGAAGCGGATGATAATCCATTCACTTCTTTCCACTGTGGTACTTGTTGAGAACCTAAAGGTCTTTGCTCTGAATTATTTGAAGAACATCCAGCATTATCCATTTGATTACTATCAACATCATTATCTTCATCATCTGAAAAAGAAAATTAGAAGTCTAGAGATATTGCAGCAAAAATGTATTCTAAGTGGTACATGATTGCAAGTGAAAGTGACTGATACCAAGCAAGGTCCAAGCATATAGTATCATTACAAATCACAATTTCTTATCTATTTTCGTATATATATACTGTATAATACAAGCATATACTAGTACCACACAGTAATTGCAAAAGTCATGGTAACCAAGCAAATAAAACTTACCCGAATCACTTTCAAAAAAACTTTCATGTAAGTTGTTTTGTTGAGGCTCAGGTAAATACTCTTCATCAGAATCTGACAAATTTTCGTCATCACTTTCACCTGCATCTCCCCCAGAAATTGCTATTGCATGCAATGGAATTCTTGGTCTACGCTTACCAATACCATAAAATGATTGACTATCCATACTTACACCCACTACCTATATCAGTACAACTGAAAATGAAGAAACAAAAATATTTCTGATTTCATAAAATGTTGTATATGTTAGCAGTAGCCCACAGTTAGAAACCTGAAGTATATAACATTTGAGCTCACATTACAACATATCAACAGTCTTTACTGCACTGTTTGCTTGCTTGATATGTATTAGTGCTAACAAAACAATAATAATAATAAGCCTACCGGTAATTGATAATTTTAATAATTCAATATGGTATTCCCTTTTGTGTCTACTTTACTAGTACATAGTCCTGTAATACCAGAATTCGGTACCGGTACCGAACACAAGGAGATTACTGCTTAGGATTATCAGCACCATCAGTCTACAGGTCTACTAGACCTACTGGTAAGAAAATTCAAAAGTAGTTTAGTGCAACATTGCTATGTCTTTTTTGTAAAAACTCAAAGCTCCCAACTGTCTAGGCACCAGTAGCAGTAAGCCTACTGATAGGTATGCCGTCACGGCAGCCTACCCATACCTAATTTTATTTTTAGCTCACAGTATTATTTGCAAGCATCAACACTATGTAAAGTCAAAACTTAACACTAAAACCATTTTTAAGTGGCCTCTGTGAAAAAACTAACAAGCTAAATCAAACTTGCAGTAAAATTATCAACTTACTAGGTTTCATACATAATAAATGATCAGACGACCACATCAACAAATTTGTAACGTTTAGAATCAACTCGACTATGTTCTATCCAAAGTAAGCTTTCAAAATCTGTCTTGCCTATTCAAACTTATACCTAAATTATCTATTTGTAAGTAAGATTTTCCCCACTTTTCTACTTTTTTTATACACGTGTCAAATTCTATGCTCAAATTTGTAAGATTTTCCCCACTTTTCTACTTTTTTTATACACGTGTCAAATTCTATGCTCAAATACGAGTATTGCTGCTCATTAAATTACATCACGAAAAATAAAATTGCGCAATACTGCGAAACAAGCGGATTGATAAAATTTCGGGTTGCCAATAAAAATTTATTGTTTGAAATGTGACTAATTTGTCGATATGGACGGTTGAGTGAAATTTTGCTCCATTAAGCTATAAAAGACGTAATAGTTAAACGTGACAAATTTGATGACTTTGGCGGTAGAGGGTTAAATTTATTCGCTGTCACAAAATTTGTAAAATAATTGAAAACTACCCTAAACTTATAGCAATAAACTAAATTGACGGTTTGTGTGTTCTACTATGATAGTAGTTGGGTTTTAACACAAAAATAATAAGTTTTTCATTAAACTGAGGTGTAGCTTGGTATGTTTTTATTTACCAAGCTACGCATTTCTACCCGACTAATCTTTAAGGTTTTTCTGTCAAACTTCAGTTTGTAAAATAGTTTAAAAGCACATCTAAATGTTAGTAAAAAATGAAATTTACGTTTTATGTGTTCTACTATGATAGTAGTTGGGTTTTAACACAAAAATAATAAGTTTCTCATTAAACTAAGGTGTAGCTTGATATGTTTTTATTTACCAAGCTACGCATTTTTACGCGACTAATTGTTAAGGTTTTTCTGTCAAACTTCAGTTTGTAAAATAGTTCAAAAACACATTTAACTAGTCAGTAACAATTTAAATTTACGTTTTATGTGTTTTACTATGATAGTAGTTGGGTTTTAACAGAAAAATAATAAGTTTGTTGTTGAATTGGGGTGTAGCTTGGTATTTAGTAATTACTTTCAGGTGTGGCTTAGTGTAGCTTGGTTGTAGCTTGGCGTAGTTTGCATGTAGCTTGGTGTAGGACGGTGTAGCTTGGGTTTTAGTAATGCCGACTAGAGGCTCCTGCCATTCGAGCTCGGACAATTTGCCCGTTTTCGAACTCGTGGAGGTCATGCATTTGCTTAAATTTTCACTCAATTTTATTAGAAAGTGAAAAAATGACAGTAAATTACAGCAGTTGAATAAATTTATCTACAACATTCTTTATATAACACTGGTCAACAATTTTTCAAAAGTTGTTCATTTCGGAAATGAAAACCGCTGATTCCTACGTACTTTCAGTCACTGAATTTAAAAATGTAAGTTAAAATCGCTAATTGGCTCTAGTTTAAAAGATACAAAAGGTTGTATTTTTACGTGTGTGGATGTACATATGTGGTAGCTATAGTGCACTTTACTGACCACTACAGTAACGTTTTGCCACAATCGATATCATCATTGCATGCGTTTAGAACAATGAACACAGAACACATACCAGTGATTGTCATTTTTTATAAATAGAATGTTTATCCTTATCTTTTCTTTGCCTTTTTGCTTCTCACTTGTATATAGTAAATGGAGCATTCCTGGTTATCATCCAGCAAAAGTCTGCAAGCATTGATGAGCTTCATTTTCTCTGTTATCTCTTTTCCATTGCAGATATTTGTTGGTGAAGTCGTTCACCGTGCTCATTACTTACCGCTCCACAGTTCGGTGAAAAAAATACAGATGAGAGTCCAAGAAATGTACCTTAAGTGAAATATTGCGCCACATGTAACTATATGCTTTTATGAGGTTGGACACCAATTTTGTTTAGTTGTCTGCTCTTTTATTCTCCAGAAATTTTGTGACCACCAACTTAAATGCTTCCCATACCATTTTATCTTTGCAAACTAGTGTTTGGTCAAATGCTTTGTCTTGGAGAAGCTGCCTTATCTGGGGACCTATAAACAGACCTTCCTTTATTTGAATTTCACTCAATTTGGAAAACTTTGTTGCTAGGTATTTAAAACCAGCTTCTGTTTTGTCCATGGCATTGACAAAGTTTTTTATTAGTCCCAGTTTTATGAGCAATGGTTGCAACAAAATCTTATTACCTCGTAGATTCAACAAGTGGTGGATGTTAAATGTTTTTCTCCTAGAAGTCAATAATTGGCGGAAAGGCCAGTTTTTCTTAATGTAGTAAAGATCTTTTGCTCGGCTATTCCATTCACAAAGAAATCAACTTTATTTTGTATAACCTAATTGCAGACCCATCGCGCTTACTACTTTCTGCTTACTACTTCTACTACTCCAGGCTACTACCTCAAGTCACCACAACAGCTGCCATCAATGTTGATCATAGTTTATACACCTTAAAAGCTGCTTTATGTTGTTATACGTCTCTTTCATATGGACTGCATAAACCACTAGAATTGATGGTAAGTTATTTCCATTATGCAGCAAAATGGCCAAAGCTGCTCTTAGATGAGTCTATAAATAGTCTTTATTCGGATGGATTATAACTATGTTGAGGGATACCGTTAATTCGTTTACATTGCTGCATGCTACAAGATTACCTTCCATGACATAGAATGGTTCTAGTTCTTCTTGTCGATTACGATATTTGGATATCCATAAACCATCTGCTAAAGCATTCCAATACTGGAGTCTAGAGGCCAAGAGTTCAGCTTTAAGTTTGAATAGCTCCAAATCTCGGATAAAGTCATGCAGTTCGCTCTGAGTTATGAGATGAGGTTCATGGGAAATAGATGGTGCAAAATAAGATTCTTGTGACATTGACAATTCAATACTATTGTTTATCATCTGAATTAAGTGTAAATTCTTGGTGTCTCAGGTACAGGTATTGTTTCTTTATGCGGTACTGGACGAATTGCTGATGAAATATTACGACATTGAATATTTGCTTCCCCTTTCTTGATAAGCTTTTGCCTACTGATGGGGTCATGCAAAAGTAGCAGTTGCTGTTTTCGTCAGTGGGCTCTCTTCAAACCATTGGCACAGCGAAGAGCATTCATTTCCTTTTCCTGCTTAGCTATTGCCAAAGGTTTGTAGCACAGGTGTTGCAGCATATGTAAGGGACCCAACTCCTATCCTGATCACCAATTTTGCACCCAAAATACAAATGGTATGCCTTCCTGACTAGGACTGTTATGCTGCGATTTTGTGAAGCAAAAGTTATTTTACCGCAAAAGTAACAAACGATATCTGCTTTACTTACACATTTACGAGACATCTACAGAAAAAACAGAAAACACTAAACACATTACTATAATTTGTAACAAAAAGTTAATTTAGAACAAAGAGCTCAACTCAAACACTAACACCAGCACAAGATAAAACTCTTTAGACGAAATAAAAGCAATAGTCTACAACATTATAGAAAATTGATATTAAAAACAAACTATTTTTCGCACACGCGCATATAAAACAAATTTTGGCATAGTGCCATATCTTAAAAACTAGAGCCAATCAACAAGTTTTAATTCAATATTTGTGCTCAGCGACCTCAAATTAGTCAATATTGACCTAATTTGCTTCCGAAGAACATTTTCTGTCGACCAGTGTTTTAAGTTGTTGTAATAGGTTGTTGTAATAAGGAAGTTATGTTTGAACCTGTTTCAATTAATTTGTCCACAACCTGAATCTTTTTCCTTGTGATTCCCATCTAATAAGTGGAATTAAATGGAGCTGCTAAGAATAAAAATGAGTTCTGCATTAAATGTTTTGTTAAGTTGCAATACGCATGCTTTATTTTTATCTGCAAACTATCGAACTTGCAAAAAGATTTGCAAATTTGCAATAAAAATCATGCCGTTGTTTGGGCCAAATTATGTTTGGAAAAAATAGTTTTGTTTTTTTTATGAAAATTAATAATAAATATTGTAAAACCTAAATATAATGGAGAACCAAACCGACTAATACTCGTTTGTCTTTGCTGGTCAAAAATGGGAGTTGTCAAGGTTGCAAGTATTAAAAACCTATTTATCAAAAAAGTCAGGCACTGGGGCAGAATACTTGTATATAATCAAGTGTTAAATACCAAACCAACAATTCTTCATGTATAATTGCCACCAATTGGATTAGGTTTACAGTATAAAAATTTTAATTTTGAAAATACAGCATTTAAATGTTTTATTTTGATTTTAAAAAATTAAATTTGAAAGGAGAGGGAGCATTTCAGACATAGGTGCTGAATCAAAATATTGCAATAAGATATTGCAATTCAAATTTCCAAAAATTGTTAGTGTCCGTGAATTTGCGTCTCGAACTCTCTTTTATACCATGAATGGCACGCATAAGCTTACGTATTTTACATGCCTGGCATAAGTGGAGGCTAACCATGGCTTTACAAGCATTACAAAAAAGAAGTGTTTTTGAAGCAAAAGCAACACCGTAATTTAATTTGGTTATTTTCTTTTATGATTAACAAGTTTTGGAAATATTTATTTTGAAAATTGACTGCGTTTAGGCTTTAAATATTGTCTTTATCAGAAAAAAAATTCAACTGCAGCCCTGGGTAGAGAAGAGGTGGTGTTAGATATGGCTTCATATGGCTCAATTGTCTACACTTGTATAAAATTTAATTTGAATTTTTTTTTTTCTTTTCTCTTTTGTTCTTTTGGTGACGCAGGCATGCTCCGTAGTCTTTTTCTTTTACTTTTTTCGGTGCCTTTCTCTTGCATGTTTTAACGTCTGATGTTTTCCTGCGTCTACCTTTTGACTCTCGACTCCCTTTTAATGTGTAAAATTTACTGATCATGTTGGCGGTCAAGAATATAATGAAAATGAAATGAATGAATGAAATATAAATATTTATTGGGAAAAGGTTTAGAAAGTGATCTTTTTAGAAACTTTGTTAAAAAAATTTTGCAGCATCTTTTCACTTTCTCCATTGTAGCAATCATCAGAAGGTGCTTGAAAGGTTTGCATTAATGAGAAATATACAAAAAAATGAAAACTGAAGTTAATTCGTCGTCGTCGTCGTTTGAAAGAGTATCCACTCCGAGTCAGTCACAAACAGACCTGGGGCCGAAGATTTACATGTATTCCTTTACTACCCCAGGTTGCTGTACTGCTCGGATCACATGCTGCCAGTGATGTTATTAAACCAGCATCAAGTTTCATTATTCAAAACTGTCAGATCTCGTGTTCCATGCGGTGCCCAATATATGGGACTGCGAGACACCATTTGTGCATGGACGGCTGGAATCGCTTAACACCAGTCCGCAGGCGATTGAGTTTAACCTATGTTATACAAAGCAAACTCAATCTAACAATCATGGCACTAGTCCTGGGTGTGAAAACACTGATCCTGGATGTATTCTTGCAGTATTCCACATTCAATCTATGATTCGTTCACTCAGAAGCGCGGATGCATAGTCCAACAAGACTTTTTATTTGAATACGCGCAGTAAGCACAAACATACGTCTAGATTTTAGTTTTTCTTGACGAGTAATTAACGAACAATTTAAAAGACCATGAAACATATGAATAAGATTCCAGGGTCCACGATAAGCCAAGGAGAATATTGCCCCTAGTCGGCAAAGATCAGCTGTCTGGATTCTTAAAAGTATCGGTAAGTCATTCACTGGAGTGGCACGTAGGCATCTAGCATCTATGCGCAAGACGTCATTTAAGACACTGTCTATGATGCGAGTGTGAGCGCTGCGACATCAGACGGGTGCCTAGTACCTAGCTGTTGAGTAGACCAGAGATAGGGTACTGTGCGTAGTGTTTTGGCACCAGCACCCCATTTTGAGCCAACAAGTCGTTTCAGCAGTGTGATGCGCAAAAATAGTTTTTCGCATAATGCTACTAGATGGTGACGAAACTTGAGCAATCTGTTCAGTTTTACCCCAAAAAAGGTAGAAGTTGACCCCATGATAGATCTATAAAATTCTATTGTTGTAGAATTTTAGCTGACATTTGGTCTTTCGTTTATTTAAATAAAAAACTACCGTCGCCGATTTAGTAGTGTAACTGAGCTTCAACCTCCAAGGTTGCAGATACGTCATGTCATGATTTAATATCCTTTCTAAGGCCTTTCAGTTTTCAGAAGAGTGCAGAAATGCTAAATTGTCTGCATAAGTCAAATTTTTGAAAATTATGGAATACAGGTCGTTTGTATAAATGTTTAAAAGAAAAACAGCCAAGACCAATCCCTGAAAAACTCCGTTTTTTAGACGGCTTAACTTGCTTTGCTTGCTGTCACCGGTAGTAAGGATGAATCTTCGGTTTTAGAGAAGCTCCATGAACATTCTGACCATGTGCTTATCCAACAGAAATCTCAGCAGCTTGCAGGTAAGATCACGGTTTCAGACAGTGTCTTATGCCGGTTTTAGATTAATAAATATGGCACCGGCTCTCTTTTTGACCTGAAAAGAATCCTTCATGTTCTGTGTCAACAGAACAACTTGTTTAACGGTTGACTTTCCGAGACCAAACCCAGCCTGCTGTTTTAGGGAATAGTATATCATTAATTGGTTTGACGCGGGAGCAGATAAGCCTCTTCAAGATCTTCCAGGGAACACAGAACAGAAATATCGTTCGATAACGTTTTGGGCTTTCTCCGGGCTTCATCGGCTATGGGATCGCAACTACAAGCGCTCGTCTCCAGATCTTGGCAATTTTGAGTTGGCGAAAGCAGAAAGAAAGGAATTTACGTAACCAGGAATTTAAAGTAGCTCTAGCATGGATCATAAACTCTGGACAGATGGGATCAGGGCCCAGGGCTTTAACTGGTTTTAAGTGTTGAAAAGCAGCAGTGAATTCTCTCTAGGAGAAAGTGTCAAAGATATTCTCTGTGTTTGGTGTTGTGGCCCTTTAAAGGTTACAGAAGCTTCTTGAGAAACAAGTCTAGATGCCTTGCGATCAAAAGCCTCGTATCTCCCATTTTTAACTAGTTGAGATGAAATAGCATAAATTGAAATGGAACACTGAAAAAGAGAAGTCGTGACCTACCAGTAAAATTGTTGAAAATACTCCATGTTTACGACTACAGTTTGAAAATTTGATGTTCTTGTTGTTGTTTTTGCCCCATCCTCTAAGGATATCTTAGAGTAGCCATCCTTTGATCTCTCAAAGAATCAAATCTAGATTCCCACTCTTGGACTACCTTTGCTGCTTCTAACAACTTATTCCACAAACTAGTGGTATTGTGTTGTTTAAGTAGTTGACTGCAATTAAAGAGGTGATGTAATCTATGGTGTTGTTTTGTGTTGGTAGTTGACTGCAGTTAAAGAGGTGATTTAATCTATGGTGTTGTGTTGTGTTGGTAGTTGACTGCAGTTAAAGAGATGATGTGTCAAGTGGGTGCGACAAGCATAGTGGGCATTATGACATGTAAGTTTTAGAGTTCACTGTGTGTTGGTAACTTTGCAAGAGTGGTGATTTGTCGGCTCTGAGCTGTGCCAGTTTTGTGCGCATATGACGTGGCAATGTTTGTCTGATGAATGAATGTCATAGGGTGTAGCGTTAGTAACTGTGCTGGTTTTTCTAGAACTGAGGTATTGTGAGAAGATGATAGCGTAAATGTGTTTAAGGTTTTCTTTACATTCCTCATGTGTTATGTCTGGTTTTGAGATGATGATGTTAGTGTGCTTACTGTTATCAAAGGTTGTGACTTTCATGTTTCTGAACAGATTTAAGTATGCATTAAGATCATGCAAAGGGTGTGTTTTGTTTGAGTCAGTTGTTTAAGTTAAGTAGCATGAAGTTTGAGGTGCGTGTCCTTGGAAAGACTTTGGTTTCGTCGTGTAGGTTGAGTGTTTGTTTCTTGTGTGCAGCCAGTAGCGATTAGCAAAGCTGTGTTTTAAATGGTTTGCAGTTTCTTGATGTTGTTGTTTGATATGATAGGGCTCCAAATGCGTATTCCGAAATGGAGCAAGTGATAGCTTTGAATGTCGAGACAATTATTTCCTTTTGTTTACCTCATTTGGTGAAACTGAGTGCTTTCAGAATGTTAAGTGTTTGTTTTGCTTTAGTGATAGTGACATTTATACAATGTGAAAATGTTAATTTTGGGACAAAATGCTAAAAGTCTTTTATCAGAAATCTGTTACCCTTTTTTTCGGTAAAGTCACATTGACAATTTTATTCAACTGATCAAAGTGCGATGCATGAATTTATTAATAAAATCGGTCAATTTTCAATTTAATATAGAAAATAAAAGTTAAAAATTTAAAACCAATTGTATCATTCCAAAAAATCGATTTCGACTTATAAAGACATAAATGTTTCCGTTAAAATTTTAACCAAAAAATGACAGAAATATGTTGGAAATTGCTAAACACTGGAAAGATCGCTTCGAACCAAAATCAAAACATTAAAAGAAAAACAGAATTGTTTGGGCAACGCAATTTACCAAATTACTTCAACTTTCTAACCAAGAAAAGAAACTAAAACCAGAGGCAGCTATTGTATATAAAAACCACACACATTAGCTACTAAATTAACGAATTACAAAAAAATTATCACAAATTCTTCCTAATACGGATAACCGACGTTCATACCCATGTGCAAAATGTGCTTTATGTGGAAACTTTAAAAATTATAAAAATATGGTGAAAACAGTTGTTTCCATTATTTCGCACTCGAATAGCAAAAAGTTTAATTTAAAACAACAGCTTACGTGCAAAATTATGGTATTTACGTGGCAAAGTGTAAATTTTCTAAAATGCACTACGTAGGACAAACAAAAAATAAATTTTCTTCCCGGTGGAATAGCCACCGCTCATTCTGGAACAAATTTAACATTAAGGATAACAGTGACCGAGCTGCCCTCCTTAAACATTTTCATAAATTTTATTTCGACGCTTCTAATCCAAACCTGATATCACTGAATGCTACATGTTCATATTTGTAGAACAACCAGATAAAACTTTATTGGATTGGTGCAAAAATAAATGGATTAATTATTTGAATGCTAAAATTAATTTTAGTAGAATTTTTCTGTCTTATAATTGCGATTGAGTTTTAAACCCGTGTATTTGTTTACTATCGTTCAAACTATACATAGTTAAACTACAGCAGCTTTCTTAATCTTTTCTGTCAACACTTTGAATCTTAGCAAGAGTTTGCGGTTTTTAATTTCGTCACAAGTTTTAAACTGTGAGCTTTATCATTTTGTTACGTAATCCATAATCATTATGTCAATTGTTGTGTCGTTTACCTCTTAGTTTTTATTGGAAGCTTCACTTTGTGTCTTTTGAGTCAGGACCCGAACAGTATGAGTAGAGTTTTTAAATTTTCAAAAAAATTTTTGTAAAAATATAATTTAATTTATTTTTTTACAGAAACTGATAATGACTTTTTATAGGTCGAAATCGATTTTTCGTAATGATACAGTTGGTTTTAAATTTTTAACTTTTATTTTCTATATTAAATTGAAATTTGACCAATTTTGGGTCAAAAGTGATTCCAAGAATTTTTGGTTGTTTTGTTGTTGGTAAAGTTTGGTTGTTTAATTTAAGTGATAGAGTTGTGCTATATTCAGCTGGGTCTGGTGTAAAAAGTGTGGTGGTAATTTTGTCTGTCTTTATATGAAGATTATTAGTGGTGGCGCATTTATATTTTGTGGAGATATGGTTGAATAAGTTGTTGGGCCTTACGGTGTTTGGTGTGAAATACAGTGATTGTTATTTTATCAGCATATGTCGTAATTTGTATGTCTTTCTGAAGAAGTGGAATGTCAGAGGTGTAAATTTTGAATAATATTGGAGACAGAACTCCACCTTGTGGTACTCCAGTGTTGATTCGTTTGAGTTTTGAGAGCGTCCCATTGCATTAAATGCATGCTTGCATTAAAACAGGTATAACTCGTACTTATCATTTTATTTAAATGAAAGATTAGCCCTACTCTATTGATGAAGTTCGTAAAATTGTAAATGAATGTCGCATTTGTGCTGAAATCAAATCTCGCTTTCATAAGCCGATCGAGTCGCATTTAATAAAAGCAACGCAACCAATGGAGCGCTTAAGCATTGATTTCAAAGCCCCGTTACCTTCTTCTTCTAAAAATAAGTATTTATTAACTGCCGTAAATGAATATTCACGTTTCTCTTTTGCGTTTACTTGCTCTAATATTGAATCACAAACCGTAATTAATTGTTTGCAAAAAATTTTTATTTGTTTGGCGCTCCTGGGTATGTGCATTCCGACCGAGGAAAATCTTTGTTTCTAACGAAATTGTATCGTTTTTGCATAGTTTACGCATTTCCACTAGCAAAACATCTGGATACAAACCTAGGTTACGGTCAGTGCAAAAAATATAATAATACTATTTGGAAAGGTGTGCAGCTATCTTTAAAATCTCGTGGCCTTCGCAGTGGGAGAAGGTGTCACCGCAAGTACTCCATTCTGTCTGGTCCCTGATCTGCACAACAACAAATTCAACTCCACATGAGCGTTTTTTCTGTTTCTAAAGACGTTCAGCATTGGGAATTTCGGCTCCTTCTTGGCTCAATTCCTCATCAACAGTACTAGTGTGAAAACACAATAGGTCAAGCAAATACAATCCCGTCCTAGAGGAAGCCGATCTCATTCATACAACTTCACAATATGCTTTGGTCCGATTCAAAAACGGTCACGAGTCAACGGTTTCTTTGAGAATTGCACCGCTGTCAGATAGTGAAGAATCAATTCCGTCAAATATGAGCAACAATACCATGACCAATGTAGAAACAAACGATGAGACTTTGGCAAAAGAAAATAACAAAGAGACTGGCACTGAAATGGTCACATAAAAAAGTTTTAATGCTGAAATGGTTGCAGAAAGTTCCAGTTCTAATTTTAAACATGTGCAAGATGAAGCTACACCTTCACAGTCGTTACTTTCAAATAAGAAAAGAACCTGATCGACTAATGTATTACCATAACCATTAATCTCTAGTGGGAGAGAATGATATGGTTGGTAGTCGAACTTGCCGTAATCAATTGAACTAATTATGATAAGTGTGCACCTTTTGTTGCGCCTTGATTGCTGCATGCTGCAGCGGCTTTCCGTTTTCTTTTTTCATGCAGTTGCAGTTATGTTGTGGTGATTTATGTTTATTAAATTATCGGCTATCCCAGAGTCTTATTTATTAATTCTATTGTTTTTAGACGTGCCTCGTTTTTAGTTTATTAAGTCTTAACTTAGGCAATGTTGCGTGTGATAGTTTCGTAACAATGCAGTCATGCAAGTCTATTGAAGCAGTAGTGATATCTGGTGAAGTAGGCTGTTGTGTTTGATTGGGTGGTAAATGTGTTGGAGTTTGTGTTTAGTGTGATGTGATTGGCGTTTAGCAGGATGCTTCGATCAGCTCTCTTCTATGGTCTTCGTTTGGCGAATACCATAACGGTGAGTGAGCGTTGATATCTGCTGTGACGATTATGTTTGGAAGATTGGTTATGGTTGTAAGCATGATAGATATAATTGAGTCTTTTTCTGTTTGTGGTTGTTGGGTGCAATGTTTGGGTGCAATGTACATGTTTAGATATGTAATGCTGTGATGTGGAAAGGTGGATTTTGGCAATTTGTAGTTCAATAGGAAAGGTTTTTGATGTATTGAGCTGAGAAAAACTGATTTTGTTTTTAATGTAAGTTAGGAGGCCTCCTCCTTGTTAATGAGTGCAGTCTGTTTTGATAGGTGTGAACTGAGAAACGTTGGTGTTTTGTGTATTGATCCAGTTTTGTCTCTTGTATTGTTAGACATCCGCTTGTGTATTTTTAATGAGTAATTTTATTTCCTCTATTTTGTTGCGAATTCCATTTGCATTAAGTTGTAGGACTTCGAGAAAGTTCTTTAGTGATGTTGTGTTCATTTGTGTTTTGTGGTTAAAAGTGCTGTGAATTGTGCGCGGTACCATGAGTTACTATTAGTCCTTTATTGTGATTTGAGATTTGGGAGCATTTTATATACACCGAGTGCTTTGTGTCGTTAAATAAAATAGATGTTTGATGTTTAGTGATAGGTTTGAGACAAATGTCACCAACCCATTTGTGTGTTTGTGTCCAGGGTTTGGGTGTAGGTCGCACCCAAGAAGCAACAATCTGATCATCCAGTTTATGTTTAAACTGAAAAATTGACTGTCCCGAGAAGCCAGAGACGAGTCTTTTCTCACCGGATGAAGAAAGAGCTCCACCCGATAGAGATCAGACAGGAAGCAGAAATGACCACCAGTGTCCTAACCTCAACAAGGCTGACTCATTTAGGAAAGTATTTTTCGAATAGATACCTCTTCCAAGTACCTGAACGCAGACCTTTTTAATCTGTGTGACACCCAAGACAGCATGAAAATACGTTCTAGTTGACATATCATTATTATGCAGTGTATCTCTACTACAAGGGGGTTTTTATATTAAAGATTTTTTTCTGGACTGCTTGCTTGCCACAGCTTTTGAGCACAGTCTGTCCAGGTTTGAAATTGCCGTCTTTTAAACTACATTTTGTCTGGTCTCTATCTGCAAACCTCTTTGGCATGAATATTCCTAACAGGAGATGTAAAATCTCCGGTCAACACATCTTTACAGGTCACTGAGACACGCAAACTTTTCTACCATGGTAAGGTAATAGTTTACAGGAAAAAAAATTTGATGTTCTAAAAAATCTTCCGGCTTCCTGTCAAGTTTGGCAAGTAAAGCTGTAGCAACCAAAGTCAATTCGCTCCTTGAGGATACTGCAGGAAAATTCTATATAGTGATTCAAACTCCGCATCCCAACACGGAATATAGATGTTTCGATAATCGCTTTCGATCGTCTTTTCGGCAGCTTTCTTGATGAAAGCAAGCTTGGCAAGTCTTGGTAAGCCGCGTCCACATCAAGCAAATCAGGTGCAACAAATTTTTTACGAATTTGTTCGTCAAAGCAATGTATTGTAATAACTCCATTTAGCCTTGCGGAAATTCCATCGCTAAACAGGCATGCTTGACACTGACCAAGCAAACCTTGAGTGATGAGCGAAGGTCGATGTTGTAACCAGGGAACTTTTCAAGAACCTTCTATCCGGTAAGCGACTATTTGGACCTACGCCAGTAGAAACAAAAGCTGGATTAGTGCCAGTATTCCAGGGCCCAAAGTAAATCTTGGAGGTGCCCTTGGCATGGTATAGGAAAAAAGAGTATTTACTTATCCAGCCACCAAGCACTCACCATCCGCAGTGTTATCGTCGTAACATCAATCAACATGGCGACAGTTGAAATTGCCGGCATAGAGACAGGAGTGAAGAAACATTTGGAGATTGTCACACTTCATCCGCGATAATTTTAATTTGATATTCTTACGGCCAAATAATAATCGCATAGTCGGTAAAGCTCCCCTTTATTGTATTTAAATTATTTGCAAACTGCTTCACCATTTTTTTGAATCTTCTAACCAGACAGTTAATGACGTAATGCGCTTTCTCTGCAGAAGCATTCGATAATCAAGTGTGAACTTTGCCTACGATGTGATAGAAAAAACATTGCGAGTCTAGCACATTCGAGCAAAGTAACATTATGTGACGTTATTTTATGTAAGCAAGCGCTTGGTTTGCATAAGAATAAAAAAAAACCAAGCCATTCCAGTGTTGATTCGGGCGCGGAGTTTCCTGTAATTATTCCATTGTATAGATTCGAGGGCAATGAGCCCAGTCGTTACAATGTGTTGAATAACAAGTGTTGAAATTGTTTGCGTTGGTGTTTTCGGGAATTAATTCTATAGAGATAGAATTAATTGTGTATCAGACGAATTTAAGTTGTAGCGCTGGAACCGCTTTGAAGTTTGGCAAATCAGGAGAAGAGTTTTCGTCAATTGTTAGTTGTGTGGATTTTTGCAATTTATTTTTTCTAGTTAGAGACAGTGGTGTCTGTCTGTTTGCGGAGGGAAGTTTTTAAACGAATTAATATGAATTTGGTTGAAGCTAACTGTATAAAACAGCTTCAGTCTCGCAGCAAACTACTTCTTGAGCCGGAATAAATAAAAATTAGACACAGCTTTATTTTACGTATTCAGGTATTTGGGTTATCTTGTTCAACTGGTTCGCTAGAATTCCAAAGCAGAGTCTGTAAGAGAGATCTACGGAGATTTGTAGACGTTGACTATTTTATAATTATCAACGTTCACACATAACCACTCAATCTCCGATGTTAATGAATATTGGTCGAAAAGGTAAACTTTAGTTGCTCGTGGAAAAACGTGGCACGGACATGGGTTCCTTCTTGAAGAAGACCCATCTAATTCAGGGCCAAGAGTACTTGCTTTTTCGCATTAGTGCAGTTGGTCTCCTGAAATAGGATGAAAAGTGCCTCAAACTTTAAAGCCAAATAATGAAGAACGTTCATTTTGCTTGCAGTAAGGTATTCGATGTGATGGTTTTCGGAACTTGTTGGCAATGTTCCCTAAAAAGGATATTTTATTCTAGGCATTGTCCCGTCCCAAAAAGAATGTTTTCCAATTAGCAGACTCTCGCTGAACATTTGAAAGGGTATATATTCTTCAGTTTTTGCAGTTTTGGTTTTGGTCTGTCATATGTAGAAACAAGAGCAGATTTGCTTGGACCTCGGCTACAAGAAAGCAACCGACATCTGGGTCTAAAGTTAACGGAGTTTTTATTAACTGCACAAGCTTTCGTGACCTAATGCTCACTTCGTCCGGTCAAAGGAATAAATATAAAAATAAACAGAATAAAAATTCTCTTATGATGAAATAAAGATTCTCTGGCACAACAAAAGCTTGTGCCATTGATAAATCATATGAATTAAAAAACTCGGCCGACCTTAGAGCGAGTTCTTGTTTTTTCTGATTGATTTCAATACTTGACACGATTCTCCAATTTTGTTTCTTCTTTTGTGTTATTTAATTCTGTTATATTGCTTCTAATCGTAAAGTTTCTGTACAACCCAAATTTTTAACTGATGATAAAATTCTCACCTGTGCAGCTCTCCCGGCAATCGTCCCAGTAATAAGAGGCTTCGGAGTATGGATTTGTTACTTTGCACCAAAGCGTATGGTAATTTTCCCTTGTACAAGACCTGTATATTTTACTTCGATAGTAAAAAGGAAAAAGACATTTTTGTCCATATCTTGTACCTCTGCAGTAATGCCGTTTGTTTTCTAAAAAAAATTTTTTTAGCAGTTTGTTACCATAAAAACAACAAAAACTAGTTTGTGTCATACTTATTTTAATATTTTAAATGCGAAAAAATGCGAAAAAAGATACTAAAGCAATTTTTTGATGTTGATGTAGCCAGAGTTATTCTTTTGCGTCGACGGATTAACGGCATTATCTTTATGTTTGCACTGAGTGGGCGGCGGAAATAATTTCAATTGTTGATAAAAATTGTCCCAAAAAGATTTTTCGCTAAGCTTGAGCGTAAGAGCAAAGCGTTGGTTTTTTTTAAATAAATATAAAATGATTTTTTGCGATCAAATTTCGATGAAAAAAACTTTTTTATCATCGTACTTTGGGATGCTAGTCACATACTTTATAAAACCGTTTTGCAAAATTTTACAAACTGGAAAAGATCGATTAAAATAGTCAAAAAACTGCAAAATATAGTTTGTTAGAGAACACTAAGGGGTTTAACTCATTCCATTACTAACTGCGTTTAACGAATTAATAATTAGTCGTAAATTTGAAAGTTTAAATTTGATAATTTATCACATAAAACATAGCAGGAAAACAATCTTGCCAAAAGATTTAGTAAAACAAAGTAAAATTAGATGCATACCATATAGATTAATTTTAAAAATTAAAAATGATTAAACAAAAGTTTAAACAATTTAAGCAAGAATTAATTACACGACTCAAGCACTCAACAAGCACTATATTAATTCCATGCTTTGACAAGAAACTTATGCAAAAAACACCAAGTTAGCAATCCGACACACGAAATCAACTTTGGTTAATTGTAAAATTTTACATTTTTTAAGTCATTGGCAAAAGCAGATAATAAAAGAATCTTTATATATTCAAAAATTTAATCCATTGATGAAAATTGACCCAAAATGACTTTCATTAAATTTATTTAACATATAGTGCTCTTTTCATTTTCATTTTTTTATTTCAACTCTATTTATCCTCCTGACTTGCAGGAAAGTGTCGGATAAGCTATACCTAGGGCAAGCAATCACACCAACCTGCTTCCGGAAATGTAAAAATATTGCAGTTCAATTAAAAAAATTTTTTATTTGGTTTTCTTAGTTATATAGAGGTTTGGCTGAAATTTATAAATGTTTGCCAAGATTGCCAAGCAGGGGAAAGTGCCGTAAAATGTCTTTCTTAAGAAAGTTACGGAATGGCGCGAGTAGTTTTGAATCGAGACTAATGTCAATCGAAATCACAGCAGTTTTAATCACGCAACCACGCTGCGCACTTTTTATTTTATTTTACTTTAAAAATCGTACAGTTAGTCGTTGAAATCTTGGTTTTCTTTTTATTATTTTTAAGACATATTATTTTGCATACGTCTAAATATATTTCGTTTTCTTTAATAAAAATAATGAAAAAGTTTCAAGAGATTAGCCTAATTGTACCAGAACTTCTTCGACTGAATTAAAATAGTAATCAAAAAAGGTATGGTTGGAAAAGTTAAGAATATTTGGAATTAATTCTTTTGGAAATTCGGAATTCCAACCAATATTCTTCAAAGTCCAATTTTCAATAAAAGCAGTTAATATCAAAAATACTGACAATGTTATCAACAAATCAATCAGAAATTAACATTAATAAAAAAATATCGAAAATCTACCTCTGAAAATTACCTCAAAATTACATTAAAAAAGTATTTGGATCAACATTAAAAAGCAAATTGAAAAAGTACCAGGTGGAAATGGCTTGAGAAAAAATGAATTAATTTTTTAATGTTTTTTCTTGATTACACAATCCCGACTTGTTTCTTATATCCTTTCAAATCCACAAGCCCGTAAATTTTATCTATTTTTCATAATTTACCAATCAAACAATCTAGGTTGATCCATTATTTCTAAAATTAACACGCTTGCTAAACATTCATTGCTCATAGTGACATTACTCAAGTCGTATCCACAGACTGCCAATAGTTTTACCAAGTTATCACTGACTTTTAAACTAAACTAGAGAAAATCAAAGCAGTTAAGGAAAAAACATTCTTGCTTCCCCTGACGTTCCTTTTCTTTTTTAGACCAATATCACCCACAACAGCGGACAAAAAGCATCAAAAAACAAACTTTCAAAAAATTAATTAATTGACATCATCATTTCAATTAACTGACTTCGCTTCAAAACAAAATGATTAGAAACAAAAAATTTTTACAATGATGATGATGATGATGATATTTTATTCACGCTTAGTAACAATATTTAAGTATATGCAATGTACATTAAGCAAAGCATGAAAAGGAAACGCGACACAACGACGAAAGTTAAACATCCAAAAAGTAGAGAGAGGGGGTAAGAAATAGAAAAAATAAGAAGCACGGCCGCGTTACCTAATTCAAACTAAATATTATTATTTAAAAAGACAAAAAAGACACAAAAAAATGACAAGCCAAAAAAAAAATGACAAAATAAAAAAAATAAATAAAAAAAATAAAAAAAATGTGCAGTGCAGGAACGGTTATGTAAATCATTGGGAGGCACAACCGCCCTATATAGCTAACTATAAATTTAGCTCAACTGAGCATATTAGCATATTAGCATACAATTGAAAGTTACTGCAAAAATAAAAGAACTACTCTACCATATTCTAATATTTTTTAGGTGATCTAGAAGATCTTTATGAAATACTCAAAGAAATCAACTATTACACCTTAAATACATTGATGATATTTTTCTTTTATGAACAAACGGAGAAGAAGAATACAAAAAATGGACAAAAAATTTTAAGTTTAAAAACTATCCATTAATCTTAAAATGTTCAACTGAAAAAATTAACTTCTAATCAGACTAAAAAATAATACACTCCCTACTCTTCTATTTACAAAACCTATCCACTTCAAAGTCTATTTGCGCCCCATGAGTTCGCATCACCCTTTGATCTTTAATATATAGTGAAGCTATATGCTACAAACGCATTTGTACTGATGTTAAAAATTAAATTTGCACATAATAATAATTAAAAAATGCTTTTATCACTATCGGTTACAAACCTAGAATTATCAGAAAACAAATAATTAAGGGCATATCTATTCCGGATAAGCTTTTCTTAATTACCACCAAAATCACTCAGCTGTTCCCACTGCTCCCTAAAGAGCAGGCTGGGTTCCGACGCGGGAAGTCAACCGTAGATCAAGTTGTTCTGCTAACCCAGAACATTGAGGATTCTTTCGAGGCTAAAAAGAAGGCCGGTGCCGTATTTATCGATCTGACAGCTGCTTATGACACTGTCTGGCACCGTGGCCTCACCTGCAAGCTGCTGAAACTACTCTCAGATAAGCACATGGTCAAAATGATCATGGAGCTTGTCCGAAATCGAAGTTTCACCCTTACCACCGGTGACAGCAAGCAAAACAGGCTACGCCGTCTTAAAAACGGCGTTCCTCAGGGATCGGTCTTGGCTCCCCTCCTATTTAACATCTATACGTACAATCTTCCTTCCATGATTTCCAGAAAGTTTGCTTATGCTGATGATCTAGCATTGCTGCATTCTTCTGGAAACTGGAAGGACTTGGAGGGGACTCTAAGTCAAGACATATCCACACTTTCAGCGTATCTCCAGACTTGGAGGTTGAAGCTCAGTCACACTAAGACGGTGACGGCAGCCTTTCATTTAAATAACCGAAAGGCCAAACGTGAGCTAAAGGTCTACAACAATAGTAGACTTTTACCGTTCTGTCCAAACCCTACTTATCTTGAGGTAAAACTGGACAGATCGCTCACGTTTCGTCACCATTTAGTGGCATTGCGCAAAAACCTATCCTCGCGCGTCACATTGCTGAGGCGACTTATGGGCTCAGGATGGGGTGCTGGTGCTAAAACACTACGCATAGCCACCTTGTCTCAAGTCTACTCAACAGCTGAGTACTGTGCGCCAGTCTGGTGTCGCAGTGCTCACACTCGCCTCATTGACAGTGTCTTGAATGACGCCTTGCGCATAGTCACTGGATGCCTGCGTCCCACTCGAACGGACCACCTACCTGTACTCTCAGGCATCCATCCAGCTGAGCATTGCCGAATGGGAGCGACACTCTCCTTGGCTTACCGTGGATCTCTGGACCCCGATCATATCTTGTATGGTCTATTAAGTGAGTCCTCAGATAATTGCCAAGTGAGACTAAGATCCAGACGCCCGTTTGTGCCAGTTGCGCGGAATCTCTTGGACAACCTTGCCAGACTTGGCATCTGCGCCTCTGAATGGAAAAATTACAAATGGAAAACGGAGTACTGTGAAAATGCTTCCAGGCTCCGTACGTTTGTGCCCGAGACCGGTGCCAGGCCTGTTGTGATGGGCTTACCCCGAGAAGCTTGGGTTAAGCTCAACCGCCTGCGGACTGGTGTTGAGTGATTCCATTCGTCCATGCACAAATGGGGTCTCGCTCCTTCACCGAATTGCGAGTGCGGCGCCTCTGAGCAAACCGCAGACCATGTACTAACAGCGTGCCCTATACATCGGGCACCACATGGAGCACGAGGTCTGACGGTTTTGGATGACGAAACTCGATGCTGGCTTAATGACATCACTGCCAGCATCTGATCCAGGCAGTGCAGCAGCCTGGGGTAGTAAAAGGATAAACCCTCGGCCCCAGTCCTGTTTGTGTCTGACCTGGAGTGGATACCCTTCAAACGACGACGACGACGACGACCAAAATCATTACAGGTTGTATACCTTTAGTCCTCACTTATAGCATAGATCTTAAACCAATCCACAAAATTGCCTAAAATTCGCAACATTTGCTAAATAAAGACCTCTATTTTTACAAAATCTTTCCTAACTCTTCCTCTTATATCATATCGTCAACCTCCAAACCTCCAACTTTTACTTGACTCCGTCTTTCTATCAAATGAAATTTTACCACGAGTACCTTTGCTGGTAAATCTTAATGCCATCTCTGTCCAAACATAAATACCAATTTAACTATAACTATTTCCAACGGAGATTCTCTCAAAGTTTCTGGACATTTCAAATGCAATTCATTTAATTTATTTTGTATAACTTTTGTCCAAAAACAATTTGCATTGCAGAAAAAGTAATTCAATAAGACAACAAATGAATTGACAGGGATGTGAAATTAAGGACAATAGAAACAAACCTGTAGCCGAACATTTAATAAATCGGATTAGATGTTGGAAGATCTCAAATTATCAGTTATCAATAAAGTCAAGGATACAACCAAACGACAACGGGAAGTCGAAAAACAAAAATTTATTTTCAATTTTGATTGCGTTAATAAAGGTTTAAATAGAGATTATTTGTTCATGTCTCATTATTTGTAATATTTAGCTATACGAGCTTAAGCGTCAGATATTTTTCTCTTTTTATTTTCAACGGTTTTATGTTCACATTCCATTTTCTCGTGCACACATAGTTTTTGAATTATTTTAATTTAACCGACTGCGGCATTCAATATTTTTTTTTATTTTACCATGTTATTATTTGTCTCTATGTTACCTAAAATGCCGTTGGTGTAAATTTTGTTTTTGATTGCATTTTTATCTTTACTTTGTTGCACCTAAAAAAGTGAGCAGTAGTTCACAAAAGCTTGTTTGATTAATAAAATAGCCAAATTTTTATTAATATATTAATAAAACAGCTAAATTTTGTCCGGTTTTATCGTTGTTTATTTTTTATTGATTCCAGTAGTTGGCACGGCTTTTTACCTTTTATTCTTAATTTTAATGCTCTCAAACTTTTTTGCAGGCCGGCCTCAATTAGAAAAAAAATTTTTTAGAGTTCCTGTACCAATGTCTTATTCAGTAAAGATCCTTTTTTTTGTCTTCAGTTTTACGAAATTATTTTATTTGATTACATATGTGTTGTGTATTTCGATTTTAGCGCGCATCGAACTCGGGCGCGTTTCATACTTTGTTCAAGCACGAGCTACCGCGTGTTCTTTTATTGCCTCCTGTAATTTAAGAAAATAAAGTACCGTTTTCTTATTGCTACAGTTGACCACATTAGTCATTGATTGACCCCTGGCCATTTATCAGCTCTTGTTCAATTCCTTGGATGTTCTATTTTTGGTTTGTGTCGTCAAGGTAGGGCGCGAGTTCTGCTTGCATGAGGAAGTGAGGTCCCAACTTTTGTTTGCATAAAAAAAAGAGATTTGTTTTATGAGGAAGAGAAGGCGTGATTTTTGTTTGCGAGAAAAAGGGGACTCGTCTCAAAGTTTAAGAACCACTGGCCTAAAACTCAAAGCTTTTATCTCATTATATTTGGATTCCTTTTTGCCGGTATTCGGCAAAAAAGCATATTTCACAAAGCATTCCAATATCATAAGACTTAGACCAAATAAGTCAATTGAGCGCTTGATAAAGTTTTATTTTTCTTGAATTATCTTTTTTTTAAATATTGTGTTGATATTTTTTGAGTTTGCTTTTTATGGTAGCAAAAAGTTCATCTTTTCAAAAATATTTCATCCCATGTCAAGTTATTTCGTCGCACAAGCCATTGACGCCACATTCAAAACCGACAAAAATTCCTAAATATAGCCTTGCGCAGTGTTTCCCAACCTTAGTTTGCAGAAAGCTCTCGGGTGTCTGTAACCACATCAACTATCATAAAAACGAAATTAGTGCAGCAATCAAAAATTAATATTTTCATCAATTTAACTTGGTGAAGTTTTTGTTGATCACGCGATGTCCTGTTAGTTTCTATGATATTTTATCAAGCAGCGTTGGCGAGCTAACTCCCCGTTGATGTGCTAACTTCTACAATCAAAATTATTGCGACCCAAACAAAATGCTGATAAATCGAATTTCTTTTAATTTTAAAAACGAAAAAACGTCAATTTTCGCTCTTGCTGCCGCTCGGCAGTCCATACGCCATTTATACATATGGACGTGACTGAATTGCTTAGTCTTGTCCTTATTCAGGAATCTCGCTGTCAGCTAGCGAGATTTTTACTTGACACGAACTTTAATTCTTTTAGATTTAATACAGTTAACGAAGAAAGTACAAAAAGCAATACAATCTTTAACACACTCCATTTTAAAGCACGTGCGCTGTAAAATAACTCAAAGGCAATCGCCAAGCAGCTGCAAAAGAAAAAAAGGCAAACGTCACAAGAATAACACAAACAAAAAAATTGTGGCAAATCAACTGTCCGGAACAAGTTATTTATATTATTTGAAGTGTTCATTATTACTTCAATCTTAGCTTTTGATGAAATAAAAATAGTAGTTTACATATAAAGAAGAGTACTTAAAATTTGGATTGACTTTCAGTTAAATTTTCATTTGATATGATCAAGAATCTAATCCTTTGTACTGAAAGCAAAATTGACTTTTGTTGAAGTAAATGGTGAAATTTGAACGCAGTTTGTATTGTGTTTAGAAGCCTTAACTTACAGCCCTTTGAAAAAAGTGAAACTACGTCGTCAACCAGAGTCAAGACATGAAAACTACCTCGATGAATACCAAAAAATTTTTTAGAAATAAAGGACTTTAAGTCAAACAAAGTGGTATAGATCGCTTAACTGTATGGAAAAGTGTAGCTTATTCTTGAAGTAGTTCAGGCTTCCTTTTCTGTTGCTTAGGAAATGGCTCGAGCGAAACCATCGCATTCAACGGATGAGAGTTGTGTCAAACCAGTAGCCGTAAGAATGGCCAAAATAACGTGTCGCAATGTCATTTATGGTTTGTTGTCCAGCAATATAATCAGGTAGCGCATTTACGGACTCTCTGCTGTAAAAGCAAAATGAGAAATTTAGTTTGAGGTTGGACAAGACTTCAAATATTAAAAACTGTACACGGCTTATGGTGTTTGTGTTATATACTGTGACCAATGACCGTCTGAAACAATTTTTTTGCTGTAAACGTGATAAAATTACCACTGGAGAAGAAATATTTAATTCCTTCTACAAAAATATCATTTCTCGTGGAACAAATGAGTAGCTGTTTATAACGATGATGCTCCGTCTATGATGAAAGCAAAAAAAAATTTGTGAGTTTCGTGAAAAAAGAAAACAAAAATATTTCTGTTATTCATAGTCTTCTTTCCCGAGAAAATCTTGCAGCAAAGACGACTTAGATAAAAACTTACGATTGGGATTGAATCTGGTTTCATTTACGAATATTCTTACTGAATTTTGAACTTCTTAAATATTTTCAACTTTTTCAAATTTTTAAAACAAAACCAACTCACTATTAGATTTAACCGGTGCTTCAACAGTTGATCGAA
This sequence comes from Diplosoma virens, assembly GCA_963680785.1. Classification (NCBI taxonomy): domain Eukaryota; kingdom Metazoa; phylum Chordata; class Ascidiacea; order Aplousobranchia; family Didemnidae; genus Diplosoma; species Diplosoma virens. The sequence goes on along the minus strand of OY796882.1, from coordinate 69,759,601 downwards.
CGACACTTGATCGAACGACACTTGATCGAACGATATTTGATCGAAACGACATTTGATCGAAACGACACTTGATCGAAATGACAGTTGATAAAAAAGAAAGATTTACTTTTGTATGTTTCTGCGATTAAACAAATTCTTTGTTACTGTAAAGTAGATTTATAAAAAGCAGAGGCTATCACTAAGAAGACAGTTTGTTTTTATTTTTAAAATTTTTTTGTCAATTTCAAGGTAAGGGTTTTCTAATAAGGTTCCTAGGCAAAGCATTTTTAGGGAAAGGCAACAACTAGATTTCTTGTTATGTCATCTTATTTTGTTAAATAACTATTGCTGACATTTTTTGCCTTCTTTTTACATTGCAGTCAGTTATTTAGAGGATGGCATTGTACTATGGTCCCAACCTTGTAAACTTCTTGCAGAAATCATAGACAGATTAAAAGAGAAAATCTATTTTTTTAAAGGTTACTATGTTTTTTGTGACAAAAAAATCTACAAAACTGGGACAGATTCAAAGTAAAAATCTTTTTTTTTTGCAGGTCACTATGTTTTTGGAAAAAAAATTGACAAAATTGGAACAAATTCAAAGTTGGAAATTTTTCTTTTATTATTCCATCAATTGTCATTTCGATCAAATGTCGTTCGATCAACTGTGCTTCGATCAACTATCGTTCGATTAAGTGTAGAGTCACGGATTTAACCATGTATGAAGATTGAAATAATAATTTTGAGCGTAAAAACACAGTTAGCATATACTTTTTAATAAAGTTTGCAGCATTTGTGACAGCGAGGCCTGTGAAGATTGTATTTGTGAACGACGGTTTTGGTTCAAACCCTAGACTCCATGAACCAACAAAAGGTCGAAACCCTATCTTTTTAATGCTTATACGTTTCAAATCAATTTAGTTTCAAATTAATATTAATAATAAGTTCTAAAAGAAAAATAAAATTAATAAGTTTTATTGAAAACGATTTTAAGTTCTAGACAATTACGACGTATTTCGTGAAGCCGCGTCATTTCCTGTTCTGAATCGTATCGATTTGACCTTAAGTAAACTCTAAGTCCAAAAAAGCGATTTAATTTTTCTTTCTAACTTTAATCTCAAAGGCGATATTGGTGCACGTTTAAGCGTTAATTTTTGTTAGACCTTTGTTTAATTTTTTTCTTGAAAACCTTAATTTTTGTCATACCTAAACTCAATTTTTCTTGACAGCCTCGAATTTTAGATATTTTAAAACTTTTTTTCTCTAAGCAACCTTGATTTTTTGTTATAACTTTGTTTAATTTTTGGCAACCTTGATTTTGTTGTACTTTTGTTAAATTTTTCTTAGCAATCTTGTTTTTATCATATTTATGTTTAATTTTTTCTAGGCAACCTTGATTTTTGTCACACCTAAACTCAATTTTTTCTAAACAAGTTTGATTTTTGCTATACCCTTGTTGAATTTTTGTCAACCACGATTTTTATTATTCTTTTGTTGAACTTTTAAAAGTTTATCTTGATTTTTGTCATTCCTATCTTCAATTTTCTCCTATACAAACTTGATTTTTGCTACACCCTTGTTGAATTTTTCTTGAAAATCTGGATTTTTTTATAAATATTTTCAATTTTTCTAAATAAGTTTGGTTTTTGCTACACCCTTGTTGAATTTTTCTTGAAAATCTTGATTTTTTTATAAATATTTTCAATTTTTCTAAATAAGTTTGGTTTTTGCTATACCTTTGTTGAATTTTTCTTTAACAACTTTGATTGTTATTGTAGACCATTCATTCTTACTTTCTAGTGTTTATGACAGTAGACCATTCATTTTTACTTTCTAGTATTTGTGACAGCATTCATTTACTATACGTTCAAAGCAATTCAGTTTCAAATTATTAATAATAAGATTCATAAGTTCTAAAAAAAAAAAAGATTAATAAGTTCTATTGAAAACGATTTTATGCGCTAGACAGTTACGACGTATTTCCTGAAACCGCGTCGTTTTCTGAATGGTAGCGTGACCTTATGGTCTTTTAAAAGAATTGTTGCTAACTGTTATTCAATATGTGTGTTCATCAAGAAAAATTATCACCAAGTGTAAAGCAAGCAACTCTATAGATTCAATGTCTGTTTCAAGATTTTACCAAAAGAAAAACATAGTGAGAAAGTTATCTCTACAGACAGTTGCAAAACTCACCAAACGTTTTCCCTAGAAGAAGATTGCGCAATACTGGTGCAATCTATTGCTAAAAATAACACAGAGGTGTTGCGCAATACTCAGTTTTCTCATGGGGATTTCCCATGGGGATTTCCCTAGGGTATTAAAAGAATATTACTAAAAATAGTACAGAGGTTTGTTGCGCAATAACTTTCCACAGGTATATAAGCAGACACTTCTGGTGACTTGATTATTCTACTTTAAAGTCGTTGAAGAAAGAAGAGCTATTCAAGATGTTCAAGTGCAATATTTGCAAGAGTACTTTTACAAGAGAGCGTAATATGCGCCGTCATAAGGAGAATGTACACGGGAAATCAACTGAAGTTTGCTGTAACGAATGCAACAAAACTTTTAGTAGAATTGATAACTTAAAAAGACACGAAAAAGTGTGTAGTAAGTATTTCTTTTTTCAATTTATTTGATCTTGAAATAAAATATTTTATTCGAATGCAAATCTTCAGTTTATAATAAAATTTTTAATTAAAAATTAATTTTGTTTTTGTTAGAACGGTCACAGACCCCGGAAAATTTATCAGAAATTCCGGTTGAAAATTCGGTCGAGGTCGCAAATAGTAAGTTTATTTATTTCAACGGTTTAATTTTGAATGAACACAATCGTTTCTCTTAGATAGCGCACCCCCAACCAAAAAGTTGAAAATTGCTTCTCAGAATACCAATGGTAAGTTTTTATGAAAAGTGAGTTAACTTTGAAATAATTCTTGTTTTGTTGTAGAACCCCAGAATTCTGCTAAAAGTTTATTTGAAGTCGGAGAGCTAAACTCAAACGGTACGTTTTGATAAAAATTTTTATTTTAAAGCTAATGTTGGTTTTTGTTAGATCGGTCACAAACTAGTGCCTCGCCGGAAAACTCATCAAAAATTCCGGTTGAAAATTTGGTCGAGGTTTCACATGGTAAGTCTATTTTCGCAATTTGATTTCGAGATACTCTAAATTTTTATTTTGCAGAAATCATAGAGAAACCCACAAAAAAGAAACCTGTGGCAACTAGCAATGGTACATTTTTGTATAAAAGAGTTTGATTTGAAATTAATGTTGTTTTTTCGTAGAAATGGAAGATGAGGAGATCAACACCCTCATGAAAAAACATCGAACCAGCATCCGGACTTTTTACAAAAAAGGCAAAGTGCAATCCATATTTAATTTTTGTTACAATCAAGATCTAAAAGTTTTAAATCCAAAAATTGCTAATCAAATTCTACAACTACAATTCCACCGTTTTAAAATTAATTACAGTTTCGGTTATATTTTTAAAAATATTAATGATAATGAATTACGATACTACCACTCATCGTTCAACAATAACTTAATAATGGAAACTGCGCGTTTGATTAGCAATCGCCAAGAATTAATAGAGTTTTTGAATACGTTATCCGAAGAATCCTTTTTTGAAAAAATTAACCGGCCCGACAGCAAATGGAAAGTGGTAGACATCCCCAATATTACCTTTTATATCAATCACATAAAGATGTCCCACTTGGAGGCCCAATTTCTCTTCCCGATTACATAAAAAATAACCATGGTTTACGAAATGTGAATGCTGGGGATCACTTATGTTTTTTTTGTTGTTTGGCAGTGCACCAAGGTGCAGACCCTCGCTGGTGCAAACAACCTGCCAAAAATTTATTTCGTAAATATTGTATTCATTTTGGTGTCGTGCCTGCGCATTTTGCAGGCGTTCAACTTTTTGATTTTGTCCACTTAGAGGATTTTTTTGAACTGAATCTCATTGCATATAAGCTTGACGGTAAGGCTGCCAAACTGGTTCAACGGAGCCGCGAGTTCTACAAGGAGACAATGCGATTGAACGTTTACGAAAATCATCTAAGTGTAATTGTTGATTTCGAACACTATTGTGGTGTGTACCAATGCGTACACTGTGATAAGTTGTGGTATTGAAACTGCGACTATTATCGTCATACCAAAAGTTGTACTACCACGGTGCGTGAGGTTTTTCCGGGTGGCATTCACAAAAATCCTGCCACTATTTTTGAGAAATTGGAGGAAATAGGGTTTTTCCGGGTGGCATTCACAAAAATCCTGCCACTATTTTTGAGAAATTGGAGGAAATAGGGATTGTTGTTCCACACTGTGACCGCCATTTTCCTTTCTTTGCGTGTTATGATTTCGAAGCCTATTTTTCCAAAAAACAGATTTCTAATAGTTCCATGTTAACTTTGGATGCTTGTCACATCCCTTTGAGCGTTGCAGTAGCAAGCAACATCCCTGGTTACAAATCGGGTGTTTGTTTTGTCACGAAGGGTAGTGAAGAAGAGTTGGTACAAAAGTTAGTCGATTACTTGGAGACCCTGTCAGAAGTTTCTTAAAAGTTTCTTCTAGAAAAATTCAATTACGTGTTTGAGCAGTTGGAAAGGAGTGAAAATGTCAGAAAAGAAAAAATTTTAAACGACTTTAACTGTTATTGTAAGGAATTGGTTGTGCTCGGTTTCAATTCGGCTTCCTATGATTTAAACCTCATTAAACCAACATTAATTCAAATTCTTTTAAAAGACATCCAATTTGTTATAAAAAGAACCAACAGTTATCTTTGTTTAAAAACATCCAAATTAAGGTTTTTAGACATCAAAAATTTTTTGGCCCCCGGTTTTAGTTACCGCAAATTTTTGGTAGCTTATGGGGCAGAGCTCAGAAAATTTTACTTTCCGTATGAATTTGTGACTGATCTCGATAAATTAAATAGTGGATTGCCCGAACACAATGTTTTTTATTCTTCTCTTTCCAAATCGAACATCACCCAAGAAGAATACAATCTGGTGGTAAAAACTTGGACGGAAAAAGGATGGAGCTCCCTACGTGAAATGCTCATTTACTATAATGTTCTGGATTGCGTCCCGTTTGTTCAAGCCGTTCAAAACTTGCTCCGACCTTATCTGCAACAAGGTTTGGATATATTTAAAACATCTTTTTCGGTTAGCGGAGTGGCCAAACTACAGATGATGAAAAAATTGAAAAAAATACTTTCTTTTGTTTGTTTCCCAAGCGACATGGGGATCTGTACAAAACCCTTCGATCTCAATTGACAGGTGGGTTAAGCTTGATTTTCTGCCGCCTTGCAATTTTGGGAGAAACCAAAATCCGCTCCCACGAAATAGATAATCCTGAAACTGTCAAAAAAGTGCTCGGTTTGGACGCCAATTCTCTTTACCTTTACGCTATTGCTCAGAATAACCCTACTGGCTATTTTTGTCGTTACAAAGAAGAAGAAGATTTTCGGCCTGACCCCTGCTCCAAATTCGGTTTTCAATCTTATCAGCGGTTAAGTTATGTAGCTTACAAAGAAAACACATTTTTGCAAACACGTTTCAATATGGGGGAAAGAAGAGTCAGCAAGTATAGTTTGCCAGTGGACGGTTATTCTGAGCAACAAAACACCGTATATCAATTTCATGGTTGTTTCTTTCATTCTTGCGATCGGTGCAATACCAACCGAAATGCCGACGGAAGTTTGGAAGAGACACACCCCCTAAAAAACATTCCTCATGAGGATATTCGGAAAGAAACAGCAGACAACAGGAAAAAGTTGGAAGAAGAAGGGTTTCGCGTGGTGGAGATGAGGGAGTGTGAGTGGTTGAAGATAAGAAAACAACCAGAAGTTTCTCGTTTTCTAAAAACGCTAAAATCGATAACTCCCAAACGAAAACTAACTTTTGAAAAAATAGTAGAAGGCATTCGAAACGAGAGCTTGTATGGTTTTTCTTATCGTTGACATTCACACTCCCAACGAATTAAAAGAAAAATTCAAAGATTTCCCTTTAATTATAAAGAACAGTTTTATTTCTCGAAAAGACATTGGTGACTATATGCAAAACGTGGCAGAGGAGCATAACCTTTTAAAAAAAGAACAAAAATATTTAATCAGTAGTTACTTTGCAGAAAAATTTTTAATTAACTCGGAAATGGCCAAATTTTACCTAGAAATGGGATTAAAAATTACCAAAATTTATGAATTCATCGAATTTTTTCCAAAAAAATGTTTTGCTCCTCTGGCACAAGAAATTGTAAACTCCAGAAGATTGGCCGACACAGATAAATCCAAAGCGGTGATAGCTCCTACCAATAAACTAACTGGGAATTCTCTCTATTCCGCTAGTTTATTAAATAAAGAAAAAGACAGAAATATTACATACCATTCCGAGGAAACAGTCAACAAAACTATCAACGACCCTTGTTTCGTTCATTTGGATGAAATTAAAAAAGATGTTTATGAAGTGAAAAGTTTAAAGAACAAAATTGTGAATGATCTTCCAATCCAAATTGGTCTCAACGTATATTTAAATTCCAAACTCCACATGTTAAAATTTTTTTATTTGTTTCTCAAAAAATATATTCCAGATCGTCATTTTGAGTTGTTAGAAACCGATACAGACTCCATTTATTTTAACATTAGTAGAGAAAATCTAGATGACTGTGCTCCTTCGCATTTAAAACCCAATTATTTTCGCGATAAATTAAAATGGTTGACCTCCGAAATGTGTCCTAACCACGAGGAAGCCTTCATCCAGTGTAAAATTGAAAACAAAGAGTGGGACGCGCAACCTTGTTGCTCTTCCTTTGAAGCCTTCGACAAAAGAACGTTAGGTAAAATGAAGGTGGAATATGAAGGAAAAAAACCAAGTTTGCCTTGCTTCCAAATCTTATTTTTGCCAAAGAGAAACGAACAAACAAGTTTGTAAAGGGGTGTCTATTGCCCAAAACCCTCTCACCTTTGATGAATGTTTGAATGTTTTAGAGACCAACAAACCGCTTCTTGTAGAAAACCGTGGTTTTCGAAGCAAAAATCATCAAATTTTTAGTTATTTACAGAAGAAAAAAGGTTTAAGTAATTTTTATCCCAAGAGGAAAGTGTTGAGTGACGGGGTTCACACGGAGCCGTTAGATTTGTAAATTTTCATTTTCTCACGCACCGTGGGTTTTTTTTCCGTGAATTTTTTTCAACCAGCAAAGTTTTTGTGAATTTTGTATATTTTTTATCCATGTTTTTTTGTGTTTTTCGTGAATTTTTCCTAACTATCGAAGTTTGTGTATTTTTCGTCAATGTTTTTTCTGTGTTTTTTTTTTTTTCTGTCAATGTATTTTTTCCCCAATCGTGTATTTAACTATCGAAGTTTGTGTATTTTCGTGCATTTTTCATTACAAAAAGGCTATGTTACAACGTTTACTTTCATTTTGTTCCACGACTAGCTAGCGTAATGTCTTTGCGATTTCAAAATCCAACTAGTTTTGTGGTAAGCAGACCTTCCGGAGTTGGAAAGTCTTATTGAGTCCTACGGTTTATAGACAGTTTAAAACAACTCTGTCCTGAAATCAAACAAGTTGTTTATCACTACGAGGTATGGCAAGCAATGTTTGATCGTTATACGGATAAAATAAACTTTAAACAAGGCATGCCGAGTCTTGAAGATCTAAAAGAAAGTCGAGATGCGTTTTTAGTACTAGACGATTTGATGTTTGCCAATTCTGAATTTTTATCCAAAATCTATAGTGTCAACTCCCATCACTTTCATTTCAGTGTTCTCATGATCGTACAAAATTTGTTTCATAAAGGTTTGCGTGAAATAAGTCTCAACGCACAAATTATGGTACTCTTTAAAAGTTGTAGGGACGTAAACCAAATTGCACAATTTTTACGACAGATCTACCCCAAAACCTATAAAAACGCACTGGAGGCATATAAAAACGCTGTATCTTTTGAAAGAGGTTATTTGGCGATTGACTTACACTGCGAAACACACGATAACCAACGTCTGCGTTCAGGGATTTTTCCAGAAGATACGCATTAACTTTATCAATGAACCGCTTGCGAAAAAACGGACCCACCTTGCGTTTGCTACAAAAAGTCCCTGCACCTTTGCAAAAGCGTATTCTAGACAAAGCGTCGTCCGAGTTAATATGTTGTCTTTGTGACTGCGCTCACAACGTGCTGCAAGGAAACGTCAACATATCACGTCATCACAAGCAGAAATTAAAACCGCACAAGACCAAACTTCGAAAGTTGGCTGATCGTAAGGTAGCGTTAAAAACAAAACAAAGAATTATACAAAAAGGTGGATTTTTACCCATTTTGTTGTCTGCACTCGCTCCAGTCATTAGTGGTGTGTTGAGGACTCTTATAAAATGAGAAAATTAATCGCGTTGGAACCTGAAGTGTACGAAAAACTCAAAAACACACATCAAGTCACGGATAAAAAAGTACTTTCTGAACTGGATGCTAAATGCAAGAAATCTTAACTTCCAACCGACCCGACAGTGAGAAAGTAACTCTATATAATGAGGCGTTGCAAAAATCAAAGTTATTTCTGAAAAAGTTTCAACCGAAAACACCAGTGAAAAAACCCTTGTCTGAAAGTGCAGTGCTAAAGCGTTTTAAAAAACGAACCAAAACCAAAAAACTATTTAAAGACGCCACTAGCAAAAAGAATTTAGATTGGGATGAAGACGGTCAAATGCTTTTAGACGATCGAGTGGTACCTGGATCTCATATCGACGATTTGTTTCAATCCACCCTAAAGAAACGAGACCCTACTTTACCCGGTGCACGCGAGTTTGAATCGATGCTATGGAAGAGCGTTTAAATTATTACAATCCTAAAAAAGAAGCTTCTTTCTCGGGAGCACATCGTTTTCCAAAAGCAACCCAACAATGGTTGCAATCACAAGACACTTATACGCTTCACAGACCCCTACGAAAAAATTTCAAGCGCAGAAAAACAATTGTACCTGGCGCCATCTTTCAAATGCAAGCCGATCTCATTGATTTTTCTTTGCTCAAGTCGTACAACGATCATTATAAATACATTTTGGTGGTTATTGACGTGTTTTCGAAAAAAGCCTTTACCGCTTACTTGAAAACCAAATCAAGCTCGGACATGATCCAGGCTTTTGAACAGTTGATGCCTGAAATTGGCAAGTTTCAAAAATTGCAGACGGATATGGGACGTAAGTTTTTGAATCGAGCCTTTCAAACCTGGTTAAAACAACATCACGTGGAGCACTTTTACACTCAAAATTTTGACACCAAAGCATCCATTGCTGAACGATTTATACGCACTTTAAAGGAGAAACTATGGTGTTATTTTACCTACACCAACAGCCGAAAATATGTGGAAGTGCTGCCTGCTCTGGTTGAATCTTACAACAACACCTATCACCGATCCATTCGACGTGCTCCAAATTCAGTCAACTCTGAAAACCAAGAAACGGTTTGGCTCACACTCTATGCCGACCCCGAGTTAAGATAATCAAAATTGAAAGTAGGTGATCAAGTCAGACTGTCCATGACTTGAATGCGGTTCCGCAAAGGCTACTTACCCGGTTGGATGGATGAGTTGTTTCAAGTTGCTCAAGTGTTTCGAGACAATCCTCCCTATTACAAGATCAAAGATTTACAAGACGAGTGGTTAGAGGGAACTTTTTACAAAGAAGAGTTGCAGAAAATCTATAAAAAGGATGACGTGTTTCGAATCGAGCGTATTCTCCAACAACGCAAGCGCAAGAAGGGTGTTGAATTTTTAGTAAAGTGGTTTGGATATCCTGCTTCTTTTAATTCTTGGGTGTCAGAAAAAGATATTGTATGAAAATAACCTTTGACATTGTTTTGTTTGGTGCACAAGTTTTGGTGATTTACATTGTGGTTTCCATCAGTTTTTACAATTTATCACAAAGCAACGACAACAAAGAACTCTGGATTAGTCTGCTTAGTAGCTCTGTAGGTTATTTGCTCCCGTCACCCTTTCTCAGCAAAAATGTTCCTCACCCTCCCCAGTAACTCGTCCATGGACATTTATCCTGAAAACAAACTTTCCGATTACACGGTGCACTTGCCGAAAGAAATCAACTTGTCCGGATCGTGGGAGTTGGGTCTGTCCGAGATTTTGTATCCCAACAGTTGGTACAACATCGACACCAACAAATGTTACATTTTCTATCTACGCGGTGCTGTGCAATTTTTTTGCAGTGTTACCAGCAGGCTACTACCAACAACCCCAATACGTTGTGCGTCAGATACTTCACGAAATGAAACGAATATTTCAAGCTAGAAACAAAACGTTGGTCAGCGAAGGAGTTTTGACGAAACCAATCGATTTTCTCTTTGATCTCACCTACAATCCTCAAACGCAACGTACCACGGTATCCATTCAGCACAAAAACGGAACACCTACAGTGGAACGCGAAGGTAGCATGCAACCGGATATGACGGTGACTTTTTCCAATCAGTTGGCTTTTCTCTTGGGTTTTGAAAAGAAGTATTATACAGAAATCGGAGACTATACTTCAGAAAACGTTGCCAACGTAGACACCGTGAATGCCATCTATGTCTATTGCGACGTTATCGAACACAGAACAGTGGGTCACACGCTCGCACCCTTGCTTACTGTCCTTCCGGTAACAGGGAAGTCGGGTGCTTATATCTCCAAAAGATACGACAAAATACAATACCATCCTGTCTTGAAGAAAAATTTTAGTGATATTCACATCTCGCTTCGCGACGATCAAGCAAAACGAATTCGCTTTCGCAAGGGAAAAGTGATTGTGACTTTGCATTTACGACCGAGAAAACTAAATTCGTTATAAAAAACAGATACAAAGGAAAATGTGGTTATTGTAAGATATCAACGGTAGTAGAAACATGCGTGTCAAGTATTGTTGTGACGCAAAGGCTTACGAAAACTATTATTTGTCTCAAGTCGGTCATGGAATGCCTTCTTTTGCACGAGTGCAACAAGGTTATGGATTAGGTAATCTGTTTAGTTCCATTGTCAAAAGTGTTCTTCCTTTGGTCAAAAAAGGTGTTAAAACTTTGGGAAAACAAGTTTTACAAAGCGGTGTTGAGTTTGCTTCCGATGTCTTACACCGTAAAAACGCCAAACAAGCTGCCATCGATCAAGCAAGAGCTGCCGGTTCCAATCTCTTACAAGCGGCTCAACAAAAAATAGGAAAGCGAAAAGCAGCACCGAGAAAAGTACAAAAGAAGAAACGCAAGAGACATCAGGATATTTTCTCGTAAACCATGGCGACGTTAGTACACCCCAGTTCGGCAGAATCCACCACCTCTCAACTGGATTTGTTTTCGGTGCCACCAAGTCAAACTAGTTTGGAGGAAGGAAGTTTCACCGAATACCACCCTGTTACGGCAAGTACTCTGAGTTTCGAACCCGGGTTTATTTTCTGGCTTTGATTTACTTAATTTTTGTTTTGACATTTAATTTGATTCACTTCATTTTTTCACGGCGCTCGCTTGCTAATTGATTGTTGCTTTGAGCCGACATTTTTCATTATCTCACCGCGCTCGCTTGCTAATTGATTGTTGCTTTGAGCCGACATTTTCCATTATCTCACCGCGCTCGATTGCTAATTGATTGTTGCTTTGAGCCGACATTTTTCATTATCTCACCGCGCTCGATTGCTAATTGATTGTTACCTCAAGCTGACTTCTTTTTTACATAAGTTGGGTGAAAATCGTGTAGAAACGCTTAGTTTTGCTACTTCAGCCTTTGTGAAGCGGTCGTAGATTTACTGTTTGAAATACTGTTAGACGCCGTTGGGAGTGCTGTTGAGGCTTTTGAGCTGTTTATAATACTGTTGGAGATACTGTTCGATATTGTTAGTTTTGTCGGTCTGCTCCGTGTCAGTCTACAGTTGGTGAGTGTTTTTAAGTCTTTTTTTTGCGCATTATTAATTAGTGTTTACGTTTATTTATAGAAAACCGTCCAATCATCCATTTAACGTCCGATTTGTCTTATTTTCGTCCAATCTTCCATTTAACGTCCGATTTGTCTTATTTTCGTCCGACCAGATTATTTCGTCCGATTCGTGTTATTTTCGTCCATCCGGCTTATTTCGTCTGACCATCTTATTTCGTCCATAACGTCCGTACATCTTAATTTCGTCCGACCTTACTATTTTCGTCTATCTTATTTACCCGTCCAATTTAGTTCGTCTTATTTCGCATTGTTTTTATATCTTAATACAAATTTAATTCAAATCAAATCAAGGACGCGTACATTTCCGGAGACAGCCACACGGAGTTTAAGACCTCGAAGAACTTACTGTAACACCACCCTGTATCTGTATTGACCTCCACAGGTCCTATTGAATTTACGATTAGTGCTGAAAACTCCAACTACATTGATCTTGCCAATAGCTTTCTTTATGTACGTGCAAGCGTGACTATTGCAGCCGGAGCTGATTTGGCAAAGAATGTGGAAATTGCGCCTGAATGTAATTTTTTACATACACTATGGACACAAGTGGATGTTTATTTGAATGGCTCGCTCGTGACACAATCCAACAACAATTACCCTTATCGAGCTTATATTGAAAACTTGCTTAGTTTTGGACAAGAAGCAAAAAATTCCCAACTTTCTGCTCTGTTGCGGCACCGTAACACGTCAGAACATTTCGATACTCGTGGGGCTACCAACCTAGGTTATACCAAACGAAAAGCTTTGGCTGCAGAAAGCAAAGAAATGGATATGATGGGGAAATTGCATCTTGATTTGTTCTTTCAAAATCGATATTTGTTGAATGGTGTCGAAGTACGTTTGCGATTGATTCGTTCCAACGATCTTTTTTGCTTGCATGGAAACGCAAACCAAGCAGATAACAAAGTGTCTTTGAAAGAAGTGACCTTGTTTGTTCGCAAAGTAAAACCCAATCCCGCCGTACAGCTTGCTCATGTCAAAGCCTTGCAACACGGCACTGCAAAATACCCGCTTCGACGTGTGGAAGTCAAGAGCTTTACTGTGCCGACCGGGAATCAAAGTATCACCAAAGAAAATTTATTTTTGGGTCAATTACCCACATGAATGGTGGTCGGTGTAGTGGATAATGACGCTTACAACGGTGTCATCACCAAATCTCCTTTTAATTTCAAACACAACAGCATCAATTTCATGACGATTTACCGTGACGGAGTTCAAATCCCTTCCAAACCACTGCAACCAGATTTTACCAACGATCGTTTTGTTCGAAGTTACGTTCGTTTGTTTACGGAAACGGGTCAATATTATCGTGACACAGGAAACGCTATTTCGCGAGAACAGTACAAAGACGGTTGTGCTTTGTTTGCTTTTGATCTCACACCCCAAATGGATTCCAGTGAGGTTGGTTTTGAATTGATAAAGCATGGCAACATACGCATCGAAATTCATTTTGCTATTGCTACTGCACGTACTCTTACGGTCATTGTGTTTGCCGAACACGACAACCTGCTGGAGATTGATCAAGACAGAAACGTTGCTTTTGACTATACAGCATGAACACGTTGCAAATCGAACGCTTACTCAAGAAAGATTTGAAAAGCAAAACCATCTTTAAAAAAGTCTGTGCTTTGGATCAGTTGGAAAAACCTACTTTTCCGTCTGCTTACGTCATCAACTCGGACCCGAGTAGTAAACCTGAAGAACATTGGGTTGCGGTTTATTTCGACAAACGCGGTCGAGGAGAATACTTTGATAGTTATGGACTACCCCCTACCTTGGTCGGTCTCGACTCTTACATGGATGCCTACTCCTTATCGGGATGGATTTAAATCGCAAAACCTTACAAGCGTACTTTTCCAGTTTTTGTGGTCATTATTGTGTCTATTTTATTTTATTTCGTTGTGGTGGTGTACCTTTGCATGCTATTGTATCTGATTTTACGTCAAACCTAACTGAAAACGATCGCTCTATTTCTCGCTTTATTCGTAATGTATCACAACATTGATTGTACACATATGGTTTATTAAATACAAAAAAATCAAAATCTTTTTGGTTTAAAAGGTAGGGTTTTGTTGATAAAACTTGAGATTAAGAGCTAGCAACAATTCTTTTAAAGATAGTAAGGTCGTGCTACCATTCAGAAAACGATGTGGTTTCAGAAAATACGTCGTAACTGTCTAGAACTTAAAATCGTTTTCAATAAATCTTACAGCTGCATATCACTAAGACTAAAAATAATTTTTGAAGCTAAATTGATTTGAAACGTATAGTAAATGAATGCTGTCATAAACACTAGAAAGTAAAAATGAATGGTCTACTGTCATAAATACTAGAAAGTAAGAATGAATGGTCTACAACAACAATCAAAGTTGTTAAAGAAAAATTCAACAAGGGTGTAGCAAAAACCAAACTTATTTAGAAAAATTGAAAATATTTATAAAAAAATCCAGATTTTCAAGAAAAATTCAACAAGGGTGTAGCAAAAATCAAGTTTGTATAGGAGAAAATTGAAGATAGGAATGACAAAAATCAAGATAAACTTTTAAAAGTTCAACAAAAGAATAATAAAAATCGTGGTTGACAAAAATTCAACAAGGGTATAGCAAAAATCAAACTTGTTTAGAAAAAATTGAGTTTAGGTGTGACAAAAATCAAGGTTGCCTAGAAAAAATTAAACATAAATATGATAAAAACAAGATTGCTAAGAAAAATTCAACAAAAGTACAACAAAATCAAGGTTGCCAAAAATTAAACAAAGTTATAACAAAAAATCAAGGTTGCTTAGAGAAAAAAAGTTTTAAAATATCTAAAATTCGAGGCTGTCAAGAAAAATTGAGTTTAGGTATGACAAAAATTAAGGTTTTCAAGAAAAAAATTAAACAAAGGTCTAACAAAAATTAACGCTTAAACGTGTACCAATATCGCCTTTGAGATTAAAGTTAGAAAGAAAAATTAAATCGCTTTTTTGGACTTAGAGTTTACTTAAGGTCAAATCGATACGATTCAGAACAGGAAATGACGCGGCTTCACAAAATACGTTGCAACTGTCTAGAACTTAAAATCGTTTTCAATAAAACTTATTAATTTTATTTTTCTTTTAGAACTTATTATTAATATTAATTTGAAACTAAATTGATTTGAAACGTATAAGCATTAAAAAAATAGGGTTTCGACCTTTTGTTGGTTCATGGAGTCTAGGGTTCGAAACCGTAAGCGGGATGATGACGTCAGCGCTCCACCGCGCTCCGCCGAGGGCTCCGCTGATGACGTCACAATTCAACACAAATGACGCATTACGTACTATTGACGGTCAGTAAACAGTTCAACTCCTTTTTTAACTCTTTTAACACATCGACCCCAGAAGAAAACAAGTCCGCTGAGACAATACAGAAATCTATGATAGAACGCTGTCCCTCCGAATCTATGTACCAGGTGTACACGTGAATCCTCTTGTGACAAAAAAAGGCATTCATTATGCATACACAGTCCGTTGGTGGCACAGAACTGTAGCAAACACCTTCTGTATCTGTTATTGTCAGAGTATTCTTGTCTTATAATAACACCTTCCTATCTTGTCGTCAGTAACCACGTGTGCATTAAAATCACCCACTAGAACAATTGATTCTGCACATGTTACTTTCTGTAAAGCTACACCTACTTTATTTAAGAAAGACCGGTACTGTGTTTCAGCGTTTGGTGCGTACACCTGAAAAATGCACAGTGACCGTTTCTGTAGCCTAAGCTTAAGGAGACAAACCCTTCCTCCGAGTGGGATCCAATCAGTGACACAGTGGACCAGGCAAGAGCTTACAAAGATGCTCACTCCTGCTTGAACTGACATGGTTACATCTACATCAGAGTAGAAAAGCTTTCAACCTTCATTAAACTCAACAGTATAAGAGCCCCAACACTTGGTAGAGGAAAGTCCAACAATACGAAGATGATACTGGTCTGCCTCCCATACAGTTCCTGTTTTTTTTCATTGAGTGAAGAAACGTTCCAGTTGCCCACGTGAAGATCCCGATGTTTGGGACCAAATCGAGTAAGGATACTTTGCGCTGTCCCCATTTGCCTCCCCAAACGCGTATCAAAGCATTGATGGGTTTCCATTAGCAATCAGTTTGTGGGGGAGAATGTAGCTTACTTTTCAAATGGGCCCTTCTGCCTAAGTTCCAAACGGGAACCTTTTTATCTTGCGCGACGCCCAATGAAGTATAAAATATTGTCATTCAAACTATTCATTTTGCTACATTTGTTAGATTGCTTTTGGTCTGTTTCTCACCTTCGACCATACCGCCATGGGTAGCCCTGAGAGGGGTTAAAAACTCCGGACGTCATTGCTCTTCGGGTCATTTATTTACAATTAATCTTGACATTAGGCTCTTAGAATTTACAATTGACCTTTTTTTATTACACCATCAAGTTTTTTACTAGGAATAAGCATAACTGCCTTAAAAAATATACCTTTATTTATCAATTTTGAGGTTGTTTTTGACACTAAATTTTCTGACTTTGTTGCTTATGTAAAACAGAGTTTTTTTCAGCTGAAAATCTTAAATTTACAAAAGCGCAATTTTTATATAGTTAGCCGTCAAGAGTTAATCCAACCAAGTTCAAAGAACAAAATAATTTACTGTCATGCATGAGTAACACTTAAACTATGCTTTTGTTGTACGAATTAAATGAGGGAAATATCATAGATTACTGTGATAACTGATTACAATATAAAGGTTCGAATTCAATCAAAATCTATAACGTTCCCTTCTTACAAAAGAAGACATAACAAAATCATAAAATCCAGCTTGCTAAAAAATAGTGTGTTTTCTAATACGGGTAGAATAACGTTTACCAGCCTTACTAGGTTCACAGTCAGGCAAAATATTACAATCGTTACAAGGTGTTGAAGCAACTTGTTCAGTCTCAGAAGCATCTTTAGATTCATTTTTCAAAAAAAGAATTACGTAAAATTCAATTAATTTTACATTACGCAACCTAGGACAAGGTTAGTCAAACTGTGTTCCACAGAACACTAGTGTTCCGCGAGCGTACTTAAAGTATCGTGCAAAACAAATGGTAGGGAAGACCGGGGCAAGTTGTAACATGGGGTAAAATTATAACATTCATATTTGTGAAAATCTAACATAAACCAACAAAATTTTAAGTAGCCCCAAATAACAGTCATATTAAGATTAATTGCTAGCAAATAATATTGTTTAATTTCCATGACTAAAAATAGGCTTACTGTTAGAACAAGCTTTTTGAGTAGGCAAAGTAAATTTTTCGAAAATTAATTTTTGTCTTCTGGAGAGGTAGCGGGTGCAGTTTTATTAAAATGTTTTATATCAGTCGAACCACAAAACAATAGACAATAAAATGCCTAACAAGGTTTAGCAACTAAAACCTAACTCTTTGAGATATTAACAAAAACTTGAATAAGTATGAGATGGGGTAAGTTGTAACATAGGCTGATGGGGTAAGTTGTAACACATATTTTTTTTGCATAGGTTTAACTAACTTACATTAAAAGTAACTTGGGCAATAACATTTGTGAATAATATGAGAAATTATGAAAAAAAACTAACAGGAACACCAGCTCATCATTACTAGACAACTTAGGAGCTGCTGTAGGACGCAGTTGCTATAATTTAAAAGAGATTGATAAGGGTAGTAGTAAAACATTGGTGTTGGCCATGAAAACTCTACGGAGTGCTAAAAAAACTTGAAGATAGGCTAAGTCCTTGGTGCAAAACGAGAAAAGGTCTAAAAAGTGTGCCATGTTAACAGACACACCAGAAAAGGACAATCTGTTACAGCTCCAAACAAAGAAAAAACAACTTTTGAAAAAACACTAAAAGCAAAAGAGTAGTTTTGCATTACCTTTCTTGAGCCCTATTTTAACAGTTGTCGTGATGAGGAGTGGATGATACAATGCTATGGTTACCTAAAGAGGTCACATTTAGCTTGTGCCGAAAAGTTGAATACATATTTTTGTCACAAATGTGATTTTAAAATTTATGATTCAGCTAATCCAGCAGTGAAAAAAACTGTTTTAACATTTTTAGGCAACGGCCAAATAATTCATTTTTTGTGTTTGATACTCATGTCTATGATTAGGCTATGTGTGATTTTACTGTCTTTACTCTTTCATATTGCTATTTTCTTCAAATTGCATTCATATTTAAACATTTATTAGTAATTTTGTAACTGTTACAACTTACCCCATTGACGGGGCACATTGTAACGCTTTTTTTAACTTTTTAAATTGTAATTTTAACCACTAAGCTTTGAAAATTATTTGTTTATTGTTTTGATATTAGTTAAACAGTGATCCAAATTTTTCATATTAAACAAGAATTTTGAAAAAAAAATTTATTATGCGAGAAACAGCAAAAAGAAAAAAAATGTTACTACGCGCCCCGGTCTCTCTTACTTAAGATCTTTTTAAAAACCGTGTTCATTTCTCAAAGACTTTCTATCTGACACTTGTTGGGAAAAATTGTCAGAATGAACTTAGAGCAATCCGCTAGTGGTTATAAAGAAAATGACAGCGCGAAACCGAACCTACCAAAACGGAAGGGTATCCACTCATTCTGATGTTCAGTGTGGGTCTGCTAATCGGCAAACGTCCTTTTCAGGACGGGGAAATGCTAGGATAAAACTGCCCTTTTCAGGGCACATTGTCAACAAGTTCCAAAGACCCACTATTTTTCAGCTGAACATCGAAGGCCTCACTGCAAGCAAGATGAACGTTTTTTATCACCTCGCTATGCAGGCTGAGGCACTCGTCATCCTACTGCAGGAGACCCACTGCACTGATGCAGAGAAGTTGGTACTACCAAACTACCAACTAGCTGGGTCTTCTTTAAGCAGGAAGCATGGCCTTGCCACGTTTATCCACGAGCGACTGAGATACACGCTTTTGGACCAATCTCCACCGACATCGGAGATCGAGTGGTTGTGTGTGGAAGTTGATAACTATAAAATAGTCAACTTCTACAAACCACCGCCAACGCAATTGCGAACCCTGGATCTCCCAGTGTTTCCTCACCCCTGTCTGTACGCTGGCGATTTTAACTGTCGTCATGCTGACTGGGGTTACGATGACAACAGTCCGGACGGTGAGTGCTTGGCTGGCTGGGCAAGTGTTAATTGTCTTGCCCTGCTATATAATGCCAAGGACGCTGCCAGTTTTTATTCCGGCCGCTGGAACACTGGCACCAATCCGGATCTAGATTTCGCTAGCGTAGATCCAAACAGTCGCTTACCGGATAGACGTGTCCTTGAAAAGTTCCCCAAGTCACAACATCGACCTTCGTTTATTACACCACCAAGGTTTGTTATGGCAGTGCCAAGCATGCCTGTTAAGCGATGGAACTTCCGTAAGGCCAAATGAAGTCACTTTATTGCTTTGACGAATAAATTCGCAAAGACTTCGTTGCCGCCTGATTCACTTGATGTGGATGCGGCTTACCAGGACTTCTGTAACACCATTAAGAAAGCAGCCAAAAAGACTATTCCACGCGGGCATCGAAATAATTATATTCCGTGTTGAGATGCAGAGTGTGAATTCCTCTATAAAACCTTTCTGCAGTCTCCTCAGGGAGACAATTCAAGTTTGGCTGCTACAGCTCTGTTTGTCAAGCTTGACAGAAAGCGGAGGGATCGATGGTCCGAAGCAGTTCGGAGCATCGACTTCTCACACTCTAGTCGAAAAGCATGGAGTATTTTGAACAATTTTTCTGGTAGGTCACGACACTCTCCTCGTCACTGTCCCGTTTCAGCCGATGCTATTGCATTTCAGTTGGTTAGAAATGGAAAATACGAGGCTGTGATCGTAAGTCATCTCGACTTGTCTCTCAAGAAGTGTCTGACCTTTGGAGGGCCACAACACCAGACGCAGTAAATATCTCTGACAATTTTTCACAGAGAGAATTTGCTGCTGCCCTCCAACATTTAAAACCAGGTAAAGCTCCGGGATCTGCCCCGAGCTTATACTCCATGCAGGAGCTGCTTTGAAGTCCTGGTTATGTGACTTTCTTTCTTCCTGTTTGCGCCGACTCAAAATTCCCAAGATCTGGAGAAGAGCGCTTGTGGTCGCGATCCCAAAACCAGGAAAGCCCGTAGGAAACCAAAGAGTTATCGACAGATATCTCTGCTCTGTGTATCCTACAAGATCCTCGAGAGGCTTATCTACGCCCGCGTTGAACCGTTAATCGATCCACTGCTCCCTAAATCGCAGGCTGGGTTCCGAAGCGGGAAGTCAACCGTAGATCAAGTTGTCTGCTAATCCAAAACATCGAGGAATCTTTCGAGGCTAAAAAGAAAGTTTGTGCCGTATTTATCAATCTGACAGCTGCTTATGACATTGTTTGGCACCGTGGCCTTACCTGCAAGCTGCTGAAACTACTTCCGGATAAGCACATGGTCAAAATGATCATGGAGCTTGTCCGAAATCGAAGTTTCACCCTTACCACCGGTGACAGCAAGCAAAGCAGGCTACGCCGTCTTCAAAACGGCGTTCCTCAGTGATCGGTCTTGGCTCCCCTCCTATTTAACATCTATACGTAGAATCTTTCTTCCATTATTTCCAGAAAGTTTGCTTATGCTGATGATCTAGCATAGTTGCATTCTTCTGGAAACTGGAAGGACTTGGAGGGGATCTTAAGCCAAGACATGTCCACACTTTCAGCCTATCTCCAGACTTGGAGGTTGAAGCTCAGTCACACTAAGACGGTGACGGCAGCCTTTCACTTAAATAACTGAGAGGCCAAACATAAGCTAAAGGTCTACAACAACAATAGACTTTTACCGTTCTGTCCAACCCCTATTTATTTTGGGGTAAAACTGGACAGATCGCTCACGTTTCGTCACCATTTAGTGGCATTGCGCAAAAACCTATCCTCGCGCGTCACATTGCTGAGGCGACTCGTGGGCTCGGGATGGGGTGCTGGTGCTAAAACACTACGCATAGCCGCTTTATCTCTAGTCTACTCAGCAGCTGAGTACTGTGCGCCAGTCTGGTGTCGCAGTGCTCACACTTGCCTCATCGACAATGTCTTGAATGAAGCCTTGCGTATAGTTACTGGATGCCTGCGTCCCACTCCAACGGACCACCTGTCTATACTCTCAGGCATCCAGCCACCTGAGCTTCGCCAAATGGGAGCGACACTCTTTTTGGCTCACCGTGGATCTCTGGACTCCGATCATATCTTGTATGGTCTTTTAAGTGGGTCCTCAGATACTGGCCAAGTGAGACTAAGATCCAGACGCCCTTTTGTGCCAGGTGCGCGGAATCTTTTGAACAATTTTGCCAGATTTGGCATCCGCGCCTCTGAATGGACAAATTACAAATGGAAAACGGAGTACTGTGAAAATGCTTCCAGGCTCCGTACTTTTGTGCCCGAGACCGGTGCCAGGCCTGTTGGGATGGGCTTACCCCAAGCAGCTTGAGTGAAGCTCAACCGCCTGCGGACTGGTGTTGGGCGATTCCATTCGTCCATGCACAAATGGGTTCTCGCTCCTTTACCGAATTGCGAGTGTGGCGCCTCTGATCAAACCGCAGACCATGTACTAACAGCGTGCCCCATACATCGGGCACCACATGGAGCACGAGGTCTGAGGGTTTTGAATGACGAAAGTCGATGCTGGCTTAATGACATCACTGCCAGCATCTGATTCAGGCAGTGCAGCAGTCTGGGGTAGTAAAAGGATAAACCCTAGGCCCAGTCCTGTTTTTGTCTGACCTGGTCGGTAAAGAAAAGTTTCAACGAACCAATCCGAGCTTTCGTTTAAATCAACTGTATAAAAGCTTCAGGCTCATAGCAAGACTATTTCTTGAGCCGGAATAAAATAAAATTTAGACACAACTTTGTTTCAGGGCAGGTATTCGAGTTACCTAGCTCAACTGGTCCTTTGGGATTCCTGCACAAAGTCTGTGACAATGCAGATGGTAAAGGCAGAATGTTTAACTGGGCACAAAATTGTTGTAGAACTCTGAAACAAACTGACTGCCATTGCTAATCGCAATTATGTCTGGTAGACCGTTAATTGAAAAGATTTTATTGCAAAGTTGCAATATTATGTTGAGCTGCCGTCTGACCAACATTCAACACAGCAACGTTTGGGTAAACAAACCTAACAGGTAGCCTAGCTAATTTGGCTCAAGTTTTATTTTGCACAATGTACGATGTTTATATGTTAGTGTCTTTATTTTATATTGATGAAAGCAAATTTTTTTGTTGATAATTTCTGTTACTTCCAACTTAAACAAACTAAGCGCAACTGTTAAATTTTCACTAATTGCGTGTTTTTTGCCCTGCTTGCTCATTTGCAGATAAAATTGCCAGCCACTGAGCTATACTAATCGAACAGTAATGACTGCAGGTAATGACTTGATTGTAAACAACAGAAAGCTCTTTAAGCTTCTTGGCACGAGTCAATTAAAACCTGACCATGAGATGGAAAATATTAAATTCAGTGAATTGTTTTTTAATTCCTTGATTAGTAATATCAATAAATGTTGTTATTTTGACATACCGTTTATCAATCTTCCTCATTCATTCAATAATAGTATTAATACATTATCTTTTCTTCACGTAAATATGAGGTCATAAAACAAGCACGAAAATTTTGATGCAGTTTATGAATTCCTAATCTCGCTACCTTTTATTCTCGATGTCATATGTAGATCGGAAACGAGGCTAAGCGGCGATTCATTGACTAATATTTCAACACCAAACTACAACTTCGTTCACGCTGACTCAATTACAAACGCGGGCGGTGTGGCCGTATACATCTCTTCAAACTACAACTTTGAATTAGATCTAAAACTTGACATGAAAGTAAACGGTTGTGATGAAGAATTATGGCTCAATTTTAAAACGGATGTAATTCCCTCCAACCAAATTACAATTCAAACTGTATATCGGCATTCATACACCAATAGCAATTACATTAAAGTTTTACAGGGGCCTTCGTTAATACTATAAGTAAAGTGAAAAAACGTAAAGGTACGTTTTATCTTGTTGACGATTTAAACATTAATACAAAAATTAACTAAAGAACAACGAGTTGCTTATTATTCCTTGACCATCTATTAATAATTGCCCGTGACGCTGAAGTTCGTCGTCGTCGTTTGAAGGGTATCCACTCCAGGCCAGACACAAACAGAACTGGGGCCGAGGGTTTATCTTTTACTACCCCAGACTGCTGCACTGCCTGAATCAGATGCTGACAGTGGTGTTATTAAGCCAGCATCGAGTTTCGTCATCCAAAACCCTCAGACCTCGTGCTCCATGTGGTGCCCGATGTATGGGGCACGCTGTTAGTACATGGTCTGCGGTTTGCTCAAAAACGCCACACTCGCAATTCGGTGAAGGAGCGAGACCCCATTTGTGCATGGACGAATGGAATCGCCCAACACCAGTCCGCAGGCGGTAGAGCTTAACCCACACTGCTCGGGGTAAGCCCATCCCAACAGGCCTGGCACCGGTCCCGGGCACAAAAGCACGGAGCCTGGAAGCATTTTCACAGTACTCCATTTTCCATTTGTGATCTCTGAAGTTGATCGAACGACACTTGATCGAAACAACACCTGACCAAAACGACACTTGTTTGAAACGGAATTTTCTATATGCTTGTGTGACGCGAACATAAGAAACATTGATATGCCAACCCGACATTTAAGCACTAGAGTTAGAAAGGATTTGGACTTTAACTTTTAGTACCAAGTGCAATAAAAAATTATGTAAGGTGTTGTAATGTTTGTTCTTCTGTGTATAAACTCTCTTAAAGTAATGAAAAAGTGTAAGTTCGAATTTCATACAAAAATACATGAAACATTGTCAAATATTAAGCAAAATATTTATTAAAAAGTTTAATTTTATCTTAAATAAATTAAAAAAAAAAACAATGTGTAAGCCAAAAACTTTTATCCTTATGGTTTCTTTTGTTTTATTTTAGTATGAATATATGTATGTTGTTGTATACTGTGTAATTGTGATATGGTTGGATAAAGTATACTCTTTGCCTAACTTGTAAAACAACAATTGTAGATTTTAATTTAAGCAGCCGTTTCTTTCTTTCTTTCTGTTGTAAAACGATATAATTAGCAAATTTAACAAAGTTTTAAACTTATTTCATTCAAACTATATTAACAACTGTTGACGATTGTGAAAATTAATATACTTAATGTAAACTTGCAATTTTCAAATAAAGAACAATGTAACAAAAGGTCACTTTAAAAAGAGATCTATAGTCCAAAATAAACAAATAAATTTATGTTCAGTCATTCAAAAAAAAGATATATTTTAAAACCTATTTCCTATAAATACACAACTAAACTATTATTTTTTCATGAACTGTCATTTCGATCAAGTGTCGTTTCAATCAAGTGTTGTTTCGATCAAGTGTCGTTTCGATCAAATGTTGTTTCAATTAAGTGTCGTTTCAAACAAGTGTTGTTTCGATCAAGTGTCGTTTCGATCAAGTGTTTTTTCGACCAAGTGTTGTTTCGATCAAGTGTCGTTTCGGTCAAGTGTCGTTTCGATCAAGTGTCGTTTCGGTCAAGTGTCGTTTCGGTCAAGTGTCGTTTCGGTCAAGTGTCATTTCAACCAAGTGTCGTTTCGATCAAGTGTCGTTTTGGTCAAGTGTCGTTTCGCTCAAATGTCGTTTCGATCAAGTGTCGTTTTGATCAAGTGTTGTTTCGATCAAGTGTCGTTTCGATCAAGTGTCGTTTCGATCAAATGTCGTTTCGATCAAGTGTCGTTTCGGTCAAGTGTCGTTTCAACCAAGTGTCGTTTCGGTCAAGTGTTGTTTCGATCAAGTGTCGTTTCGGTCAAATGTCGTTTCGATCAAGTGTCGTTTCGGTCAAGTGTCGTTTTGATCAAGTGTTGTTTCGATCAAGTGTCGTTTCGATCAAGTTTTGTAGTACCTAAATGCTTCAGCCAGCGTTGCGTTGTGGGTAATTGTAAAAACTATTCACTGATTAGCATGTGAAAAGCATTTATAAAATCTCTCCTCGAGCGTCACACCGCTGAGGCGACTTGTGGGCTTGGGATAGGGTGCTGGTGCTAAAACACTACGCATAGCCGCTTTATCTCTAGTCTACTCAACAGCTGAGTACTGCGCGCCAGTCTGGTGTCGCAGTGCTCACACTCGCCTCATCGACAGTGTTTTGAACGACGCCTTGCGCATAATCATTGGATGCCTGCCTCCCACTCCAACGGACCACCTGTCTATACTCTCAGGCATCCAGCCACCTGAGCTTCGCCAAATGGGAGCGACACTCTTTTTGGCTCACCGTGGATCTCTGGACTCTGATCATATCTTGTATGGTCTTTTTAGTGGGTCCTTAGATAATCGCCAAGTGAGACGCCCGTTTGTGCCAGGTGCGCGGAATCTTTTGGACAACCTTGCCAGATTTGGCATCCGTGCCTCTGAATGGACAAATTACAAATGGAAAACGGAGTACTGTGAAAATGCTTCCAGGCTCCGTACTTTTGTGCCCGAGACCGGTGCCAGGCCTGTTGGGATGGGCTTACCCCGAGCAGCTTGAGTGAAGCTCTACCGCCTGCGGACTGGTGTTAAGTGATTCCATTCGTCCATGCACAAATGGGTTCTCGCTCCTTTACCGAATTGCAAGTGTGGCGTCTCTGATCAAACCGCAGACCATGTACTAACAGCGTGCCCCATACATCGGGCACCACATGGAGCACGAGGTCTGAGGGTTTTGAATGACGAGAGTCGATGCTGGCTTAATAACACCACTGCCAGCATCTGATTCAGGCAGTACTGCAGTCTGGGGTAGTAAAAGGATAAACCCTCGGCCCCAGTCCTGTTTGTATCTGATCTGGAGTGGATACCCTTCAAAAGACGGCGAGCCTTTCGCTGCCCGGCATGGAAAATTGTTGAATGTTTTCAAAACTAGCTATAGTTTTTTGACAAAAGTTTGTTTGTAGGTATGTTGGGTGTTAGTAGATATTTTGGGCAGCTAGTTTAATAACCAGTTGATAGATTTTTGTTTTTTTAATTTGTAGTCTAATTTTAAAAAAACGAGTAAAATTGGCTATTACTGAGGTTATTGTAATGAGTGGTCATGGCAGAGTCAACTTGAAGGCTTTTAGGCCATAAGATGCAGCAGACTTTTAGGATTAAGATTTTGAGTTTTGGATTTGTTAGAGAGGGTTGATATTGACCGAAAAATTGATCGCAAATCTAAATAACAAATTAACAAATTATAAATTTTTTGAGATTTGAGTCTGTCCTGCGCCCGCTGCAATTCTGTCAGTCAACCGAAATTCCAAATTCCCTCAGTCAACTGAAATTTGCTTTTGCTGGAAGTGTATTATCAACAAAAAAGTGCTTCTGTTTAAATTTTGCCCCCTGGAAATAAAAAGCTCCGGCGTCCCTGGATGGAATTTAGAAACCAGCTAAAAGATAACAAGGTTAAGCTGTAGATATCTAAAATCCTAAATTACAAATTCACATAATTAGCAGTTTACATCAAAATTTAAACACAGCTAAATTTCTTGAAAATGCTTACCTCTTGATTTAAAAGCGTGAAAAATTTTTACTTCTGCATTTTTCGCACTTTCTCGACCAAGGAACCTTGCCAACCCTTCATATCCATGTCTTCTACATAGTAGTTCACCATCAGTTCTGAGAGGAAATGACATCGGTTCTTGAAAATACTTAACTCGTGTAATATAGCATAATCGGTTTATTGGTATATATTGTTCAGTTCCAAAGTCTCGTTGACAGTCATTTGAAACTGCATCTGGTAAACATTCAACTTTAGTAAAAGCAGTACAGTAACACTAAAAAATACGAATAATTTAAAACAACTGTGTTGCATTCCTTTAAGTTTTTTTCACTAAAGCAAAATTAACTTTCTTGAACATAGCCACTGGTTTAAAATGTCAAGAGTTTTTAAATTGAAAATCATTTTTTGACTAATTTTTCTCTTTATAACATAATTGCCATAATGACAAAACTATAGCAACTGTTTAATAATAATTTATTCAAGCAGACAATTTCAAATTGTTCCTGGCATGCTCTACCATAATGGAATCTATATGAAAATAAGTTGACAAAAAAAAATTGAATGCAAAAAAAATTGAAAAAAAATTAAACTTTGAAAAGATTTTAAAAACATTTGAAAAAAATACTAAAAACAGTTTAAAAAGTAGCATATTTATTTAAACAAAACAATAAAAGGTTAACTAATGAATTAAGAAAGCCACGACTGAGATTGTTAAGTTTTATGGCAAGTAAACTTATCATTTACGACAGAAGCGATTCTCTTCTGACATTTGTATAAACCAGAGTATGATTTACCGGTATAACTTTAGATTAGAAGAATTAACAGGTGAGCACTGCGACACCAGACTGGCGCACAGTACTCAGCTGCTGAGTAGACTAGAGATAAGGCGGCTATGCGTAGTGTTTTAGCACCAGCATCCCATCCCGAGCCCACGAGTCGCCTCAGCAGTGTGACGCGCGAGGATAGTTTTTTGCGCAATGCCACTAAATGGTGACGAAACGTGAGCGATCTGTCCAGTTTTACCCCAAAATAAATAGGGGTTGGACAGAACGGTAAAAGTCTATTGTTGTTGTAGACCTTTAGCTCACGTTTGACCTCTCGGTTATTTAAGTGAAAGGCTGCCGTCACCGTCTTAGTGTGACTGAGCTTCAACCTCCAAGTCTGGAGATAGGCTGAAAGTGTGGACATGTCTTGGCTTAAGATCCCCTCCAAGTCCTTCCAGTTTCCAGAAGAATGCAACAATGCTAAATTATCAGCATAAGCAAACTATCTGGAAATCATGGAAGGAAGATTCTACGTATAGATGTTAAATAGGAGGGGAGCCAAGACGGATCACTGAGGAACGCCGTTTTTAAAACGGTGTAGCCTGCTTTGCTTGCTGTCACCGGTGGTAAGGGTGAAACTTCGATTTTGGACAAGTTCAATAATCATTTTGACCATGTGCTTATCCGGAAGTAGTCTCAACAGCTTGCAGGTATGGCCACGGTGCCAGACAGTGTCATAAGCAGCTGTCCGATTGATAAATACGGCACAAACTTTCTTTTCAGCCTAGAAAGATTCCTCGATGTTCTGGGTTAAGCCTCTCAAGGATAAGCCTCTCGAGGATCTTGTAGGATACGTAGAGCAGAGATATCTGTCGATAACTCTTTGGGTCCCCCATGGGCTTTGCTGGTTTCGGGATTGCGACCACAAGCGCTCTTCTCCAGATCTTGGGAATTTTGAGTCGGCACAAACAGGAAGAAAGAAAGTCACATAACCAGGACTTCAAAGCAGCTCCAGCATAGAGCATAAACTCTGGGCAGATGAAATCAGGTCCCGGAGCTTTACCTGGTTTTAAATGTTGGAGGGCAGCAGCAAATTCTCTCTGTGAAAAATTGTCAGAGATATTTACTGCGTCTGGTGTTGTGGCCCTCCAAAGGTCAGACACTTTTTGAGAGACAAGTCGAGATGACTTGCGGTCAACAGCCTCGTATTTCTCATTTCTAACCTGCTGAGATCCAATAGCATCGGCTGAAACGGGACAGTGACGAGGAGAGTGTCGTGACCTACCAGAAAAATTGTTCAAAATACTCCATGCTTTTCGACTAGAGTGTGAGAAGTCGATGCTCCGAACTGCCTCGGACCATCAATCCCTCCGCTTTCTGTCAAGCTTGACAAACAGAGCTGTAGCAGCCAAACTTGAATTGTCTCCCTGAGGAGACTGCAGAAAGGTTTTATAGAGGAATTCACACTCTGCATCCCAACACGGAATATAATTATTTCGATGCCCGCGTGGGATAGTCTTTTTGGCTGCTTTCTTAATGGTGTTACAGAAGTCCTGGTAAGCCGCATCCACATCAAGTGAATCAGGCGGCAACGAAGTCTTTGCGAATTTATTCGTCAAAGCAATAAAGTGACTTCATTTGGCCTTACGGAAGTTCCATCGCTTAACAGGCATGCTTGGCACTGCCATAACAAACCTTGGGTGGCATAATAAGCAAAGGTCGATGTTGTGACTTGGGGAACTTTTCAAGGACACGTCTATCCGGTAAGCGACTGTTTGGATCTACGCTAGCGAAATCTAGATCCGGATTGGTGCCAGTGTTCCAGCGGCCGGAATAAAAACTGGCAGCGTCCTTGGCATTATATAGCAGGGCAAGACAATTAACACTTGCCCAGCCAGCCAAGCACTCACCGTCCGGACTGTTGTCATCGTAAACCCAGTCAGCATGACGACAGTTAAAATCGCCAGCGTACAGACAGGGGTGAGGAAATACTGGGAGATCCAGGGTTCGCAATTGCGTTGGCGGTGGTTTGTAGACGTTGACTATTTTATAACCATCAACGTTTACACACAGCCACTCAATTTCCCATGTCAGTGGAGATTGGTCCAAAAGCGTGTATCTCAGTCGCTAGTGGATAAACGTGGCAAGACCATGCTTCCTGCTTAAAGAAGACCCAGCTAGTTGGTAGTTTGGTAGTACCAACTTCTCTGCATCAGTGCAGTGGGTCTCCTGCAGTAGGATGACGAGTGCCTCAGACTGCATAGCAAGATGATGAAAAATGTTTATAATAGCCTGAAATGTCGCTATAGACGTGGCCATCTATATAGACAAAACTCTTTGATA